>JAKSZU010000012.1:3895088-4495088 GCA_026018925.1 Tupaia tana | reverse complement strand
TGAACTATTTCCTAATGTGATCTTCTAGGCTTGGATTCTATTGCATCAGTCTTCGAGAGCCTCGACCCTTCTAAGTTGTGAGCTGTGAGTGTGAGCTGTTGGAAAGGTACCCAGGAGTAGTGTGAGATTGAAAACACAGGCGGCAGAGCAAAGGAACGTTCCTAACAGACCTATGACTCACTTGGAGCCTGCTCCACAGCACACGCGGCCCCCACACGCTCCGTACCTTAGAGCTGAACAATGCACACCCACACCTCATTCCTGAGATGTGCAGACTCCTATTGCCAATTGCAGATCAATAGGACCAAAGATCCTACACACGCGAGACACACGGTGTACCTGTCGCCACGTCTGGAACAGGACACCGAGTGCTTCTCAGTTTCTGGAAGACCTTTCCAAGGTACAATTTCTCACTTTCTTCTTTGAAAAGGATGTGTACTTGGCTGCAATTTCCTTGAGACTCACTCAGAAGACTTTCCATATTAAATAGGAGAGCACTGTGCTTCCACACTATGTCATAATTTATTCCTATTACGTAAAAGCGGTTTCAGACCAGTTTAAATCATTAGCCCCCACCACCATCTGCAAAGTATCTGAATAACGTGAGTGGACACATGATTTGAAGGGCATGGTAATGTGGAACTTTCCCCACTAGTCTACAGATACGAATAAATGTAAAAATTAGCAAGTTAATGGATTGGGAATAAAAACAGACATAACAAACCAGATGTGGATAGATGTGAGTAGGATCCTCTTTTATGGCATTCTGCATTGGAGGCCAAGAGGAAACCTGACATTTCACCAATACAGGCATGAGAACCTGCAGCTATGATGCCTAGATGTTGAAATTCTGACGGTTGAATGGTTAAACAAGAAGAGCCTCCTTGAAATGGCTGAAGTAACAGGGAAGATTTATTATATCATTATTTATTCAAAAACTACTTATGCACACCAGCAATATAGAACTACTCTGTGCAGCATTGGGAAAAGGGGTGAGCCGAATAGAAGTGGTGTCTGTTGTCAAGTGATGTGTTCTAGGAAATGAGCAGAATGAAAACTCAAACAGGTAAACCTTGTATTGTGCTAAATGTTTACAAGGAAATGAAGCAGAATGACCTATAGTAAAGATCGTGACAAAGGAGGTCTTAAGGGAATGCTTCCCCTAGGAAGTGACATGCAAGCTAGGACAAGGATGGCAAGACAATTTGCCTTGAGAAGCCTTGGGCAAGAGTGTCCATGCCCTCCAGACTAGAAATGTAGAGCCCAGAACCAGGACTGAAGTCATCATGGATTGTAAAGTTATCAAAAACCAAAACCGCTTTCTCTCAGTGGTTAACCCTTTTCTCTGTGTCCATCCTCAATTCTTCTCTCTCTAAACTAACTACATTAGCACTGCTTAGCAGATTCATTCAGATAACTGGTCAGAGTCCCTATCTCACAAATCCAACTTTCAGCAAGAAATTTTTTGGTCCAACTGAATATTCTTGATTCAATAACCTGTGACCAGTTAGGCAGATTTGCCCTCTGCTCTTTAAAAAACAGAGAACCAAGGTGTCTATATAAAGAGGAGGTGAGGAGTTTTGAAAAGTGGATCTGCTGAGAACATTCTATTCTTTAACTCTCCAATGGTTCATCTCATTTACTCACCCACTCATTTACCCAGGTTCATAAAGATTCCACCCGTGAGTCGGCATCATCATTGAGTTCTCTTCCTTCCTCCCTCGTTGTCCTGTCTTCCTGAGAGGGCTGCAGGCCACAGCTAGAGCTCAGGAACATTGCATTAGCATTACCTTCACCTGACGCCTTGACCCACAGCCTGGGGCATTCCAGAGGTAAGTGGACCCCTCCTATGTTAACATCACGAGATCAGAAGCACTACACCTTAAACAAATATACCTGGCTGATTCTATTCATCAATAAGCTAATCTTTTATCGTAATCTTCAAACAATATATGAAGACACTAGATCCCCGCCTTAGAGACAGGGAATCTGTGACAATCTTGCAGGTGATGAGTGTCCTCTTTTATCTTAACACGTAATTTGAGCCTGTGCTTAATAAGAGCATGAACTATTCTCTGCCCCGCCACAGGTAAAGCACCCTGTCCTGTTTATGTAAGTAATAAACTCATGTCTTCACCTACTGGACCTCCAGGTGTGTTCTTTGGAATTGGGACTACAGGTAAGCCCTCTCAGATTTGGGGCTCCCCTCATACATCCCATGCTTGTTATTCTATATCTGGGTGTAGGGGGGGGGGGATAAGAGAAGTTGTACAGAACTCCCGGGTCGTTGGAAAAGTCATGACATGGATTTCTGTTTTTCTATGCAAAATTGCATCATGACTTTTTTCAATGACCCAATACACAGGGGAGGGGCTTAAGGGTGAAGGATTCTTGACCTCACACAGGAAAGAATTCAAGAGCGAGTGAGAAATGGTCAAAGCAGAAGAGTTCATTGCAAGGTGGTTGCACACTCCACAGTCAGACAGGGACTGACTCGGAGAATAGAGTCGCAGTGCCCTTAAGCTGGGTTAGGAGATTATACTGGGTCACCAGGAAGGGATCAGGAGGTCAAGGCAAGCAGGGGGTTTTCTCTGCCCAGGCACAACCATTTTCCTTATGTCTGTCTTCTGCACTGCATTAGCATCCTAACTCTCCAGCCTGGTGTGTGAGTTTTAGCATGGAAATGAGGCATGGTTCATCTCCAGGTCAGCTCTGGTCGTCCATCCTGACTGCTACTGGCTTGGAACGATCCTGCAGTTGCTCGTTCAAGTCACATGGCTTGTGGCCAGACTATGTCCTGCTGAAAGTTTGCTGAGAGAAAGACTTTAGGCTGACTGAGAATCCTGTTTATGGCCCCTATCTCCAGCAAAACTATCCTTATCTTCCCATTATGGTGGCCTTGCTATTCTACTTCAATTTTCTAATGTGTTTCTTTAGTTTCCTTGTTTCTGAACTGAGATGCAACTATGGAAGCATACATTCTGTTAAGAAAGGTAAGTCAAATACTGGAATGCTTATAACATAGAAAGTGCCACATGAACACACAAATAGAGCACTAAGATATTTTAGTAAAGAGTGGAAGATATATACCTTTCTTCATATATCATATAATTGGCCCTATTTCTCAGAAATATGGTGAAATTAAACTTTCAAGCCATTTGAAGGGTTTCAAGCTACCAGGGCCTTCTCATGACATCTTGCAAAGCTAATTTCCACCAGAAAAGTAAACATAACAGGTGAGGTAATGGGTCTCTGTCAGGGAAAGTGCTGGGAGGCCAGAGGGCTAAGTGCTATATTAATAATAAATGTGTGTGA
Source organism: Tupaia tana (assembly GCA_026018925.1). Lineage (NCBI taxonomy): Eukaryota > Metazoa > Chordata > Mammalia > Scandentia > Tupaiidae > Tupaia > Tupaia tana. The sequence goes on along the minus strand of JAKSZU010000012.1, from coordinate 4,491,773 downwards.
ATACGTGATGTATTGTGATTAAATCAGGCTTTTAAAGAGTCAGTAGGGCTCTTTAAAAAGGTGATTACCTTTGCCAGGACACCACTATGATATTAAGTATGAAATTGAATTCTTTGATTGATTATATTGATATAGAACTTTATAGTCCCCTAACCAAATTCATAGCCATGATCAAATCTGAGTCTAAAATTCAGAGTTTGGGAACTAAACTTCATTGCTCTTGATTTTGAGGATAAAGTTTCTCAGCCCTGTTTCTAGGGAAGAAATTATCTGAGCTAATGTTTAAAAGCTAAGATATAATGAATAATGGGTCACTTTATATAGATGTAATAGAACATTAAATGTAACTTTTCTGTTCTTACAGAATTCTGTAAAGATCTCAGCAATTGAAGACAATAGTAGGCCTCACACTTAGGGCATGTTAAAGTTGCTGATAACAGATTTTGGACTCTTAGTTCTTCAACTGTATTGAAAATTTGAAGTGTGAGTGAAGAAGAGTATTGTTTTTACTGACCATATAAATGTTCTCTGTTACCACCAACGTTGGGAAGAGGGGTATATCTCTCTCTCACCTACAGCTAATGATGGGGCTGTTGAAAGCCACACGAGAACCTGATTGTGGTCCAGCGATTGAAGAACAGAGGAAGGGAAGACCGAGGACAGAGGCTGCGAGGGGAGTTGTAAGACACCACATTTTAGGAGATTTCGTTTTCATCACTCGTTTTCATCCAGGGGAGCAGATGACATCACTTAGACTCAATCCCTTCCCCTTTTCCTGAATCCATTAGTAGGAACTCCATTCCATGCAGGGGAAGCCTATAAGATTATTGCCATAAGTTTTGAAATTCTAAAACTAGATCACTGAGTGGCTTTTGCTACCAATTTAAAAGAAAAAAAATCTCCTCTATTTTTCAATAGTTCCATCTTAAGTCCACTTCACATTGGTCTGATTTGAGTTTCAGGCTCACCCCGTTCTAGCCAGTACAGTAGTTCCACGATACATATTGATGGGCTTAGGTCTGGGTTCTGAGCCAATTCTAAACGAGCATGGAATCAGTCTTACTGAAATCTGTGTATTGAGAACAAGGGTGGGATGTTTTCCCAGAAGCAAATTTGGGTCAAGTACTACCAAAAGACAGGGATAGGATGTGGAGGTTGGACACAAAAACTAACTCCGACCTGTACAGGTGAGCTCTCCCCAGGACGCCTCTGACCTGCCCCTCGTTCATTGTAAAAGGTAAGCAAGGATGGCTTCTAAATCTTCATCCAGACCCCAGACCCATTTGTTAAGAAATATTAGTTGTAAAGACTTGGAGAATCAACAACACTGAGAAACTGACACAGCCATAATTCAACCCTTTGGAAACTTATCAAAAATATCATCTTGCTGATGCAGATTCCTTTGCCTACTATCAATTAGAAATAAAAAGAAAAGAAAAAGAGGAAAAAACCTGAGCTGCCTGACAAGTATCCTCAGTGTGCATCACTCACTGCAATTGCACCCACACCCTGTGCCAGCACTCCAGCAACCACGGGCCTGCACGCTCTCAGCACCCTCACCCACCCTCCCGCACACCCACCACCTTGGAGTCAGCCCACCAGGCTGACAATCACACTGGCAACTGTGCCACCGAAGCCTCTTCCCCCACACCTCATCATTTCCTAGGTTACCAGCTCCCCCCCACCAAAGGGGCTGCAGAGCAGGTGAAAGAAATGTCCCGCAGACGAACAGCAAGCCCTGCTTCATAGAAAACACGTTGGAAGGTGGAGAGATCCTTCTAACAAACCGTGCCCGAGGTCTGGCTGCCGGTGAAGACCCTGTGTCTAGTAACTCAGTTCTAGTTCCCTTTTCTAAGCACGAGCTTCCGGAGGCATCGGCCATATTTCAGCAGCAAGCGTGGAACCCCTGGGCCAGGCCCTGCTGGCTTGCACCTGAGCTGGACGACAAGCGGAACGCATCTTACTGGGAGAGATGAGCAGCGTATGAAGAGGAGGAGAATGGAGATGGTGCCAAGAACTCCAAAGAGCAGTCCTCCCCCAGGGAGCTGGGTGCCAGGCTCTGTGGGAGGGGCAGGAGCCATAAATAGCATCCTCCTGGATCCCTATGGGGCTGGTAGTGGGTGGGCAGCTGGAACCCTCCGTGACCCAGTTAGAAGGACGCTTTCCGAGGGCTGGAGCTGGCCTCGTGTACAATGATAACAGTGATAATATTATTTCCTCAACCGTAACGTGATGCTAACAATGTTTAATCTCTCCCTCAGAGTAGTATTGGGAGGATTAAATGTAGTAAAATATACAGGGTGTGCTGAGTTGTGCCTGACTTACAGTGAAACACAATAAATATTAGTTAATTATACAAGAGGTAGCATCGCAGAAAGAAAGGGGCACAGACCTCCACTCAAAGCCTGATCCTACCACTTACTTGTCCAACCCGAACTTGAGCATGTCTGCACTTGAATTTCCTCAACCATGAAATACGTATTTTATGGAGTTTCTATGAGTGTGCATCATACTCTGTATGTAATCTCCTTAGCTCTCTCCGTGATAAGTACAATTTTAGAGATAGTTGATAATATTATTATCACTGTCACCATCTTTGTACTTTTTCTTTAGCCGAATATTGTTACACTCAGTGTCTCACTATTCTTGATTTAATCCTGTAGTATGTGGTTGGATGGAAGAGGCATTACCTCCATTTTCCAGATTAGAACATTGAGTCCAGAGAAAATAAACAATGTTTCTATGGCTAACTAGGAGAGGTATTTGGGAGAGTTGGGATACATGTGGTCTTTGGGTTCTGATGACAATGTTTTCTGCATTTTGCCACAACACCTCCAAAGTAAAACCAAGTCACTGAGCGGCCCTCGACAGCAATGGCAGCTGCAGTTTCCCGAGTGCCTGGTAGGCACCAGGTCCTATTCCAGATACTCTTCAGGCTAGAAAGGGATGAGCACAGATGGACCCTGGGCGATCTTGTTAGCCAACCCTTGCAGGTCTCTTACCATCTATTTTAAGTGCTTGTCTCTACAAATATCATTTCTCTGCTAACTGCATACGTTCTGGCAAGACCAAGCCTCTCTCTAACCCACATATGCACCTTTCTATGAGCTATTTAAGAGAGCCGATTTCTGCATAGCCTTCCAGAGCTTTTCTTTGCCTCCTCCTCTCTCCTCCCAGTCTTAAAAAAGACTCCTTCAGCCCTACCATCAGCTGGCTGAGTCACGAAGGGGGAGGCCAGCATTTCTTGTTTTATTTTGACTTTGCCATCCCATGCACCAGCACACTAGCCAAACAGGTAGATCATCCCAGAAAAGCCACTCCGCAGGAGCACCTGCCGCATCTGTGCATCAGGCAGGCTCCAAAGTCCTCCACGATTCAAGTCTCCCTCCCTCTCCCGAGGAAACATTGCACTCAGCATGCAAGCTAGACTGTTCCACCATTCAAGAATTCTTCATTCTTCTCAATAAGAACACTGCTCATTAAACGGCCTCTCGATATTACTGTAGGTGTCAACATGTGGGCTTGTTTGATGAGTGCCCCAGCACATAAGCAATTTCTAAAGCAAAAGTTAAAAAGAAAATAAAAATGTTTGGGAATCAATTTGTTAGACAGTTTAACTGTACAAGGCTGGTACCAAAGATGGATCCTTAAAATAAGTGTCAGATTTGACAAGATAAGGGAACCGTAGAGAGAAATTTCCAAGACACACAAATGATACCAACGTCTGATGCTGCTCACCTGACACAGGTAGAAAATGAGTCATTTTCATCAGAAGCTTTGATAGGAGAAATGAGAGGTGGACAGAGATGCCCACACCAGAACCAAGCAGTGAAAGGTTGTTATTTGCTTCAATGCTGTGTTTCACAAACGGCAGCAGCAGTACTCGTTTTGAATAGCATCCATTAGTCTCCCACCTGGCTCAGATTCTCTGACCACAGTTTCTAAGGAAGAACAAATCTTTTCAGTGGTCAGAAAAGGATCATTTGAAAAATGGTTTCAGGGCCAGCGTTTATCATTTCTTTCTTCTATGTGGCTCCTGTCCTGACCTGGACCTCTTCCCTACCTCCAAAAGAATCTCAAGTTCGTGCTCCCTCTTCATTTTCCAAAGGGTCTTCAAACACTTGTGGAAAACACATACTATGAAGAAACCATGCACTGAATTCAACTTCTGCCACTAAAATAACCTACATTTTAGTGTTCAGCTTTTTGAAGTCCTCTCATATTAATCAGTTAGGCAACGCTTCCAGCTTTCAGAGTTCCAGGAAGTGAAGCTTTATGTAAGACACGTTGTTTAGACACTTGCCAGGCAAGTTCCACCAGAAACTAGCCAGGTGACCGTGAACAAACCACTTTTGCTCTCTAGGATATACCTGTCTCATTTGGAAGTAAAGGTTACTGACCGGACTAGATGCTGTCAGTTGAGATGTGACGGGGACACAAAGGTGATAAGCACAGAAGACAGTTGAGATGCATGGAGGGTCAGGGCTCTGAGCTCTAGGGAACAGTTAACCAGCCCCAACTGAGCAGCGATTTCACGGATCATCACTCGCTGTGAGCTGCAACTCTGCACATCCTTTTTCTTTCAGTTGATAAACATTTACTAAGAATCTACTATGTTCCAGGCACTGCCCTAGGCATAAGATACAATTAAAAGCAAGGCAGAAATATTTACCCTTGGGAGTTTACATTCTGGTGGAAGAAACAGACAATGAACAGGAGAATTTTACAAGTACAGTTTTCGCTAGGAGTAAGTGCTATGACAACAACAAAGATCCCTTGCCAGCAGTGTGGGGGACAAACGAGAAAACATAGCCTAGACAAGTTCAGGGTCTTCCTTCCAAACACCTCCCTTCCAAGAAATATAAATAGATCTCTGAATAGAGGCAAATAAACATGTTTGATACAGTGGCTTCATGAAGAAGAAAATGTCATTAAAAAAAAAAAATCCACTGAAACTTGGATTGTGACCAATGAGCCAAAGAGAAGGCTAAAGGTGTTGTAGAAGAGCAGCTAGAAGAGCAGATGTCCCGCAGAGCTCAGCCCTGCGTTCAACCAGGGTCCTCGGGGGGGAAAAAGTAGCTCCCCAGCGTGTAGTTGCAGCTGGTTCTAGGTGAACAGAAAATAGAAACACTCCCTAGAGTAGAGCATCCCCAATTAATATCCTCATTAATATCCGCAGGCCTTCACATACTGACTTCAACCAAATGCGCTCTATTTGATCACTGGATTCTAAATATGGAACATGAAAGGCATAAAATATTTAAAGAACTTAAAAGAGGGAATAAAGGATAAATAAGCAACAAGAAACTATTAGAAATAGTCAGGCAGACGTGAACAAAATCAAATGGATTTTGATTCCCAATTATTCTGATGAACTGGCTTACTCCCAACAATTCCCTGCTAAAAAAACAAAACCTGATGGCGAAATCTTACCAACAGTTTTAAAAACTGAAAATGTAAAGACTTATAGGGTGAAAATCTCAGCCAGCCTTTTCAGATAGTGTTCTACCAGTCTGCCAGTGCCTGAGGGGCCCTGAGGGGATCAATGAGGTCGAAACAATTTTTTATTAATATTCATTAATTGATAAATAACGATTGTGCACATTTACAGGGTACAGTGTGATTTTATGCTCGTATACAATGTGTAATGATCAAATCAGGAAAATTAGCATGCTCCTTGCTCCAAATAGCCAACATTTCTTTGTGTTGGGAACATTCAATATCTTATCAGCTCTGAGGAACTTCAAAAAGCTTGTGAGAAAAAAATGGAATCGAAATACAAGTTTATTTGGGTACAAAATAGTTTATTTGAAACATAGTTTTTTCTTTTTTATTTGATTTTTGCTATCGAGTGCATGCACTCCCTAGAGACAGAGAGAGAGAGAAAGCAAGAAATCTCACCTCCCCTCAATGCAGAATGACCATGCCACAATCCCTTCTTCTCCATTCTCCTCTCAGGACTTTGGGCACACATACACGTATGCCCAATGTGATGTTCAAGCCTCTGAGTCTGGAACACAAAACCGTGCAGCTGAGCACCTGAGATCCAGTGCCTTAACCTCCATGCCACCTGCTGGACCTTCCATGAACTTTTTATAGACCCTTAGTATGTTGGGATGTACAATAAATCAATTCACCCAGTCTCCCTTCAGGCTTATTAAACACTAGAACTTTTTTCAAAAAATTATTTAATATTATTTATTCATTCATTTATTTTTTTAATTTGACCAGAGAGACACAGAGAGAAAGAGAGGGAAAGTGAGAAAACAAACCACCAGGTCCCAGACTTGAACCAAGGTTGACCATGTGGGAGTGTCCAGCACCTTAACTACCACGCCACCTGCTGGCTTTAAACACTCGAACTTTAAAAAAATTGACCATTGAGTAGATGTCTTTTTAATATTTTGTGTCATGAAATAGACAGAAACAAAGATTTCTACCATATCAAGCTAAAATGTCTGTCTGGAGGAAAAATACGTATGCTTTTAAGCTGCACGCTCAATTTTTGCGTGGACCACCATTTTTAATTGAAAGAACTGATACACAGACTGTTTATTTAGAATTGAGAATTTTCAAGAATTTATGCTGAAAATGAGTGAAACGTACCTATTACTTCAAGGAATACAACTGACAGTATTACCTGCCAATGATAAAATTTGAGCATTAAACAAAAGTTAAATTTTGTAAAACTTATATCTGCGACTGTGAGCTTGACAGCTGCCCTATGCATAATTTTCCAATGCAATTAGTGATATTAACAAATGTAATTTTTGGGGGAGACCAGCAGTTTGCGTAATGGCTATGTCACTGGACACCCATGTAGTCAATCACAGTTCGAGTTCCGGACCCAGTGGCTTAACTCACACCGGGCACGTGTGTGTGAGTGCCCAAGATCCCAAGAGGAGAATGGAGTAGAAGGGATCGCGGTGTGGCCGCCCCCTCAGATGGTGAATTCTCGCTTTCTGTCTCTTTCTGGTGAGCACATGCACCCTCCTATAGCAAAAACCTCTCTAAATAAATAAATAAATAAATAAATAAATAAAATTTTTTTACATTAATAGGCTTCAGGTTTTTTAGTGGTTTGGGGGTTAATAGAAAAATTGAACTGAGTACACAGTTTTCATATACTCCCTCTCTTCCCCAACAGTTTCCTGTATTATTAAATATCTTGAATTAGTAGTATATTTGTTAAATTGATGAATCAGCATTGATCTGCCACTTTTAACTAAATCCCGTAGTGTACATTTTTTGTTCTACAGTCTATTTGATTAAATACGTGTGTAATGTTATGTACCCACATTACAGTATCAAATAGATAGTTTTACCACTGTAAAAAAAAGTATATATCCTTTGCTTTATTCACCTATTCTTCCCTCTCCCTCCACCAGACTCCTGATCTTTCCATTGTTCTATGTTTTTGTCTTCCTGGATCAGGTAATTACAACCAGATAGTTTGTAGCCTTTTCAGACTCCCTTCTTTCCCTTAGCAACATATTTTTAAATTTCCTTTATGTATAATATTTTCATGTATTGACAGCTGTCTTTTACCACTGAAAAATATCCTGTTACATAGTTGTATCACAATTTGCTTGTCCATTCAACTATTAAAAGACATCTGAGGGGGGGCATCAGGTGGTATAGAGGTTAAGGCAGCTGGACCTTACATGGTTGACTGAATGGTTCAAGTCCCAAATCCAGCGATTTGAAAATCACGCCAAGTGTGTGTGCATGCATGCCCTGAATTCCGAGAGGAGAATGGAGGAAAGGGGGCTGTGGCATGGCCAACCCCCTGGGAGGTAATTTCTCACTTTCATATACACCCTATACTATAAATAAATTAATAAATAAATCTTGATTGTTCCCAATTTCTGCAAATTATGAATAAAGCTTCTATAAACATTCACATGCACATTTTGGTATAGACATTTTTTTTTTCATTTCACTTAGGTAAATACACTGGGACTCAAATTTTCCTTCAAAATCTCTGTACCATTTTGTAGTCCAGCAACAGTGAATAAACATTCCTGTTGGTTCACAACTTACCCATGATGTCAGGTTTTTGCATCTTCATCATCCTAATAGGTGCTTGGTGGTGGTATTTCATTATTTTAATTTGTAATCCTCTAATGTCATAAGATGTTGAGAATCTTTTCACATGCTTATTTAGTAAGATGTTTATTTGAATCTTTTGCTATGTTGTAATTGTGGTATTTATTATTATCGCTGAGTTTTAAGGATTCTTTACAGCATTTTGGCTATAAGTCTTTAGCAGATACATGTTTTGAAAACATTTTCTCCAAGTCCATGGTTTGTCTTTTTATTGTCCTAACATTTTCTTGTGCACACCAGACTTTAAAAATTATTCTTAAAGTTTACGTATGGAGACGGAGATAGCACGTGATAGGTGCCCTTGACAGGTCCTCACCGTGCTGTGATCCTCCGCCAGCCTTCGAGTCAGCCAGGGTCACCGGCGTGCCCTCAGGTGTGTGTCACATACTCAGATCGACTCAGGATCTAAACTCAGGGCCTCCCATCTGGCTCCACCTCTGTGCAGCAACATCCCCCACCTATGGCACCACAGCTGGGCCAGGAGCTCATCATCTAAATCAAGTCCAACTGGACAATTCTCTTTCAGGGATCATACTTCTGGTGGTGTATCTAAAAACTCATTACCAAACCCAGTGTCACCCGGATTGTCTCCTATATTACCTTCTAGAAATTTTATGGTTTTGCTTTTAGACCAAGGATCCCTTATGAGTTCGTTTTTGTGAAAGGTTGAGTATGGGTCTAGTCATTGCATGTAGGTCCCCTTGTTTCAGCACTATTTGTTAAAAAAAACTGTCTTTTCTTCACTGAATTTCCTCTGTTCCTTCATCAGGGTCAGTTAGCTGGATCTGTGCACGTCTATTTCTGGACTCTCTACTCTGTTCTATTGCTTTATTCAGCTATTTTCTCCAGAACCATCTTATCTTGATTACTGTGGCTTCATAATAGGTCTAAAAGTCAGGTTTATCTGTCTTCCAACTTGATTCACATTCTTTAGAATTACATTAGGTATTTGGGATTTCTGCCTTTCCAGATAAATATAAATTATTTTTTAGAATCAGTTTTTCAATATCTACAATGTAACTTCTACAGGTTTTTATTAGTTTTGCTTTGAGTTCCCAAATCAAGTTGGGGAGAGCTGACATCCTAACAATGTTGTGTCTTTCTATGAACGTGGACTGTCTCTATTTAAATTATCCTTGATTTTTTTCCTTTTTTTGGAGAGGATTTTTTTTGCTATAGGGCGCATGCGTTCGCCAGACAGACAGAGACAGAGAGACAGAAAGCGAGAGATCACCCCCCCCCAGGGGGGATGGCCACACCACAATCCCCTCTCCTCCATTCTCCTCTTGGGATCTTGGGCACGCATGCACACACGCCCGGTGTGAGTTTAAGCCACTGGGTCCAGGACGTGAACCACAGTCAACTACGTGGGAGTCCAGCAACATAGCCATTAGGCTAACTGTTGGTCCCTAAATCATCCTTGATTTTTTAACTAGAGTTTTATCATTTTTTTCTCATATAGATAGATCCTGTGCACAGCTTTTTAGATTTGTGCCTAATTACCCTTTCTATTTCTTTCTCCCTCTCTCGTGCTAATGAAATTGTGTTTTTTAATTTCAAATTCTAATTGTTTTAGTGTATAGGAAACCAATTAACTTTTGCATATTAGCTTTGTATCCTGCAGCCTTACTATAATTGCTTATTAGTTCCAGTTTTGTTGCCAGCTCTTTGGGATTTTCTACATACACATCATCTGATCTATAAATAATGAGTTTCATTTCTTCCTCTCTACTTTGTATATCTTTCTTTTTTATTTTAGAGGTTTATGCCGTAGGGCATGAGCACTTGCTGGAGAGAGACAGAGAGAGGGAAAGTGAGAAATCATCCCCCAGGGGAGATGGCCATGCCACAATCCCTTCTCCTCTATTTTCCTTCTGGGATCTTGGACACACAGGCGACATGCCTGGCATGTTCGAAGCCACTGGATCTGGGACTAGAACCACAGTCAGCCATGTGGGAGTCCAGCCACACACTGCTAGCCCATCTACAAGACCCTGTGAACCTTTCTTTTCTTTCCTTTTCTCATTACATTAGCTAGGACTCCTGGTATGATGCTTAGCAAGAGTGGTGGGAGGAAACCTTGCCTTGTTCTCCTTGTCTTCATGGGAGAATAATTTCCAATTAATTATTAAATTAATAATTCAGTTTATAATATGATAAATAAGTAATAGAAAAATTTTAAGAAATATATAGACGAGGCTCCAGTAATTTTTTAAAAAGTTAAGTAGTCCTGAGATAAAAATTCGAGAATTATTTAAGCAAGGAGTTGGGAAATATTTTCTATAAAATATGACAGTAAATACTTTGTTTCATTGGTCATACAATCTATGCCATAACTACTCATCACTGTCACTGTAAAAGCAACTATGAACAATATGTAAGTGAATGTATCTACGTTCTAATAAAACTTTATTTGAGAGAAACAGTAGTTTTCCCACCATTATCAAAGCAAAAGTAGAAATTCCAGAGTTTAACATATAATGGTAATTCATTTCCATTTCCTGAAGGCATTTTCAAAATAAGTCAAACTGATCTTCTGTTTTCTCTGTCCAGTAAGGCCCGAGATTCAGAAGTCAATGCTGAGCTCTCCTAAGGGAGGAAGCTTAAATGAAGATCTCTCCCCCAAGTAGAACAAAAAAGCTTAAAAAAAAAAAAATCTTTAAAATAACTGAACCAAAATTAAATATTCCTTCTCCTTAATCCTTGGGAGACTTTAAGCAGAAATTCTTTGGTGCTGAGAGTAACGGTGCCAGGATGTGGATGGTACTGCCGCTAAGAAAACTGTCACCACCAATTAATTCCCACAAGGATTTGTAGCCCTAATCCACAACATCTTGGTGATTAAAAACCACAATCAACCAAACAGAAACCCTAAATACTGAGATACCAAATTGAAGTTAAAGTTCTTGTGAGCTGGTATATAGTTTCTCTAAGCTCCTCACCAGTGTAAGGACAGTGGTGTAGAATATCAAATAAAAATATGTCTTGGGACTAGCAGTTAGTGCAATGGCTATGTCGTTGGACTTCCATGTAGTCGACCACAGTTCAAGTCCCGGACCCGATGTCTTAAACTCACGCCAGGTGCATGTGCGTGCGTGCCCAAGCTCCAGAGAGGAGAATGGAGGAGAAGGGATTGCGGTGTGGCCATCCCCTCTGGGGGGGTGATTTCTCACTTTCTGTCTCTCTGTCTCTCTCTTTCTGGTGAGCACACGTGCCCTATAGCAAAAACCTCTATAAAAAAACAAACAAACAAACAAAAATCAGTCTGGCTCCCAAACCAGCTGCAGCAGTGAGACTGTGACTGGTGTCACTAACTCTCCTGCCTTAACTTGTGCAGGAGACAGCTACCAGCCACCACCTTGAAGGGACTAATTGTACTCATTAAAATTGTACTCTTTCTTTAACTAGCATGTCAGAGCCAATTCTTGCATTGATTAACAACACATTTACAGAAGTCACATTGGTATCCTGAGATTGGCTGATGTCGGACAGAAAGTAGCCAACACTGCAAACCAGAGCTCTAGACAGTTGGTTAACCAGCATCCAGTGCCTTCTACCCTTGGGTACAAACAGTAACTCTTTATAATAATAGCATGAAAGCCGGATGTTGGAGGGCACAAATGGCTCTGTATGGTGTGTGGGTGGAACAACAAATACATCTTTTCTTTTCTTTTCTTAATAGTTTACAATACGGCATGTGTGCTCTCTGAGGAGGGAGGGGGAGGGAGGGAGGGAGGGAGGGAGAGAGGGAGGGAGGGAGCGGGAGGGAGGGAGGGAGGGAGAGAGAGAGAGAGAGAGAGAGAGAGTGAGTGAGTGAGAGAGAGAGTGAGTGTGTGTCAGAAAGTAAGAAATCACCTCCCAGGGGGAATGACCACACCACAATTCCTTCTCCTCCATTCTCCTCTTGGGATTTTGGGCATGCACCCAGCATGTTTTCCAAGCCTCCAGGTCGATTATGTAGAATGCAGCCACCTTAACCACCATGCCACCTGACTCCGCCACTCCACAAATACATCTTTGTTGTGCTCAAATTCACTCAGTTCTGTCAACCTCAATTTATTTAACTGGAGCTACTTTGTGTTCTAAGTCACCACTGCCATGACAGACTCCTTCCTGACCACATGGCTGACCACAGGTTTGAAGCCTGGGTCTGTTCAGCTGAGACTAGGCCTGGTTCAGGAGGGCGTCCCAGATCCTAAGGATCTGGAGGTCTGAGATAGGGGGCCAGTGGCATTAGGAAACCCTGGATCATAAAATAGATACAATTTTTTAAAGTTCATGGAAAATGGCAGGAAGGGCAAAGGTAACATTTAACAGACCAAAAGCATGAAATTCTCTTTGAAAAAAAAAAAGTTCATGAAAAATGTACACTATAAAAAAATACTATGCATGGATTTCAAACTTTTTCTGTACCAAAATAAACTCATACTTTAATTCCAATTATCCATGAATTTTGTGAATCCCTTTGTATCTCTTATTTCCCAACCAGAAGAGAGATAAAAACTGTATTCATGACCAGGTGGGGCCATGGAGGTTAATGTAACTGGATCCCACATGGCCAACTGCAAGGTTCAAGTCTCAAACCCAGCGATGCAAGGAACACACTAGGCACACACGCATGTGTGCCCAAAATCCCAACAGAAGAGTAGTTTTACTCTTTTGTGATATAAATAATTTTTGATACAGTGAGTTGGAATATTTTACAGAACAGTTGCAGCTGTGAAGGAAGTCAGTCTTAGCAAGACTAATGTAGATTTGCATTTATGGACCTGAAATAGGCCTAGCACCTAGCTAGCAACCACGGGTCTCTTACATGGCCATGCCTGCCCGTGACCAAATTGCTGTCATGGTGACCTTTAATTGAACGTACTCTATCCGATTAAACACAAAGATATGCCTTATACCAAGACCTAATAAGTAGTTAGGGTTATGGGAAGAAACACAACTGGAAAAGTCTCAGCATCAATGGGGTGACTGACTGTATCGTGAGACCTGGACTCACAGCACCAGAGTTACAACACAGGGGGCTAATTCTGCAATCCCAGTCCAGGCGAGGCTCTAACCATGCAAGCCGCTCACGTCCATGCAAACAGGGCTGGGGGAAAGGGAGGGGGGTGAGCCAATGATTCCAACTGACTTTCGAAAAAATAGTATTCTTTCCTGAAAATCAAAAGTCGTCATTGAAGTTTTAATTAAAGTTAAGTAGAATGAGTTCCCCTAAGACATCTCTCCTCTGTCTAGTCAATGCCAACTCCATAGCACTGTTCTTTGCTTGTTTTTTTTTTTTTTTTTTTTTTTTTTTTTTTTAATTTCTGCTCTTACTTCCGGGGTTAACTTAGTGAAAAAGCATGGGTGCTGACATTTGAGAAATCTAGATTTAAAGGCTATTTAGTGTATGATCCTGGGTAACCCATATAACCTTTCTAATCTTCTGGGTTTTATTTGTAAAGGTAGGAGATCATTTACATCTGCTTCAGATTGTCGAAAGGACCAAAGGACCTAATACCTATGAAATACACAGTGCAATACCTAGCATAGAGTATGATCTATATAATATTTTTGTTGCTATTATTACCAGTATAATATTCACAGGGTTTACAAGTCCCAAGTTCACTTAAGAAAAAAGAGTCAGCCATGGCACAACGGCAACGTACCACTCAGAAGTCAGATTCCACAAGGCAACCACGCTTCGAGTCTGTAAGTCAGGCATCCTGAAACTTGCCAGATACAGGCCGAGTGCCCAGGATCTGATGGGCTGGATGGCTGGGGGAGGGGCCCTGAGCGCGACCAGGCCTTGTGGAGAGTGCCCGTCTCTCTTCCCTGTGACTGGTACACTATCATGCACAAAGGAAGAAAAAATCATCACGCCCTCCCTTCTTCTCTCCGGGCTTCTGTTTTGTAACACACCAAAGTACCCCCCTCTTGGCTCTCTCTAATAGCCTCTAGTCTCTGAGTTCTCCCTCTCTGTTCCATTTTGCACACAAATGCCACATTAATCTCTCCAAAGCACACCCTGTTTAAAAACCTATTTTGGAACCACAGCATCTACAGAAAGTCTTCACTGGAAGCCTTTGTAATCTGACCACAACCTCCCCCTAAAAATGCTCTGTCCCTACCATGCATTTAAATTCCAGCCAGAGCAAGTGACAGCCAAGCTTTGGCCTGAGTTTCCCAGAATGGTCAGGTGGGGCTGAAGCCAGATGGGAGTATCAGCTGCATCCAGAGAGTGCCAAGGTTTCAGAGCAGAGAGAAAAAGTCAGAGCTGATGTCAGGACCGAGGGCTAATGTGGGGCTCGGGAAGGCCGGATAAACCCAAGAAGGTCTGGAGAAACTGCAAACAATCAGAGTGGGAGCAAAGAAAAAAGAGGGAAGAGGAGGAGAGCTCAGGGCTTTTTATGCAAATAGGGATAGATGTCCTAGAATGTGCATGGTTCTAGCTCTGTGATGTGAAAAGAGTCAGCATATTTTAAAATGAGATTTAAACAGGGCTGGGAAAACAGCATATTGTGTAAAAAAAAAAAAAATCTGTAAAATTTAACAATGGGAATATTCTTCAGAGTTTATTTCTGTCAAAACAAAGCTTGAAAAGTTTTATGTGAGTAAAATTACTGAAAAAAATTAAATGGTTAATATTGTTGAAATTCATATTAACATATATGCATATATATGAATATACATATGTCTAACATTATTTGTGTATTAAATAATGTATATTTATGCACATTCATGCATTACATATGCTTAAGCTATATTGTATATAATACATATTATATATGTTATATATATTTCTGTATATTTGCATGTACATTTATAAACAAATTCCTATTTCTGTACATGTACATAAAATTACCAAGATACTTGCATACTAAAATATTAATGATGGTTAAGAGTCATGTGGGGTTATAGGCAATTCATTGTCTTCTTTATGGCTCGTAAGTCTAAATTTTATAAATTGACTGCGTATTGAAACAATAATGGGAGACACCAGCTGCCTAAACCACTTAATTGATCCGTATAAAAGTAGTGGTTTATCTCTGTAAGTTTCCCAATTCACTGTTTATGTAATAGGTATTTAAGGCACAGACTAGAATCTGAGCTTCCACACTAGACTCTTGCACTCATTATCCCTACAAGACTTCCAGTCCCTGGCCAGAGCATCCAATTGCCTCGTCTTGGGTCTTGCATCCTTGAATTGGCTGGAAGGAAAGGAGGGTGTTCGTGAGCCTCAGACTATGCACCTGTGTTTCAAGGTGTCCTGTTCACTCAGAAAACACGATGGGGGAATTTCTCCCAGAAGGAAATACTTGGATGCTGAATGATTACATATAACATGCAACATGTGTAATAATAGGGGAAGAAAACAGACTCAGCTACACTTAAAAAAAATTGACTTCTGAAAAAATATACCAATTCTTAGACTAAACAATAGTAAGCAAACATGAACGAATAAAAGACATTTTCCTACTTACAAATTCATATATAAGTCCTATATGATTATAACCTTAAGTATCAGAGCTGAGTATGTTTTATGCATTGCTACAGATATTGAATTTGGTTTTCTGACAGTCTTTTACATAGAGATATAGAAATCCAGGTAATGAAAGGCTAAGGGATTCTTTTTTTTCAGTTTTACAAAGTGAAACTTGATAGCAATGAATTGGCTAGAATCTATGTCTTCCTGCAAATTAACATGGAGGTCTAAGAAACTAAACAGAACACTTAATTGCATGGGAACTTTTGTACTTTTGTTTTAAGTTAAATGATGTTTTATATAATATTACAAGAACATCTGAATCTGTTTTTGGAGAATAATTAAATATTTCTAAAAAGATGCTAACTTCTCTATTATGATTAAGCAATAGCACAATTTTCTAAGAAATAAATCAAATCAAAACAATGAATAATAGAAGAAAATAAAGAAAAAAGAAGGGAGAAAGGAAAGAGAAAAAGGAGGGAGAAGAGAAAATTGAGATTCTTTAAGCAGTATAGACAAAGAAAGGTATTTTTCTTCCTTCTTTGCACGTTTTCTTACAAATAGTACAATCCCCCAACTCCATGGCTAATGTGACATCGGGGACTAATTAAACATATAAACCAAGAACTCATTAGAATGGATTGACAGGGTTTGGACTCTAGTGAATTGCCAAACAAAAGAAAAGCAAGCAAAAAACATGTCTCCCGTGTTCCATTTAAAATGATTTATTTATTAAAGGATTCCAGATATGGATTAACCTTCTCTGATTTTTTTTTTTCCTATCCCTGCCTAGAATCCAAAAGTGCTTTGATAGATGGATCAAAAGCTATGGTGTTTCTGGGTAGTTTCACTCTGTCTCTATGTACTGGGCTATCATTCTGTTTTATTACTCCTACTGTTTTATTACTCCTTTCAGTAACAATCCTTATTGAATTACAGCAATGCCCATGGTACCTGCTAGAGTACAGAGTGTGGGGTATGTTTCCCCAATTCCTCTAAACAGTGGAAAATGCCAGGGAGGAAAACCCCAGCAAGAGCACGAAGTCTATTCTTTCAGCACCATTAAGACCAGATCGAGGCTATCTGTGCTGTGAAAATGCCATGCGGGCTTTCTAATGTGGATGTTTGGTCCACAAATAAAAACAACAAGCAGAAGTGCTGGGTTTTTCTCCGTGATGACGTTCCATCGTAGGATTGAATGCATTCCACCCACTCTCTGGAGCCAGTTCATATCCCACTTGCCATCCGCCAACACCCACATCGATCGATCTGATCTTTGAACTCATGTATTCCCCATTTGATACTTCCTTCATGTTGCTTTGCATTGACGTTTATCTTTTTCCTGTAAACATGCATTGTCCTCCTATCTAGACTATCATCAGTGTAATTCGGAGCCCACCCAAAAGAAACACCTTGTTAAACCAACTTCTGTACAAAGCTCTGCTTCAGTGGTTCCGGAAATGAGAATCATGTCTTTGCCAGGTAAGGCTCACCTTTGTCTGTTTACAGCAGTATCCAGAAAGACGCTTCAGGTCACGGCTTTACAAAAACACACAACAAAAGAAAGTTGCTTATTCAGGAATTCAACAAGTGCTTACTAAATGTTTTCCATGTACCAGTCACTGTTGACACAGAGTGGAACATACACACCCCACCCTGAAGGAGTTCAGACTAACACAAGTCAAATAACGAAGGGTTATGCAAGAGCATCCTGAATCAGACCCTGGGAAGATTTTACTATACTGTCCTTGTAAGTGGAAGCCAGTGAGGTCCTACCATAGGATCCCAGAGTCTTCTTAGTTGAGAGCCTTAGAAAAGCAAGTCCTGGTCCTCCCAGGTTTGAATCTTTCATCTTGCCTGTGAGCTGCTCCCAGCCCGTGCTGAGCTCTGCAGGGGTATTGCTTTTTTATCAGATATGACTTATATATTATATAATAAAATTGGTATTGAAATCATAGCTGGAGCTTTCATTCTTCATCAAAAATTTCCAAAGTTTAGGAACCATCAGTTAGCATAATGGCTATGTTGCTGGACTCCCATGTAGTTGACTGCGGTTCGCCTCCTGGATCCGGTGGCTTAAAAAATTTCACGCCAGGCAAGATCCCAAGAGGAGAATGGAGGAGAAGGGATTGTGGTGTGGCCATCCCCCCGGGGAGTGATTTCTCACTTTCTGTCTCTGTCTGGCTGGCGAGCACACGCGCCCTATGGCAAAAAACTCTCAAAAAAAAAAAAAAATCCAAAGTTTAGATTTAAAATATGTTGTCCACTGTAAAGATGTATAGTGATTAAGTATAAATTGAAAATTAAATTTTTAAAGGACTAAATAAAGTATCCAGTGAGACCACCTGGGGGAGGAAAAAACAAACTTTGCTGATTGTATCACACCACTGGAAAAATGTCTGACTACTGAGTGACCAGATTTTCTTTTTGGGTAGGGTTAGGTCTCCACATTTTCTGCTGAGAGCTTTAAGCGTTGGGGCATCCTGTCACTCTGCTTGAGAACTTATTCTACAGCGGTCCGGCAGAGAGGACTATTACGTGGTTGTTTTAGTTAGGGGTAAAGGGGACCGAGGAATGTAGGTGAAGAAAGACTCATTAGTGTCCTGACTGAAAACAGCTTTCATTGACTAGAAATTTGAATACTAAAACAAATTACTTTGCAATATTAGGGCACACTGGCTTCCCTACCCCTTTTTCATTGAAGCCATGAAGGGGTATTCGGCCTCTTTAGAGATGGAATGAGAGGAAGGAAGCTGTACTTCACACTCCTTTCTAACAACCTCACTGCCACCACATTCCCAGCACTGACATTACATACTAGGTACTTAAGAACTATTTGACTGATTTGTAATTCATGTTTTTATGGCAGTTCTCATAACAAAGTCTTTCCTGCAACATGTGATTAAATAAAAACTAATTTTTATTTTTTATTGTTTTAGATTTGTGTAATAGCATACAAGTGCTCACCAGAGAGAAACAGAGAGGGAGAGACAGAGTGAGGAAAAATGTGAAATCACCCACCAAAGGGATGGCCATCCCTTCTCTTCCAGTCTCTTCTTAGGATTTTGGGCACACACACACAGGTGCCCAGTGTGATTTTCAAGCCTCCAGGTCTGGGATTCAACACACAGCTCACCCTGTGGGATCCAGCACCTGAACCTCCACACTTCCTGCTTGCCCAAAACTATTTTTATTTTTAAATGTTTATTTATTAATGAGAGAAAGAGACAAAGAAAAAGGAACAGAGAGAATGCTAGATACTGGCACTCCCACTAGGGTCTTTATACCATGCTTTCCCCCTGCCTCAGTCAGGCCAGACCACAGGCCTGTGTACTCACACCTAGAATGCACAGGGAAGTCCAGGATGCGGACCCAGGACCTACCCCTGTGGGGGGAAGTAACCAGTTGGGTTACTGCTGTGGCACAGTCTGGTCCACAAAAGCCTACTTTTATATTCATCAGTGGAAAATTCAAGTTTTCACTGTTCAGTATGGTAGCCACTACCATGAGCACAGTAGCCCAGGTAATGGGCATTCCCAATGTACTAGAGCTGTGCTCTAAGTGGAGACAGACACCACACTTCACCTGCCTGGTAGGAAGAATATGACATGGTGCGTGAATAATTTCACACTGGTACAATACTTTGCTGAACATAACCATTTGTCCTTGCTCCTGAAGCAGTGCTGTTTCCCACTTGGGTAGTTACATGGGCCACCTCATAAGTGCAGTGCATTTCATCCTCTGCCTTAAAAAATCTTCTGGAGTTTCACTATATAGTTTCCAGTGTCACCTTGAATTAGTAAGTCTGAAATTTCTGACACTATATTCTCATCCATCGGAAAGATATAGGAAGCCTTCTTTGCATACCTTACTTAGATAACAAATAGCTATAGTCCCTAAATAAATAAATAAGTACACGAGTGAAAAATAGCATAATTATTTGAAAGAAGTTGAGTTTGGGAACTAATTCTGATTAAAAACAAACAAAAAAGAAGAAAACAACTTCCACTTCCAGGACCAGTAGATGGCATGATTATTATGTCACTGGACTCCCACATGACTGACCACGGTTTGAGTCCCAGACCCAGTGGCTTAAAACTCATGCTGGGTGTGTGTGTGTGTGTGTGTGTGTGTGTGTGTACCAAAAACTTGTAGAGAAGACTGGAGGAGAAGGGATTATAGCATGGCCATCCCCTGGGGGGATGATTTCTTGCTTTCTGTCTGTCTCTTTGGCAAGTACATGCACCCTATAGCAAAAATCACTCTTAAAAATAATTTCTACTTTCTGGCTTAGGAAAATTCCTCACCCTCATTTCATGAAATGTAGTAATAATATATAACTTGCCAGGCCACTGCAAAGACTAATTGAGACTCTTCATGTGAAGGGCTTAGTGCAGAACCTAACAACACATAATAGGTGCTCAAAAGAAAGCGTCCATTAGAATCTGTATCTGGACAATTGGGATAATATTCTGATATCCATGTGTGTATACAAGGAGTTTTCAAAAAGTTCAGGGAACATTAGTATTATTTACAAACTATGCATTAATTTAAAAAATATTTTGCACTAAAATCAACTCAAATTCAATTCTATTTTTCCGCAAACTTTTTAAAATCTCTTCATACATATAGACAATAAAAATAGGTATAAATTAAGTAACTCAATAGATTAAATGATTGAGAATACCCAAAACTCAAAATAAATTCACATTGGAGAATCACTTATGCATATGGTGACAATTTTTACCTCCTTTTTCCTTTAAGAATTATTAAACCCATTGTAAAACATCAAGAGTTAAATGGAACTTGTGCAAAACAGTAGATTTGATTAAGTGAACTTAAATGTGGGAGGCTGAACAGCAGGTGACTATTAGAAGCTCCAAGATAAATGTTCAAATTCCCTCTGCTGGGCCTGGACGATGCCCTGGAGAGAAAACTCCAGATGGTGAAGACTATTGAGAGACATAGGGTCAATCCACAGACCTCTTTGAGGCCTTCTGAATTAACCAGGAAGACATTCAATAACACTCTTAGTCTTGGGAAAAGTCCACTTTTCTCTTGAAAATATTTACTGCTGTTTCTTAATAGAAAAGAGAGAGAGAGAGAGAGAGAGAGAGAGAGAGAGAGAAAGAAGAGAAAGAAAATAGGAAAAAGGAAAGAAGAGTGGAAGGCCAGAAAGAAGAGGTAAAAACTAACCAATAGCCCTGATGGGGTGCCAGTCCCTGATGGGGTGCCAGTCACATATTTCTCATGACCTTCCTCCTTCATTCTGCCAACCAGTGACAGATGACTGCATCTTCACCAGAATGCTTGCTCTACCAGTACCATGTGAGTTTTAAAATAGGTCATTAATTTTTTTTTTTTTTTGGAAGGCAGTTAGCTTGTGAAGAAGTTTAAAAAAAAATTTTTTTTTAAATCCAGCTGTTGTGTTAATCAGATCTTTAAATGGTACTTGATATAAACTCTCAGCTCTGCAAACAGGTTAGAGAGACCCAGGTAATGGAGCAACCACATTCCCTGAATTAAGCCAAGGGTCTCATGTGCTTCCATTGTTATTCTCCAGACCTGGCCTGCGGTCGCTGGCTCCCATACCTACCCAACCTGTCAACGGGAACCCACCTTCTCAGCCCTCCCAACTTGTTCCCATTCCCACAACGAGGAGGAAACAGAGAGCTGGCCTGCCCTATTTGTCCATCCCCAACCTCTTCATGCCGGAAAGGACAAGGGAGACTTAACAAGCCCCTTTAGTTTTTTTTGTTTGTTTGTTTTTGTTTTTTTAAGAGGATTTTGCTATAGGGCGCGTGCGCTCACCAGACAGACAGAGACATAGAGACAGAAAACAGGAAATCACCCCCCAGGTGGGATGGTCACGCCGCAATCCCTTCTCCTCCATTCTCCTCTTGGGATCTTGGGCACACACGCACACGCGCCCGGCGTGAGTTCTAAGCCACCGGGTCCGGGATGCGAACCGCGGTCGACTACGTGGCAGTCCAGCGACATAGCCATTACGCTAATTGCTGGTTCCCAAACCCCTTTAGTTTTCAGCTGCACCCATTCACCGTGTTGGCCGGGACGGAACCAAACAGCCCCATCTAGCAGAAGAGTGAGAATAAGACAGTGCTAAGGCCTCTGAGCCCAGCCAGAAGTACAAACATTTCATCATTCTCAACAACCATAGTAATATTTCACATTTGTAGAGCACTTCTAATTCTATGAAATGTTTTCTTTAATATGTTACTACATTTAATTGTGCTTAAACCAGAATGGAGTTATAGAAAGAACTATAGAGCTAGTCGAAGCTATGCTTAAATCTAAGTGTTACCAATTACTAGCTGTGTGACTTTGTGGCAACTACGTAAATTCTCTGAGGCTCAATTAACCATGTGTCAAACAGGGAAGATATCTAAGTTCCCTATGAGAAATAAATGAGTTAATAATATATGTAAAGTCTCCAGGCACATCTACGGATCTAGAGTCATATATATTTATCCTATAAAGCACATATTTGATTTAGACTTAGGCAGGAGGAAGCAAAGGAGAAACAGGAGAGGAGGTGGGGGAACATGATAGAGAAGAGTAGAAGAAGAAAAGAAGCTAACCTGGCAATGAAATATAATATTTTATCAGTAGCAGAGTCCTCACTATTTTCAGAGAATGCTACTGCTTTTTATATATGATCTAATTTATTTCTGCAACAATCCTATGGAGGAAATATTATTCTCAACTAAAGTAACTTGTCTAAAATGCCATGAATAAGTGAGGAAGACAGGCTTAAAGTCAAAACTCTACCTAAACCCAAATCCCTATACTCATAAAAATGTTTTTATCCAGAATTTGCCACATTCCTCTAAAAGTCTACAGGTCATGAAAACACAGAACTCACTCCTTCCAGTTGAAAGTTATTGATTTTAAGAATGATAGTACTTTATACAGACAGTAAGCATTTGCGCTTTTATATACATTGGCTTATTCTAACAATCACACTAAGTAAACTCTCCCATTCGACAGATGAGATACAGAAAGTGGATGTCAGTAATTCAGTCTCTTCCAGGTACATGGGAGCATCAGGGCTTGATCCCCTGGTGGACTCCAGGTCCAGAGCTTTCTCATAGCCATATTCTGTGTGCCTGGCAAGACCTACTAGACCTGGGGCAGGTGGCGCAGCTTGTCCGTGGACGCAGGAGTCTTAGCCAGAACACTGATTGCTTACAAACTTCACCAGCATGGCTTCAGTCATAATCCCACGCACCTACGAGCGAAGTTGAACTATTCATATTGATAACATGTATAAGTCCCAGATGATGACACGTCCTCTGGCCTGCAAAGGTCCTTGCAGGAGAATACCTTACTACCATAGCACCTATCACCACAAGTTTAATAGAAATGTTATCAAAACAAATGTCCTTTCCAACTTTACAAAAGTGTGATGGGTGTGGGTGTGTGTGAGTTTGTACATATGCATTCTGGGACCAAGAAGTAAGTGACTAATTTCTTAGAGGAAAAAGATAACTTTCAGAGAGATGTGCTTTATTCAAAGGCACCAGCTTCAGGCCACCCAGACCAAGCCACCTCTGGACCAAGGAGGACGCTGATCCCATCTCCCACCCCTCCTCACAGCCCACCTCTTCCCTGTGTTTGTGGTATGCCATCCCGCCCACTCTGACCTACCCCACGTGACCTTTGCAGGATACCATTAGGAATCACGCGATGAATGCCATCATGAGGCATCTG
Source organism: Tupaia tana (assembly GCA_026018925.1). NCBI lineage: Eukaryota > Metazoa > Chordata > Mammalia > Scandentia > Tupaiidae > Tupaia > Tupaia tana. The sequence goes on along the minus strand of JAKSZU010000012.1, from coordinate 4,468,459 downwards.
GGGTCGCCCCTCCTCTGCCCTGGGACTTTGGCTCCAAGTGTTTCTATTCTGCCTTTCTGTCCACACATCCTCCAGAAGGGCCTGGCACACCACTTTCCAGATCCCATGGCCTCTTCATCTTCCGCCTCCTTGCCCTCTAGCTTAGACCGCTGATCTGTGTAGCCTGTATCAAGTGGCTTTTCCCTTGGGTTCCACTGGCTTGGCCAGTGGAGCTCCACCAGAATTTTAAAGCACAAGAGAGAAGATTCTAGTTGGTTATTTCTCCAGCTTCCTCCTTACCAAATATTCCTGGGCTGGCCCCATCTCTTGATTGAAGGTCACTGCTCATCTCAGGAGACGCCATCTGTGTTACTGTTTCCTTTAAGCTCTAGTAACCACTCTTCCACGTTCTTCTGGGCTTAGGGTGCTGTCACAGTTTGGGGATAATCTCTCTTATGCTTTCATTTCACCCTGCACAAACTTTTGTAAATAGATTGTTAACTATACCCTCTTTAAATTAACCTATTTGAGTACATATCTATTGTTTGCTGATATCCTGACAGATAAGTGCACTGAGTAACTGGCTTTTTTATGCAGCCTTGAAAGTCTTATCCGTCACTATTCCTATGCCAAATGACTCAAATTGAGGCCCTCTGGGCTATTTCAATAAATACCTAATAGTCTCCTTCATTAATCTTTCCAGTTTACCCTATACTTAGCAGCCAGAATTATCTTTCCCAATTACACGTATGACATCATATTCCCCTTTAAGTCTGAGTGACTTCTCACCAAGTTAAAGTCCATGTCTGTGCGCAAACAATGCCATACACCTGCTTCACTCCCTCGTCTGCCTCCCATGTACTGTCCTCTCAGTGCGAGGGCCCGTGACCCGCTACAGAGCAGGTTCTAAAGCAGGGGCTCAAGTAAAGGCAATTTATTTGCCAGATGAGCTTAGAAAGTGTGTGTGTTATGGGGAGTGGGGGAGGTCAATGAGAAAAGGTAAGAAACATGCATGATAAAGCCAGACCGCATGGGCTGGCTGGGGCCATATGGAATTCGTGAGTTTGGTTCCCTGGTCATGTGCTCCTCCCAGGCATGCGCATCATCAGTCCTAGCTGGCTGGGAAGTGGGGCTATGGGGGAAGACCCTGTTGAGGGTGCTTTCTCTCTCTTCACAAAACAAACAAAAAAATAAGAGAAGCCAGACACCAGCAGTTCAATGCTGCTAGTGTGCTTCTGTACAACCGTGGAAACTGCCGCAAGAGTTCCCTGCCCATGGACCAAGGGGCCAACACATTAACTCCCAAAGTTGATCTCCATTTGGTTGAGAGTTCTTTCTGGGCTTGCAAACTCTCCCACACTCCCCAGCTGCACACATCTGCAGTTGGGCAAACTCCTTCCTTGGTGCCAGAGAAACTACCCCAGCAGAAAAGCATAGACTCGGGGACTCAAGAACCGCCTACAACTTCAGGTGACCACAAGGTGAGCTTCTGGTACCAGCTGGTATGTTAACAGAATCAGCTGCCCCTAGTCTGCCCCATGCCCATCATGAATATTCCTTGCACCCTTAAAATGGGCCCTTACTCCTGTTGTCATGCACTTTCACCTCCCCCTCGACCATTTTATTCCTTTCCTTCAACCAGGAAGTCTTCCACTCCCACCTCTTTGTTCTACCACTCCCAAAGCTCAACTGAAATATCCCTCAGGCAACACCCGAAAAGAATGATGTTTTCCCCTGAGTTATTAGATCCCTTGTTTTTAATAGTATTTAAGAATTTAGACACATAAACAAGTATTGCAAAATATCATGTCTCTCTCACCATGTGTATTAAGTGGAATGATATTCACTTTATCGGTACCTTTGAGCCTCAGTTCTAAACATGAAAAATAAGAATGATGCATTCCTATGGTGTTGGGGAGTTGACAAGGTGGTATCCGCAGAGTACCCAACAATCTGACCCTGAGCGGATGATCCAGTGCTTTTACTCCCCACCTTACATCTCACCTCGTCCTGTATTTTCATTCTTGTATCTTGAATACCCGGCATCATCCCCTGCAAAAAGTAAGCTCTCATATAAGAACGCCTTGCTAACACTACATGCTCTATGTAATGCCCATAATGATTCTATTAAAGGCAACTCAGGTTTTTGAAAATACCTGTAAAATGTGTAGTTACAGGAAAAAGAATGTTTTGGATAGATTAAAAAGAAAGCGATATCTTTCACGTCATTGTCCTTACCATTATCTCAGCATACAGTGTGGAAACTTCTGTATGGAAAATTTCAAATAATGACAGTAACAATAGGCAACTGGATCCCAGGAGTTTTTAAATGACCTGACTTCTGATAAATTGTTTAAAATACATTTTTTCTTCCTAAAGCCCACAGTTTGAAGTACTCCCTCCTTCCTCTGAGAATCAATTTCAAGTAGAGTGTGGCTTAACTAACATGGCCCACGTCTGAAGAGCTCACTTTGAGTTCCTTTTGCCCTTGGAGTAAGATGAGTTGACATGCCCTTTAAAACAAGTAGGATTTGAGAAAAATATGTTTCATTGGGAAAATGAGAAACCAGGGCCTTAAGACTTCTTAGAGGAGGGAAAGCAAAAGAGCTTGGGGAAGACTTCAGGAATTGCTTTATTTAAAATGTCACGCCAGTATTTTAAACACCCTGCAGTCTGCCAGCACTCTCAGTATTGAACTAGGAGGCCTTGGCTGTCCTCACCTCCTGGGATGTCAGCTGCGATTTCCTGCAGTCCCCTGGGAGATGCATGTTTAAGGGCAGAACACACACTGGTCTGGGAGGCTTCTCCTCTTGTTGAATGAAAGAAGAAATGACTGAATGAAACGGTGACATTAAGAAAATCATTCTTGGCCTCAGTTTAAGGAGAGGGAAGATCTTTAAGATCCTTTCCATTCTATCTTTTCAAATCCATGTTTCTGTCAAGCAAGCAAAAGAGAGTCCTTCTCTCACTGCAGGTGCTTCCTCCCATAATTGGAAGAGAAGAGGAGGCTAGGATGGATTTCACTTTCTGTAGGGGAAGATTTATTCATGAGTATTGAAGAAAAGGTGATTCCATTGAACTGAAATCGGAATAGAAATAGCGTAACTGATAAATGGAAATGTGTGTGTGCAGGACTGAGAATGAAACGACTTCTGTAAGGAATTGGTGTTCTCAGCAGAAGTAACGTATCAGTCACCCACCTAAGCGACTTTGGAGAGGTCGGAGGACATGGCCAAACAGTGCTCACGAGCAAAGATTCCGCACCACTCTCCCTGAGTGCATACTGACTCTGCTCTAATCAGCTGTACTGCCGCTAGCAAGTTCATGCCCATGAATAATTTCATGTCGTTTCCGCTACTGTAAAATAGATACAAAAATAATACGTTCTCTAATAATTAGGTTCCTGTGAGTTGTCAACAAGTTAATATGTGTACAAGGTGTGTGATGGTGCCTGTCATGTGATAGGTGTTCATTAATTCCTGGCTACTATTGCTATCAGTCCTCCACTGTAAAAGTCCCAGTGAAATAAGTCTTTTTTTTTTTTTTTTTTTTAGAATAAATCAGTGAGATTCAGGCTTAGCTGGAAAAATATGCCTAGAGGAGAGAATTCCTTTTAAAGTATTTTTATTAAGAGAGATTTTTACTATAGGATGCATGTGCTTGCCAGAGAGACAGAGAGACAGAAAGTGAGAAATCACCTCCCGGGTGGATGGCCACACCACAATCATTTCCTCCATTTTCCTCTGAGGATTTTGGGTGCACACACATCTGGCATGAGTTTTATGCCACTGGTTCCAGGACTCAAACCATGGTCAACTACATGGGAGTCCAGCAACATAACCGCTAAGCCATCTACTGGTCCCTAAATTACTGTTTTTAATCTTGATGATGGTAGTTCTGAAGATGACTGCCACTCACTGAGTTTCGGGAACTGCCCCAAAACTTTATGTGTTTATTATTGCACCCTGCCAACAAATCTGCAAAGGAAAATATTGTTATATAAATTCAGAAACTGAAGTTAGTTTTGTTAATGAAGTGTCTTGTGTTACAAAGTTAGAATACTGAAGAACCACAGCTCAGAATGACACCTAACCTTTCTGCAGCCTATTCTCTTTCCACTTCATACACAGAATGCAATGCCAAAGAGATTAACATTTATCTGGATGGAAGTCAAGAAAAAGCAATGTGCAGAGATAGAAGCAAGAAAAATTATCAGATATATTTAAAGTTAAATATTCAGCCTGATTCCTGATGACCAGGAGTAGAAATATAGGCCAACTTCTCCATTTTGAGAAAAGAAAAAGGAACAAAAAAGAAAAACTTGACTGGGTTAGCCAGTTCCTCTCTGGACTCCAGTGTCTTCTAACTTAAATGTCTGACACAGCTGGAAGAAACTTAAGAAATACCACCAGATCAAGAACATCCATTATAAAATAGGGAACAAAAAGTTGTATAAAAATAGAAATGTGAGATCCTTCAGAAAACTAGGGAAAGTGAGTGATACAAGAAATAGCTGAAAGCAAGAAGTCTCTGCAGCAAATCACGTGGTTTCCAAACTAAGTAGAGTGCCAAATAGTAGGATACTCTATTTCCAGAGTGGTTTAGGTGCATAACTGAGTGGGACACTGAACTTTCTCCTGTGGGAAAGAAGAACGTGTCTGTCTTATAAAGAAGAGTAGACAAAGATGACCAGAGATCAGGAGAGAGTTGTGGGGGGTGAACTATGTTGTCCACCAAAGACTTGTCCTCCCTCTATTGGGTAGAATCATTTTCAGGAAAGGGCTGGAAGAGTAAGCAAGACATTATCTTACTTGCTCTGCCTTCACCTGGGGAGAAATGGCTGCCTACCAGCCATTTCAAGGCCAGTAGAAGTAGTGTGCCCTACTACTAGACCAGGCTGACAAAATGAAATACTGTCGGGGATCAGTAGATGGAGTAACGGTTACATAGCTGAACTCCCATGAGGTCAACTGCAGTTCGAGTCCTGGACCCGGTGACTTAAAACACACTGAGTGCATGTGTGTGAGTACATACTCAAGATTCCAAGAGGAGAATAGAGGAGAAGGGATTGTGGCATGGCCATCTCCCCTGGGGAGATAATTTCTCACTTTCTGTTTCTCTCTCTGTCCAGCAAGAGCACTATAGCAAAAATCTCTCTTAAAAACAACAAAAATAAAACTGTTTTTTTGTCTTTTCCCCCCCACATTCTCTCATCTCCTAATTTTGATGATCTGTTGACCATGAGGTCAACCTGAAAAACTAGGTTCAATCAACATAGGACTCTGACAAAACATCAACCCATTTTCTTCAAATCCTATCTATTTGGCTTTATGCAAAAAAAAAAAAAAAAAAAAAAAAAAAAAAAAAATTACTGTATTAAGCCAGTGACATTTCAGATTCTTTCTGGTATAGCAGATGACATTACCTTAACTAATTCACAGGGTATCAGAAATTTTAGCCCCACAGGAATTCCGAAGTCATGAATTAGAATAAACTACTTGACAAATGAAGCAGCAGGGAAGAATGAATGTGAACTGGGAGGGTTCAAAATCCAAAGCAGTATCTTTGGAGCCAGGAAAACGTGGGTGTGAATTCAAGATAAATAACTAATTAATGACTGAAGTGACTGTCATAAAGCAGCCGTCTTTATTTAATGCCTAGTATTTGCCAGACCTGTGAGAAGCACTGGGGATATTTTAGATTATAGAACAGAAAATTCTCTATCAATATGGTATTTATAGCTTAGTCAGAGAGGCAGACAACGGGGGCCAGCAGGTGGTGTATTGGTTAAAGGCTCTGGATTCTCACATGGTTGACTGTGGTTCCAGTCCCAGACCTGGTGGCTTGCTTTCTCTCTTTCCCTTTCTCTTTCTCTCTGGTAAAATTGAAAAAAAATAATGATAGCAAATGGAATTAATAAATAAATATTTTTTTAAAAAAGAGACAATACACACAAAAAGAAGTAAATATATACTACAAGGCCAAGCAGTGATGTAGTACACAAAAACTAATAAAGAGATAAAGGGCGGGGTGTGCTGTTAGAGGAGGTGATATTTAGAGGTTCTGTGATTAGGAGGTACATAGCAAGGGCTAAGTTCAGTGGCTGTTAAGAGGACTGAGGAGAAATGTTCACATATCGAAAGGTTCACTTTGTAAGCTAAATAATGTGATTGAATATATATAAAAAATTTTTTAAAAAACTATTTTAAATAAATAAATAAAGGGACAAGTGGCCCAGGAACAAGGCCTGGAGCAGCCTCCCCACGAAAGAAAAAAAAAAAAAAAAAAAGGCAAGGGGCTCCTGATGGCAGCACAGCAGAGTGCAATGCTCTGTGATGTAGACCCCCGTGAGAGGGTCCCAGGTTCATGTCCCAAGGCCTCCGGGGCATGTCAGGTGCATACGCAGCTGTGCCCACCATGCAGGCTGGCTGAGGCTGGATCTTATTGGAGCTGCCTGTTTTCTTTCTTTCTCTCATAATAAATAAATAAGTTATAAGAAGAAAATAGAATAAAGAGCGAGGAGGCCAGTACTGCTGGAATGAAAAATGGAAAGGTGATGAGAAATGAGTTTAGAAAGGTAGGCAGTGGTCGGGTCGTGCACGACTGTGTCTTAGATTCAGATCTCCTAGAACAGCACCGACAGGAAAAATGTGTGCAGAGCTGATCTACTGGGGTGGTGGTCTTAAGAGAAGGAAGTAAGGAAAATAATAGGATAAGCTAGGAACAAAGGAAGCGTACAGGTGAGCTCAGCTGGAGACTAGCCTCGGCCCCATGCTGCAGGAGCTCTGGAGAATGAGGAGCGCACAGAACAGGTCCCACTATGAAGCAAGAAAAATAGTCTTCTGCTTCTGACTTGTCATCCCCAGGAGGCTGCTCCCAGGAGGAAGGCCTAGCTTCCCAGGTGAGCCAGCTCCTCTGCAGCCCAGGCGGACCCCAGAGGTGGGCATCTGTGAGGTGGACAGCCACCTTTAGGTGAGCATGCTGTCCTCTAAGTAAAACCTGGGGGGAGCACTAACGGTGTGTGCCACAGTCCACCCTGCACCCTCAGATCTACTCGCTTCTCACATGGACTTCACTCTGTCCAGGCAATGTTTGTCTAAGATCCTGTTAGCCACACCTCAGGAAGGGGTTGTAAGAGGAGGGTTATTGCTGCTGCTCCTCGTCCCATGGCTGTAACTGATCCTCTCGGTCTCCCTCTTCCATCACCCAGTCTAGCTCTCCCCTGGTTTATCTGGTCCTTCCCTTTGTGTCTTGCCTGACAGGGAAACCTCATCTATCAGGGATCTGAGTATCTAGTTATCATGCTCTTATCAGAAGAGAGTTGCTGTACCTGCACATTTGAGTTAAAACTGCACCTGAGACTACATCAAGCCATAGCCAAAAATGTGTAGCAACAATTCTATGTCCTCATGATGATCAAGGTCGGTCACTTGTGCCCATGACCCTGTCCTCTGCCTGCTGACCTGAAAGCACAAGGTATCAGAAATAACCACATGGCAGCTGTAGCTCCATGCACAGTGAAACACACTATAGTCCCTGAAAGCGTGTCCTTCCTCTCTAGGTGCCAGGACCTCTAGACTAGGGATTAGTCAACTTTTTCTATTAAGCACCAGAGAGTAATATTTTAGATTTCTAAGGCAAAGGTCTCTATCATGCATTCCTTTTTTTTAAACAACCCTTTTAAAATGTCAAAGCCATTCTTTCTTAGCTCATGGTATCCTGAAAAAGCAGGCTGTGGGCAGGATTTGATCATCAGCATAGTTTGATGGCCTCTGCTGTAGACTCGCAGAGCCCGAAGTAGTGGGGACAGAAGACAGAAATCACCTAGATGGGACACTGGTGTGACCATGCACAGGGGCACTTCTACCTCCAGAGTCTGCCTCATCCTTGATGAGAAGGTGCCCTGCTGTGGGGTCCTGGCATAGCTTCTGACCCTGTCAGTGTGGTCACCTCATTGAGCGCCCACTGTGCAAACACCGGGGTACTGGGGTGAGCAGGGACAGAGGCGGCTGATGTCAGCTGGCCAAGTCATTTGTCCAGTTCATTATTTTAGTGCCTCTTATGTAGCAAATGTTCCCTGGCAACATTCAAATGCAATACACAGATCATCACACTTTGAATTTGCCCTTAGAATTTCATAAACCAAAAACCACGGCCTCCCTGGAGTTATTGGACTCCTCCACTCTTGCTAGATTTGAGAAATATGAGGTAAGACATTTCAACTCATCAAACTTGAAGGCCACAGTGTTCTTTTTGTGTCCTTTCTTCACCTTCTACATATACTTCTTAGTTCTCCTTCCCACCAGAGTCCTGTCAGATAAAATACAGCATGCCCAGCTAAGTCTGACATTTAGAAAATAATTATGTATGTGTGTGTGTGTGTGTGTGTGCGTGCATACACATACCTATCCAAAATTTGTGACATATTTACACTAAAATATTGCTTTTTATTTAGCTGAAATTCCAATTTAGCTCTGTATTTTATTTGTCAAATCTGGCAAACTTATCCATCTCAATACCTCTACCTATGCCTAGCTCATGCCCTAAAATGCTTCACCTTTATTCCATTTCTCTAGTTACATTTCAAATTCTCTCCACCACTAGGTTTCCCAGACCTTCAGACTCCTATAACCTTGTCTGATCTTGATATTCCCTCAACCAGGAATTCCTGTCCCCACACATTTACACTCAGGAAAAAACCCAACTCATCTCTGAAAACCCAGTTAAGGGTCAGACCTCTGCAAAATCTGCTCCCTGCCCTCCCTGTCAAACTGAGCTGCTTTGCTATAGGGTGACACGTAACTTATTTCAGCCTTTTATCTTCATTGGTTGGTTGTATGCCACTCTCTCCTATTAGACTGGTAAGCTTCCCACACCATTTTCCCCCCATTGTCTTATCAAACACACTATCTTAAATACAAAAGTTCTTTTAACATATACTTTCCCTTTCAATTGGATTAGACCACAACTCATCAACCCAATCCAGTGACAGACTAAACATGAAACATGGTCTAGACAATAAGAAGTGTCACCAATGGTAAAATAACTCTCAACTTGGTTGTATTTTGTCCTGTTTGGCAGACAGTTTCAGAGATTGTCTAAAATCAATGGCAAGAGCAGTTGCATATAAGGCCCAATGTCAATCACTATTTGAAAAATAACACAGCACTAACATTACAATGCAAAAACTATTTGAAGTGAACCCAATAAACTAAAACAGTTTGGGAAACATACAATAAAGAATATGATTATTTCACAGTCACATGCAAAACCCATCACAGCTCATTTTAGAAACAGTGTTACTGAGGATGAAACCTCTCTTTTTTTTTTAAATTTTATCTTATACATTCAATCACTGTATACCATTACAGCTTATAAAATGCATTTTCCCAGCTTGAATATACTGCATATTATCCAGTTAAAGATATTATCATACATGTTATCAACACATTTTCCATTTTGTCCCTTAAATATTTGCTTTCTTTCCCCCCCTTGATTCCCTTCCTCTCATTTTCCCCCATTAACCACCCTCTTCCCACAGTATCTATGATTGTTCTCCATGTTTTCATATCTTCCAGTCTTTCATTTTCTGCCATGGAGTGCAGACATTCAGTATATATTAAGTGGGGATATACAATGTCTTTCTTCCATAGTCTGGTTTTCTTCATTTAGCAGTAAATCTTCCATATTAATCCACTTGCTTTCAAATGCCAGGGTCTTATTGTTTTTAATGGTTAATATTCCATAGCCTAGATGTGCCACACTTTTTCAATTCATTCATCTGTTTGTGGGGATTTGGGTTGGTTCTGTATCTTAGCAATTGTGAATAAGGCCTCAATAAACATAGCTGTACAAGTACTTTTCTGACTTAGTGTATTCCTATCCTTTGGGTAGAAACTCAGGAGTAGAACTGCTAGGTCATATGGCAGTTCTATTTTTAGGTCTTTGAGGAGCCTTCATATTGCTCTCCACAGTGGCTGTACTAATTTACATTCCCAACAGTGCAGGAGAGTTTCTCTTCACCGTAGCCTTGCCAGAACTTATCATTTTTTATTTTTATTAATTTTAGTCATTCTGACTGGGATTACATGGTATCTCACTGTAGTTTTGATTTGTATTTTCCTAAAGGTAAGGGATGTTGAGCACTTTTTCATATCCTTTTTGGATGTTCATATGTCTGTTCAGCTCATTTAATCATTGAAAATTGGGTTGATCATTTTTTCCCAGGTAAGCTATTTAAGTTCCCTGTATATTCTGGCTATCAGTCCCTTATCTGGGGCATAGTTTGCAAATATATTCTCCCATTCTGAGGGTTGCCAATTCACTCTAATCATTGTTTCTTTTGATGAGCAGAGGCTTTTTAACCTGGCATGATCCCACTTGTCTACTTTTGTGATTATTGCCATGTTTTGGGGTCTTACTTTAGAAGTCTTTGCCTACTCCAATGTTTCCAGGAGTTTCCCCTATATTATCCACCAGTAGTTTTATAGTTTGAGGCCTTAGGTTTAGTATTCTTCATTTTGAGTTGATTTTTGTTAATGGTGAGAGATAGAGGTCCAATTTCATCTTTCTGCAGGTGAATACCCAGTGTTTTTAGCACCATTTGGTGAAGAGATTTTCTTTTCCCCACTGGTACCCTTTTCAAATATCAATTGGCTGTATGTTTTGGGGCTTATTTTGGGGGTCTCTATTCTGTTCCACTGGTCCACATAGCTGTTCTTGTGCTAGTACCACATTGTTTTGATTATCACAGCTTTGTAACATTATTTTTGGGTCAGGGAATGAGATGCCTCCTAGTCCACTCTTCTTGAGCAGCATTGCTTTGGCAACATGGGGTCTTTTGTGATTCCAGACAAATTCTTTGATTTTTTTCCTAAATCTCTAAAGAACAGCTCTGGTAATTTGATTGGGATTATATTAAATTTGTAGTTTAATTTGGGTAGGATTGACATTTTGATTATATTAATCCTTCCAATCCAGGAACATGGGATGTCTTTCTACTCTTTTGTGTCATTTTTATTTCTCTTTTTAGTTTCCATGGTTTTCCTTGTAGAGGTCTTTTACTTCTTTGACTAGGTTTATTCCTTTATGTTTTATTTCTTTTGTGGCTATTTTAAATGGAATTGCTTTCTTTAATTTTGCCTAACTATGTCTACTGTTGGCATAAAGAAATGCTATAGATTTCTATATGTTGATTTTGGATTCTGTCACTTTACTGTATTCATTTATCACTTATAGAAGTTTTGTTTGTTTTTGGTGGATTCTTTTGGGTTTTCTATGTATACAAACATATCATCTACAGATAGAGATAATTTCAATTCTTCTTTCCCTATTTGGGTGCCTTATATTTTCTCTCTTGTCTGACAGTGAGTGCACATACCCTATAGCAAAAATTTCTCTCTCTAAAAAAAAGACTGAATTTATTCACTCACTATTCACTGCATATTGGCTAGGACTTCCAGTACTATATTGACAAGGAGTGGAGAAAGTGGGCAGCCTTGTCTTGCTCCGTTTCTTAGCTTCCATTCAGTATGAGAGCAGCTATGGGTTTTTCATACATGACTTTTATTGTGTTGAGAAATGTCTCTTCTATGCCAATTTTTCTGAGATTCTTAATCATGAAGGTACTTTTACTCACTTTATACATTAACAAACACAGACTTGTAAAACATTAGGTAATGTCTTTAACTCCATGTGAATACTAAATGCCAGAGTAGATAAGATTTCCTAACTAGGTATGACTTGAGGTTTTAGCCCTCAGATACCCTGCCTCTTTGGATAAACATCTGCCAATTATTGCATTTATATTTTTCCTCCACCCAAAAGTAATTGTCTATGGTGATTAACTTGACTTGATTTTAGCAGTTTATTTTCTTATATTGTTTTTTTCTGATTCTGTTCTTAGCTAACCATGTGACAAGACGGGCAATGTTTTGTAGAACATGCTGGTGGGTCAGCTTAGCGCCTGGCCTTCCAGATAGATCTGAACCCCAGCCTCATCAGTCTCCCATACATTTAATCTGGAAATTCAAAAATAGTATAAAGTCTAAGTACATTTCACCAGTCATGATAAGCTTTCTGTTCTCTTTTCCTTCCCCAAAATTGACAGGTATCATTAAAACCTCCTCCATAAAACTTTATAGCAGTTAACTAAGTCCCAATCTCTATGGAAAGTATAAATGGAGGCACATTTTTTAAGTGTATAAACTGAATCTTCAGAGGTACAGCGTTGGAGGTTGTCATGGCAACTTTTCTCTCTCCTTCCCACTGTTTCTGGCGAGTTTTTTTTTTTTTTTTTTTTTTTTTTTTTTAATTAAACAAAACAAAACAAAAAAATGTAAATGCACTCATTAGCCCCAGTCACCACTTCCAGGGGAATCAGATCATTTCTTCCGAATGCCTTATGGTTCAAGCTATACATTCATGATGCAACTAATGCATTGAATACTGAGAAAAACGTATACTTTAGTGTTCTAATTTCTTTAAAAAAAAATTTGTCAGAGGGTGCGTGCACTCACCAGAAAGAGAAAGAGGGAGAAAGTGAGAAAGCACCCATGGGGAGCTGTCACACCCCAGCCCCTTCTCTGTCTCCTCCTCCTCTCCTCTCAGGGTTTCAGGCATGCCTGCACTCATGCCTGGTGTCTTTCAGGCTTCCAGGTTAGGACTCAAACTGTGAGGTCAGTCACACAAGATCCAGCCACATTAACCACCAGTCCACAGTGTGCCCAAGTTCCCAGTAATTAAGAACCAAGGACTGGGGACCAGCAGATGGCATAATGGTTACTTTGCTGCACTCCCACATAGTCAACTGTGGTTCAAGTCCCAGACCTGGTGGCTTAAAACTCACATGGGATATGTGTGCATGCATTCCCAAAATACCAAGAGGAGAATGGAGGAGAAGGAATTGCAGCATGGCCATCCCCCTGGGGGGTGATTTCTCACTTTCTGTCTCTCTCCTTCTATCTCTCCAGTGAGTGCACATGCCCTATAGCAAAAATTTCTCTCTCTAAAAAAAAGACTGAATTTATTCACTCACTATTCACTGCATATAATCCATAACTCACCCTCTCCCTCTCTGTATGTGTGTGTGTGTGTGTGTATGTATGTATGTGTATATATATATACACACATATATACATATATATATACACACACATATATATACACATGTATACATATATATACACACACACATATATACACATATATATACACATACATATATATACACATATAGATACACATATACACACACATATATATATATATATATATATATATATATATATATATATATATATATAGCTCAAATCTAGGCCCTCTGTGAATACAGACTTTGCAGGCCATGATGTGATGGTCAAGGTGGCTGAATACCATGTGGCAAATTGCATGACTTGAGTTCCAGACCCAGAGGCTTGAAAACACACAGGGCTCATGTGCATATGTGCCCAAAATCCTGAAAGGAGGAAGAGATGAAGGAGAAAGGACTGTGGCATGGTCATTCATGATGGAGTGCTTTCTCAATCTGTAGTGTTCCCAGCACGTGCACGTGCTCTCTGGCAAATTAATAAATCAGTAGAAGTCTGTGCTTAAAGAAGTCTATCATCTAAAAGGAGAGAGAGAATGAGTACCTGGATGTGATCTAAGACTACACAAAAGTTTGAAAAAACTATAAAGGTTCATAGGAAAATGCAACCTTACCCAGCTAGTGCCAGTGGGTAAAGCTTCTTGCAGAAGAAGCATTTACTTTGGTTTTAGGAAGTTGACTAAACTTTAGCATGAGAAGTTAGATTTAATTTTTTTTTAGAGGTTTTTGCTATATATAGGGCATGTGTGCTCGCCAGACAGACAGAGAGAGACAGAGAGATAGAAAGCGAGAAATTACCCCCCAGGGGGGATGGCCACACCACAATCCCTTCTCCTCCATTCTCCTCTCAGGATCTTGGGCACGCACGTACACGCCCAGCGTGAGTTTAAGCCACCGGGTCCGGGACGAGAACTGCGGTCGACTACGTGGGAATCCAGCGACATAGCCTTTATGCTAACTGTTGGTCCCGGATTTAATTTTAATAAATCTGCTGAAGAGGTTAGTTTATACTTACCAGATAGTATTTTTGAGTCACAGTGTGACATGGTATGACACGTCTAAACACTAAACCTGAACAATGTGGCACACTGAATAGGGAGACACCCGAAGGATTTGAGAGGACAGAGAGGACAGACAAGGAATTCATTGTGGAAGTATCAGCTGGCATGGAGATGCAAGGTGTTTCCTTTCCCTTATATCAAACTGGAGTTAGAAAATACCATCTTTCCCACAAATTAGCTGACTAAATAGAAGGGGGAAAAAGAAACTCACATCAACATTTCTTGTAGAAATGATACAGGCAAGCCTAGCCAAGATTGAAAGGAAGCTGTTTCTCAAGCACAATGGGAAGATTTTATGAAGGAAAATTCTATGCTTCTTCCTTGATAAAAAATGACTGAACCCTTCTTATATGCAAACTAGGTCTATTCCTTCATTTCTTCTCATTATTTTCTTTGATCACCTATTCTGTACCTCATTTATTCAGTAATAGAGGTTAGGATCCAAAACCAAATCTTTTTCTTTTTTTTTTTTTTTTTTTTTTTTTGAGAGTAAAATATTTAAGCTGTAATAGGAGAACTTTAAAAAAGTCTCTCTATTTCTCTAGTCATCAGTCTGCTAGAAACTCTTTTTTCTTCATCTCTCATGTTATTATAAGTGACTGCCTGGGGACGCTCACTTTAATGAGAGCAACAGCCCATTCAGCCAGTGCTGCTGCTTTCACGGGGCACCTGAGTGCCCGGCTGTGTTGACCTCAGGTCGGTCGTGGTGTGAGGTGTTAACAACACCTGGTAGGGTCCTTCCCAGCTTGATAACACAGCCTGTCATAAAAAAAAAACTTAAAAAAAAATTCGGGGAACTAGCAGTTAGCGTAATGGCTATGTCGCTGGACTCCCACGTAGTCGACCGCGGTTCGCGTCTCGGACCCGGTGGCTTACAACTCACGCCGGGCGCGTGTGCGTGCGTGCCCAAGATCCCGAGAGGAGAATGGAGGAGAAGGGATTGCGGCGTGACCATCCCCCCTGGGGGGTGATTTCTCGCTTTCTGTCTTTATGTCTCTCTCTGTCTGTCTGGCGAGCGCACGCGCCCTATAGCGAAAAACCTCTCAAAAAAAAAAAAAAACTTAAAAAATTTTAAAAACCTTCATTTTTCTTAAAAAATGGATTTAAAAAATGTTTATAATATACATGGTTTATAATTCACTATTGATAGTACCCAGGGCAAGAAAATGGTGATGACATGAAGTTATCCGCAGCAGGTCCTCGCCCCATCCATTCCCATTCCCACCCCTGAGCCAGCTCCTTCTGGGGATGGTTCCTTCTGGAGAAAAAAGCAAATCTTAAATAGAAATGCAGAAGCCCCCTCTCTCCCTACGCTGTCATCTCACTGAAACAAAGGGCAGAGACGCATTTCTTTAGGACTCATGTATTCCTGGCAGCTAACAAGAGCCAGCAGATATTTGTACATCGTGGTAAAAATGCAGCTTGGACATTTGGCAAGCATAGAGCTGACCTTAATGTTACCAAAGTAATCCTAGAGATAGCTGCCCCTCCCAAGTCATCCCGCTAGTCCTCGGAATGCATACAGTTTTCACTCTAAATTTTCACCCAAGAACTATGACTTAGGTTAAGTCTGTGGTTCCTAGCCTGGGTTCCCTAAAATTGATTTTTTAAACAGAAGAAAACAGAACTTCAAGAGCAAATTTTTGATATTTTTAGAGCCTAATTGAAATTCTCCATTTACATATGGCAATATTGTAAATTCCTTGCTTTTCACTGGATATAATGATCTAAGAATGGTCACATAGTTTATATCTCATGCTGATCAGGAGCGCTATCTGGCAGCTGTTTAAGTCCCTGGTTAATTAAAAATGGGAAAACAAATTAATTATTACTTAATATATGCAGTTGGCTTGATAGCTAAATTTTTTAGAACAGTGAATTCACAGAGGATATGAAAACAAAAATAAAATGATCCTTAGAGATTTAAAAAAAACCTAGACCCAGAAAGTTTCTATAATAGTTCAGCTAGGTATCTATTACCAAATTACCATTTTAAGAAGAATGAATCTTTCATAGGTACTGAGAACAGGACTTGGGACAGATAAGCTTTGATAGAAAAGGACTAGAAGAGGCATAACTAAAGCAGAACTTGATATAAAGAAATAGCTGGAGTTGGCAGGTGGTGTGGTAGCTAGGGGTGCTGGACTCCCACATGGCTGACTGTGGTTCAAGTCCAGGACCTGGCAGCTTGCTTTCTCATTTTCCCTCTTTCTGTCTCTCTCTAGTCAAATTAGAAAGACAGACAGACAGACAGACAGACAGAGGGAGAGGGAGGGAGGGAAGGAAGGAAGGAAGGAGGGAAGGAAGGAAGGAAGGAAGGAAGGAAGGAAGGGAAAGAGAGAAAGAGAAGGAGGGAGGGAGGGAGGAAGGAAGGAAAACAATTCTTTTTAAAAAAATAAAAAGAACTAGAGAGCCTAACAAAGTTCAGGAATACCTGGGGCATTGGATTCTTGAACAGAAAAGCAAGCTTGGGCTCTTTTACAAATTGGCCATAAACCAGCCCTGGCCCAGAGGAATTATCTGCATAACATTAAAATAGCTTCATTACTGGCCAATAGCAAGCATGTTGCCTGAATGGCTATGACTAACAGATTAAGTGGGAAGAAATCTCAGAATTACTCAGAGTTTGTGACATGGCTCAACAGAAAGGTCCGACGAATTCCCAAAGCAAACTGGAAAGCATTGCATTCAAAGTCAGAAAAATCCTAGCTTCTATGGCTGCTGACTCATGTGTGACCCTGGGCAAGTCAGTTAACCTCTCTGCGCTTCACACTCTCCTTCAACAACATAAAAGCAATGCATCCTGGTCTCTGAATCACAGGAACGCAGTGGGGAACATTTATGTATGACTACCTTGAGTTGAGGAAGATATTTAGATTCTTTCCAGATCCAAAAACTAATGGCTTTTTTGCCTTGGGGTGCTTATCTTAATTGACATTTCTTCAGCTTCACTAATACCAGGGAGACTAGCTATGTCTAGACTAGCTATGTCTAGAATCTCAGGGCCATTTTAAGCTGCTGTTGCAGAGCCCATTATTAAAGGGAATTCATTGTGTAAATATATCACCTTTCAACCACAACATTCAAAGTGATGCTAGCTTCCCCAAATTCATATGACTGTGTTCTTTTTTTTTTTTTCTTTTTTTTTTTTTTTTGGAAAGGTTTTTTTTGCTATAGGGCGCGTGTGCTCTCCAGACAGAAAGAGAGAGACAGAGAGAGAGAAAGCGAGAAATCACCCCCCAGAGGGGATGGCCACGCCGCAATCCCTTCTCCTCCATTCTCCTCTCGGGATCTTGGGCACGCACGCACACGTGCCCGGCGTGAGTTTAAGCCACCGGGCCCGGGACTTGAACCGCGGTCAACTACATGGGAGTCCAGCGACATAGCCATTACGTCAACTGCTGGCCCCATTACTGTGTTCTTTTAAAGGGCCTCTGGCTCTTTTAGCTCATTGTGACCTCATGGCATCCTGAAGAGCGATGTGTACAATAGTGAAATCTCCAGTCCTCATTACAGAAAGACTCCTCTGGCAGGTGACAGGTAGAGAGAGACAGAGACAGAGAGAGAAAGAGAGAGAAAGAATGAAAGAAAGAAAGAAAACTGATGCAAGGGATAAAATGAATTTCCAGTAGAAACTAGATCAGACACACAGCTCTTGACTTTCTGGACCTCAGGAATAGCTTGCTTAGTAGAATTCAAATGAGACACAAAAAGTGCACCTCTCATAAGATAGGTCACTTATCAGCTTGCCGAAGTGTCTTACATCTACCTTGACTCCAAAACAAAATAATTATTACTACCATCATAGCTAATAGTTACTGACAATAGAATACACCTGTGCCAGTATTTATATCTCATTTAATTCTCTGCACAGCACTAGCAATACACGGCAAGGGTGAACAACTACGAAAGTCACACAGCTAGTAGACTCGTTACTAAGTTTTTACTAAAGACAAGTGTTTGTTTAGGTAAATTGAAACTACTGCGAATGAGAGAGTGGTTATAGGAAAAGGGCAAAACTTTGAAGTCAAGAAGCTCTGAGTCCAAATCTAACTTCACAGTTCATGGATCAGGAAACAGCTGGGGTAATACAGTCAAACCCCAAATGCAAGGCGAGTGACATTACTTCTCCGTGTGAGCCCATTTTCTGCCTTCCTGTTGCTGTAGGCCCCTCCAAGATTCACCTTTCTTGCCTTTTCAGATTCATCTTCCATCGCCCTCCTCTTTGCTTCCTGGGTTAGATTACATACCACTATCTTTTCTGTTTTTCCAACAGCTATTATTCCTCTTGTACTGAGTCTTTTCATATCCTGTTCCCCTTTGCAGGAAGGTATCCCCTTCATCCTGCATCAACAGCTAAGCACCTCCACTATATACCATGGGGCCTTCACCGTGGCCTAAATTTCATTATCCCACTCTATAGGGTGCACGTTACTCTTCATGCATTTCAGATAAGGACCGTGACATCGAAGAGCTTCAGTTAGTTGCCCAGGGTCATACTGCTGGGCTGAGTTAAAATTCAAGCCCACTTCTATCTCTTGGCACTTACCCATGCTGTCCCTGGCTTAGATAACACCAAATCTCAGCCTCAGTCCGAGGGCTCTCTGATCTACCTAGAGAGAAAACAGGGACCTCCATTCCTTCCTTGCTGCCAATCAGTTCACTATTCAGACAATAAACCTTGGATCTTGCTCAGGAGAACATCTCACACTGCCAAAGAATGTATGAGAGTTCTCTACTTGGCTGACCTAAAATACCTTCTGCCAAAGGTTCTGCCCCAACAGTATTCCAAAGAAGGTCACAAGGGTAAGTAACTCTGTTCTGTTCTTATTCATGGATGCTACTCAAATAGGACTTTAGATAAAAGTCTAAGTAACCAAGTCACTTAGATTGGGTCATGTGAAGATTTACATCTGCCAACAGACTCAAACCAACTTGGAAAGTCATCTAATGTTACACCATCTGCTGCATTAGGTGCAGCCTGCATTAGGTTCTCACCACGTTACAGAAAGAGATGAGGTTTGGGCCTTGCCATTTTATCACTGAGGGAAATCAAATGAGAAACAAGTAGATAACTATACCAATGAATGATTGCAAGCTCGGAACATAAAGGAAAGGTACAGAGTGCTGCAGTAAGAAATAATAAAGAAGGGGGCTGCTCTTGCAGCCTGGGCCTCTGGGCGATATGAAAGCATTTCTCCTCCATGCAAAGAGCTGGAGGGAACTTAAATGCCAACACCCTGATTCAAGGTCCATGCATTTGTTATGACCAAGGCACTGAACAAAGAGAGGAGGAGGAGAAGATGACAAAGGCAGGCAGGTACTGAGGCAGTCACAACCTTTACTGAGCACCGGCCCTTTATAGGCAATCTTCCAGGTGCTGGAGATAAATCCATGACAAAGACAGAGAAGCTCCTGCTCCACTGGAGTTCGCATCCCAGCAATAGTCTGGAGCAATGGGTAGGCTTCGTGCCTTCAGGTTTGTATACAGCATAGAAGAGAGTTTGGAGTCTACTCTAATTGGAATGTAAACCCAGGAAATAACTTGATACAGTAAATATTTTAAAGGCTCACCCTGGCTTTTTCTATATGGTGACAACCAGAAACATCCAGAATTATTGTGATCATGACTTTGAGTACTGTCAGTAATGAATAGCCTGGATCTCCCATGCTTACATTTTTTTTTCATGCTTACATTTTTGAA
Source organism: Tupaia tana (assembly GCA_026018925.1). Classification (NCBI taxonomy): domain Eukaryota; kingdom Metazoa; phylum Chordata; class Mammalia; order Scandentia; family Tupaiidae; genus Tupaia; species Tupaia tana. The sequence continues at coordinate 4,448,628 of JAKSZU010000012.1, read as the reverse complement.
GGCAAAAATCTTGTCCACACAGTGACAAAAATTTCAAACCACTAGAGGGAATCGTTTACAAAAGGACACTACATAACACAGTGCTGTTTGCTCTGAGTCCTTTCTCTCTGCAGATAGTTTATGAGTTAAAGCTAAATGGCATGCTATCCAATAATGCTAACAAGGTAAAAATAACTGGAGTTAAGTTGAAACTTAACTGCCCATCCATAAATGCAGAGATAATTTATAATTAATCATATCGCTTTCCTCCCTTAGCTTTTTTTATTCCTCTCTTATCATAGAATTCTTTAGAACATGAGGACTAATCAAATTCTGTTTGATTTTTTTTAAGAGAGATTTTTACTATAGGCCATGTATGCTCGCCAGAAAGACAGGGAAAGATAGAGAAACAGAAAGGGAGGAATCACTCCCCAGGGAGATGATTTGCTGCAGTCCCTTCTCTTCTTGGGATCATGAGCATTCACACACATGCACCTGGCTTGAGTTTAAGCCACTGCATCCAGGACTCAAACCATGGTTGACTACATGGGAGTTCAGTGACATAACCATAATGCCATCTGCTGGCCCCTCTGCTTGATTTTTATATGCAAAGAAGTAGGCAATCTTCACATCCTCTTGCAAGAAGGTGAGCTAAATCCATGGTCCTTTGCTTTTGAGATCTGTTGTTCTCATCTGGAAAGTACACCAGTTTTTAATGAGGTCCTCATTTATATCCCAGTTCTAGTATTAACTGTAAAATTTGAGTAAGTTATTTATTTCATCATTAATAATGGGTTGAAAACAAGTATTTAAACAGGCACTTGTGTGCAAATGCTCATAGAGGCACTATTCACAATGACCAAAATGTGGAAACAACCCAAAGTTCATCCACTGATGACTAAATAAAATGTGCAAAGTTCACACAATGAAATATTATTCAGCCACAAAAAATAATAAAGTTGCAATACCTCTTACAACATGGATGAACTTCAAAGATAGTATGCAAAGTGAAGAAAGAGAGACACCAAAGGCTATATATATGATTCAGTTTATATGAAAGATCAGAATAGATAATCCCAGACAGTCAGAAAATAGACTAGTAGATGCCAGAGACCAAGGGAAGGAGGATACCGGAAGTTGGGGGAGTAGAAGGAGTTAACTGTTTTATGGGGATAGGGTTTCCTTTACCAGTTACTAAAATATTTCACCACTAAGTAGAAATGGTAATTGTATGACTTTAAGGAAACACTAAATTGTTCTCTTTAAAATGATTAATACTATGTTACGTGAATTTTACCTCGAATTTTAAAAAGGGGGGTCCCATGAGCCAGGACCCCTATTCCTGTTTTCAAATTATAATCAATCGAAAGTTATGTTTCCAAACTGAGTTTCACAGAAACCTAGATTTACTCCTGGCCTTTTAGAATTTCAGGCTAAGTCTCTTTTCTGTTTTATATCTTGCTATATGCCATGTAAGATTTACTAAGGGCCTTCCATATGGTCCTCTGTCCATGTGGGATACTTTTTTATTCCTATATTTATAGTAAGCAGTCTTTATCTGGTTTAAACCAAAGGGATTACAAAACGATAAGCTAAGAACATAACCTTAGGAGGATATATTTTGTAGTTAAAGTATCTCTAATGTTTAAAAGAATTTACAGAATCAAAAGATCTAACAAGTCTTTAAAGGATATAACAGATTTATCTTGTGTTCATTGAGTAATTGATTTTAGACTTGTGATTTTTATTTGAAAAGTATAATGATCTTTAATCCTTATAAGGTTTTAGATTTACTTTTTTTCGGAAAGTTGTTTTTTTTTGTTTGTTTGTTTTGTTTTTTGCTTTTTTTTTTTTTTTTTTTTCTATAGGGCGTGTGTGCTCGCCAGAAAGACAGGGAGAGATAGAGAGACAGAACGCGAGAAATCACCTCTAAGGGGGGATGGCCACGCCACAATCTCTTCTCCTCCATTCTCCTCTCAGGATCTTGGGCACGCACACACACACACACCCGGCATGAGTTTAAGCCGCCGGGTCTAGACTCGAACCACAGTCGACTACATGGGAATCCAGCAACATAGCCATTATGCTAACTGCTGGTCCCTAGATTTACTTTATATTATTTGTTACTTTTTCTAGATTTTTAAAAGTATTTTTGAAGGTTTTAGTTATTATATCTGATTTTTAAAAAAATAGGATGAACTCATTTTAAAATATTTAAGGGAACTTAATAGACTGTGAATGAAACCAAACTAATCAAATGGTCAAAATTTATTAGACTTATCCATAGATTAATAAAATGAACTCATAACTTAAGAAAAAATAAAATTTATAAAACTTAAGTTTAGTTAGTTGAATGTTACTTAAAAAACAAAGCCAGCCTGACCCCATAGCACAGTGGTTAAAAACTGTGTAATGAGAGTTGGATCCCATGTGGTCAACCATGGTTCAAATCCCTGCCCTGGCAGTTTGTAAAACATACCAGGTGTGTGTACCGTGCCTGGACAAGTGTGTGCCCCAGATCCTGATGGGATACAGAAATGGAAGAAAACAGGATTGCATGACGAGCACACCCCTCTAGGTGGACAGTGCTTTCTCTCTATATTTGGCAAACACATGTACCTTCTGGCATTAAAAAAAAAAAAAAAAAGTAACCAAACATGGGCTTTTTGTGCACAAAAATTACCTCAAAGGAAATCTAAAACCTCACATTGGTATTTTCCACCCAATAAAGCCACCCACACTCTAGTTCTCTTACTAGTGGAGATAGACTTTGCCACCCTTCTCTAGGCCCATAGTGCACTTTTTAGACACTCAAGCAGTATAACCCAGCAATGTGAGCCTTTATCTATTATGCCTTTATGACTCTGTCTCTCTTTTCTGATCATTTATAGCAATCTTAATTTCCACTTGCAAGCACTATCTCTCCCCCCACCAAAAAAAGAATGAAAAAGCGCTCCTGCTTGCCGCCCTCTGCCCAGGCTCAGGCAGCCACCAGGAATAGATGGTGCACTTTCCTGCAGAGCCTGGCTACTCCCTCAGACTCTTTCATGCCAGCCTCTTAGGTGACTGCCACCAACGTACCAGAAATGACCCACGCATGAAATCTGCCAACCGCCTCCAGGCTTCACTCTTCTACGATTTCGTCTTCTCCAGTTCTCCCTCTCAGACCTCTTGACGAAGAATAGAACCAGCACTCCATGCCTCCCCTGGTACACGTGGTTGCCTTCCTAGGGACCATAAAAAATACACCTGCCGGCGCGAGCGGGTGGCATGGTGGTTGGGGCGCTGGCCTCCCACGTGACTAACCGCAGTTCAAGTCATGGACCTGGTGGCTTGCTTTCTCACTTTCCCTCTTTCTCTCTTTGTCTATCTGTCCTCCTCTGTTGAGTGCATGTGCCTTGTAGCAAATTAAAAAATGATGATAATGATAAATAAAACTGAATAAATAATTCTTTCAAAAAATGCAACTGTGTAACAGTTCTGACATATACTCATCACCCATTGCTGGGCACAGGGCACATTAGAACATATAGCTGAATGTTGTATACCGTAAGTATATACAATGTTTGTCAATTTAAAATAATTTTTTAAAAAATTGATCACTGAGATTACTCACAACTAAGTAATTCCATAATGGGCCCCTTCCTGTCACAGAGGAAAGGACAGTTTCTTTATAGCATCCACAGATATTAACTCTTCAATATTAGCCCTGTCTCCAGATTGTGCTACATCTAAGGAATTAAAGCAGGTCATGGTATCATTGCACTTTCCAGGTTCTAATTAAATGGAATCATCGTCAAGACCTATCACTCCCCAGACAGTCCTTGGAGGAGTATAGTATAAAAGCTTGATCCCAACGGCCTATTACAATGTGTTAATCTATCATCAGGATGCATTACCAGTAATTCTCTCAATACATTAGTGATCATACTGAGGTTTACTAAAGGTCAACTACATCATCAAATGAGGTTCCAACTGCCAGAATCACTTAAAATTATAGAACAAATAGCCCGAAAGCAAATTCATTAATGGACTATATTCTCAAGGTAGCCCCAACAAAGTTAGTTTCCCAAGAATATTTAAATAACGTGGCACCAGCGCACCTACCTCCAGACTTTACTAGATTTGCGATACCTTTCCTCAGTACTCCAGCTCCCCACCCACACGTGCACATGTGTGTGCACACCCACCCTCTGATTCTTTATCTCCATGTCTTTTTGTTTCACAGGACCTTTTTTATTCCATGACTGATTTCCAGCTCATAACAGTCTAAACTGGTAGAATCCTCACCTAACATTATGCTGAATAATGAAAAACCAAAAGGCTGTTCCCTAAGATAGGACGCAAGGCAAAGATACTCTCTCCCCACTTCCAACATAGTGCTAAAAGTCCTGGTCACAGCAACTGGGAAAGGAAAAGAGACAACAAGCGCTGGAGTCAGAAAGGAGATCCGAGGGCTGGTTGGTGCAGAGGTCAAGACGCAGGGCTCTGCAAGGCCAACCCACTGTGGAGCTCCTTGTTCATGTACGGAGGCCCTGCTGGCTGCGTGCCCATGTTCCAGGGCTAGCCGGAGCCGGAGCTGGGCCTGGACCACGGCCTCGGGATCTTCACTGTGGTGCGCTTGCTCGCTCTCATGAAATTTTTAAAAAGTAACATGTGAAATTATCTGTTTACAGAGATGTACTCCTATAAGTAGAAAACACTGAAAACTCAAAAGAATCCTATTAAAACTAATAAATTTAGTAATGCAGCAAGATACAAAATCTATTCAGATATCAATCATGCCTAAATACTAACAAACTATCCATAAAATAAATTTTAATTAGTTAATTCAATGTATAGAAACATAAAAATAATAAAAATACTTAGGAGTAAACTGAACCAAGGAAGTAGAGAACTTGAGCAATGAAAATTACACCACGTTAATGAAAGAAATTGTAGAAGACACACATAAGTACAAAGATGTTTGTGTGCATAGATCGTAAGAATGTCCATATTCTCCAAAATAATCTGAAGAGTGAAAGCAAGATCTACCAAAATCCAAATGACATTTTTTCTTGGAAATAGAAAAGAAAAAAAAAAATCCTAAAATTCATAGGAACCACAAAGGACACAGAATAGCCAAAGCACTCTTGAGAAAGAACAATGCTAAAGAATTGGACTTCTTGATTTTGAAATATGGCATAAAACTACAGAAATTAAAATTGCATGGCACTGATATAGAAATATATGTATACACCAGCAGAACAGAAGAAAGTCCAGAAATAAATATTTCACATAATTTTTCTGTTGTACATCATTCTGTAACCGTAATCACATTCCACATTCCATAATCTACAAGGGAATATGTGAATATCCTTGATATGATTATTATACACTGTATCCATGCTTCCGAAAACTATGCTGTACCCTACAAAAACATACATCAAATATACGTAAACAAGAAACCACTTTTTTTTTTTTTTTTGAGAGGTTTTTGCTAGGGGGTGTGTGCACTAGCCAGAAAGACAGAGAGAGACGGAGAGACAAAAAGAAAGAAATCACCCCTGGGGGGATGGCCACGCCGCAATCCCTTCTCCATTCTCCTCTGAGGATCTTGGACACGCATGCACACGCGCCCAGCATGAGTTTAAGCCACTGGGTCCGGGACTCGAACTGCGGTCGACTACATGGAAGTTCAGCAATATAGCCATTACTCCAACTGCTGGTCCCCAGAAACCGCAATTAAAAATAAAAAATATTAGAAAGGACCACAAGGTCTTAAAAGAACATGAAATGAAAACATATATATCCAATCACATGATCTTTCTTTTACTCAGTAGAAATAAGAAAATTTTCTCCAACAGTTTTGGGGGAACTGGATCTTCACATATAAAAAAAATGTTTAAAGATGAAATTGGACCTGAAATTTATCTCTATTTCTAAGGGAAAAAAACCACTGTTTTTTTTTTTTTTTTTTTCTTCCAGAGGGCACATGTGCTAATTGGAGAGAGACAGACAGACAGAAGCAGATAAAACATCTACAGAAAAATAAAACTTAGATACAGGGAAACAATAACGTTAATTGACATTACATTAGGAAAAACGTGCAAGCTAACGACAATAGAAAAAAACGTATAAGAAGCATGAAAAAGTTATATCTGTAAAATAATTCTTCAAAATAAAGGTTTTGATAGACAAACAAAAGCTAAGAGAATCCATTGCTAACAGATCTGCATTGTAAGAAATAATGAAATCTTCCAGTAAAAGGAAAACTATACCAGCATCTTAATCAACAGTTCCCCAAATAACAAACACATGAGTAAGTGAAAGAATTTGTTACAGGTCTGATACAAATGAATGGACAATCCCATCATAGTGTAGCTGTAAAATAGGATGCTACTCATTGTACAGACTAAATATATGTGTACATTGTGCATTATATATATTTGTATGTATTTATGTGTATGTTTATATATGCATGTTATTTAATAGACAACTTCATATGTATATGTGTGTATAGATACACATATATACTCATACACCTATATAAATACATATATGTACACACACATATAAAGACATACAAAGTTTTCTGTTAAATTAAATATTTAATCTCCTGGAGAACTCCAATATATGAACAGATAAGAGATTCAGTGTCTGATTCGGGGCTAGGAGCCTTACAGATCTGTCACTTATGGGTAAAAGCTTACGAATGATATACAACAGAAATAAATATATATAAATTTATAAACGTACAAAGCATATGTAAATGATTTGATATATCTTCGCAAAGAAAACACCCAGAACTATTATCAAATGTACCCGACATATTGTAATATTCAAAGTGGAGTCAGAGGAATGTGTGCATATCCTTGATTTAATTAATACACTCTATGCAAGGCTTCAGAAAACCATACTGAACCCCACAAAGGCATACATCAAATGTATGTAAACCAGAAACCACAATTTTAAAAAATCAGAAAGGACTACAAGGACTTGAAAGAACATAAAATGAAAACCCACACTCCACAATATCTAAGGTGTAATCATAGGAAATTTTAACTATTCTTTATCATTCCCACATTCCTTTTCAATATGAATAAAAAACCCATATGATTCAAGCATAATACTTCACTCAGTTAAATAGGTCTCAAAAAAGTGTCATAGAGATTATGTTTGGAAAAAAAAAAAAGAATGATGTTAAAGATCAAAGTATCAGTCATGCAATGTTTTCCAACAGCAATACCCAAGCAGAGTTTGTTCTAGCCTCCAAGAGAAGACAAAGGTTACTAAAAGGAGGGTATACTTGGGATGAAAAGTATCCTTTGAGGGTGAGTGAAATCTGATTATTTCCCTGCTTTCTTTTTTCACAATTGATTTGCAGCAATGTCTGGGCTTCATGTTTAATAGAAACTGTGATTTTGTGTCTTCACATTTGCTTCGGTTTGAGCATGAGATAAGTTCAAATAAATTTGAGATAGGCCCCAGCAAGGAGTGTGGCAACAAGAGAAATTTTTTAAAATGTAGAAATTCACCAATGGGAATAGAATTTGCCTTTTAGCAACCTACTGTTAGAATTTAAAATTCTATTGAAAGATCAACTCCAAACCTACTGCCAGGATGAATTTTTTTTTCCTTTTGTCCATTGAAATTCACATATTAACTAGGAAGCACTTTGTTTCAGGCAAAGATGATATTTCAAGTAAATACCAATCATGAAGTTTATGTAGTAAACATAGAAATAAGTGATTCAAAATTTAAATATGTATTTCCTTTTTTACTACCAGAGGGCTCACATGTTGACTCAAAATTTTAAATGTTAACACACCTATTTCCAGAAGGAGTGTGTACTCTTCAGAGAGAGACAGAAAGCGACTCGCAGTGTGGAGTGGTCATTCTACACTCCTTTCCCTCCATTCTCCACCCATCATGACTGTGGGGAAGCTGGCACACCTACCTGTTTTCCAAGTTTCTGAGGCCAGGATTGAAACCATGGTTGACCGTGGGAGCCAATTCCCTGTGAACAGTGCTTAACACTGTGCTACAGGACTGGCTCTCCCTTTAACTCTAAACAATCTTCTTTTAATTTTTTTTCAAGAGATATATTTATTATAGGACATATGCAATCGACAGAGAGACAGAGAAACAGAGAAATAGAAAGCAAAAAATCACACCCTAGAGGGGATGGCCACTCTGTAATCCCTTCTCCTCCATTCTCCTCTTGGGATTTTGGGCACACATGCATACATAACTGCATGAGTGTTAAGGCACCAGGTCCAGGACTCAAACCACTATCAACTGTGTGGAAGTCCAGCGACATAACCTTTATGCCATCTGCTGGTCCCAACTCTAAACTATTTTCAAAGTATAATACAATTGTTTATCCTATCTGCCAATGATTTCTAAATGTTTGTTGATTTCTGAGGGTTGGCATGATTCTGTTTGACAGAGCTGTCACTTGCTAAGTGAAGTTCCTGTCTTGGCCATAGTGTAGTGGGCCACATCAGTTCTTCTAAAGACTTCACTACTAGTCAATAGTCATTCTGTGACTTTCAATCTCAGGAAGAAGAGAGTTTCTGTAAACTCACCAATACTTTAACTTGTAGTAAAATTCCCTGAACCTTGGACCAATGCTCTCTGCACCCCCAGGGGTCTAAGTGGTATGAAAGGAGATTAATGAAAGGAAGGGCTTATTTTTTTATTTTTATTTTTTGGAGAGGTTTTCGCTATAGGGCGCGTGCGCTCGCCAGATAGACAGAGAGAGACATAGAGACAGAAAACGAGAAATCATCCCCCAGGGGGGATGGCCACGTCACAATCCCTTCTCCCCCATTCACCTCTCGGGATCTTGGGCACACACGCACACGCGCCTGCTGTGAGTTTTAAGCCACCGGATCCAGGACACGAACCGCGGTCAACTACATGGGAGTCCAGCGACATAGCCATTACGCTAACTGCTGGTTCCCAGGAAGGGCTTATTGAGAGAGAGCCTCCATTAGGAACTTGGTCCTCCCCTATCAGGACAAATAAGTAAGTAGTAGTGGTCCACTGATCCTTGAGTTCTAGCCCACTTCCTAGGAGACAACCTCAGCAATCCAAGCACACTTGTCCCTCAACCCTGCAATGCCGGTGAAGAATAACTTGAGTGTAAGCAGAGAAACTGATGACATCTTAAACTCCAATACCTCCTACCCCTCCTTCCATAGTAAACCAGGACCTCCCCACCACAGAGCCCTCTTCTAATGTAAGCAGATACAGCCTGCACAGCCAAAGTTATTTAACAGGACATGTGTGATCCTTCAAAAGGAGAGGATAGCTCCAGAGCACAGCTACTCTGCTTACTCCGCCAAAGACCACGTACAGTGATAGTTTTGGGCATTACCACACTGAAGGCCAGCTACCGATGGTCACTGCAATATCCCAGGGCAATGCTCTTCAGCTAAGAATCTCACTACCCCTTGGTCATTATGGCCAACAGACAAAAAAAATGTTAACATTTTAGTAAATGCCATATTTATTATTGAATGGTTTTTATTGAGCTGGTACAGTGGAAGGAGCTGACTCCCCTGAGACCTAGACCATCACCCACTACTACACAAAATAAGGATCTTGTTAAGATGAGAAAGATGGCAGCAACTGAGTGGGATTTGCCACACTGGATTTTATTGTGGATGCACTCACTTAAGGTTACCATCGTGATGAACACTGCTAGTAGTACAGCTATTTGTCATTGAGAACACATATTTCAAGCTATTCCCCGTTCAAAATACTTTGTTCATATTACTTTGTTTAATTCATACAATAATCTTCAAGGACTGGAAACACTAAAATTCATATGGTTAGATAGTTTGATTCCATCTAAGGGCTACATGATTCTAAAGCTCAAATCACTTTGTATGCTTATGATGACCCATATTTATACACATGAGTGAATCTTAAGAACAGCCCTCCTCACGGTTCAGCCCTGGCATTATTCCCATTATTTAATTCCATGCAGAAGGATGCACACTGAAAATGGATGCAACCTGTTCCTCTGCCTTTGCACATAATTGTTCTAAATTGTGTCAAGATGTGCATTGCCTTGACTAAGGCCTCTAGTAAAAAAGAATTGTAATGATGCTAGCAGGAGACAGCTGGAGCATAGGAGATCCCAACACAGGAAGATTAAATAAAATAATATTTGAGAGCTGTACTTAACCCAAGGCTTGGCATAGGTAAGTGATCAATGGATGCTAGTTGAATGAGAGAATGAATGAGATTCAAAGACTAAGAGTTATCATGTTGGATGCTTTAGCTTATAAATACATGTGTTCCTAATCAGAAAAAATATACAAATTATATTTCTGCTAGCCTCAAAGATCATGGGTAACTGGATTTCAAAGTGATATATTTAGGTTAATGGTCAAAAATGAAAGCCAAATATATAAATTTACCCCTTGGATTTCTTTTTTTTTCTTTTGTCACCAATTTCCTACTTCTTTTTTTCTTAATATTTATTTATTTTATCATTATTTATTTTTTACTTTGACCAGCAGGAGACAAAGAGAGAGAAAGGGATAGTGAGAAATAAAGCCACCTAACCCAGGACTCAAACTATGGTCAGTAATGTGGGAGTCCAACGCCTGAACTATCACGCCACCTGCTGGCCCCAACCAGTCAATACTTCTAAAGCTATTCAGTGTATTTTGCATTTGGGTAAGTTGAATAAATTTCAAAATGCATATGGCATTATGGTGTGTTATTTTAAATATTTAACATTTAAAATGCTTTGAACAGAGCAACGTAGCTTTCAGTAGGTAAGAGTTCAATGGTAGTTTTCCAGTTAAGCTCCTTCTATATAGAAATGAAACACACACACAAACACAGACACGGAAGAGGAATTTCTTCAAGAACAGGACCAAAATTATACCAATTACAAAATTACACCTATTTACACATGAATAAAAGGTGAATGAGAATGAATAGCATGTGACAAAATGGAGGGAATTCAAATAGTTTAAACTCTCCCTATAATATCACCTTTTGCTACAGAGTTTGGACACTAGATTTCAAAAAAATTTAAAGAGAGTGAAAAAAGGAAAGTGTATGTCTACAATGCTATGTTCCAAACAACATCATATGAGTTGAAAACATTTGCCTCATAATGAAAACCAAAAAGGGATAACTGAACACAATTTACCCTAGCCAATGGTAGTACATATGTATGCACATAAGCCTGAATCCATAACGAACTGGAATCTCTGGAGTCACATCTCATCACTGTTGCCGCACAACATAGGCCAATTGCGAGAGGGACATCTTACCTCCTTTGCCATACTGTACCTGTTAGAAGCAAGTCACAGGTGTCTATGATCACAGGGAGGCTATTAGACCATGGATGACTCTTTCAGAGTCACCGTAGGGTGTGTCTGCAGTGCCTTCCATGTCCCTGTTCTGCACCTCAACTGGAGAGAACTGTAAAAGCAATTACTCTTCACTCTATGGCATTTGGTGTTAAAGGAATTAAAGGAAGGCTACATGATAGTCACCACTATGAAGAAATGGACAAAATCAAACCCAAGCCAGAATCTCTGACCAAGCAAGAATTGCCTCTGGAGAGATCAAGAAGGCACCCTGAGTTTATAAAGGATTCACATTTCCTGTTAGTGTGAACATAACCGTACGAGGTTGTTCTTCAGGAGTAAGACCTCGGAATGGCCAGTCTCACTCTTCGGCATGCATCTGCGTCCTCCGGAAAGCTTGATGAAATAGATTCCTGGGTCCTATCACCACATGCTCTGTTTCAACGGGTCTGAGATGGAGTCTAAAATTTGCATTTCTGAATCCCAGATGATTTCATAATGGCTTAACATTTTTCTAAGGGAACACACTTTGAAATGAAACGTTTAAGTTGTAAATTCCCCAAACTCTATGAACTGTTTAAACTTGGTGTGTTCCCATCATCCTGTGCTGCATGCTATGTGAAGGCAAGGATAATGACTCGCTTCACAATTACAGTCAATTACAGTCCAAGTCAGCAGGTGAGGAGCCTGGTAACAAAAGGCACCACACACCACCCTGCACAGTACACACACACAGTGAGTGCTTTTGGATCGTTCAGTCCCAGCCATCAGTTATCACAGCACTCCCTACCAAACACCTTGGTGACCCACTTTCCACTCCAGCCTTCACTGTGGCAGCCAGGTGAACCCAGGCATAAACTCAGCATTGTCCTTGCCTCCCACTTTGCTCCAGGACTTATGGGATACCTGTATCTGGGAAAGCTAAGGGAACGCGCTCACTGCTCTGAAGCATGCACAAGTTATCAGCAAGTTAGAATCCCTTCGGGAAACTCTGACCATCGGAGAGGAGCAGTGGCGGGCACTCTAGCCTGGGCTAGAAATAAAATGCTGAGCAAATGGGTGTCATCCTTCTCACTCACATTGATTTTTTTCATTGTAATTTTCAATTTACATACAATGATTGTGCATAGGGGTACCGTATGGTCTTCCAAACATAGTTATGTATATAATGTGCAATGATCAGGCCAATAAACCCATCCACTATCCCCAACATTTGTATTTTGTGCTGTACCCACTTGTATCCACTCTAGTTATTTTGAAACAGACTGAATTGTCACCAACTATTTTTATTACTGTCCTATAGTACTCTACAGCCCAGCTGCCTGTTCACCTGCACTTCCATATCTGTTAACCAAGTTCTCTCCATCCCCCCCCACAGCCCCTCCCCTTTCCAACTTCTGGTATCTACCCTGCTGTCTTTGACTTCTATACAATCGAATCTTTTAGTTTCTGCTAGAGTGAGAACACGTGGTATTTCTTTCAGTGCCTGGTTATTTCACTTAGCATTATTTTCTCTAAGTTTATTTTATAGCAAATGACAGAAATTCATCCTTTTTTATGGTTAAATACTATTTCATTGTGTATGTATATCACTTTTTTTTTTCTTAATCCAGTCATCAGACAATAAGCACTTAGGTTGATTCCATATCTTAGTTATTATGAATAATGCTGCAATAAACCAGGGAGTACAGAAATCTCTTTGACATATTGACTTTTTTTCCTGGGTATGTACCCAGTGGTTGAATTACTGAGTCATAAGATAGTAGTAATTTTAGTTTTTTCTGAGGAAATTCTATACTATGTTCCAAAGTGGCTGTGATTTAATAACAGTGCATGAGAATTCTTTCTCTACAACCTCAGGAACACTTGTTATTCTTAGCAGTTGTTAGTGGTAGGTTGTCTTGTTTTGTTGATGATAGCTATTTTAACTAGGGTGATGTAATAGCTTACTGCAGTTTTGATTTGCATTTCCTTGATTAGTGATATTGAACTTTTTATCATTGCTTGTGTTCATTTGTACGTCTTCTTTGAAAAACTATCTGTTCTGATGAGTTGCCCATTTTTAAATTGAATTATCTGGAGTTTTTTGCTGGTGAACTATTTGAGTTCTTTATATAATCTGGTTATTAAATTCCTTGTCAGATGTATAACTTGCAAATATTTCTACCATTCTGCACATTGACTTTTCACTCTATTACTTTCTTTGCTGTGCAGAAACTTTTTAGTTTGAGATAATACCGTTTGTCTATTTTCAATGTTGTTGCCAACAGAAATCTTATTTAAAACATCTTTACTGTGGAACCAGATAATTGTGCAGTGGTAATGCAACTGGATCTGCGTGGAAAGGCCACAGCTTTGCTTCCTGAGGCCACACTATAGGCCACTCAATATGCTAGGCACATGCAAACATACCCCAAATCCCAGCTAGGTGAGGCGGGGGTGGGCCACGGTATGAAGATCTTGTTGGGGTTACCTGTCTCTATCATAAAAGTAGTAAACTTAAAAATGGATGTTTTGCTTAGATCAATGTCCTGAATAATTTCCTCTATGTCTATGTCTTTTTCTTTCTTTCCCCTAATAATTTCATGGTTTGGGGGGTCTTAATTCAAGCCTTTAATCCATTTTAAGTAAATGTATGTATCCACCTACATTTTTAACATTATCTTATATTACCCTAAATCTTTAGCAACCAATGCAATTAGTTGTCCTTTGGTCTCAGGAAACATAATCTTCAACCATTTCTGCTGACTGAGAACTAGTCGTTGTCTCTTCCCTCCGTACCTTCAGCTTATTCTTTATGCGTAGGCTGGGCCTGATTTGACCAGATCTATCTGCCTTTGAATGCTGTCCTTCCTCTGAATATTTACCACAGTCGTTGTCCTCAGCATTTATATAACCCTTATCATGTACACAAGCACATGACAAAGATGGGTATTTTTACAGTGAAGCATTTGTCATGTGTACTCTTAGAACTTATAACTGGCTATGCTACGATTTTCCTCATTAATTCATAAATTAAATACAATCTCAGTCACGAGTTAATTTTCTATGATAATCATGAATTTGCCTTTCTTAAGTATCCTTTAACGAATATGATAAACTCCAGGCTAGATCCATATTATTTCTCCTATGGAGTGGTCTTGAAATGATTGTGAAAAAAATGTATATTACGGGGAAAAAAAAACTATGCATAGATTTCAAAATTTTTGTACCAAAGTAAACTCACAACTCATATTTTAATTCCATTTTCCACCAATGTCTTAAAATCTCCTTGTACAATTAAGGCATCTTCTCTCCCCCAACTTAGGCATAGTGGATTCGTCATTATTTACCCATCTTATTCCTCTATCTCTCCCTTTTTAGCTACCAACACACCTTGGGCTCTTTTGTAAGTAGAGTAGGAAAGAATAAGGAAGTTTGAATAAAGAAAAGTATTGCTTGACTGACCAATGTGGTAATTATCTGCATGGGCTCTTGGTGCTGACTGAGGCTGTGTAAGACCTGATCAGCTCCTCCTCCAGGCTTTCTGACTGACTTCCTTGATGTAGATGCTGCCTTCTTTGCTGCTCCAGTATTCTTCTATGGGTCTGATCCTCCAAGTGGTCTTGGTGGGTGATGAGCCTTTGGAAAATCCCCTCTTCCTTCTTCCTTTTGGGATCTACATATTTATACATTCATTTCCCATCAAATTCTGGAAGCGAAATCTGTTTCTTTCTCTATTGCCACAGACCACTGCAGGCAGGATCACACCATCAAACTTCCCAAGGGAGACAAGCCGAGTTCACTAAATGATGTTTCCTAAAGAACGCTTCACATGACTTCAAGGATGGGCAGGACTACTCTTCTTTCTCAGTAGGATGCAGGAATCGCTCAGTATGCTCACATGTCTCTCCAAACACAGTCACACTCTGACTGCTCTCAAGAATTCTTAGCTTTCTGTAAATGTTATGTCGCCCAGACATGATGCAAGTAATAGGTTAATCCTGGGAGGATTTTTTTGTGTGTATGTGTGGCCACCCCCATTGCATATCCTACATTAGGGTAAAGCACTTCAACGTAGACACAAAGCTATTTAAAATTTTTAAATCTGTTCTCCTTATCTTTCAGAACTCAGCTCTAAAACTCACAGTTAAACCCATTTTAGCATCCTTTCATGCATGCATAAACATAGTTTGTTTTTAAAATAAAGGAGACTTTGCATATGGTTCAACAACCTGCTCTTTTCACATAACATGTCTTGGATATCTTTCTGTATTTCTTTTTTTTTTCTGTCAGTAATTGTAAGCATAGTATTTTAATGTTTAGGGACATCAACATATACACCTATCTCTTAGATCCATAAACAAGAAAAGCCATCTAGAAATTTTTGCAGACTGCAGGAAGACTTTCATTTTTCCTAAGTATCATAAATGTCATTGGTGAGATTAAAAGCTCAGCTATTAACTGCGAATGTCAGGATTATCATATGAGTGACAGCAGGAAAGTTGTAGAAGGTTGGCTCTAAGACAACTGGAGTTTCTAGGCCATCATGAGTCACTCTGCACAGGAAATGAGAAAGAAGTAGCTATGCGGTGGACTAAAATACCAAGATTATGTCTTGAATTGCAATTAAATGGAATGGAGAAATAATAGAGAACGTTTATTCACGTAAGTTAATGGCACATAAGGCTCTGTGCTGAGAGCCTTGTGTGTTCACCTAACTTTATGCCAGTGGGTCATTCTCTTGGATCTCATCTTCTCTCATTCTATGGCCCTTCCATTCTATGGCTCCAGCCATACCTACATCTTCATCTACTTATGTATTTGGTTATTGTTACATTTTCAAAGACACTGCACAGAATAACCTCTAGCCTAATAGCATCCACAATCCCTTAACTCTACTTAATTTCATTTCATAAAATGCATGGGTACTGGAGGCTGGCACGTGTGTGGTGTTTGGGATGCTGAAGTCCCACATGGCCAACTGCAGTTCAAGTCCTGACCTGGCAGCTTGCTTTCTCAATTTCCCTCTCCTTCCCTTCCTTTTTTTCTCTCCGGTCAAATTAAATAATAGTAACAATAATAAATTAAATAAATATTTTTAAATATATGGCTACTAGACAGATTCCCCTTTTCTCTTGTTTTCCTTTACATGTTTACCTGATAAACTCCTGGTGTCCTGAGTGGCTTCTGCTGTCATCACCAGCCTTCTTAGCTAGGTTTGCTAATTAACCTCACAGGGGCTGAGGCCAATACTCAGAAGAGCTTCGGTTTCTTTTAGATTCTTTGTTCTCTGACAATTCAGTTTTAAGGAGACTGATAATATTGGTAAGCAGCAACACTCAGAGTGCCCAAGTACACTAACTAGAGATTTGCCATCTCAGATGAGCTGAAAACCTCCTCAAATGTCTTAGGAAGAATGGAAACAAAACTCCCCCCTTTTCCTTTTTCATTAAGGATGAACCATTCTCCAAGGATGGAACCCATACACCCTAACAGGTCAGGGCGCAAACTATGATGGCAGCCAGGGGCCGGTGTGGCAAGGCGGTTAAGGACGCTGGACTCCCACAAGGTCAACTGCGGTTTGAGTCCTGGACCTGGTGGCTTGCCTTCTCACTTTCCCTCTCTCTCTCTCTTTATGATTTGCTCTCACTCTGTCCTTCATGATCAAATTGAAAAAAGAAAAAGTTAATTAAAAAAATAAAAACTATGATGGCAGCCAGACAAGCAACAACGAAGAAATTTGCCTTTGAATTCACACTTAAGTCTTCTTTGGGACACCCTGGCTTCTGTATGAAAATGCCTCACGTGCATTGCCAGTGGATCCCTGTAAGACCCTGGGAGATGCTGGGAGTAGATTTCGTCCAGGGATGTCCTCTAAAAGGTCAGGCCAGTGCAATAATTAATTCACTTACAAGGAGAAAAGAACCTAATCTGACCAAAGTGAGTCTTCACTGACTTCAGTGCTGCCAAGTCAGTGGATCAGATAGGCCAATCAAGTGACTGCAGAGAAAGCCTCTCCTTGCTCTTCCGAGGCTCTTTTGCCTTGGGAAGAACCCTCCACAGAGTGCGGACATGCTGTGATGCCCTTCCTCCAGGCCTCCAGCCCCTTGGCTCCTGGGCACTTGACCCTGTGTCTGGAGTGTTGCAGGCTGCCCAGGCTGGGTATACAAACTGTGGTTACCATGTGGACTGTGGCTTCTCTTGAGCAGTGTATTACAACTGGGCCACAGAATCTGCCTATACATTCATACTTTAATCCAATTTTTCCATGAACTTTTTTTTTTTTTGAGAGGCTTTTGCTATTGGGCGCGTGCGCTCACCAGACAGAGAGAGACAGAGAGATAGAAAGCGAGAAATCACCCCCCGGGGGGATGGCCACGCCGCATCCCTTCTCCTTCATTCTCCTCTCAGGATCTTGGGCACGCACACACATGCGCCTGGCGTGGGTTTAAACCACCGGGTCCGGGACTCGAACCGCGGTCCACTACATGGGAGTCCAGCGACATAGCCATTACGCTAACTGCTGGTCCCTCCATGAACTTTTTTGAAGTTTGCTTGCATATCTCAGAAAGTGGCTAGTCATTCCCTAAAACTAAATTACACGAAATGAAGTGTGCCATAGAGACACATGTCTTAGCAGTATTCTTATATGTTGGAACACCAAAACAGCATATGGAAGACACAGCACAGAGCATTGGCAGGTCAAGAACAGGAACCAGCCACACTTCCCAGGCAGCTCGCACCAGGCAGCTCGTACTGTCTGCTGGGTGCAGTGGGTAAATCAAGAGTACTCCAGAGGCATGTGTCTTCACCAAATGCTGAGTCACTCAGCTCACTGTTCAAGTTGTCTCCTTTGTGCCCACAGATTTTAATTTAGAAAAGTGACTGGCTGACAACATGAAGAGGTTGGTGCCATAGAAAGAAGAGTGTATTACTTACACTTTAAGAGGAAGGTGTATGCCACGTACTTAGGATCACATAACAAAACACCGGGCTAAGTCAACAGGCAGAAAACAGAAGTAGACTGCATGTCCTAGAGCCTCTGTTACAGTAGAACTAAGAAGTTGTTAGGTACAGATGTCCCCGATTGGGCAGAAAGCAAAAGCAAGATGTTGGGTTATGCAGTTGAGAGATTTATATGTGACTCTTCACATGTAGTTGGCAGCAAACAACTTTGGTCATTAGTTTGTCCTTGTGTCAATGGATAACCAATCTTCAGTTATAATTACATAAAAGAACCTATTGAAGTTGGTTATAGCACAGAATATCTGATGAAAGGCAAATATTACATATGAATGATCTCCTATGTCAAGAGCCCTGAAAGTAGAGGAATTCTAGCTGGTACAATAGCTCCACAATATCAACAGGGACCAGGTCTCTGTCTCACTACTCTGCCTCCACTAAAAGCCTCAGCATGTCGGTTTCTTCCTCATGTCCACAAAATTACTGCTGCATCTGTAAGATTCACATATTTGTAAGTTTTGCATCACATACTTACTCTCATTAGACAACATTTTATCTTAAACTATTTGCAAAAATTAAGTTTTTTAACAAGAAAAAGGTGTGAATGGTTGCTGACTAGTCAGCTAATGGTGTCTGGTATGATCAACATGCCAGGGTTGTATTCTTTCCACCAGGTAGTTTACATTGCCTAAGTCTAGAGGTTATCTTTGTGGACAAAAAATAAGGACTGGGAAAATGAGAATGCATTTCAATTGGCTAAGATAATTAAAGCCATAGATCTATTTAAAATTTAAAACAGAATTGTAATTTCTCTCTCAAAGTGGTACAGAATATGTGAAATAAAAACTAATAAAATCTAGATGTGTGTGTGTGTGTGTGCACTTAATCTACAGGATAATATATTAGATCATCAGGAAAGTCATGACATGTTTTTCTATGCAAAAACATGTCATGACTTTCCTGACAACCCAATATTTAATTAAGTAAGTGGATGCTTTGAAAGCAACAAGAATTGGTGAATTGGTGTCAGAAAAAGAACATTAGGAACTGATTGGATTAATGCTTTGTTTGGCCAATTCTTATGATGCCAAATAGAAGATCACTCTGAGTACTGAAAAGATGCTATAGGCAAGTTAGATTACTCTTGTAAATTTTTAGACAAGGTCCTGTCTATAATTAACTCAAAAACCTCCTATGATTTTTTATTTAGGCTTAGCCATTTTCCCCCTAGCTTGTGTAATTGTATTGGTTTAATGCTATCTTTCCACCAAGGCCCTAAACGGCAATTTGTATGATTTAAATACTTATATTCTGTCTGGAAAGATTAACTTTTTCAGTAAAAATGACTCCCTTATTGTCAGGATTTAACAGGCTACATTAAAAGAGAATGTAGATTATAGGAACTTCAAGAACTCTTTTTCTCAAACTTGCATAGAAAAAAAAAAGTCAGATTTAGTTAAGTAAAGGGAATTTTAAATCATCTTCAAAGAAATAAAGCAGTCACTCAGTTCCACAGCAGGGAGAGATTTCTGCCCCCTCTAAAAGTCCACATTTAAATGTAAAACCATATAGCATTTCAACTCCCAAGAGCTGTTCAAAAATACTGTATGTGTCCTTAGGAAAATGTGAGCCCTACACTATGTGAAAACGGTTCATATGCCAACATTTGCAAAGGAAAAAAGTAAAAAGTCCCGTTTACATTTCTATCCATTGTTTCAACATGGTTCCTTTGTAATGTCCCCAAATATTCCAAAAATGATTACCAAATTAACATAGAATGCAGTATGCCCTTTGTGCAAACTACGTACTGGCAAATGGTCAGCGGAGGAAAACTGAAGACTAGAATCTGCTCCTTTCAGTATTTGCTGAAATATCACCTCTCATCGAGACCTTGCCTGATCACACTAGTAGAGCTGTACTTCCTGCACTTCTCTCCATTTCTTCATCCAGAAGGACATATCACTGATGAAAATTCTACATATACTGCATTTTACTTATACTTATTTTCTGTCTCCACTCACTAAACTGTAAACTATGTAATCATAGGAATTTTTTATGGATTTTTTTCAATGTTGTGAAAGATTTTTAAAGAAGTCCAAAATATAATTGGTACAAATTCTATTTTTTTTTTTTTAAGTTTTTGCCATAGGACTTACATGCTCACTGGAGAGTGACAGAGAAAGGGAAAGTGAGAAATTGCCCTACCCGCAGGGGGTGGCCACATTACAATGCCTTCTGCTCTTGTGATTTGGGGCACACTTGCACAGGCACCAGGCATGATTTTCAAGTCACGGGTCTGCGACTCGAACCATTGTCAGCCATGTGGGACTTTAGTGCCTTAACTACAATGCCACCTGCCGGCCCCCAAATCAATACTTTTAAAAATAATTAATTAGTGAATAATAAATGAGAACAGGCACTTCTATAATGCTATTTTTATATCACATAAGGACATGTTATCATTGTCTAGTCTTTCATTTCATTTTGACCTCTTTGCCCAAACCCCATTAGTCATTATTGTTGTTTTAAAGATTAGTGCTAATTCAAATATACCTCTATGTCTAACTTCTAAAGACTGTATACACACACACACACACACACACATACATGTGTGTATACATATATATATGTATATGCTTTATAAAAGCATATATATATGTACATATATATATATATACATATATATATATATGCACACACACACACTTTTTTTTCACTCAGGAGTCATTCTTTTATCTTGGATTATCAGATCACCCTTTTGAGAGTAGTCATCCTTGTCTTCTTTTTCTTTTGTTAGACAATGTTTCCGCATTTCACAATTCTTGCCTCAATCACTCAAGAAGCTAAAACTAAGGCACATACCAACACACCTGGCTTCAGTTTCCTTTTCTCTGAAGTATAGCCTTTTAACATTCATCTAGTGACATCTATTAGTGCAGTAAAACCTAAAAGTATCTTTGTTTCTATCTTCATTCTTGATTCATAGTTTAGCTGGCTATAAAATTAGAGGCTTATATTCTCTTAGAACTTTTAAGATATAATTTCATTTTGTTTTAGAATCTGTCACTACTTCTTTGATTGTTATTCCTTTGTAGATCAATTAAAAGTATTATTATACCTGATTTTGAGGTTTTCACTTTGTGAATCATTGCAATTTATGAAGCTGGGAATTCATAATTTAAAAAATTCCTAATGGTGATTTCTGCATGTTTTCTTTTCTCTTTCATTTTGTCTTCTGAAATGTCTGTTAGACAGACATTTCAACTTCCCAATCTCCTATTATTAACACTTTTTATACTATTTAACTACTTATGTCAACATCTTGCATATTAAGTAATTTCTTTAGGTTTAATCACTGTCTTCTGCTATGTCTCATCTACTATTTAAACTAGGCTTTGCATTTTTTATTTTAAATACAATATTTCTTATAATTTTGTATGTTTATAAGCCACAATGGTTATAAACAATACTGCTATATTCACTTGAGAAGCTAGAACTAAGGCACATGCCAGAGATAAACAGAGAAAGGGAGAGAGCGAGGAAGAAAGCACCTCTCAGTAGGACATGATCGTGCCACAATAGCTTCTCAATTTCTCCATTTGTCAGGATTTTGGACACCCACTGCACACACTCAATGTGTTTTTCAAGTCACTGCATGGTCAGTCAGTGGGATCTGTCTTCCTTAATTACAAGGTTCTGAGACCAGTTAAGAATTTCTAATATATATTTTTTTCAAGTATAACTTTAGTTTAAATACAAATTTCTTCTTTTATTTTTTTTTTTTTAGTTCTTAAATAATTTTTAAACATGGGTGAATTACAGTAAGAATCAGTTAATTTTATATGTGAAATTTAGCTGTAATTACATCTCATTTAGATGAATTATATATTACATAAAATATAATAGATATGCAATTATATATTACATTATTATGCAATAATCCTACCTCATAGGGTTTTCGAGTGTGTTTGATGAAATACTTAATGCCATAAACAATAAATGTTAGTTTCCCTATCTCTGAAAACTAAAGAATAGAATTATCTGTACTACAGAGAGAACGGGGAAATATTTACGAAAATGAAATGTTCTCCTCTCCAAAAAATAACAGATTATATTCTGATTGTGTGTAAATACATTTTACTTCTTAAGCTTCATTTAAATATGTTCCTTTGGTCTCCAGTTTTAGTGGTTCACACGTACATGACATTATTTTAATGAGTCCTACATAGTTTGAGCCAAATAACCTGAATTACAGCAGTTAAAAGGAGCTCTCTACACTAAATTGAAACATTTTGAGAATCCCAATTTTATAGCAGGAGAAAACAATTGATGAGTTTTATTTTTGAAGTTTTCTAAGCTTAAAGGATGACATTGAAATTGCCCATTAATAGGTTTCCATTTTAATACATAACAGTTCATGGAATAGTTGATTTTATTAATCGCTATGATTTGTAAAGAAACTGGAGAGCTAATAATTTAATAAATGCTGTTAATCAAATACAATGTATAGGGACCGGCAGGTGGAGTGGTGGTTAAGGGCGCTAGACTCCCACATGGCTGAACACGGCTGGAGTCCCATACCTGGCGGCCTGCTTTCTTACCCTCTCTCTCTCTTTCTCTCTCTCTGTCCCTCTCTGGTAAAAATAAAACATAAATAAAGTTAAATAAAATAATTATTTTTAAAAAATAGAATGTATAGTTTCATTGGTATGGATTATCAGAAAATAGACCACACAACTGTAAGCACTTTGCACATCGTGCCACAGAGGGTTTCCATAGTTGTCATCACACTGAAATTGCTGGTTTTCCATCAAAAATTATCACTGATACATGAAAAGTCCCATTCAGAAACATAATAGGTCCAGTTATCAATCTGAGTTATTTTACCCTACTTCTAAAAGTTCTGCAAAATAACTGATGCAACAGTGCACATTTTGCTATTATTGCTTTGAGTATTATATTTTTATTTCATCCTAACACAACCCTCATGTTTCCAATCTCAATGTCAAAAATGCAAACATATGAAGTCATCTTGCAGGCTGAATTTAAGTACTGTTTGCCTTCATTAGCAGACTAAGAAGATGAAGTAGAAAATGTTAGTGTATTTCTCTTGATTCAAAGATGAATGAGAGGAGAGGCTAACAATTGTAAAACTATATTCAAAAGTGAATATCTGGCCTAACCTGAACTAGGTCAATGATTTTATAATCAAATAGTGCTTTTATTTTACATATGACAGTATAGTTTTGTACTAACACAAAATTGAGTTCTTAAGTAGATTTTGGTTGACAGTATTAAGTGGCAGCTGTTGTAAATATGGTCCAAATTAACTAAGAAATTGCTCTGTTATCATGTAAATTTAAATTCATTGCCCCCCTTGCATGTTGTTTATAGTAAATTAAAAAAACAGAGAACGCTTATATTTTAAAGAAGAAATTGTTACATGATCATATTTTCCATTTCAATTGGTTTTGCCTGTTATTTAATGTGCATGAAGACATCTTATTCTCAAGGGCTCTGTTAGCAAACTCTACCATTATTAACAAGATTTTCATATAGTTGGATAGCTTTTGCAGACCATACGAAACTAGAAGAAAAGGACATCTATCTGTAAGAAGCTCCTTAGCCATTAGATTTTCAAGCGCAATTTTCTTTTCTTTCCATTGACGGAAGCACTACATCTCTTCAACATTACATTGTCTGCTCTGTATATTCCATACTGTTAAGATTCTTCAAGCACATCTCTCAATACTAGATTTTTTAAGATACTTTCTGGGCTGATATACATTATTTCTTATTCTATAAAATAAGATCACTGGCTTTTCTTTTCTTTAAATATTTTGTTCAACTTTATTTATTATTATTATTTTCCAGTTTGATCAGCCAGAGAGAGAGAGAGAGAAAGTGAGAAAGCAAAACTCCAGGTCTGGGATTCAAACCATGGTCAGCCATATGGGAGTGTCCAGCACCTTAACCAAGCCACCTGCTATTCTCCAACTGGTGGCTTTTCAATACAGCAAAAACTTCTATTATATGTTTATTAGTTACATTGAATGGAATTTTGATACATATATTGTATGAGGTTATTTTTCAGTCACTTTACAGAGCTTAATTATTGTGATATATTTTAATCTTTTCTCCAAATGTATTTCCAAATTCAATTTCATCAAGAAACTGAAATCTTCCACTCTTAGTAGGGCAACCAGCTCCTGAGCTTATGTTATATATAGTTGGGGGTTCAAAAATCTTTGAACTTTTGAAATTTTGATTCCAAGTACTAGCATATATTTTTAACATCAGATCCTAATAATTCTAATAAAAGACATATGGTATATCAAAGATTTATAAGGTGATATGTCACACTTCATAATTTTAAAGTTCACAGTAGTGTAACTTGCCTTCATTATTAACAAGCAATAATAGGATACTCAATGTATTCAATTAAGTAAGCAATTACTTAACAATTAATTTTTTTTAAAATCCTTTCCTTGCTCTGATATTTAAAGGATGTGCAATTAAAGAGTTCTATTAGGGAACTTTGTTTTGATTATATTTCTCCTTAAAGAAGTCAATAATTATAAATTTCTATCTTTTACTATTCAGAATATTAGAATTATCAATTTAAAAAGGGTAGAAACAGAAAAGCTGACTGGAAATTAAGTCCCCGGTATGAAATACTTTTATAAGGTATCAGTATTTTATTCTATGGAAATCTATGGTTCTAGAAGTGTAAAGGTTATAACAGGTAGAGATACATAGGTAGGTGGGAAGATAGAGAGACATACTTTGTTGGAATATAATTTATAACCAGTATAATTCATCCATCTAAGGTATAATATTTAATGATTTTTAGAATATTCAGAGTTGTGCAGCTGTGAACACATTGATTTTTATTAAATTTTTATAACCTTAAGAAGAAACCCTTTGGGAACCAGCAGTTAGCGTAATGGCTATGTTGCTGGACTCCCACGTAGTCGACCGCGGTTCGCGTCCCGGACCCGGTGGCTTAAAACTCACGCCGGGCGCGTGCGCATGCGTGCCCAAGATCCCAAGAGGAGAATGGAGGAGAAGGGATTGCGGCGTGACCATCCCCCCTGGAGGGTGATTTCTTGCTTTCTGTCTCTATGTCTCTGTCTGTCTGGCGAGCGCACGCGCCCTATAGCAAAAACCTCTCAAAAAAAAAAAAAAAAAAAGAAGAAACCCTCTTTTTATAATAGAAATCATTCATTTTTTTCAATCCTTCAGGCCTAGAGAAATACTAATCTGGTTTTGTCTTTATAGATTTGCCTGTTCTAAACATTTGATAATAACAGGATCATGTAATATGTGGAACTTTGTGACTGACTTCTTACACTTAATATACTGTTTTAAGCTTCATCCATGCCATAGCATACAGTCTTTTCTCGCTGAGTAATATTCCATTGTATGGCTACAAGACAGTTTGCTCAGAGGCCAGCAGGTGGTGTGGCATTGAATTCCCACATGGCTGACTGCAGTTTGAGTCTCAAACCTGGCAGCTTGAAAATCACGCCAGGTATGTGTGCATGCATGTCCAAAATCCCAGGAGAGTAGAGGACAATGGATTGTGGCATGGACATCCCCCCTGGAGGGGGGGAGTTTCTCACTTTCCCTCTCACTATTTGTCTCTCCTCTCCTGCTGAGCACAAGTGCCCTATGACAAAAATCTTAAAAAAAAAAAAAAGATAGTTTGCTCATCTACCTACCAACTAATGGACAACTGGATTGCTTACAGTATCAGCTATTATGAATACTGCTTCTATACCCATCTGTTTTCATTCCAATTATGGTTGCTTCAGTGGAAAACAGGTCCATGGACTCCTCATACCACCACGCCAGATGAGAATTTCTATGTCTGTCTTTTGCTCTTTGCTCCATGTGTGCTGTGATCAACTCCCTCCCTCTCTAGTGATGCAGTGATGGCCTACCCACTCAACCACACTGTTGACTCCAGGTCTCCAAGGCGATAGACAGGCCTGCTTTTACAAAAACCTAGAGTGTCTTAGTTCATCAATATTGAATTGAAGCACCTGGGAGATAATATTCTCAGATAAGTCTTTTTCAAATGACAAAGAATTATATAAATGAATTATTGAGAAATATCCTGCAGAGTAACCATCTCCCACTACAACTTACAACTGTCTAAACCCATGTGACAACAAAGATGCCACGAGAAGAGAGAGATTAGCCTGATGACAACAGCCGTACTCTCCAAGGAAGCCATTCCACTCCTTCTCCCATATTTAACAGTAACATGTAAATTTATTGAGGTAGAATTTTGTAAGTGCTGGGTTGTAATTTCTTACAGAGGCAGAGATGGTTTCCTTGGAATGTACTTTCACAGGCTATTTCCTTCACTGGCTGCTTCTCAAACCAGCACCATGCATCACTTTGATGAACCAACAGGGTTAAAACCTGTGTTATACCCACTGCGTGCTGCAGATACAACAGACCTTGTTAATTGTATTGGTGAAAAGTCAATCCATGAAATTCTAAATCCAGTCTATAGGGCTCAAAATAACTGTAAGCACATTTCTGATCAAATAGACAATTAAAATTGGCACAAATACAAAGACCACTATTTCAAACAAGGCCTTAACTCTAGCGATTCTGAAAGGCAATGTATTCTGACACATGAAAGCTTTAAGCTACTCATTTTCTCTCTAGGAAAAGTGGTACTACCAAACAGCTTATACTATAAGCATCAGGATCCTGCCATTCTCTCATTCAAAGCTGAAGAAATTAAGATTTTTGATGAAGGAGTCAGAATGACACTCAATATAAAGTGGTTTTTCAGGGAAAATAACATTTATAAATTGGCTTAGTCTATCCACGATAGTATAATAGGTTTTTTTAGTCCTATTCTAGACATCCTGTGAAACAACAATAGAATTTAATGAGGGAGAGATGCCTGTAACTGGTTCTAATAAGTATTTATTTTAAATTATGCTGTCATAAACTACCAGGATTTCTGGGTAAGAACATTTCAATTGCAAACAAACAGCCAATAGACCTAATCTGTATTGGTAGATAACCTACACACACCGATAGAAAAAGTGGGGTTACACTTATAATATACATTTATATTTAATTAAATATAGTCCATAAATTTATCTTATACATTTAATGGGAATTCTTAGCCCTATAAAAAACATCTGAAGAAGAAATTTTAAATTATTTTTATATTTTAAAACGTAAAACACTTCTTTGAGTTCCTCACTTAGCTCTACGGGCAATTCTTTGACATAGATCATTTGACTCTTTCAGCAGGAACTTTATAAAAAATCTGAATTATGCTCTCTATTTATCTTTATGTGGAAGGGCTTGATATTTTAACTAGCATAGTCTTCATTTAATAGTAAATGCCCCTTTGTCCATTTGATGTATGAAGATAGTAGTTGAATTTTTCTAGTCAACAATATAAATCTTGGCTTTTATTATCAGACACAAAAATTATGCCAAGGGGCCAGCAGGTGGCATGGTGGTTGAGGCTCTAGACTCCCACATGGCTGACCACAGTTCAAGTCTCAGACCTGGCAGTTTGCTTTTTCACTTTCCCTCTCTCTCTCCCATGTCTCTCTCTGGTCAGATTAAAAAATAGCAATAATAATAAATAAAATTTAACCAAAAAATGTGTCTAGGGAAACATTTTTTTTAAAAAAAGCTATCCCAAAAACCCAAATATAAGAATTTGGCCTGTGGATATTCCCTTTACATCTACTAGGGGGAAAAGTTGCATTAGGACAACTTCTGACTTTTTAAAAAACTGAGAGGAAAAAAAGACTCATTCAGACATTCTTTATCAAAACTTTTTTTATAAAAGTATGTGAAAGAAACTTTGTAAGAATTAACTAAAGATTTTAGAAACTAGCATAATTAAAGGGAATGAATCTGGGCCTAGACTCAGGTGATTCATTCAGGGCCTGCCTACCTTCTACAAAATACTGAAGTGGGCGTCTTCTTTCTTTTCAAGAGAAAGGAATTAAATATAAGAGAACAAGGAATAACATTTGCTATGGACCAAATTGTGTGTTCCGTCAAAATCCATATGTTGAAGCCCTCAGCACCAAGGTGGTGGAATTTGGGGTGGGGTCTTTGGGATGTAATTAGGTTATGAAGGTGGAACACTCATGATGGGATGAATGCCCTTGTTAAAAAAGACACAAGATCTTGATCTCGATTGACATCTCTCTCCCTCTCTCTCTCTCTCTCTCTCTCTCTCTCTCTGTCTCTCTCTCAAGAATACAGCAAGATAATGGCCATCTGCAAGCCAGGAAGAGAGCCCTCCTTGGGACCTGAATCAGCAGTACCATGATCTGGAACTTTCCAGCCTCCAGAACCATAAGAGATACATGTCTGTTGTTCAAGCCATCCAGTTTGTAGCATTGCGTTATATACAGACTAATTGTGTTAGATCCAAAAACATTTCAATTCAAATTCCAGCTAAGCTTCTTAGTAGATGTGTGATTTTGAGCACGTTACTTCAATTTTCTAAACCTTAATCTCTTCATTGCTAAAACAGGATAATAGGGATTTTTTTTCAATGTTAAAATAAGAGCACAATTGCTAACTACTTAGCAAAGTACTTGCTGCATAGTTGACCAGAAAATACAAGTTTCCTTCCCTTGCCTTGGAATTTCCAACCATTTCTCACTGAGACTACCTCACTTTTTCTATCTTCATTTATTCTATATCTTTATTCAAGAGAGAGTACACCAATTGTTGATTATAAAATAGGTAGTTGTAGAACTATGTGCCACTGTCCCAAATAACATATTTACTTTTGAATAATAACCTCTGAAACAATGGCTAAAACACCAAACAATAATGGACATTTCAAAAATGGGCCCGTGTCACACTCCCATTTCTATTTCAGCGTTATTTGCAATAGCCAAAATATTGTATTAACCTAAGTGCCCATCAAGGGATGAATGGATGAAGAAAAATTTTTTTCACATAAACAGTGAAAATCTAGTCAGCCTTTAAAAAGAAAAAGTAATTTGCAATCACATGGTTGAACATGGAGAATGTTACGTTAAGTGAAACAAGTCAGGCCCAGAGAGAAAAATACCACATGATCTTGCTTAAATGTGGAGTGTAAAAACATCTTAAACTTATAGAAACAGAGTAAAATAGTGGTTACCACAGGCTGGAGGTGGAGATTGAGAAGGCAGTGATCTCAGGACACAAGATTCTTGTTAGACGGAAGGAGTAAGTTCAGCAGATTTATTGTACATCATGGCAACTACGATTAATAGCAATATACTGCATATTTTAAATTGCCGAGAGTGGATTTTAAGTATTCTAATACGAAGCAAGGTGAGTATGTGAGGTAGTGCATATGCCAAATAGCTTGATGTAGCCATCCCATAATGTATTGCTGTATCACTTCATATTTTATACTCTAAATGCATGAAATTTTTAGTTGCTAATGGAAAAAAATTTAATGGGTCATTGTTAAAATACTTTAGGAGTCTTTTCAGTGCTCTTGTTAATCTTTTTATCATTAGAAGGGCATGTACACTTGCCAGAGAAAGAGGAAGTGTAGAAGTGCATCTCCCCAAGCAAGGCATGGTCACCCCACAATCTTTTTTCTCCATGTCTTTATCCCGTCAGGATTTGGGGCATTTTTTGTACATACACCTGGCATGTTTTTCAAGCTGCTGAGGCCAGAATTTGAAGTGTGGTTGGCCAGATGAAATTCAGCTCCGGATCACGGGGATTAACCTGCTATGCTCACCCAGTAGTGAGACTTCTGATCATCTGGTAGGTTTTACCACAGGGATGAAGGTTCCACTGCAGTGCACAGTGAAAAGCCATTGGGTCCAAAACATGCGTATAAAACAGTCGTTTGGAACCTTCATGTTTGTAACCGCAGTCAAAAACACACCAGCACTGTACCACGTTCAGTCCAGTTGTGCTCTGACCAGGACAATCTCTACACTAGAGTTGCACTGCTCTCCCTCTCTTCCACTGAACTGTGGCTCTTCATCAGCTTTTCTTTAAGCACACCAAGCTCATTCATGTTTGGGCCTCTGCATTTAATTTTTCCCTAAGCCTTTTCTTGACAGTCACGGTTTTGTCATTGAAGTCTCTGCCTTTTTCTTTATTAATTCAACATATATTCATTCACAAGATCCACTGTCTTCCCGAAAGTATGATAAATTTCTGAGATTATGGCGCTCACTTTCTAGTAAGGACAATAAACAGCAATCATATTATGTAAGTAAACTATTTATTATGTTAGAAGATGATAAATTCTGGGCCAGCTCATGACTTGGTGTTTAAGGGAGCTGGGTCCCACATGTCTGACCATGTGGTTTGAATCCTGGTATCAGTGGCTTGAGAAACACACCAGACACGTGTGCATGCATGGCCCAAATCCTCCACAGGATGGGGAAATGGAGGAGAAGGGATGGCAGTATGATCACACCCCATCAAAAAGTGCTTTCTCTCTCTTCTCTGTCTCTGGAAAGCACATGTACCCTCTGGCAAACTGAAAAGAAGGTAACAGTATATGATGTGAGGAGAAAAGTCATGGCAAGGCACTCAGAGGTACAGGGTGTAGTTCTGATCACTGAAAACATGGCATGGAAGAATGAATTGACAGAGGTGAGGCAGTACCGTCCAGATACGTGAAGACAGAGCAGGTCATGCAGGGGTAACAGCCGGCGCAGAAGCCCGAGGAGTGCAGTGAGTAAGACAATGAAATAGGAGATGTTGGATAACGGAAACCAGACTGAAGAGAGTCTAAGAGACATGGGGACTCATTGAAGGGCTTAGATGGGCAACTGATGTGATATGATTTACAATGTTTAAGAATTCACTCAGCTCTTGTGATGAGAATAGACCCTAGATCAGAGTTTCTCGGCCTTGGCCCTACTGACACTTCAGAACAGATAGTTCTTCGGTGGGGCTCTCCTGGGCACTGCAGAGTGTTCACAGCATCCCTGACCCATGAGGTATCAAGAGTAAACACCCTTCAGTTGTGACAACTGACAGTGTCCCCATATATTGGCAAATGTCTTTTGAGGAGGACAAAATTATCCCTAGCTGAGAAACACTACTGTAAAGAAAAAGGGTGGAGGCTCAAACGCTACCTCTGAAAAAAAAAAAAAAAAAAAAAAAAAAGGAAGAAGCGCAGTCCTTTGACCACACAATGTAAAGACCCAGTCCTCCTCTATCACCTCATCCTCTTTGGTTTTCATCTCAGCTGCTATGGTCTGAATGTTTGTGTCCCTCCGCTCCCCAGAAAAAATCATATGCTGGAAACCTAATCCCCTAATGTGATGGTAAAAGCAGGCAGGGCCTCTGTGAGGTGATTAGAATGCAGGGCCTGGGCCCTCCTGACTGGGATTGGTATCCTTATGAGGGAGAACCAGAGGGCCTCGCCCCTTCCATTGCATGAGGACACAGCAAGCAGGCCCTCACAGAACACAATCTGCTGACACCTTGATCTTGAACTTCTCAGAATACAGAACCCAGATAAACACACTCTTGGTGTTTACTCACTGTTCTGTCTATGGTGTTGTGTTAAAACAAACTAGACGAAGGTGACAACATAGATCACGCTCAGAACTTATCCATTCCTGGATACACTTGTGTACTGATTGACCCTCCCTGCACACAATGGCCAGAGAAGCTGCACGAGACGGACTTCCGCTGGGTTCTCGCTGCTCTCTTACCCACGGCCTTGGAAGAGTCAGCCAAGAATCATTGCTGACACCATTTAAAATGTCATATCACTTTTCCATAGCCGGCACCAGCCGTGTATATACATTCTTCAACAAATATAAGTGAATGCTATACTCTAAGGTGGAAATGAAGAGCTCTTGACTGTATTTAGAGGGCCCAGAAATGACAGTCAAGCAAATGGGGCAACATTTACAGCTGAAAGTGGGACTCAGTAAAGAGAAAGAAAAGCCTGCACTGGGTGTCTCTCTCCTTGATGAAGTTAGCCTAATTTTCACTCTCCTTTGGACATTTTGTCATTGTTCATTTAGAGTTTATGGGGACTCTCTTTGGGTACCTTTGCTGACTAGCATTTCACATTGAACTGAGATTGCTGGTGATCTGTGTTCCCCTTAGTCTTTCATAGATCAAGGCTAAAGTTAGGTGCATCTGGTTCAGAAAAGGAAAGTCAAATGTAGGATGTTGGTAGTTCAATCTATATAAAAGAAATCTTCAAGTGTTTGCAATCAATGGTGTGTTGTCTCAATATGTCAAAACCAAACAAGGCAAGATGTTTGCTTACTGTATTGTAGACTCTCTCTTTGTCATACAAGCCTGGTGATAACAAACAGGCCTCAACTGTTGGAAATAGACTAAAAGTAAGAATGTCAAGGAGGAACCAGCAGTTGGCCTACTGGCTATGACCCTGGACTCCCATGTAGTTGACCACAGTTTGAGTCCTGGACCCGGTGGCTTAAACACATGCTGGGTGCATGTGAGTACATGCCCCAGATTCCGAGAGAAGAATGGAGGAGAAGGGATTAGCCATTCCCCCTGGGGAGTAAGTTCTTGCTTTCTGTCTCTTTCTGGCAAGGCACGCACCCTACAATGAAACCTCTCAAAAAAAAAAAAAAAAAATCTCAAGGGGAAGAATAAAGAAGCAAAATATTTAAGAAACCCAAAATGGAAGGAAATCTGTTGATTATAATGTGCATGGCAATATCTCTGACTGAACCAATATACAATATATTCATGAGGGGAAAATTCATTTGGTATACTGTAATGATATTCAGTAATTGAATATAAATGAAGAAAGAAGAAAGGAGAAAAACCTAAGATTTCAATCTTTAAAGAAAAAGGTAAGAATCTTTAGTTTTGCCCCCAATCTATTCTCACAAGAATCATGAGATGTTAAGCAATGAACAGATCCATTCATTAATTCATTTCTTCCACAAATGGCCACTGAGCATACCTTGTCCCGGGCGTTACATGAAGCGCAGGGCAACACTAAAGGTCAGGGGTGGTTGAAATCTCATCAGGGAGCTATGAATTAATCCTATCATTACACCTGCTGGTAAGTGCTATAAAGGGAAAGGAGGATGTTACAAAGTTTATCGTGTGTGGGCTAAACCTAATCTTAGGGCATAACCCAAGACTTCCCTGAGGAAACTGCATTGGAAAGAAGCCCATGAGCTGGGCAGGAGCTAAAAGGTGAAGGATGGGGTTTCCAGAAGTAGGGAAGACCGTGTGCACTCACAGTCCTGTACCACAGCAGTGAAGACACATTTATGTTCTCGACAAAAATGAGTTCAGTGCCCATGATAGGATCCTGATCAGTTCACTTAATTGATTCCATTTTATCAATAAAAGACAGGGTGTGGTAAATCATATTCAAGACTCTCTGGAACCAGAAGGGTCAAACCTGAAATCAAGCACAGAAAGTCTACCACACAGTATGGCTTTTCCTTAAGGGTCTCATATCATGTGGCCCTAATGTTTTAAGGCACTGCCCTATGGACAGGAAGCATTGGACATTCCTAATACATGGATTTCTGTACTACTTGCATCCTGCTTCCAGCCTTTCTGTTCTGAACAAATAGCCCTAAGGTGAGCCTTAATCTATGAAAAGTGAACACAGATTGCAAGCAATCTCACCATAGAATGGCAAGTGAAGTATTACCCAATAAAACAACGAAGATGTGGACTGTTTTGTAGGTGAACCCGACAATGCTATTTAAAACCAATCCGAGGGTGAGTTGCAGCAGTAACACAACACTCTGCAGTGTGAAGCCATATGGAAGGTCCCGGTTTCCCCAAAGCCTCCCTAGACGAGCCACGTGTGGGTGTGTCTGCCTTTGTCCTAGCTGGCTGAGGCTGGGAGTCAAATGCAGCCTGAGGACCCTGTTGGAGGTAACTGTCTGTCTCCCCATAGTTCATGGAAGAAACAAATAAACCTCAAAAAATAGATTAGACTTAGAAAAAGATAGAGGATAGAAAAAATAGTTTGAGCCCCCTGTAATAAACCAAGAGAGAAGAGGGAAACCTGAACCTGAGGAAGACGGCCAAAACCCAGAGGAAGGGATAAGGGGGGCTGAACTGCAGAGCTGGAGTCGATAGGAAAGAACAATTGATTGGCTATTGAGTTGGAGGGACATGGGAAACGCTCATTTTCATCACATCAATCTGTTCTTTATGTGGTTAAAACAATAGAGCAGATTTTTAAAATCTGCTTCTTATCCCTTCTCACCACCTCCGAAGTCCTCCCTTCCCAGAAGTCGGATTATTGAGAAGACGTCGGGATGTTCTCTTCTATCACATTAATTTCTCCATCCCCCGTATGCCAATCGTTCCACAGCCTGTTCTAAATTTTGAGCTGGTGCATTATTGATGAGCTCTTAAAAAGAGATTAGAACAACGATCTCCCACTCTCTTTCTGGGGAAAAGAAATAGTTTGATGTAAAAGAGCATTGGCAATTTGAATAATGAAAGCCACCCAACAAGTCAGTCAATAAGATTCATGGCAGACTTTTTGCCAAACGGAATGTGAGTTTATTTGCTAAGTATCTGTTGATGTACTGAGTATAAACCACTCTTTAATCCAGTAATTTACTTATTTGATTTCTATTAGCACCCATGACTAGAACTTTCAGGTTCGGAAAACAAAGTCTGCCCTTGGCTAGTCTTAGTTCTAAAGATGTTCCATACTTAGTAATTCAAACTGGGTGATTCTAAATCGCTTTCAGGAAAGAACTTGGTAAGTCCAGCACCTCTATATTTTGGGATATATTGAGGCATTTTTCACTTCTCAGTTTTTTGTTCTGGTTTTTATTCTTAGTAGTTCCTTGTTAAAGCGGAGTGGTCATTTTTAAAAATGGAATTCTATGCCTCAATGTGAACATTAGAATTCAAATTCTATATTGCCAACATAAAAAATAAGTCATGCTGACCCTGAAGAGCACGCGCTATAACCAACCTGTTTCCATAGAGCGTATCAGCTCATTGACAAGCATGGCAGTCAAAGTGCAAAGGGGAAAAATGACTGTGTTCATAGTAATAATCTGGACTGAATTCAAAAGAGTAAATAGTCAATTCACTTAAAAATTAATTCTCTAGGGGGCCAGCAGGTGATGTGGTGGTTAAGGCACTGGGCACTCCCACATGGCTGATTATGGTTCAAGTCCTGCACCTGGTGGCTTGCTTTCTCACTTTTTCTCTCTCTGATCAAATTAACAAATGAATAAATTCTTTAAAAAATTAATTCTCTAGACTCACTGAACGGATTTTAATTATTGTGTTTTTTAACTCAGTGAGTCATTTTTTATTTTTTTAGAGTTTATTTTCTTATTCATGTTGGAAAGCACATGTTTACACAGAGGTGGGGGGAGGGGACACCCTCAACAGGGCCGTGCACACTGCAGTCCTAGCTCTTCAGGACCTTGCGTGCACCGTGTGTGTGTTTCCAGGCTGATCAGGAGATCTGAATCCACGTTAACCACGTGGCTTCCAGCAGGACAGTTTAATTTGCTACTGATTGGGTCACCAGGTTAGACCAGGGACTCATTTTTAAATTTACAAATAATACTCTTCTTATTGCATAAGCAACATATGTTAATAGTAGATTTTTTTTTTTCAAAAAACCGGGTTAGAGGAAGGAGCAGCAGAAATAGGAGAAGGGAAAGGAGGGAAGTAGGGAGAAGAAGAAAAGTATATTCATAGACTGGCCCCATATAAGGGAGCCTATAAGGGAGCCAGATCCCACGTGTCTGAACATTTTTCAAATTCAGCCCTAATGACTTGGAAAACATGCAGGCATGTGTGAGTACGTGCCTAAAATCCCTACAGGATAGAGAAATAGAGGAGAAGGGATTGCACACCCTACTGGGGGCCACTTTTTGTTTCTGTGCTTTTCTCTAGTGGGAATGCATATCTTCTGGCAATTAAATTTTTTTTTAAAAAAGTACATTCACTATCACACTACCCAAAGGTAGGTACTGTTAATGTCGTATGTCATTCCAAATCTTTTCTAATGGATGGAAAAGTGGTTTTTATCCAAAATCTTTTGTAACTATTGTGTAACCCACTTCTCTATGCAAATAAAATATTGGCATGCTAGTAAATATTCTTCTATGACATACTTTTTAATGATTACATGCCATTTAGAAATTATATATTACATATACCATTATTATGGTATTTGATGTAAGTGGTAGGCACTTACATTGTTTCTAATATGTAACAACGTTATAATAAATAGGTTTGTACATAGACATTTGTACACATATTTGCATCCTGCTTAACATTTTTTTTAAGTTATTTATTTATTTCTCCATGAGCAAGAGAGAGAGTGTGCAACCCTGACCAAGTCTTGACACCCCGGCTTCATTCAAACCCAGATCACGGGCACAAACATGCCCACTGTACTGAGGAAGGCCTCTGGATGCAAACCTGTTATCCTCCCATGTCAGCCACCCTCGCGGAACGTCACTTCTTTCCAAAGCCCCACTGCCATTCAGCCCACGGTTGTTTTTTTCATTGTAACACATTGCCATCAGCTTGTTCATTTCTCAGGAGCTTAAGTTGTCCCATCAGCCACTATTTGCAACTCGGGGTTGTGTTGTTTTTCAGAACTGGGAAGCCATTCAGTTCAAACTCACAGCAGGCTGGAAGTCCAGGAAATTGATAGTTCCAGGGTAGCCTTCGAGCAATGGCTCTTGACAGTCAGTATATAAATACCCCAACTGCCTCTCCCATAGGTGGGATAATTGTGAGGCACAAATTGATACTGTTTACGAGAGTTCCCAGAGGAATTAAGACCATCATTTGCTGCCCATCATTCTTTATTAGCTGTCTCTGCCTCCCTCTGTCAAGACTCCATTTCTCTCCTGGTGGTCTCTGCCTCTCCCAAATCAATGACTGTGGTTGAATTTTTATCTCTGAGCTTATTTCTGGTGAAGTCAAAGACATTAGAATAGCTATTCGGAAATGAAATTGCTGAATTTAAAAGCATATTTTAAGATTTTTGACACACATTGTGAAGTTGCCCTCTTTAAATGGGTTACAGCTCACCATTTACATGCTTTTCATCACAAACTTGCCAAAAGTAAATGTATCAAAAAAAAAGCAAAAAACTCCTGCTAATTTTGATAGGGAAAAAAAAAAAAAAAAAAAAAAAAAAAAAAAAAAAAAAAAAAAAAAAAAAAACCTGAGACCAGCAGGTGGTATGGTGATAAAGGCACTGGATTCCCACATAGTCAACCATGGTTTGAGTCCCAGACCCAGCAGCTTGAAAATCACACTGGGCATGTATGCGTGTGTGCCCAAAATCCCAAGAGAAGAATAGAGAATAGACTGTGGCATGGTTATCCCTTCTTGGGGGTGATTTCTCACTTTCCTCTCTCTCCTGTCTCTCCAGCAAATTCATGCCCTATGGCAAAATCCTTAAAAATTTGTTTTAATTTATTTTAAATTTATTTTATGGAGACAGTTTCTTTTTTCAAATGACTATTCTCATTTATCTTGCTTCTTTTATAGTTTGCTTGTTTATGTTCTTAGCTCATGGTTTAATTGAAAAAGTCATGTTTTTAATCTGACTTACATGGGTTTTTTTTAAATAATTATTTAACTTTATTTATTTTAATTTGACCAGGGAGGGACAGAGCAAGAGAGAGAGAGAGGAAGTGAGAAAGCAAGCTGCCAGGTCTGGGACTAGAACTGCAGCTGGCCACATGAGAGTCTAGTGCCCTTAATCACCCTACCACCAGCTGGCCCTTATGTCAGCTTTTCAGTGTTAAGCGTATTTACTCTTTCTTAATCATATTTTTTAATTAGCTGATTAGGATTCTTTGGACTTACATAGATCGCATCTACCTCTCAGCCAAGTTAAAAATCTCATTCTTCATGTGGGTTGAGTTTTGCATATAAAAGAAAACACAAATTTCTTTATTGGCAAACCTCTATTAATAAATATATATATAATGTGTTTGTGTATACACACGCACACACACACACACACACACACGCACACACACACACACACATATGGGTTAACCAGTTTAGTTCTTTTATTAGAGTAACAGCCAACAAACCTGCTAAATTTTCATTGTCTGTCTTTGGGGAAAAAAAAAAAAGCAAGGGTTCTCTGAGTTCTCTTGCTAACAACATCATG
The DNA here is from genome assembly GCA_026018925.1 of Tupaia tana. Taxonomy (NCBI): domain Eukaryota; kingdom Metazoa; phylum Chordata; class Mammalia; order Scandentia; family Tupaiidae; genus Tupaia; species Tupaia tana. Next base: position 4,410,246 of record JAKSZU010000012.1, on the reverse strand, counting down.
AGAGCATGTCTTATCTAACTCTAAATTACATAATCTGTCTGCATTCTTTCTGCCTTACCAAAGAAACAAAAATGTATCTCTTTTTGTATAGAATGGGAAATAAACTGGAATCACCAGAACTGAGCTTTTTAGATGTAGTTGCTAACCAAATATAAGAAACCACTGTCATTAAATCAATTCAAATACCAATAGATATCCTTAGCCATAAAGTAGCCTTTCATTTTCCCTAACAATTCAGCCACTGTGACCATTTTGAGATTGCAACACTAACCCTGACTGATTAAGACAATCTGGGCTTTATGACTTTTTAAAAGCATTTTTACTGATATTTCGTCACCTTTAGGAAGTGAAAAGTGCTTCTGAGACACCAACGTTGTTCTGCACAACACAGACTGAGCTGTGCCATTTCACTCGTTTACAGAACAGGTCTGCTTTTGACTTGGTATTTCTGCATCAATGACTATGATTGGCCAAGTCTACTGTTTAGACCATTTATTGTATTACTTCTAATCAACTTTCGTCTTCTACTGTCACAATAATTTCCAAATCTTGGCTGACTGCCCTTCCACTCAGGGCCAACATCTTTCATCATAAAACATGCCGTGATTAAGCCTTAACAGTTGGCAGCATAGAGAAGTCAAAGGACTTAAAAATGTACTCTTACCACAGAGCCCATCTGAACTCTCTCCATTGCGGACCTTTCTCTGCCCTGCCAAAAACCCAGGTTGATTTCAACACTGCCTTAAAACCAAGAAAGAGGGGTTAGCAGGTGGTGTGGTGGTTAAGGTGCTGGACTCCCACATGGCTAACTATGGTTCAAGTCCTGGACCTGGTGACTTTCTCTCTCCTTCTTTCTCTGTCTGTCTCTGTCTCTCCCTGGTCAAACTGAAGACCAATAATAATAATAAATAAAAAATAAATAAGTCTTCAACAACAAAAAAAGACTAAGAAAGATAGGGGCCCAGCTTTCTCAGCTGTCTGGAAGTAAACACCTATCTTCTCAGTCATCAACAATTTCCAACCACGAACCAAGTCCAAGCAGATCAGAAAATGAAGAGTCTGTCCTATTTTGCAACTTGCTGAATAACTAGGAACATACATAGCACATGACAATACTTTTCTCATGCTTATTGATCTTTGGAGACTATGCTAAGCACATTTCAAGTGTCATCTTATTTAGCCCTCAGAACCATGTGAGGTACACCCTGTTATTACTGTCATCTTACAGGGGAGTAAACTGAGACATGATGTTATTCTGTAACTCAAAGTCATATCCATTAAGGCTAGGACCCAGATTTGCACACAGGCGGTCTAGATACAGAGTTTGTGCTCTTAAATATTACGCTAACAATAAAATAGATAAAATTAAAAAGTAAATAACAAATTGGAAACAATGTTTTTAATATGTATAACAGACTATTAGTCTTAGTCTATATAGAAATAAAAAGGATAGAAAAGAATGCTTTATGACAGTATTATAAAAGCTATTAAGAATCTTTAAAATGAGGAACCTAGCTTATTGGCAAAATTGTTTTAAGACAGTAATATCCAGTGCAGGCCAATATGTGAAGACTATTTCCACATTTGAAACCCTAACATGTTATAGTGCTCTTTATTTATGAAAGAACTTTGGCCTTAGAAGTTGCCTATCCTTTGCCTTAGCAATTTCACAATTAAGATTCTGTCCCAAGGAAATAATCAGGGATGTGCACTGTGGTTTTTCTACAAGGATGATCATTACAACATGGCTTAACATAGTAAAAAATGAAAAACAATTTAAATGTCAAAAACTAAACGTGATTAAAATAAGAACATTCAAATAATGGAATACCACTGACCATAAGTAAATGTTATGGTGGAAGAACATTAATAACACAGAAATGTTCATGATTAGTAAAAATGAATATTCACAAGCAAAATGTGATATGGAACCCTGATCTTACTCCATATAAAAAAATCAATTCAAGGGACCAGCAGTTAGTGTAATGGCTATGTCGCTGGACTCCCACATAGTCGACTGCGGTTTGCGTCCCGGACCCAGTGGCTTAAAACTCATGCTGGGCGCGTGTGTGTGCATGCCCAAGATCCCAAGAGGAGAATGGAGGAGAAGGGATTGCGGCGTGACCATCCCCCCTGGGGGGTGATTTCTCGCTTTCTGTCTCTGTCTCTGTCTGGTGAGCACACGTGCCCTATAGCGAAAAACCTCTCAAAAAAAAAAAAAAAAAAAATTCAAACCAGACTGAAGATTTGAACTTAAGACCTGATCTGGAGAACTCCTATAAAACAAGAAAGAGAAAAAAAAAAAGGGACCAGCAGGTGGTGTGGTGGTTAAAGCGCTGGATACTCCCACATGGCCAACCTTGGTTCGAGTCCCAGACCTGGTGGCTTGCTTTCTCACTTTATCTCTCTCTCTCTCTCTCTCTCTCTCTGTGTGTGTGTGTGTGTGTGTGTATGTGTCTGATCAAATAAAAAATAAATGAATGAATAAATAAAATTAAAAAAAGACAACAAAGAGAATGGAAAAAAATACTTGCAAAACATAAATATGATACAGAATTAATATCTACAATATGTAAGAAACTCCTACCAGCCAATGGGAGAAGCAGCAGCCCAATTAAAAAGCAGGTGAAGGAACTAAACAGACAACCCTCCAAGACAAACAGGTAACCAACGGGTCTGTAAAACAGCACTCGGCATCACTGTTCTCGGGGACGTAGACCTCAAAACTAAATAAGATATCACCTCTCACATGCGGATGGTTATCATCCAAAACAATGACAACAGGCCAGCAGCAATGACACCGCAGGGACCTAGCATGTAACGCTGAAGTCACGTGGGAAAGGCCCAGGTTCCCAAGGCCTCTCTGTGCATGTGGGGTGCATGCATACAGGCTGGGGTGCGTCGTGGTGTGAAGACTGCTGCAGTGTCTCTCTCCTGTTCTTTCTGAAGAAATCGCTTTTTTAAACTTTAATAATAACAAGTGTTGGTGAGGATGTGAAGAAAAAGAACCTTTGCACACTGTAGATGGGACTATAAACGGGTACAGTCACTAGAGAAAACAGTGTGGAGATGCTCAACACAATTAAAAATAGAGCCTGACGCCAGTGCAGTGGTAACGCGACGCTCTGCAGTGCCGCGCCCACGTAGAAAAGTTGCAGGTTTGTGTCCCTGGGCTTCCCTGTACATGCCAGGCATACACGCATGTACCTGTAATGTGGGCCGGCTGACGCCAGGATTGCGGCATAAAGACACAGATGAGGTACCTATCTCTCTCTGTCTCTGTCTTTCTCTTAAAAGAGATAAACTTTTAAAAATACTGTTTAAATCAAAAATAGAATCACCACATGATGCAACAATCCCACTTCTGCACGCATATCCAAGAGAATCAATAGTAGGATCTCAAAAACAAACCTGCACCCTCGTGTTCACGGCAGCATCATTCACAGCAGCCCAGATGCGGAAGCAAACTTCGTACGTTTGGCAGATAAAGGAACAGAGGAAATGTGATGCAAAGTAAAGTGGTAGGAGTGTCTTAAATATTTTAGATATTAACCTTATGTCTACACAGACATATGCATGCATACATACATGTACATCCATGTATAGAGCAAGTGACACATACGTATATAAATATCATTTGGCCACAGGAAAAGAACATCCTGCCATTTGTGACAACATGGATGAACCTGGAGAACACTGAACACTATGCAAGGTGCCACAAGCCAGGCAGTGCAGACAAAGGCGGCATGACACCACTTACAGGGTGAATTTAAGAGAGTCAAACTCACAGAGGCAGGAAGTGGAAGGCTGGTTGCCCGGGGATGGGGGACGGGAAACTGGAAAATACTGGAGTGTACAAAGTTAAGGCTGAATGAGGTGAGTAAATTCTAGAGACCTACTGTGTCATGCAGTGTCTTCACTTAACATTATATGGCATACTTAAAATTTTGCTAAGATAGATCTTATCTTAAAGGTCCTTGTCACAAATAGCAATAATAAATAAAAAGGCAAGAGGAAACTTTTGGAGGTGACGAATATTTCTATGACTGGTAATGATAGTTTCACAGGAGTGTTCTTACCTCCAAACTCTTCACGTCGTACATATTAAATTGTTCAGCTTTTTGGTGTCCATCACACCTCAATATTAAGTGGTTTAAAAAAATAAATGTTTATAATAGCATTAAGTCAAAGTTTCACAAAATGTTATGTTCAAGGGCTGGCAGGTGGCATGGTGGTGAAGGGCACTGGAGTCTCACATGGTGGTTCCAGTCCTGCACCTGGAGGCTTGCTTTCTCACTTTCCTTCTCGCTCTCTCGCTCTCTCGCTCTCTCGCTCTGTCCCTCTCTGGTCAAATTAAAATTAAATAATTAAGTAAATAAAGTAAAAAAACTCTTTAAAAATTAAAAAAGATTCTATATAATGTAAACTTGTGTTTCCTACATGTATACAAAGAAGGAGTGGAAGGATATATAGAGACATGTTAATTGTAGTTACAGCTGGATACTAGCTCTGTGGATGCTTTCTTATTTTCTTATTTCTATCTTTTGTACTACCTAAATAGTCTCTAATTGCATTTATTATAATATTTTTATACCAAGAAAAGTCTATTAGAACTAATTATAAAGCAAGTCTCATTTGCCCCAGTTCTAAAGCGAACCAGTTGCATGTCTCTTACAAGACAGGCAATATGGCATGGCTGCTGTGGAGCGGGAGTAGAGCAAGTTATTTATGTCCCAGTGATCTGTAGGAAGCCGTCCAGCTTCCACTCAGGGTGGGGCAGCCCTCCATCTGGGGCAGCTAATTAGTGACGAGAGCTGCAATCTGCAACTTCGCTGTTTGGCTTAAGTGGGAATTGTTTCTTTGCTTCATAGAGTGCCAGCTTGTTTTAGAAACTACACACTTCACTGTTATCTTTAAAAAAAAAAAAAAAACAACTTTTTTTCATTTAAAGTCTTATTAATCAAACAGGTTACCAAATAAATAACTTAAAGAAGGAAGGAAGAGAGGCTAAGAGGGGTGTACATATTCTGTTTTCATTTAATCTTCAGATCACGAAGTACCTACATGAATTTTCAAAGATACCTAGTTCAACTTCACCGTACAGATGAGAAACTTCGGTCAGAACAAGGGAAAAGCCCTGGTGTCCTGGCTGAGAAAGTGAAGAAGCGACACTTAGAAAAGCTGGCGTAACTCTGGGCTCACTGGGGAGTCTATTTTCCCTTCTGGGATGCAGAATTATATGGACGTCTTGATGATCGAAGTCATGTTTAAGTGTTTCATTTTGTCTGTGGAGTCAATGTACATAAAGTCCACAGTGAACTGCTCTACCTTGAAATTTGTCCTCAGACGAAATTAATGTAGATATCAGAGTGACAGTCAATGGCAACTTGAAGGAGTTCCTAATAGTGAAGATCTTAAATTTGAAAAAAGAAAAAGAAATGAAAGGTGAGATGAAAATTGAGACCACAAATGTTCTTTCTCATGTACTGAAGACGAGGAATGAGAGGTGAAGAGATCCCGCCCCGGGGCCCTGTGTCCACTCAAGGCTGCTGGGACCTACCCTGTTGGATGGCTCCATCTTCCACAAAAGAGTAGTGGAAAGAGCTTGCAGTCGGAGTCCGGGACCTGCCCTGAAAGCCTAGCTTCTCCAGCATAAGCAAGTGACACTCCTGAGCTCCACCTCCCTTTACATGTAAAAGTGAGGACAATCATTCTTATTTTATGAGGCATTTACAAAGACAAAAGGCAACGATGTACATGAAGGCATGTCCCAACACATTGTAGGTACTAAACAAACATTTCCCTTCTTACTGCTCACCTCCACCTAATGTTTTCACTTCCACCTGAGACATGGCATGCCCCCCATAATCCCTTCTCCAGCTCAATCACCCTACTTTTAAACATTTTTTATTGAAATGAAGCCTCATTACTAACTTAGTTCTCCTAAATGTACAATTTCTCAGTGCTCAGCCTTCGCTGAGACAGTGAACCTACAGCAAGACTTAAACATGGTTGTTCCTAAAAGGGAAAGATTAAAATTCATTCTTTTTATTTCCTTTATCTTTGGTCAGAAGATGGTTGTGCACACCAGAGAGAGAAAGAGATAGAGGGAAGTGACAGAACACCCTCCCAGGGGCCCAGTCATGCTGTCATCTCTTCCCCTTGGCCTCTCTCTCCGTTTGGTATTTGGGTGTGCACACACATCCTTCCAGTGCGCTTCTCAAGTTGCCAGGTCTGGGACTCGAATCGTGCAGTCAGCCATGTGGGCTCCAGCTGCCTGAGCTACCATAGCACAGGCTGCCCCTAAAACGCATTCCTGATGCAAGTACTCCATGAGAGGCGTTGACTGAATTATCAGAGCAGTCCCCAGTGGAAGTTAGTATAGCCTCCCTATTTTGTGGATGAAAGATCAGTACAGAGGCGACTTTTCAGTGTGTTAGCTAGGCTCTGATCTGTGCAACCTGACAGCTGACAACCTGCTCCATGATAATAAGATTGCACCTGAAGATGTCTCATCTCCTCAGAAGAGAGAAAGGCATCTGTGTTCCTGTTGTGAATATCTGCACAGATTAATCTACTAACCCACATATCACAAAACCGAACCGCTAAGGGTCACATTGCAGAAGCAAAGGCAAGAACCAAGGAACCCGAAAACTGGCCCTTAACACCTAAACCCAGGTCCAGGAAGAGGAAAGGAGGAGGCACCAACGCTTGAACCAAGGTGGCTGTGGTTTTCCCCTCAGAGGGAGCGCCAGCCCCGAGCTGTAGGTTTGCGCAGAGCTGCTATGGAAAGGCCAACAGTGGTGGAAATGTCTGAAAGGCAACCTCTCCTAGATTCCAAAACCCAAAGTCAGACTCAGCAGCAGCATCTGCTTCGGTTTCATCACAGACTGTGTTTTTCATAATATTTCCTTTGAAGAAGCAGGGGTCCTGTTTGGGAAAGTTTGAAAACCACGTGTAGAAGGAGGATTTCTTTAGGGGCCAAGGCATGAGTGACCACAGTGACCCCCTGTGATCTTGGGCGCTCTCCTCATTTTCTCTGAACATTAACTTCAGCCCCACCTTTTAGGATTATTAGAAAGAAAGCATGATATTCAGAAGGAGCCACCTTAGCTTGCTGGGAACTCTAATAGTGTTCGGCACATCAGGAACACTAAAATGCAAGCCAAGGCAAGTGAGTCCATCACCCATCAGCAAGAATACTTCCAGCTCTGGGCTGCTCGTGAGCGGCAGTGCTGGTTAAATACAATAGACTGGGATCTGGAGGCAAAATCAGTTGGATTCAACTTCCATCTTCATTACTAGGCAGTATGACTACAGGAAATTTATTTCAGCTTCCTAAACCTTAGTGCACAAAGCCCTAGCTTTGTAAACAGGGGCTACCAACAGCTACTGGTTGTAAAGACCTACTTCAGTGAAATTCTGTTTCCAGTGTCCTCTCATGCTTTGAGCAAGACACGGAGCAGTCTATAAATGGAAATATTGATGACTATTAACAATCTTACATCACCACTTATCTCTCAAGTTTCCACCTGCTTGAGGGAGGCTCCAGGGAAGTACAGACTTCAGGCACGCTCCTTAACACGGCAGTGAGTTCTGCGTCCTGTCATCTGATCTCCCTTTGCCAACAGGCATAAATATTCTGTAATTGCTTTGGACTGTACCAGTAACAACATGGCCAACTGTTCCCAGCGATGACTCAGGCGCTGCTCCAAAACAGAACGCGAGTGCGACGGGAGGCTGCACAGCTCTTGGGTCTGAGTCACCGTGGTGCCACAGCCTGCTGGCCCCCGCGCTGCCGAGTGCCTTCACAACCTCACACCCATATGCCCACAACTCCACCCAAGGACACCTGATACGTCTCACCTCATTGAGCCACCGCAGTTCACCCACCCCGTGCTGCACGTACTCCCACCTACAGACAGGGCCAGCTCCAAAGCCCCTCTTGGCCAGAGCCACCCCAGGTGATCCTCACTGGCATAAGGGACTCTTCACTGAGTCCCCCCACCCCTTCACCCACAAGTGATCAGTTCTGCACTGGTGGCATTCAACGGTGTTGTTTATGCACACTTGACATTTTAATGCGGCCACTTTGACTTGGTCAGGGAGATATTTTGACTTGGTCATAAGTGAGTTGAGAGCAAGACTGTTTCTTTGTACCCAGTCTGGTGGGACGGTTGGTAGCAGACTGAATGCAGTGCAGGAAGCCACGTGGCCATGCACGAGTTTGGACCCCCGGGTCAGTCTGAAAACAGACCAGGCACAAGTGTTTACCCTAGACCCTGAGGAGCTGGAAGGCTGGGGGAAGGGATCACAGCACGACAGGGCTCCACCACAAGGGCTCCTCTCTCCTCTCTTTCATGCACACACATGCATACACACGCTATCATGAATAAAAATAAACTTGAAAAAAATATTCTAATTTTATCCTATCATCCCCCAACATGTAATGTGCACAGTGCATGATAAACAATAAAGTGAAATGAAAACATAAAATATGTCCTACTTTTCAATTTAGTTCTAACAATGCTATGCTACTTCATACCAAACATACACGGAGAATGTTGACAGTGACCTTTAGTCACCTTAATCATGCCTCTCGTTTTTGTTTTTTTTTGTTTTTTTCTTTGATTTCTTTAGATTTCTGTCATAGGGCACATGTGCTTACCAGGGAAAGACAGAGACAGAAAGGGAAAGTGAGAAATCACATCTCAGGGGATGGCCACGCTACAATCTCTTCTCCTCCATATTCTTCTTGGGATTTTTGAGGACACGAGGACATGCACATGCACACACACACACACAAACACACACACACACATGTTCCTGGTGTGATTTTTAAGCTGCTGGATCCAGGACTCAAACCACAGTTGGCTATGTGGGAGCCCAGTGCCTTAACCACCATGACACCTGCTGGTCCACTTTTCATTTATTTTAAAATTCAGTATTTTATGTGAAAGCTTAACCTCTAGTTAAATTTATATTACTGAATTTTTACTAAATACTATTGATATAAAAAAGAAAAGTACTGTTCTTTAAAGAATTATTTATTATTAATGTTGTTTTTTTAATTAGCTACAGGGCACATGCACTCACCAGAGAGAAATAGATAGGGTGAGTGAGAAATCAAGCTGCCAGGTCTGGGACTTGAACTGCTATCAGCCATGTGGGAATCCAGCACCTAACCACCATGCCACCTGCTGGCCCAGTACTATATGTTTTAATACATCCATTCTTTAAATACATCTTTTGTTTTTATTTGTCAAGAGGGCACACTCAACAGAGAGAAAGAAGAGAGGGAAAGCTCCCCCTAGTGGGGCATGGTCACACAATAATATTTTTTTCCTCCATTTCTCTATTCCAAAATGATTTGAGGTGCATGCTCACATACACACATACACTCGCCTTGCATAATTTCTCGAGTCACCCAGACCAGGACTCGAACCCCAGTTGACCATGTGGTCCCCCAGTTCCTTCACCACTACACTATGGAGATTTACTAATACAGTCATTTTATAAAATTTCCTTCACTAAGTTTAGCTATTTTTTGCCTCTTTGTGTTTCTACTACAATAATTTGTAGGGATTTTGACAATCGAGAAGTCCTTGCTACTAATTTGAATAATCTATTATTATTTGGAGTTTGTCATAAACACAGATTTTTGCTTTTGATTTTGTTTTTTGTTTTAGGTTTTTGCCATAGGGTGTTTGTGCTTGCAGGATAGAGGAGAAAGAGGGAAAGTGAGAATTCCCCCAAGGAGGAGAATGGCCACACCACAATCCCTTCTTCTCCATTCTCTTCTCAGGATTTTGGGCATGTGCACACACATGCACCTGGCATAACTCTCAAGCTACTGTCTCCAAGATTTGAACAGTAGAGCTGGCCATGTGGGATCCGGCACCTTAACCACCATGCCACCTACTGGCCCTGCAGTCAGCACAAATTTAAAGTAACTAAACTCTTCAACCTCCTCCAACAGCTTCTCACTTTCAATGTCAACATAAGTTTTGGCGTAAGTATGTCACATGTATGCCCATGCTATTTTATGCCTGTTTCATTATCTGTCCAGTGGCCATAGCCTTTTGAGTCAATTACTATTAAAGAGAGAGAGAAAAAACACTGCACAGATATAACAAGGTAATTTTTATCTATAAGCATTTAACAATTTCTGTTGAAATTTTTGGCAAAGTTTTTATCTTCTCACCAGCCCCTTCCTGGCCGTGCTCCTAGACACAGTCTTGCTCCTCACCTCAAAATCATCCCTCACACAGATTGGAGCAGAGGTCTCTTGTCCGTCTCCTCAACATTAAAGCCCTTGGTGTGATCTATTTTAAGAATAACTTCAAAGCCTTTTCTTCCTTAAATAGCACTTTCATGATGTTGCTCCTACACTTAAAAACCTTTTGTGGTCTGTAAGTTCTTACAACTTCACAGCTAAGCTGCTCTCCGGTCCTGTATAGTCACCTTATTTTCCACTTGCTTCTCCAGTCTCAAGAACTTCTGAGCCATTTCATCAATACTTGATGAAGATGATTCACTTTGCTCTTGCCCACCAGGTGAACTGTCTGTGCCAAACACCATGTGACACGCTGCATGAGTGAGATAAAGCCCCTGCCTTACTTCCGGGATGGCAAGGTCAGCTGGGGAGTCGAGCACCATGAGAGTGTCGAAGGGTAACTGTGATGCTGGTGTGGGCACGTGTCAGACAGGAGGTTGGGAAAGTGTGTGGCATTGGTTGGAGGGACCTTGTGCCACGGTGACAAAGGTCTCCATAATTTAGAGGAAGTACAGAGCTGCCCACATTGTACCTTTTACCATGTCCTTCACCCACCCCTACCTTTTCTCAACTTACCCACCCATCAATATCAACACTACAAGGAGAATTAAGAGATGCCTTTTTTTTTTTTTTTTTTTTTTTTTGAGAAAGAGATTTCTCTAAAGGATGCATGTGCTTGTCAGAGAGACAGAGACAGGGAGACAGAAAATGAGAAATCACCTCCCAGGGAGGTTGACCACACCACAATCCCCTCTCCATTCTCTTCTTGGGATTTTGGGCATGCACACACATGTGCCCAGGGTGAGTTTCAAGCCTGTGGGCCCAGGACTTGAACTACAGTTGACCATGTGGGAGTCCAGTGATATAACAATTATGTCATCTGCTGGTCCCAAGAGTCATCTTAATTTGGGTTCTCTCAGAAACAGATCTTGAGACAGGGATTCCAGTGAAAGTGGAATAAGTTACCTTAAACCCACAGAAACAGTCCCAGAAAATTAGTGTGGTAGCCACACTTCAGAGTTAGCCCACGTGAGGAGCAAGGGAGTTGGGGTATTTTAAACACCAATTTCTGTTACTCCTTGATTAAGGCTTCCTCTCAGGACATGTTAATTCACCCGTCCTCCCAGTCTGCCCTGCATTCAGGCAGAGCAGCCTCCCCGGTTAGCAGCCCTCAGGGGAGATGCCCACGCAGGGGGTTGGTGATCCTCTCTGGAACCCTCAACAAGAATCAGCTCGCAGTTCCAACGATGGTGCTGTCTCTGCCTCTTATTAGGCGTGTGCCTTTCAGGAGGTACATTTTCTGTGTCTCGGTTTCTACATCTTCAAAGAGGGGAAAGCTATTAAATATTTAAATTTTGTTTTTAAATAGTAGAACCATTGATCACCAAAGAACATCTTGAATGGGCTGCTGATACATAAAACCAGTGACAGCAAAGTAGCTCAGTGAAAGCAGTGGCAGGGCGTCTCAGCTAAGAAACCTGTGCCTGGATGCCTGCAGCTTTCAGAGAATAATGAGTAAAACGCCCTGCACCACTGGGAAGTACTCAAGATCCCCACTCTTGCCTTCTCTCCTCGGCAACATGCTATGGTGGTTGGGACTCAACCTGGTCCTCTACAAGGGAAGGGAAGCATCAATCATTCACTGAACGCTCACCCATCAAACTCACTGGCCAAGACTGCACACACATTCTCTTTAGTGATCACTCAAGCATTTCCACACAAGGGGGTAGTAATTGACAAGTTAGAGTATAGCTTGAGTGCTAGGAGTCTTGAAGCTGTGTCCAAAACCAGACTAATGACTAACTTTGTTTAGACCTCATTGTGGCCTATTTTCAGTGACTTTGGGGATGAGGAGGGAGAGATTATGGGCTAACTAAAAATTGCCAGTGTTAACTTTTTGGTTTTGCACCATTTCTTTCATTAAATTGTTACAACTATATTAAATAGATATTATTATTATTGCTATTGCTATTCATTACTGATATAATCATTATTGTTCTACAGATGTGAAAATGAGGCTCAGGGAGGGGAAGAATCTTTTCCCAATTTCCACAGCATGTTAATGGCAGAGCCAGGACTCAAACTGGAGCTTCCTGGGTCTGAAGCTCATTATACCACACTACTTCCTATGTACTTTTTATTGCATATGAACATTCCACAACACGATTTGTTGACACAGCCATGCTCCAAAGTTTTAGAAATAACTTGCCCAGTGACAGCCAACACAGAGGCATCAAGAAGGGATTGACAATATTTTATGAAATAACATCCATTAAGTTATCAGACCTCACATTCTGATGTCATACCTGAGAGAAAGAACCAAGACAAGTGTGAAAAATCATGGTTATTATTAATTTCAGTGCAGAAAGTCATACACAAATGCTGAAATGTGAAATTAGCATTAAAAGTAAATGATTTGTCCAGGTTTATTGCAGCACAGTTCACAATTGCTAGAACATGGAATTAACCCAAATGTCCAAGAACAGATGAGGAGACCAGAAAAATGTGGCACATGTACACTATGGAATACTACTCAGACATTTAAAAAAAAAAAAGAGAGACCCTGACATTTGATACAAAGTGGAAAATTATGGAAGAATTAATGCTAAGCAAAGTAAGCCAGATTATGAGAGACAGGCATTGTAAGTCCCGACTTAATATTATTACATACTGAATGTCCACACTCTATAGCAGAAACCGAAGCTGAAAAGTTGAAGGGCATAATAGCAGGGAGGCCAACTGTAAAAACTAAAGACAGCATAGAGGGTTAATTACCCACTATGGGAGGGAGGGGATCAAGGTGAAAACAAACAAAATATTTAATAGTCAAAAATGAAAAGTATTTGACTTGACTAATATGCATTGTACTCATGCTGGAAAAAATATTGTACACTGTAAATATGTATAGTGATTAAATGCAAATAAAACTGAAATTTTTTAAAGTGATTTTTTTATCCCATCTCTCATTCAATATTTTTTAAAGAATTATTTCATTTTATTTATTCATCCATTTATTTTAATTTGCTGAGAATACCCAGAGAGTCAGAGCGACAGAGAGACAGAGAGAGGGAAAGTGAGAAACCAAGCCACCAAGTCCAGGACTCAAACCATAGCTGGCCATGTGGGAGTTTCCAGCACCTTAACCACCACACCACCTGCTGGTTCTTCATTTAATATTTTAATATATACTTTGTTTAAACCACTTTGCCATACAGCTATATTAAGATTAAAATAATAACTATGTTGTGACTATTCAAAATGAGGTATTTGGAGAGAATATGATGCAGGCACACACATACTCTATAAATAAATGTCACCTTACATGTTTGCATATAATCATTTATAATAGAAGGATAAAGCCATTTCTCACTGAGGATCAAAGACTATGGATGAGGAAGTCTTCATAATGCTCTTAAAGAACAGTTTGGATTTTGGACATTTGAAACAGGGCATGCTAAAATAAGTGAGCACTGGTACAAGGACACCAAACAGAAAATGTTAGTGGCATGTGGGGTTTTAGATACCAAAGAGATGAGTATATCTGGGTTGTTTGGTTCTGAAAGCATGGGGAGGCACATCTGGAGGTACTGCAGATAAAGCTAAGGCATCTTGCTTTTTATCTCATAAGCAGAGGGGGCGCTCACAATAACGTCTAGAGAAATCATATGGTTGGAGCTGCGCTTCAGAGATGCACATTTGCATAAAAGCACAACCCAAACAAGAATCAAGGCAATCAATTGTGTTACTATGTTCCATGTAATGTGATAAGGCTTTGTTTAAAAACTTACATTAGCTCATTTAGTCTTCATTTCATCCTGAGATGGATGTAGCGTTATTATTCTTCTTTTGCAGATGAGAAGACCAAAGCTAAGAGAGAGTAAATATCAATAATATCCCAGCAGCTTCAGGGTAAGTAAAGAAGCTGGGATTTAAACTCAAGACATTCTACACCATCAACATGAACTCAAGATGGGAGAGTTTGGAGGCATGGGGCTATTATAAAATCCCAGCAAGAACTAGTTTTACTCGAGTAGAGAGATTTGATTTTTACTCAACTCTACATCACCCCCACCTTATCCAATACTTAAGCTCCTTCAACAACGGCATCTAATCTCTGAACAAACCACCTTCGGTGACAGGGATGTCAAGGCTTATGCATTTCCATCTTGCCATCAAGATGTTGAGTCAAAATTTAGCAGATGGAACTGCCCCCAAATAAACTGTCTGCTTTCAGAGATAGGAACATAGTTGTCTCTAGGTTTTCATTCCAATTCCACTACTTCATAAAAGCAGGTTTATTAACATCTCTAGTTCTCCATTTCCCCAAGCTCTTCTTCTAGGGAGAAACAGTACTTTCCACAAGATGTTTAATACAAACATAAAGAGTCTGACATGTTGCAGGCAATCACACAGTCATTTCTCCCTGTGTCACTAGTCATTTATCGTATTTTTGCTCACTGATAATACACAGATAGACAGCCATTCAAATGTGTGAAGGCTTTTAATGTACCACATTTGTGTTCTGTATGTTATATGTGTATGTCTATGCATATGGTTGTGTATTTATATACACACACATATATACGTATATACCTGTCTCTTTAGATTATATACTGGGATAGACAAAATAATGGACTCCAGAGATCTCTAAGCCCTAATCCCTGAAAAGTATAAATATGCTAAATCACATGACAAAAGACAGTAAAGGTTACAAGTGGAATTAAGATTGTTAATCAATAGAGAGAGATTATCCTGGATTCTCTGGATAAGCCCAATAAATTCTCTAACGATGATGGTGATTATTTCTTTCTTCCATGAGTGAAAGAGAGAGAACTGTACTAGAAGGGTCTCGATGCTCCAACCCCCAAGCTTCAGGCAACCCTGGATCACACGCAGGCACATGCCCAGTGCACCGCAGGACGTCTCTGGACTTTGGGACAGTGTCCTCATACAGCTACACTATCACCTGGCCCCCAATAATTTTTAGGACTTGAATAATTATGGAAGAATTCCCTGTCAGCAAGGTGCTACATGAGAAGGAGTGGACCCACCATGTAATGGTCAGTGGGTCCTCCTTCTCGAGGGTAGAAAAGACAAGGGAATGGATTTTCTTCTGGAGCAACTAGAAACAAATGCAGCCCTGATGACACCTTGATTTTCCCTTCTAGTGTTGGACTTTCCGCTTATAGAACTTAATATATTTACTTTTTATAAAGTCGCCAAGGTTGTGCAGATTTGTTAAAGTAGCAGTGAAAAGCTAATACACAAATCCTGGCTTCTGCTGGATGGGTTGCTTTAATTTTTTATATATGGTTAACATGACCTAGTTTTGAATGATTTTACAAAACAAATGATTCAAGAGTTGGAGAGATGAAATCAGACCCTAAGGATGACCTCTAAGAGTGCCCTGATCAGAACTCTGTACCCAACTCCAGCAGTGACTGCATGTACTCAGAGCAGCACAGACTTCTCTGCCACTGCAGACTTCTCTAGGACCATCTACTTTCACCTCAGAAGTAAAAAGAAAGTGTTACAGGGCACTGAGATTCACATGGAGGCGTTAGTCAACTAAACCCTCTAACCCATCTCCCAAGAATTATCATTAAGGCACTTCTACATTCCAGTCGTAAAATTTTTGGAATCTCCCTATGGAGAAGATAATGTGTTTGAAGTATTAACAGAATGATGAGTAATACAGTAGTATCTACTGTATGCCTAGGCATTTAAATTCGGCTTCTTAAGAAACTCATCCCAAACAAACCATGTTTTCCCACATCCACATCCGTTTGCCTGCTTGACAGTCTCTTAGTCAAAACTTGACTCCCATCACTCTTGATAACATGTCCCAGAAATTTATCTTATAAAATACAGCAACCAACTTCCCTGGTTGACCAAACATAGTCTACTCTGTTTAAAAATCAGGTTCTGGTTCTGCCTTGTCTTTGACATCTACAGCACTAAGTGAAGAATATTACCTTATTTGACATCAGAGCACAGACACTTCCTGCTGGGTCTGTAGGCTTCCTCTCCTCCCTACCTTCCTGACCAGGGAGAACACTCAAAAGATGACAAATGGCCCAGCCGCGGTGGCACATGCTGCTGAGATGCTGGTGTACCACAGGGTGAGCTCACATAGGAGGCCTGGATTCAGTTCCCAGCCCAGTGTAAGGGCTGGATGGATATGATGCTGTGCACCTGTGGTCCCAGCTGCTCAGAAGATCAAGGGATATAGCAAAACACTCTCTTTTAAAAAGGCATGTGTGGAGGACCAGCAGTTGGCCTAATGGCTTGTCACTGGACTCCCATGTACTAAACCACAGTTTGAGTCCCAGACCCGGTGGCTTAAACTCACGCCAGGTGCTTGTGTGTGTGTGCCCAAGATCCCAAGAGGAGAATGGAGAAGGGATTGTGGCATATCCATCCCCCCTGAGGGGTGATTTCTTGCTTTCTGTCTCTTTCTGTCTTTCTGGTGAGCACATGCTCCCTAAAGCAAGAAAATTTCTCCAAAAAATAAATAAATAAAGTGTGTGTGTAGGGAGGGCAGGGGTCAAGGAGCATAATGGTTAAGGCAGCTGGATCCCACATGGCCAACTGCATTGTTCAGATCCTGGACCTAGAGGCTTGAAAAAATGCAAGGCACATATGTGTGCATGCCCAAAATCTGGGGAGAAGGTGAAGTCATCCTCCCTGGAAGGATGCTTTCTCACTTTCTCTTTCTCTTTCTGTCTCTGGTGAGTGCACATGTCCTATAGCAACTTTAAAAGTAATAAAGTGGAATTATCCAGCAGTCGGACAGTCTTGGAACAAAGGCCAGAACCCAAAGATATAAACTCAGCCAGGGGTTAGGGTATAGACTTTGGAAGTTAAAAACCTGAGATTAAAAGGACAAGCACCCCACAGAAACTGTGAGGCTATGGCTAATTTACGTCACCTCTAATCTCCTTTATAAAACAAAAACAATGTCCTATGCTTATAGTAGGAACACCCTATGTTCCTCACAGTACCTGGCTCACTGTAGGTGTCCTAAACACATCAGCTATTTGGTGAGGGTGGCTATGGCGACAATGATTTTAGAGTCACATGTAGTATGTCAGTTGAAGCCATCAGTGTAGATTAAATTGTACTGATATCTATTGGAATAACTGCAGATAGAAAAGTGGAGTGAGAGAAGAATAGAAGCGCTGGGAACATTTACATGCAGGATGTGTTGGATTGCATTTTCCACACACGGACACAGCAACATGTTTCCTCCTCCATGCTTTTCTCCAGTCTTGTCACATCCCCTAGCGAGAGGTGGAGTCTATTTCCTTTCCTCTCTGTCCTGAATGAGCCTCGTGACTACCTAAAGGAATAAAATGCATAAGGCAGCCTGACTTCCGAGACTAGTTCATACCTTGAGACACGCGTCTTTGACTCCCCCAAGCAGCACGTAGGGAGTCCGTCCAGCCTGGAGGCAGTGTTGCAGAGTTTTAGCAACATTGCCTGCTACGTAATGTAGAAAATGGTAAAATGTCTAACGTTCTAGATGAGCCAATTCAGTAGGTCTCCAGACAAAGCACTATCGTTGCTCTCTACCTGCTCACAGTGAAGCACAAGAGCAGAGAGATAACCTTACAAAAACGGTCCAATATAAAGGAATCAGAACTTGCTAGGTAGTTCTCACTGTGAGTGTCTCTGAATGGAAGCTAATCCTAAAATTAAGAAATGACTTTAGCACAGAGAGAATGTCTAGCACACAATCAACAAACCATCGTCTAAAGTCTTGAGTATGACAATAAAAACTTTTGTTAAGAAAAATGTAAGGTGATACTTGACAAATTTCAAAGACTATTAAGGCATTCTATTATACATACAGCTTCTAAAAATCTAAGAACAAAGTCCCACAGCAGTCACACAGGAAGTCCAACATAGCTCAAGGATTACCTCATAGAGAAGTGTGGCTGCAGCTTTGTATAACAGAGTGGATTATAAATTGGTACATTCAAGCACACACATGCACGCGTGCACGTGCACACACACACACACACACAAACATGCATGAATGCATTCTCATGCACACCTAACATTTTAAAGTCCAGTTTAGACTGAAAGGGACCAAGACAGTAACAAATGAAAAAAGTCTCTGGGCTCTTAAAGATCTACAAGCAGAAAGCTGATAGGCAAAATACTGAGTTGCAAGCACTAGCTAGATTTTAAGGAAAATGCAAAAGAGAGCGAGCTGTGGAAAAATGATTCCCAGACAGTACCACTGAACCTTACTCGAGGAATCGGCACGTATTCCCAGATACTTTTTCAGAACTGCTGTGAGCCAATGACTGTGGTACCTCCAATTTCCCCTTTTCAAATGTGAATGTCTACCAGGTTTCCCGGTGTCTGTCCCACTGTGTTGGGGATGGGAGAGAGGCAGACAGCATGTCACTTTAAAAGTTTTACATTAAGAGGAAAGTTCAAGAAGCTATTCACAAGGACCCACATTAAGGAGACTTGCACACATGCAGCCTGACTTATACGCTAAGATCCAGTCCTTGAGCATGGGCCTAATGTCGTAACAGAATGAGTCTGGGAGGCCAGTGGGGAAGATCTTAGGGCATCAGGAAACAAAGGGATCAACTCTGCCTGTCAAAGAGACGCATTGTTAGGACCACAGGACTAACAGTGGTAAGCTTTGTTTGCCCTAAGTGTCCACAAAAACATTTTTGGTCCCATATACTCTTGCAGAATTTCCTCTCATCCCCAGAAAGCATTGAGTCTATTTCTCCTCTCCTTGAATCTGAGCAGGCTTGTGACTCTCCTGATGAATAAATGCCTCAGAAGTGATAATGCATGACTTCTAAAGTTAGGTCATAAAAGGTTAGTTTTCTCTCTCTCATCAAAAATGCACCTTTGAAATCCTGAGCCATCATGCAAGAAGCGTGGATACCTTGAAGCTGCTCTACTAAAAAGATCATGAAAAGAGACTGCATGTGGTCAGAGAACGATGCTCCAGCTTTGCCGTCTCCAGCTAGTCACATCTCCCTCTCTCCAGAAGCCAGACATGCAGGGATAAGACTTCAGATGATTTCAGCCCAGAATTCCTGACCGCAGCTACATGACAGAACCTAAGTGAAGACCTCCAAGCTGAGCCAAACTCCAGAACCTGAGCGGTAAAAATGAATGTGCTTGACACATTAAGCCAAGAAGTTCAGAGGTAGTCTGGCAGGTGGCCACAGATTACCAGAACACAAACTTTTTCAAAGGCTGGAGAAAGTGGTGCTCTCACCTAGGGAGGCAGAATTAAGATGGTAGAATGTGTACGCGCCAAAAAAAGACAGTCAAGAAAGAGAAAATACTCCTCATTATAAAAGGCTGGAAAGCAAAAGGAGTATGTGAGCTGGGGAAAGGTCACTGGAAATGAAATGCATCGGCCTTTGCTTGTCTAGAATGTGAAACTGACTAGCATCCTCAACATAAAAGCAGCGTCAAATTTAGAAAAGCGCCAGCATATGTTTTCTCTCCCAGGCTTCCTCTTGTTCCACTCACCAAATTCTTGTTCAACCCTGTCCAAATGTCTGGGATGAGACGGAAGGCAGCACTCATTTTTTATCAACCACAAATAGGACACAGTGTAAGTACTCTACATGTATTATTTCCATTAATAATAGTAAGTCCAAGAAGTGAATATTTATCTTTATTTTATTAATTAACACGAGGCTAAGGGCCCAGCCTGGTGGCCCAGTTGGTGGGAAAGTAAACTGTAGTACTGGAGGCTACATGGATGACCAGGGTTTAGAACCCAAAAACATGCCGGGTGCACATGTGAAGCTGCCCAAGAGCCTAACAAACAGGAGGGCTGGGAAGGGCATTGTAGCATGATGAAGATCTGTTAAAGGTGCTCCTTCCTTACTCTCCCTCTCTTTCTCTGTGTGTCTCTCAGTCTCTGTCATGAATAAAAAATTTTACATACACACGCACGGTTTGGGGAAACTTGAAAACAGACATAGAGCTAGTCAATATCCGACTCCCTATTTCAGCCCAGTCCGGAGTGATTCCAACAGCCAGAGGAGGACAACTGTAGTCGGGTCTCTGTGATCAAACCTAGCCTAACGGAGACTAAAGTGGGTTGAATGATTTAAGTGTTGGTCCTCTCCGAACACTTCCTTCCTCCATATGGTATCTTTCAGATGGCAATGCTTGAGACGTGATATGTGACAATCAGCGTTTCTCTCTTTCTGTCATGCCAGTTCATGTATGACTTTCCCATAATACTGTGGGACTCCAAGAGAATTGCCTTCTGTAGGTGCACATTAAGCCTGCTCTATAATAGCATGGGAGAGCTAAACTCAAAGTTACTAAAAATGAACTGCAGAAAAGTGTGTTTATACAGGAATCAGGTTCCAGATTGTGTCCTGTTTACAAAGGCACATGTTGTGCTAATAGTAAAATCCAGTGAGTTCTACTTTCATAATGGCGGCTTAAAATAAATGCCACCTACCCACACCCCCAACTCTACCCACACTCATAGTCCGTCAGAGCAATTGCATCGTAAATTCACCTTGCTCTGAATTACACAGGCGAATGCTATTTTGTGCACATATTTATGTGGTTTATTTACCATTTTCCCAAAACTGATTACCAATTGAAATCAAAGAACTAGCTCAACCACATATGCATTCTGGGCTTCTAACTTTGAACTCACAATATAAGTGTATTTTCATAGTCATCTCGAAGACCCACTTAGATGACACAGGTGTCAATCATTACCAGAAGTTAGTGTGTTAAACTACACTCTAGAGAAGTCTAAGTTTTATAAGACACTGACAGCATTCTTAACAGTAAGAATAGTTCTGTGGTCAAATCATTTGGAGAAACAGAGCAGCTCATTTCACTCTCTCAGAAATCTATACCTACATCAACATTTTAAAGATACAGAAGGGCCAGAAGATGGCATGGTGGTTGAGGCGCTGGACTCTCACGTGGCCAACCACAGTTCAAATCTCAGACCTGGAGACTTGTTTTCTCACTCTTCCTCTCACACTCTCTCTGTCTCACTCTGATCAAATTGAAAATAATAACAATAAACAACTAAAATTAAACAAATAATTTTAAAAGATATAGGAAATCCTGCCAAATACAGGTCTGTTTAGTTGTGCTTAAACCAGATTCCCCATATTTATTTGGTCATAGTCTAATTTTCATACAACACCTTTTTCATTCCTTGAAGAATATAGTTCTTCAAGCAATCTATTAGGAAAACACTGTTTTCATACCTTTGCACGGAGTAGCTTTAGATGGATTAGTAGAAAAATGGAAGAAGCAGCTTATATCTTTTTCGGTTTGCTTAAATATCTGATGTTGATTATTGGAGAGTATCAAGAAAGACGGAGGCAAACCAAATGCTATGAAGATGTAAAAGATTTTAAGACAGAATTGTAAAAGTTTCAATAGATATTCAGGTACTGTACACAAGTTAGTAAACTTATTTCAGAGGAATGAAATGATACAATAAAAGATAAGGACTTCATGGTCAAGATAGTCTAAAACATTCTGCTTTTTAGCATATATTAGAGAGCAGGTGCTTTGTGTGTGTGTGTGTGTGTGTGTGTGTGTGTGTGTGTGTGTGCTGTAGGGCATGTGCGCTTGTCAGAAAGACAGACAGAAAGTGAGAAATCACCCCCCAGGGGGGATGGCCATGCCACAATCCTTTCTCCACCATTCTCTCAGTATCTTGGGCACGCGCACACATGCGCCCAGTGTGAGTTTAAGCCTCCAGGTCTGGGACTTGAACCGCGATCAGCTACATGGGAGTCCAGCGACATGGCCATTACACCAACTGCTGGTCCCGAGAGCAGGTACTTTTTAAACTGGCTTAAAGCAGATATTTACCCTTCTAAGCCTCAATCTCAGTGTGTGTAAAATAAGGATTAAAATAGCTATTTTATAGAACTAGTAATAAGAATTAAATCAGGTATAGGATATAAAATGCTATTCACATTCTGGGTATTAAATACTCAATATTTTTCTTTTGTGGTCAAATTAAGCAATTTTATATTGTTACATCGTCATATTGATTGTCATATTGGTCCCCTATGAACTGAACAAAAACATACAGGTTAAAATTACATGTATTCTAATTCGTATTTACACAGTTACGTAAAACCCCTTAAGGAGCCCTGAGAAAGGAAGATTGATAAATCTCTCTAGGATGTTGAGGTCCATCTGGTGATAATTCCAAACCATCTTAAAAGACTGGTCTTAAAAAGAGAACTACTCGGTTTTTCCACTATCATTTCTTGTACATCTTAAAGTCAACTAGTTCTTCTTCAACCACCAACTTTGAACGCATTCTGCCATTTAAAAAATCCTAAATAGGAAAATATTTCTGCATTGGTGTTTTCTCACTAAGAGATACATTGACAGTTACTAAAATCAAAATAGAGTTTGTATGTGCATCATCTTCCTTAAGGCCCCCACAGTACCCAGCATGGTCCTGGGATCATATTACTTCCTCCGTGAACATGCATTGGTTTTGGGTCATTCTCTACTGTATAGAGATGCTACAGGCTGCTCTGTGTCCTCCCCAATTTCCTATGTTTGAAGCCCTATCCCCCCAATATGATGGTATTTGGAGATGAGTCTTATGGAAGGTTATTAGGTTTGAATGACAGTGAAGCCCACATCATGGGATTAATGGCCTTATAAGAGACACCGGAGAGATTATATCATTTTTTTCTCACTCTCTCCCTCCTTCTCTCCCCCTTTTTTCCCCCTTTCTCCCCCTCTCCCCTTCTCCCTCCTCCTCTCCTCTGCTCTCTCCTTGTCCTGTGGGGACACAGTAAGAAGGTGGTTCTCTACAAGCCAGGAAGAGAGCCCTCACCAGACACCTACCACACCGATACCTTGCTCTGGGAATTCCAGCCTTCAGAGCCATGAGAAAATACATTTTTGTTATTTAAGCAAATCTATGGTGCTTTGCTATAGTACTTAGCTAAGACAATAGGAGTAAGATCTGGAATGCTCAAAGCTAAAAGCAGTCAGATGACTCACCTCCCCAGCATTTTTCCCTGTGCATTCCTACGCGCTGTTCTGAAATGCTTATTTTCAGATACTTGTATCGGGACTGTAGGAATCAATCACAGTCATTTTCCTTGGTGTGTGTGTCAGAGGTGTGTGCGTGTGTGTTTTGGTTTTGTTTAGACGGGGTCTCCCTAGGACACAAAATTCCTGCTCCAGCCCCCTGAGTAGCTGGGGCCACAAACCTAAATCACAGAAGTTTCAGGCTTGAGCCTTTTTTTCCTTCAACTGCCAGAGAAAGTACACACTGATAAAATACAGAGAGAGAGAGGAGGGGGCGTCCCACAATGAGACAAGGTCACCCACATCTGCAAGGACTTGGGCACACCCGTCCATGTGTCCCGCATGCCTTTCAAGCCACTGGTGCCAGGACTGAGTGTCAGATTTAAACCAAGGATTGTTGCAAGTTGCGTCTAAGAAGAACTTACAGTTCCACGTATGAATTCCTACATGATTCCAAGTTAGTCAAGGGCAGGGTAGGGGTCAGAGCACCTCTCTCAGACTTTAGTTGTATGTGGGTAGAGGGAGCAGGTACGGGTACTGAGGAAAGTGATGACAGTTGGGGCCGGCAGGTGATGTGGTGGTTAAGGATGCTGGACTCCCACATGGCTGATCACAGATCGAGTACCGGACCCGGCAGCTTGCTTTCTCATTCTCTCTCTCCTCGCTCACTCTGTCTCTCCCTGGTCAAATTTTAAAAAAATAAAGTTAAATAAAAATAATTCTTAAAAAAAATAAAGAAAGTAATGACAGCAATAAGTATCTATGCAAACCCATCATTGATACAGTTTTTTTTTTTCTTTTTTTTTTTTTTTTGGAGAGGTTTTTGCTATAGGGCGCGTGCACTCGCCAGACAGACAGAGAGATAGAAAGCAGGAAATCACCCCCCAGGGGGGATGGCCACACCGCAATCCCTTCTCCTCCATTCTCCTCTCGGGATCTTGGGCACGCACGCACACGCGCCCGGCGTGAGTTTAAGCTGCTGGGTCTGGGACTCGAACCGCGGTCGACTATGTGGGAGTCCAGTGACATAGCCATTACGCTAACTGCTGGTCCCCATTAATACAGTTTTAAAAATAAGAAAGATTTTGGCAAAATAAAATCATGCTTTGAAATCATTCAACTTTGGAAGACAGTCCAACAAATAGGGGTAAAGAATGCAAAGAAAGTGTCTATAACTGGAGCGTATTCCCACAGGAACCTTCCATTCAAGTCATAAAACAAATCAATAATATCCACCAGGGAGTCCACTGGGCATCAGGGAGAGCTATGAACAAATATTTCTGGCTTGTTTTGTTCCAGAACAATCCTGGTTAATTTAAAAGCAAAACTTGGAGAGATATTAAAGAAATTAATGCATTCCACCCACCAAATATCAAAAATGAGGAAAAGTTTTAACTATTAAATTAATTTGAATAATGCATATTTAACAGAAAGGGGATATTAGAGATATGTACCAGGATAGCAGTATGAATACTTGTATTATGTAACCGTAATCTGGATATAACATGGGACAGTATTAAAGCCATTTCCCCTTTTCTGTCTGCAGCAACATAATTTTTGGAACCCAAATTCTTCCAAGACCAAGATTTCCCCTGGTAAGGTTCAGGCTGGCTAATTTAAGTGAGCTTTTGGGGCAAGTTGCCAGTTTCCCTTCCACCTTCGGCAGGTGTTAGCTGACTCCAGGTCCTCTCCCTTCGGGTACCAGCTGACCTCTGGAACTTCGTCCTTCCAGGTATCCTTTCTTTCTCTGTCCCCAGCACTAACTCCAGGACTTCTGCAGTCACTGATACTGACCCACCATCCCCATGGCAGCCAATTCTTTTCTCAACTGAAAGGTAAGTGTTCCCTCAACATCAGATGACTCATACTAGGCCACACACAAAACAGTTTAATTCTTTTAGGTTCCTATCAGGTATTTGGTGTTGCAAATTATTTAATTATATCATTCTTGCCATTTCTCACACTACTTGTTCTTCAGGCATGATTTCCTGAGGAGCTAGGTCAAAGGCAGAACAAAAGAGACCCCATGCAGAGCAACACGTAACATTCAAAGATCGTCACCAACTTCAATATTCGACTGGTGTCCCTGAACTATTCTTCTCATGATATACCCTGTTCTAGCAAAGAAAGTCTCCCCCTTGGCTGGTGTATTTTGTAGACATGACAAATTCCACCCTTACTTTTTTGTTGTTTTTTTTTTTTTTTTTTTTTTTTAGATTTTTGCCATAGGGCACATGCAGTCAATGGAGACAGAGAGAGGGAAAGTGAGAAATCACCCCCAGGAGAAACAGCCACACCGCAATCCCTTCTCCTCCATTCTCCTCTTGAGATTTTGGGCATGCACGTACACACACCCTCCATGTTTTCCAAGTCGCCGTGTCTGGGACTCAACTGTGCAGTCAGCCATGTGGGAGTCTAGCACCTTCACCACCATGCCACCTGCTGGCCCATCTTTAAAGCTATTTTAAGTCTCAGACCTGAGACGAATCATTGCGCTCAATCCTGATCTATTATTCTTTACTCCGCAATGCCCACCAGGCTATTAGAAGGCAGAAGAAAATAATGGTTAAGATCATTCTTTGAGGTAAAAAACCCAATTTCAAATCCTGTTTCTGTCACTTTCTAGTTGTGTGACCTTCGAGCAAGTTATTTAATCTTTCTAAGCGTCACTTTCATTGGTTGTAGAATCTGATAAAAAAAAATGTTCTCAAAACTTGAGAGGAGTAATGAAAGGATGCCTGTAACCTAACCTAGTCTCAAGACATAGTAAGAACTCAGCACATTAGTTAATCTGGTGATGATCTAAATGTATCACAGTTGGCCCATCTTGTCATGTGTAAATTCTTATAAATAACTCATAGAACAGACCCTCTTTTGTCATCCTGACTCTTGGTGAGCATATTAATTAGGAGGCAAGTAGGATTGGTACCTAATAGAACGTGATATATAATGCTTAGCCTGTGATAAATACTTAAAGGCTGTAATGATAAATAAAAACCTACTTTACATACATACATTTATGAGTTAAGATCCATAAAAAATGTTACAAAGGCTGAAATTGTAAAACATATAAGGTGCAAGTCACTATTATCGGAATATTAAATTAGGCAAGAAAACACAGGAACATATTTCATTTTCAACATGAAGATGCTTAATGCACCCCATAGGGAAAGAGAGAAAACGTTTTCTGATATAAGTGTACTTGATCTTTCAAGGCAATTTCATCACCAGGAGGTTAGAAATATGTCTAAGTAAAATAGAATCTACTGGCTTCCTCTCCAAGCTACAGTTGACAAGAGGACAAAACCAAAACCATTAAGGACAAAATTTTATCTTTGTGTTTCTACAGATAGATTCAAAAATGGGATTGCTCAGAATTTTAGATATATACACTCAAATATTTATTCGTCAGAAAAATCATGACACATTTTTTCATAAGAAAGCATAGAAAAATATGTGACTTTTCCAATGACCCAATAAAATGTCTTATTACCAATCAATCCATAAAGAACTGGAAGCCTTGAAAACAAGCTAGACAGAAAATGTGAAGATATTGACAATTTGTGAAACTATGAGCAATTGTCCCTGAAGCAGTGTCCGTTTTTAGGTGCAATTGAGTTACTGTGACTAGCAATAAATCTCCCTTACGCTTTACCAATTACTGAGCCATAAATGTGATATGATACATTGTCAAAGACACTTAAACTCCTGTCTCTTGGGAAATAATGGAAAGAATAAAATTAAAATTTATAACCACTGTAAAAGATGGTCAGAATTAATATTTTTTAAAAAAAGAGTAACACATAATGGGATAGTAATTATGCAATCAAAACCCAGTCTTCTATTATGTTCACATCAGTCAGATTTGTCTAAATTCAGGTCATCTAATACATATTTTGAAATACATATTCCATAGTGGTTTGTTCAGAAAACAATCATGTGTTTTTCCAGTGGTTTACAAAGGCAAGCAAACTCTCATGATGAATTTCATTTTAGAATTTGCAGAGGGAAAGTTTACTTTTATGGGAGGGTTTTCCAAGGTTGACTCCTCTTAATTCTGAAGGGTAGGAGTGAATGTCATCTTTCTGCTTTAAGGATTAGCTCTCATACCGTACAAGCATGACACCCATCATCTCACTGTCACTGCTGAGAGGCTGTAGGAGTGTTTGGGGGAATAGGAAAAAAAAAAAAAAAGAAGAAAAAAAAAAACACCTAATGAGTGCAGGTGTCTTTGTATGTAACAATGTATTTTGGTGTCTGATGGTCTCTATTATATATTAATTTTTCTCATTTTCTGTTTTATTCACTAGCATATGTTTTGGTTTGTTCCTTCTTGCACATAAATATTTCAGTGACTAATAGAGACAAATGTAAATTGTAGGATTTGCAGGTAATTTAATTATTTATAAATACATTGATGGTAACATCAAGCAATCTCCCTTAGGAAGTACAAGGTCCACTCTGAATGAAATGGCAATAAAACTAGTCTAAATTTTCATTTATGTAACACTTTAGAGAATTGAGTGCCTGAAATGTTACTTTCAATTCTTTATACTTCCTTTCCACTTTTGTAATATGAATACATGATAAAAACAACATCAATAACTACGATTTTAACAAAACCCTTTTTTCGTGTCAATATATTCTGGACCATTTGAAACACAGAAGTGTCTTCTAGAAAAACAAAAGTGTTTTTCATAATTACAAAGTGAAAATATATTAAAACTCATAAGGCAATATACTATTAGAAAAAGCACATGAGTTTTAGAATCAAACATATCTGGCTGGACTAGAATTCCAGCTGTGCTACAGTTAATATGACTCTAGGAAAGTTAATATTTTTGCAGATAAAAGCACTTGCCTCTAATAACTCTACTCCCAGGCATACACCCAAAAGAATGAAAAATAAGGATTTAAACAGATACTTGTACATTATATTCACAATAGTATTATTTACAATAGCTAAAAGGTAGAAATAATCCAAATATCCATCAACAGGTAAATACGCAAAATATAGTATATATACACAATGTAATATTATTCAGTCATAAGAAATGAGATTCTAAGACACACTATCTTATGGGTAAATTCTGAAAACACTATGCCAGATGAAATAAAATAGACAGAAAAAAGACAGATATTATTATATGTTTTCACTCATGTGAAGTAACTAGATTAGACAAATTCAGAGAGACTAATAGTTGAATGGAGGTAACCAGGGGCTGGGGGATGGAAAAGGGATGTGGGAATGGTAGTCGTTTAAAGGGTACGGAGATTCTGCTCTGGATGAAAAAAAATTCTGAGCATGCAAAGAGATGATGATTAACGCTACTAAATTTGCACTTTAAAATGGTTTAAATGGTAAATTTATGTGATGTATAACTTACACAACAAAAAAGTACTTGCTGGGGACCAGCACGTGGCGTGGTGGTTAAGGCACTGGACACTCCCACATAGTTAACCACGGTTCAAGTCCTGGACCTGGTGGCTTGCTTTCTGACTTTCCTTCTCTCTGTGTCCCTCTCTGGTCAAATTAAAATAATGAATGAATTAAATAATTATTTTTAAAAAGTACTTGCTACATAGAGTTATAAAGATCAAATTTTATAGTGTGTGTGTACACACACATTTTTTTTTTTAAGTTTTTGCCATAGGGTATGTACGCTTGCTGGAGAGAGACCGAGAGAGGGAAAGTGAAAAACCACCCCACAGGGAAGGGCTGTGCTGCAATCTCTTCTCCATTCTTCCCTTGGGATTTTGGGCAGGTACACATACAGGTATGCCTGCCCTGCATGATTTTCAAGCCGTTGGGTTCAGAACTTGAGCCTCAGTTGGCCATGTGGGAGTCCAGCGCCTTAACCACTCTATTTTACAAGTACCTGCGGCAGACAACCATACAGAGAGAAAGCATGGTGCTTGGTGATGGAGACCCACATGGGAAGGTTGCAGGTGCACAAGTGGAGACCTCCCTGAGTACACCAGAGGCGTGTGTACCCATAAGCCAGACTGGTGGAGGCTAAGTGGATCACGGCATCAAGACCCGTCAGGGGTGCTGTATCTCCATTCGACTGTCTCACTTCCGGAATACATAAACGGCCTAGCGTAAATAAGTGTCTCACAAACGCAATTCTGAGCTCACCCCCAGCTCCTTTTCCCATCCTTCTTAGAGAAGAGCTCACATTTCAAAGTCATTCTGTATTAACTCATGTCGGCAAAGAGATGAGAAGAGCCAGGGGAGTTAAAGTATATTGTCTTGATGATAAACGTAAATCCAAATATTTTGACCACAGAACTCCTAATCCAGCCATGGTCTTCATCATTCAATTCAAAAGGGCTCTCCAATTTCTCAATAACTATCTACTTTCTATTTCTATAAACCTGGATTTCAAAATTATTGTATTATAAACTGCTGTGGATAAAAAGTTCAGGTTTTTTTTTTTTTTCTTTTCAGAGAATGTTTTGAGGAAATACTAGAAATAAATATAAATCGCTTCTTTATATGAACCACAGATTTTTAATGAGCATCAAGTGTGTAGAGCCCAAAAAAGGGCTCTAAGATTTACAATACTGAATCCCTACCCCCAGTTAATATAATGAAAATGAAAGAGAAAAATGAGTTCCCTTCTAGAGCCTAAAAGCTCCTCGGGAATGTGTTCTTCAGGGAATACCCAGGTGACAGTAGGTATTTTGTTGTAGCTGTTGTTTGTTAAATCTTATTTCCAGTTACCATCTCTCTATAGCTTCCTCTGTGACTCCTAAGTACTCTTTGACATGCATCCACAAAGTTTATGGAAAACATGTCATGTAAAATCCATGCAAGGATTTTAAAAGATTTTGCACAGATGTTCAATTTCTTTTTTCTACAAAATTTCTGAAGTCCCCTTGTATGTGTACTTATGTGTTTATGTATATATCTGTATGTATTCATATGTGTCACATCTACTCACATTTATACACACAAAAATCAAAACTTGTATCAGCACAAACAGAAACACACATATGCACATATTATTTTAGAATTATTTTTATTTAATTTTATTTATTCATTCATTTATTTTAATTTAACCAGAGAGAGAGAGAGAAAAGTGAGAAAGCAAGCCACCAGGAGGTCTGGGACTTGAACTGTGGTTAGCCATGTGGGAGTGTCCAGCACCTTAACCACCACACCACCTGCTGGTACCCCACATACACATATTTATAAAGGAAGGAAGGAGAGGATAAATGAACGAGAGGTCATAGAAAGTTAATGACTACCTTCTCTGCCCACTACTCTTCTGTCTTGCGTTTACTTGCAAAGTTAATCATTTATTTTAATTTTTTCAACTCCTCCCTATTCCTCAGGATTTATTGTGCTGATCCGAACGTCCCTGTCCTTCCCTTTCGAGGTTCACCAGCAGCACTCTCATTGCAGTCTCAGGACCCAGTGGCCTTTTTCGGGTCGTTCTGCCATGGAGTTCCTGCTGCATTTGACAGTGCAGCTTGGTTTTTAAAGCCCCCTCTGCCCTGGTGTCCAGCTCACATACCATCTGGATTTTCCTCTTCATTTCAGTCAGCTCCTCTGTGCATTATTCCAATTTCTTCTTCTACATCTAACTGTGGGCTTCCTCCAGACCATCTCAATGTGTTATTTTACTCCCTGTATCTTTATGGTCTTGTCCTTGAAAAGCCAATTAACTGTGGCCTACAACCTTCCAAATCACACCTCCACTTACAGCCTTTAGCCTGACTTTCAAAAGCTTTGTTTTTATAGAAATATAGTGAATGTTTTTATTTATATGTCGTGTCTACATCAAAAATTCAACATTTAAAAACTCCAACTCAGGGGCCAGCAGGTGGTGTGGTGGTTAAGGTGCTGGACTCCCCTATGGCCAACTGCAGTTCGAGTCCTAGACCTGACAACTTGTCTTCTCACTCTCCCTCTCTGTCTCTCTATGGTCAAATTGAAGAATAATAAATAAATAAATGAAATAAAATAATTCCTTGGAAAAAATCCAACTCATTCAAAATTCATTTCTACAACTTTTTCATTGACCAAACTTTTTGCCCGGGAAAATGGACCTGAAACCATAATTCACCTCTGATTTATCCATTGTTTATTCCTTTAATGCGATCTCCATAAACCTTCTCAAATTTCCACTCCACCCTCACTCAGGCCCTCACACTTTCCAGTGGGACTGCTTCGATGGTCTTTGATTAGTTACCCTGATTTCAGCTTTTTGTACAAGCTGATGGGAAACTGATCTTTAATAGTAAAATGGCTTAAAAGTTACTTCTTTTTTTCCCTTTAGGTTTATGCCATAGAGTACACATGCTTGCCAAGGAAAGAGAGAAGAAAACCCTACGGAGGTGGCCATACCACGGTCCCTTCTCTTCCTCTCAGGATTTTAGGCACATGCAACACATGCCTGACATGATTTTCAAGTCTCCAGATCCAGGACTCAAACCATAGTTGGCCATATGGAAATTCAGCACCTTAATCACCATGCCAACTGCTGGCCCCCTCTTTTTTTTTTTTTTTTAAACAAAATAGTTATTGGAATAAATGACAGAAGCTTTTCATGAACTTATCCATCCATCCTTCCTACTACTTTCTAAATCAAATCTAAACTTCTATATATCTGGATTTGAAGAGTTCTATAAACTGAAACCACTCTTCCTAACTATTGCTAACCTATTATTGCCAAGAATACACTTTCTGTTCATTATCCAGTTAACCACCTCACTCCCTACTCACTTGTTGGCCATACTTACTTTGGCCTGTTAACATCTTCCTCTCCTCTTCCACCTAGTGAAGTTTTTACCATCCCTCAATATTTAGCCAAAAGAAATCTCATTATGGAACATCTAAAACAAGATTTCAACCCAAAGTCACATTTCTTTATCTAACTTC
The DNA here is from genome assembly GCA_026018925.1 of Tupaia tana. Taxonomy (NCBI): domain Eukaryota; kingdom Metazoa; phylum Chordata; class Mammalia; order Scandentia; family Tupaiidae; genus Tupaia; species Tupaia tana. Next base: position 4,378,027 of record JAKSZU010000012.1, on the reverse strand, counting down.
TTCGCTTCTGCAATGTAATTATCACATAATAATATAGTCAAGAATTATTTGCCCCTCATTAACTAGTCTCCATTTTGGTATAGCTCAAAATATTCCTGCCACCAGCAAACGTAGTATAGCTGCTTCTACTTGTGGTCAAGGAAATGAGAGGCAGAGGCTGAGAAGACGGCAGTTTATTTCTGTAACCAGGTTGCAGGGAAACAGTTGGCAAGCAACACCAAATTATCTCACCAAGTCCAGTACATGCTCAGTATTTATATTGGGTTATCAGAAATGTCATGACTCTTTTTCTATGCAGAAATGCATCATGACTTTCCCAACGACCTAGTAGATATAAGATACAAGCAGGTACAAATCATTCCTCACTACAATTGATCAGAACTGCTTTCCCCTAAGACATTATCCAGAGTCTTTCAAATACCCACTGCTGGCTTCTCATCTGACCCTTCCTCAAACAGCCCTCCCCATGACTCAGCACTTTGTCAGATAGTTCTGTCAAAGCCCTTTCTTCATTTCAAAATGGCTACAGTCTTGCTAAACCTCAAGCTGGTCGGCTTCAGGACCAGTTTACATGTTTGCTTTGCTACCTACTAGATGCATGGCTTGCAAAGATTTGTACTCCTACTTGAGCACAGTTTAAGTGTTTTTTCAAAGGGATAACAAAAAGCTTTTCATGGTGTTAATGGAAAGAGTAAATGAGAGAATAGTCTATTAGTTAACTGTTGCTTCTGTAACAAATTACCTCAAATTCGGTGATAATAAGAAATTTATTATCTTATACTTCTGGAAGTAAGAACTTTAAGTGGGCAGACAGACATAGGCTCATTTTGGAGACTCTCAGGAAGGATCTATTTCTCTGCCATTTCCAGCTTCTAGAGACTGTCCACACCCCTCAGCTCATGGTCCCACATCACTCCAACCTCTATGTCAGAGTCACATCTCCCTCCATGACTCCTGCCTCCTTTTTCCATTGACAAGGACCCTTATTAAGACATCAAGCTCTCCTCAATATTCCACATTAATCTCCCCAACTCAAGATCCTTAGCATAATCACATCTGAATAGTCACTTTTGCAATATAACATGCTCATATGTTTTGGCGATTAGGACACAGATATCTTCAGCCTCTACATATGGGCTACACAATACAGGTCAGTTCCCTGTCTCTTATTGGCCAGAGAAACTGTCTCATCATAAATTATACAAGAACAAATATAAGCTTGTTCCCTCTTTTATACCCTTCCCAACATTCATCATGAAGCAAAGCTAATTTCAGATGCTGAATAAAGGGCTGTCAATTCTTATCAAACTCTATATCAGATTTGGTAGGACTGAAGCATTTCCTGTTGTCCCTGTTATACAGTTCCTTTTTTGATACTATCATATTCAGACTCACAAAGCTAGTACAAAAAAATAGTAACTATTGATTCATCAGGAAATTCATGAGGCATTTTTGCATAGAAAAATATAGAAAAGTAAGTCATGACTTTCCCCATGACCTAATACATTCTAATTTTCCCCTAGTAAGGTTAATCCAAGGTTTAATTTTGTTCTCAACCCTAAAATAATAATTTTTCTCTCATATGTTTGGGTAACTCCACCTGATTTCTTGAATTTTCTTTCATAAACTGTATAATTTGCAATCTGTTTGTTATTCCAACTAGAGAGCTGAAAGAGAACACGTGATATTTATTTCCTCACTTGAAAATACAAATACTCAGAAGTTTTCTAACATTTTGGAAAAATAAGCCCTAACAAGAAATGGTTCTTTAATAAAATAAGTTCTGGGGCCACCAGGTGGGATGGTAGTTGGGGTGCTGGACTCCTTGTGGTCAACCATAGTTTGAGTCCTGGAACTGGCGGCTTGCTTTCTCACTTTCTCCCTCCCTCCCTCTCTCTCTCTCTCTCTCTCTCTCTCTCTCTGTCAAATTAAATAAAATAATAATAAATTAAATAATTATTTAAGAAAAGTTGTTGGTTTTTTCACTCATAAACTTCACTAGGTGGTATGCAGTGCTGTAGTTCCTCCCTTGAGAAAAAATAAAATCTCATCTTTACTCTCAAATAGAAAAAACATCTTATTTTTTTTAGATATATGTATATAAAATTTTACACTTCAAAGTAGAAACCCTCTATACTAGCACTGGGGTTTCCTTTATTTTAAAAAAAATGTAATAATACACATTTTCGAGATTATTTTATTTCATGCCTTGGTTGTGAGTTAAGTTTTATACATTATCCTTAGAACATAAAATTCCACTAACATAGTCTTTACGGTTGCACAGATAAAAATGAAACATCAAAAATGCCTCTGAACTCAAATGTCTATAGAACACAAAGGTGTGAATGAAAACAGATGCAAAAAAAAAAAAAAAAAAAAAAAAAAAAAGTCTTCGCTCAACCACTAAAAAATATCACAGGGCCCATTTGCAAACCACAAACTCAAACCTGATCATTTTGTTTGGCCTGACCCAAGCTCAGAAACTCTTTTACTGGCCAACATGTCTCTGGTGCCTGAGGAATATTGTAGTCACAGATTTGCAGAAGGGAATGTGTCATATTTTGATTTTTTTAGACGTTAATCGGTGGTGTCTGACTTCTAATGTTGTTTGAATGTGCTTTCCTGAATTTAATTATGTATTCACCTGTCCCAGTGCTAAGGCTGCTGTTTTTCTTTTTTTAACCCAGGGTTGTACCTGTCTCCATATCCTATTATTGGGTACCACCATTCCCTGAAGACAGTGGCTACCAGGACACCAAGACTTTCACAAGCAACCACAGGAGAGCTTATGACTGAGTTTTGCTAACAGAGCGAAATGCGCACAACTCTCCATCACTTTTTCTTCTGGAAAGAAAACTCAGGGTTGACAATAAAGCCAAATCTTTCCATGACTGAAGCCATCCTTTTGGGCTAGTTTTCTTTCTACATATGAAGAATAGTCTATTATATAATTTTAATTACAAAAAAAAACATACATAATTAAAATTTCTAGAAAATTTAAATGTGGTACAGAAGACCCAACTATTTCAATCTGGAGAAACTCAACTTCACATATGGTAAAATAAAATCACCCATTTGACAACCTCCCAATTATAAATTTTCTCTAATTGTCACATTTTAAATCCTCATTCCAAATTTATTTTTTAAAAAATCATAAGCACCTGCTGTAGAAAGGTCCTGTATAATATGTAGTAAGAGATTCAGATCAAAATAGAGTGGGAAAAGAAGATGCGTAAAACTTATATTTTAAGATTCTGTTTCTATGTTGATTGAATTCCCCCAATGGACAAAGTACATGCATTTTCTATGCAAAGTTGCTTCTGGGAAAATCGGAAAGGTTAAGTGAATTTTACCATCCTTAGCATGATGTTATACTGGGTACCAACCAAGGACAGGCTAAATATATTCCATCACATTTTCTTGCAGAATTTCCATTTAAAATAGAGAAAAATGTATCTATCCACAAAGGAATTTGGCAGTAAAGGAAAAAATACAGTACCTTTGTGTAGAACACAGGGTCTTGAAATATCTGACCCCTACATCTGTGATCTTATAAAGCAGAAAAATGTTGAGGACGGGAGAATTCCTGCTGTGTATAAGGGAAAGGGATGAGAATTCTCTCTTTCCACAGTTTGGGAGACTCCTTTTGGAGGCTAGGAAGTCCTCTACAGCAACCATCCAGCCACTGATGAACCCCAATCACTGACATTTATTCACAACTAGAGTTGATTTCTCTGCTATAAATGCAGCTGAAGGGAAAGATGGGAAAGAAGTTTTTAAGGTCACTTTAAGTAAATGTTTCCGAAGAGTGAGGTATGAAATCTACTTCCTCCCCTATCTCTCTTCCCCCCTCTCTCTCAGTTCCCCGTCTTAGAAACAGATCACATACTTATTTCACATACTTATTTTTTTCCTTGAAGCCTAAAAATCTAAGAGTCATCCAGAGTCATTTGAAAGATCACAAGGATAATAATAATGATGCCTTTCTATAAGTCATGTACATTTTTGAAGCTCTTAAGGCCCTTCTTTTTTAAAAAGTTCACTGAAACACCAACGAAATGGAATGTTTAGTGACGAGTTATAGAACCACATGCTTAGTGGTTAGGTGAAGTCTCAGATCAGGTCAGGTCTAGGCTTACATTTCAGCCCTGATATTTAACAGCCACGTAGGCTTGGGCTAGTCACTTATTTTCTATAAACCTCAGGTTTTCCCTCAGATAAAATGAAGATAATGATACTTTCTTATAGGATTATGTGAGTTAAGCTGCAGATGCTAGTATCAAAGCATCTAGAGCCCAGTATCTGGCATGGAGTAAACTACTCAATAAATGCTAGTTTTTAAGAAGGAAACAAACCCTCCTACGCTGTTGGGAATGTAAATTAGTGCAGCCACTGTGGAGAATAATATGGAGGTTCCTCAAAAGCCTACAAATATAACTACCATACGACCCAGTAATTACATCCTGTGTATCTACTCCAAGGAGAGAAAAACCTTTAGTTGCAAAAACACTCGCACATCCATATTTATTGCAGCATTATTCACAATGGCTAACACATGGAATCAACCCAAATACCCAAGAGCCAATGAATAGGTTGAAAATAATGTGGCACATATACACATATACACTACTCAGCCATAAAGAACAATGAGACCCTGGCATTTGATACAAAGTGGACAAATTCGGAAGATGTAATGCTAAGCAAAACAAGCCAGACTATGAAAGAGAGGCATACTGTGTCCCCACTTAATATTGTATATGGAACATCTGCATGCACTGGCAGAAGCTGGAAGGCTGGGAGGTATAAAAGCAGGTGGGAAGACACCAGGTAATATAGCGGTAAAGATGCTGGACTCCCACATGACCAACCACAGTTCAAGTTCCAGACCCAGTAGCCTGAAATACACACGTGTGTGCATGTCCAAACCCCAAGATGAGACTAGCAGAGAAGGAACCTCAGTGTAGCCTTCCCCCCGGGGGAGGTTATTTTTCACTTTTCCTCTTTCCATCTCTGTATATATTTCTCTCTTTCCAGTGAATGCACATGCCCTGTGACTAAGACCTAAATAAACTTTTAAAATAAGATAAAATAAAATAAAATAAAAATAGTGGGGAGCAACTGTAGATACTAGAAACAGTATAAGAAGGAGTAGGGGGGACTAGCAGGTGGCTTGGTGGTTAAGGCGCTGGACACTCCCACATGGCCAACCATGGTTCAAGTGCCAGACCTACTGGCTTTCTCTCTCTCTCTCTCTCTCTCTCTCTCTCTCTCTCTCTCTGTGTGTGTATGTGTGTGTGTGTGTGTGTGTGTGTGTGTGTGTGTCTGGTCAAGTTAAAATAAATTAATGAATAAAATTAAATAAATGATTCTGAAAAAGAAAAGAGGGGGTAGGAAGAGGGGAGTGGACTGGGCAGGAAATTGGGAGAAGAAAGAACATTTGCCAGACACAAAAATGAAAAGGTATCTGTTGATGATAATGTGTGTGGTAATGTCTTAGACTAGACTAATATGCACTGTATTGATCCTGAGAAAAATCATTTTGTACACTATAAAGCTGTACAGTGATTCAATGTAATTTTTTTAATTTAAAACATAAAGGAATGCAATATGGGGAAGTTTCCTAAAATCTGTTGATTCCCTTTTCTGCCTTACAGTAGAAGATGTTGGCAGAAGATATGAGGTAGTACCTATGAGAAGCTAGTAAATCCTCAGCATCATTGAACTAAACCAGGGTTGTGGGCAGGGGAGAATTAGTGACTTAAAGTGAATCTGACACTGGATTGAATACCTAGCCTAGCACCCACCCACTTCACTGCTTTTGTTTTCTCCCTTTTTTCTTTCGTAAAGATATACATTGAGCCTCTCCTGTGATTAGATGATTCCATTTGTTTGGGAAAGAAAAATAAGTCTTTGGGAAAGCCATGGTCTAGTGGAAGAAATCACAGAGGTCAACCAGCAGCTGTGAGGGGAGACGAGTGTGAGGACAGCATGTCCCATGGCGCTTCTGCACAGCAGAGGAGGGCACGGCTGTCCTGCCTGTGGGGCTCAGGAAGGTCTGTGAACCAGGATGGGTTAGGGTAAGACCAGCCAAAGCACGTGAACATCCAAAGCTTCTGCATATGGGAGGAGACTTCCAAAAAGTCTGTAGAAAAATGGAGTTAAAGTACGACTTTATTTTGGTGCCCAGATTCTGAAATCCACACATTTGTGTTTCACGTTACACATTTTCCGTGAACTTTCGGAAGGCTCCCCTTGTACCCCCATAATACCTTCAGTTGAAAATAAGCCTTCCTCTGCCCGCATGTACACAAGCGACTCTCCACTTTCTCTTACTAAGCAGCAGGATCCTAACTCTCAGATTCTCAGTTCGGCCATCCCAGCTCCAGAAGCTAAGTATGAAAATGCTAAAGTTCTGGGACCAGCAGTTAGCGTAATGGCTTTGTCGCTGGATTCCCACGTTGTCGACCGTGGTTCGAGTCCCGGACCCAGTGGCTTAAACTCAAGCCAGGTGCGTGTGCGTGCATGCCCAAGATCCTGAGAGGAGAATGGAGGAGAAGGGATTGCAGCGTGGCTATCCCCCCTGGGGGATGATTTCCTGCTTTCTGTCTCTCTGTCTCTCTCTGTCTGGCGAGCGCATGCGCCCTATAGCAAAAACTTCTCAAAAAAAAAAAAAAAAAAAAAAAAAACAGAAAATGCAAAAGTTCTTTAAATTAGAGATTTATAAAGCCCACAGAAAGTTTTATTAAGAATGACTGTGTTCTCACTGTGGAATGAGAATGACCTATATTTTGCCGAAGAGCTGAATTAGGCAAAGTAATAAAACAAACTACAAAAAAAATTACAGTGTGATGCTATAATAAATTTCACTCTCTCTAAGGAACTAATGAAAATCCTGAGCGGGACAATGTTTTCGCACCGTTTTCATTTCTCTTCTGGCATGATCCACGTTCTTCTACTCCACACTCATCTTTTATTTGTCAGCCTGAACCCGTGTTCCTTTCTTGTATTCGGCTCGTTACTACTGTATAAAAATTATTCAGTCCCTGTAGCACGGCAGAAATTGCAGTGTTCGTGGTCCTATTGCAGGCCCTGGAACTACGTGAGCTTGGCTGATAGTCAATAAACATTTGATATATGAGCTAATACCCCCCACCTCCACCACTGCCAAATACTAAACCTGATAGAAAATCGGATTCTATCTCCACGCAGTCATCCTACTCTGTGTCTCTCTTTAATCTAGTCATGTCAATAGGAAAGATTCTATTTTGTTCTTTCTGGCTGGAAGAAATATTTTCAAATTGGAATCAAATAGAAAATGATGGCCTCACTGGGTGGAAACATGATGGCTTTGATTGACTCAGGATTTCTTGATGTCTGACCCTGGCTGAGCCACCGCAGAGAAGACACAAGAACGTGAAAGGGAAGCGGCACGGGGACTGGCCGGGAAGCTACACGGCCCTGTGCAGGGGTGTGGAGGGCCAGGCAAGGAGGCAAGGAAGGGAGCGGAGGGAGCTGGAGTAAAACCCTGGTGGGTTGTGTGAGCCAGACCACGGTGTGAGCATGGCCCTAGATGAAGCGAGGTGCAGACTGACTCATAACTAGAGCCTCTCCAAGGATTTTAGAATCATAAAAAAAAAAAAAAAAAATGATAAATATATAGACTGGCTCCATGGCCGAGGGGCTAAAGGGAGCCAGATTTCACATGGTCGACTATGGTTCAAATCCTGGCCCAGTAGTTTGAGGGATATGCTGAGTGCATGCCCCCAATCCTAACAGGAGGGAGAAATGCAGAAGGGAGTATGGCACAGCCATGCCCCACCTGAGGACACCTTTTCTTTCTTTTTTTTTTTCTTTTTTTTTAATCTATAGGGCGCATGCGCTCGCAAGACAGAGAGACAGAAAGTGAAAAATCACCCCCCAGGGGGGATGGCCACGCCGCCATCCCTTCTTCTCCGTTCTCCTCTCAGGATCTTGAGCTCGCACGCACACGCACCCGGTGTGAGTTTAAGACACCGGGTCCGAGACGCAAACTGCAGTCGACTACGTGGGAGTCCAGCGATATAGCCATTACGCTAACTGCTGGTCCCCTGAGGACACCTTTTCCTCCCCCCTTCCCTCTCCAGTGCTCTCTGACAAGCATACATATCCTCAAGCAATTAAAAAATTTATGAACTTTAATATCCCATTTAGATGAGATTTAATGAAATAGGCACATTCAGACACTGATAAAGTATTTTGATATTAAATTTTTAAGAGTTGTTCGACAAAATATATATTTAAAAAGCTTTAAAAACCCATAACCTTTCTAGAGATTATAGTAGGAGGACTTTATCCTAAAAAAAAAACATAAGCATACACAAAGACGGGTCATAACAACAAAGACACTACGTATAATGTATGTGTCTGGGCCTAGCCTGTGTGTGTGTGTGTGTGTGTGTGTGTGTGTGTATGTGTGTATGTGTGTGCACACGTACTTATACTATTTGGAAAACTGCTTAATAGCTAGGTATGTTGATTAGATTCAAACAGACCTAGACTTGGATCTGAATCTGTTATATTGTGTTACATTTGATGCATTTCATAACCTTTTCAACTCACCCTTTTCTTATCTGGGGAAATAACAGTCTTTCTAAATTTTCATTTTCCTATTTATAAAGTGGGAATAATAACACCTATGTTATAAGCACTTTCAGAAAATTAAACCATATTGTTTATGTAAAGCGATACATTGGGTGTGTCTGATTAGATATTATAATGCAACAGTGATTACTGTGGTTATTATAGTTATTCAACGGGAATATTTTTCTTGTCAAACATTTCCCTTCAATAGTAGTTCTTGATCTTTTATTCACTGCTTATCACAGAGAAGCTTAAAGACATTTTTCCTCCTCGCTGCTCTCCCCATGAAATGTTAATACCACAGGTATACACAGTGCATATTTGTTTCCAACACTGTATTTAGATTTGTGCTTTTGATATGCAAAGAGCAAGGCTTTCACCCTCCATATAATCAATGTTAGGTCCTGTTGTGAATGCCTGTTCTATAGCAGTTTGTAAGTTACATTATAGTCATCGTATAGATAAATTGTAATAAGACAATCAAGACTCTGTTCTTGAATAGTTTGGGTTTTAAATCTTCTACCTTTCAGTATTTTTGGCTGCATTAAAAGTTTATAATTAGGGACCAGCAGTTAGGGTAATGGCTATGTCGCTGGACTCCCATGTAGTCGGCTGCGGTTCAAGTCTCGGATCTGGTGGCTTAAACTCACGCCCGGCGCGTGTGCATGCATGCCCAAGATCCCGAGAGAATGGAGGAGAAGGGATTGCAGCGTGGCCATCCCCCCTGGGGGGTGATTTCTCACTTTCTGTCTCCCTCTCTCTGTCTTTCTGGCGAATGCATGCACCCTATAGCAAAAACCTCTCCAAAAAAAAGAAAAAAAAATTGTAATTAAACTTTTTAGAAAGTTTATTTATTTTGGGGACCAGCAGGTGCCATAGTAGTTACGTCGTTAGACTGCCACACAGCTGACTACGGTCTGAGTCCCAGACCTGGTGGCTTGAAAATCGTGCCAGGCACATGTGCGTGTGTGCCCAATATCCTGGGAGAAGAATGGAGAGGGGATTGCAGTGTGGCCATCCCCCTGGGGGGTGATTTCTCACCTTCCCTTTCACTGTCTCAGTCTCTCTCTCCAGCGAGCACATGAGCCCTAAGGCAAAAACCTCTTTTAAAAAGTTTGTTTTGTTCATGACAGAGCATGTGCACATAAGAGAGGACAGAGCAACACTCTTGGCAGGGTCTCCCACCCGTGCTCTCCTGTCCCTGGTCTTCCAGTTCATCAGGATTTAGACATAGTTGCACAAGCCTCACAAGGGTCCAGGTCAGCCCCAGGGTTCGAACCTGCACCTGGCTGCACACACACAGAAGCATGAAACCAAAACATTAGTGAAAATCTATGGACCTTTTAAGAGTTATTTAGTTACTTTTATTTATCATCATCATCATTATTTAATTTGAACAGAGAGAGTGAGTGAAAGAGAGAGGGAAAGTGAGAAAGCAAGCCACCAGGTACGGGACTCGAACTGTGGTTGACTATGTGGAAGTCCAGCACCTTAACCACCATGCCATCTGCCAGCCCCACTCTATAGACTTTTAAGTATTTGATTTCTTTGACTCTCTTTGTTATCACATTGTCACATTTTTATGTAACGCATGTATTATTTTTAGTAATAAAGAATAAACAGTAAATCCCACATAAATAGTAAACCTGGCCCTCAAGGAGCTTTCATAGAAGCAGGAAAGAGAAAACATGAAATGAAGTCATGATGGGAGTGGAACTAAGTCCACCTTCAACCACGGGCCTCCTGTATTCCTCAGGCAAGTTTCCCAAACTTTCTCCAAGTTCTAGCTAATGAATAGAAATGAGAATGTCTACAAGGATGAATGTGGAAAGTGTAAGAAGAAGTAAACCTCCATCCCCCTCCAGCCTCAGTCCAGAACCTAGATGTGACTGGTACCGAGGCTCCAAAGCAGAGCAGCAGGTGAAGGCCTGGCTAAGGAACTCAGACTGAACTTAACCTGTGCCTTGAACATGTCCCCCATCTCCAATTTATGTGTTGAGTTGGTTCATATTGTGCTGGGTTTTTTTTTTTAAGATTTATTATTATTATTATTATTATTATTATTATTTAACTTGACCAGAGAGAGAGAGAGAGAGAGAAAGGGAAAGTGCAAGCAAGCTTCCAGGTTCAGGACTCAAACCGCAGTTGGCTGTGTGGGAGTCCAGGACCTTAACCACCATGCCACCTGCTGGCCCACATTGTGATGTTATTAAGAGGAAACAACCTGATTAAGAGGTAGAGCTTCTAGAAAGTAATTAGGACAGGACCCCAACAATTGACTCCTGGCAGTTTTTATAGAGAAAGACAGACTAGTGCAGACACACACACGCTTACTCATCCTGTCACGTGATACCCTCTGCTAGGTTATCTACCAGCAAGAAGATTGTCACCCAGTGTGGCTTCTTGACCTTAGCCTTCCAAAACCATGAGCTAAATAAGCTTTTAATCTTTTTAAATCACCCAGACTTGGGTATTTCTCTTTTAGCAACACGACAAACTAGCACATCTAGCAAATAAGCTTTAGAGTTAATCTCTAACATCAGTGGGCTTCATTTTATTCTCTCCTTTTGTTTTCTTATCTTTGCTTTCAATCCTCCACTATTTGAAGAGGCCAAAAGATTTTTTTCTTGCTGTAAGCTTGCTAGAAATATTTCCTGTATTGAAGGACTTATTAGCAGAGAAAAAGGCATATTCTTCAGTCCTCAGCAGAACTCAGAGCAGCCTGGCACCTGCCATGTTCAGTTAATAGGCAGGTAGGGTTTTCGCTGGGCACACATTCCGCCATCCCCTCTCCTCCCTCACCACAAGCAATTGTTAGAGCCAGACCGTTCTGTGCTCCCAGCCATCCTTCCCCGGACCTCCACTTGCTGTGGTCCTTCTTGGGCAGATGGTGTCTGGAAGGCGTGATTGATAAACATGTTTAAATATAGAAGGCAATCTTTTCTATGTGCCAAGCAATTACTCAGCATCACAGATAGGCCCGCCATGGGCCAACAAAATAGCTACAGTTTATGATTTAACATGTTGAGGAAATGGAAAATGATTAAGAAACCATCAAATGTCAGCGTGGCAGCAGAATCTGGAAAACAGTTCCCAGCCATCATTCACAAGCAAAGCCACCAGATCATAGCAGGGCTGAACGTCACTTTGCCTTCTTCATACACTGTAGATTCAGTTTGGGGACACGCATCTCCTCCTAAAGAAGATGCAAAACCAGACCATCACACCTCATCAGAACCTGAGTGTTTTGTTCTCTACACCGGACTCGGGGGAATAACCACCACAGAGGTCAGAGTGTCTTTCACGTTGCACGTGGCAGGTGCTATGCTAAGCACTTTTCATGCACGGTCTTGTTTATCCCCATTACACACACACTGGTTAGTATTGTTTTCTCCCAAATAATAGAAATTAAATTTCAGGAAGATGAAATTGCTTAAGATAATAGAGATTATAAGTGCTAGAGGCAGACTCATGGCCAGAACGGTCTGATTTCAAATCCTATATTTGTTGCACAGGATTAGGCCAATCTTCACTTCACTAGAATCCATTTTACTCATTTCAGGGCTCTTCCCCTTTATTCTCACATAAAGGTGGCCATGCCATCTTCTCGCACTCTGAGGTGTAGCTGCATGACAAGAGGAATACATACTGGCTGGTGAGAATGTTTGAAGGTAAACCAATGGCTTCCACTTTTAATATGAAGTTATGGTCATTGTCTAGTATTAGGAGATAAAATATAGAAGAAAAATATCTTAATATAGGAGAAAAATGTTTTTCTAATAAAAACAACGAAGCTCAAAAGCAGGTGGAAGCGTTTCTGGTAAGGACTGAGTTAACCATAATTTAGTTACCACGATGGCCTTTCTTGGCAAAAGGCATGTATGTATGATCACAATATCAGAGGCTTAAAAAGAGGCCTGACAGGAACCAGCAGAGAACATAATGGTCCTGTCACTGGACTCCCATGTAGTTGACCACAGTTTGAGTTCCAGACCCAGCGACTTAAAACTATCGCCTGGTGTGTGTACATATGTGCCCAAGATCCCTAGAGGAGAATAGAAAAGACTGCACTGTGGCTGTCCGCCCTGGGAGGTGATTTCTCACTTTTTGTCTCGCTGTCTCTCTCCGGCAAGCACACACACCCTATAGCAAAAATCTCTATTAAAAAAAAAAAAAAAAGGAGGCAAGACAGACCTAGAAAGATGCAACAGGGTCACACTGGAACCAGATAAACTACTTTTCTCGTATCACATACTTTATTGTCTTTCTTTGGTGAGGATCTTAGTGGAGCAGTGTGTGGCCACGTTTCTCAGGGAAGTGTAATGATATGTGGAAAATCCTCACAAAGAGGACAGTCCATAAGGGAGCAAAAGAAATTTTACGGGATGAAGAAAATCTTGCCATGTAATGAATTTTTAAAAAGTTACAGGATGATGACGCTCTGTGTGTGTTTGCACACATATGTGCATATTTACACATTACGGTTATAAACGAGGTCGAAAAACAAATGAAACCTCAGCTCCTCACTTGACTTTACAGTTAAAGACAGGACAGCAATTGTGACTGTACAGGCTAGCCCCACGGCCTCATGGTTGACGGACCCTGATCCCACATGGCTAAGCACACAGTTCAAATCCCAGACCCAGAGGCTTGAAAAACACACCAGGTACATGGGCATACGTGACCGAAATCTTGACAGGATGGAGAGGTGGAGGAGAAGGGACCATGGCGTGACTACGTCCCACTGAGGGGTGTTTCCTCTGTCTCCTTCTATTTCTCTCTCTCCCCCCCCGATGAGCACACGGGAACTCTGGCAATTTTTTTAAGAAGTGACTCTATGATCACCGACTTATCCTTAAGGCTTCAAACAAAAATCAACCATCAAGGAACATGGAATTTCACTATAGCTTAACATCTGAAAAAATATATAAATCACAGTTCAGACATCTTATTAATAACAGCCACCATCTATTAAGCATTTGCTATGTATCTCTCAGTATACTAGGTGTTTGACATTAATACCTAAATTATCCTTAGGAAAACCTGTTGGGTAAAAATGATCATTATCCTCACTTCACAACTGAAATTAACTTATTCAGGGTAAAGAACTGGAACTTGAGCCCAGGTATGGCCTGCACCAAACTTTCATTCTTAACAATCATTCCATTGGTAGCTGCTGACTTAAATTTTTTTACCCCGTAAAGTGAAGTGAGCTCTTTTCTCTGGGGACACGGGTAAAGAAAACAATGACTCTGAAATGGATACCTATTCTTTTAAAATATATGGATTTTCATATCATTTAAAAAAAGAATTTATGGGACCAGCAGGTGGCATGGTGGTTAAGGCGCTGGACACTCCCACATGGCTGACCATGGTTCAAGTCCTGGATCTGGTGGCTTGATTTCACACTTTCTCTCTCTCTCGCTCTCTCTCTCTCTCTCTCTGGTCAAATTAAAATAAATGAATGAATAAATAACTAGCCTGGAATGTAAAGGAGTAATAGACACAGAGTAATGATTCAGTGTGAAATTCCAAAGTGAAAGAAATGAAGTTCCAACAGAGGCAGAGAACAGGAATGGGGAGGGAATGAAAGACAAGGAACGGGGGAGGGACTGAAAGTTGACCCGTTCATCGTGCCACACGTCATAGTCAGTCACAGAGAGATCCAAAGGCTAATCATAAAATACGGGAGACAGGGGCTGTGTGGCACGGCGGTAACACGACGCTCTCCATGGTGGACCCACACCTCTTGAGGTCTTCCTGCACGTGCTGGGTGCACACACAGGACCCTGAGCCAGGCCGGTCGAAGCTGGGGGAGGATCACGGCGTGAAGACTTTGCTGGGGGTGCCTATCCTCTCTTTTTTCTCTCTCATGGAGAAGTAAGTAAACTTTGGAATGTAGATTGACGATAGATAGGGAGGTAGAAAGCACTGTAAGAAAATGCATAGGAGCATCTGATTCTAGAACAGTAAAAACTTTGTATCTTTTTCTTACAGAGAGACTTTTTGCTATGGGCTTATGTGCTCACTGGAAAGACATAACCATTACTCTATCTGCGTGTTTCTGGGGAAAACCTTTTTAAGTTAAAATTAAAGACAAAAATCATAAAGAAGTAGATTGATCTACACCATGTGACCCTTTAAAATTGTATGCAGTACGTACAAACAACAGGGCTGGCCTGCGGCACACCGGGTAAGTGTGGGGCACAGGGAGGAGGTCCCCACTTCGCCAGACAGTTTGAAGTGACCCTGGTAGCATACTCCAGGCCCATGACAGGCAAGCCCTGGTGCAAGGTGGGGCGAGGAGGCGGGGAACTGGAACATGGCCTGGTCCCTGGTCCCACTAGGAGATGCTTTCTCTTCCTTCTCTTTCTCTTTCTCTGGTGTGCACAAGTGCCTACTGGTGTTTTCTAAATATATATATTTACATATATATATATGTGTGTGTGTGTGTGTGTAAAAATAAGTAAACTTTAAGAAAGAAAGGTAAGTGCTCAAAAATATGTCCCCTTACGACCCCCGCCGCCAAACCATGGTGCATCCCCACCGTTCCTCCTCCTTGGACCCCAGTTGGTTGTCTTGGACTTTAAGAAGAACTCCCACCCAACCCTACCTGAAAACCGGATCAAGCCAGCCAGTAGTTCCGGACACCAGGCGGACTGAGGCTGCAGGCCTGACACCCCCACCCCCGAACCTTCACGCATCCCCACCATTCCTCCTCCTTGGACACCAGCTTGGTTGTCTTGGACTTTAAGACAAACTCCCACCCCACCCCACCCGCAAACCGGATCGAGCTGGCCAGTACTTCCGGACACCAGGCTGTCTGAGGCTGCAGGCCCAACGCCCCCCCCCCCAAACCTTCCCGCATCCCCACCGTTTCTCCTCCTTGGACCCCAGGTTGGTTGCCTTGGACTTCAGGACGAACGCCCACCCCACCTCACCCGCAAACCTGATCGAGCCTGCCAGTAGTTCTGGACACCAGGTGGACTGAGGCAGCAGGCCCGACCCCCCTCCCCGAACCTTCTTGCATCCCCACGGTTCCTCCTCCTTGGACCCCAGGTTGGTTGTCTTGGACTTTAAGACGAACTCCTACCCCACCCCACCCGCATACCAGATCAAGCCGGCCAATACTTCCGGACACCAGGTGGATTGAGGCTGCAGGTCCGACCCCCACCCACAAACCTTCCCGCATCCCCTCCGTTCCTCCTCCTTGGAACCAAGGTTGGTTGTCTTGGAATTTAAGACGAACTCCCATCCCACCCCACCTGCAAACCTGCCAGTAGTTCCGGACACCAGGCGGACTGAGGCTGCAGGACCGACCCGCCCCACCCCCCCGGAACCTTCCTGCATCCCCACCGTTTCTCCTCCTTGGACCCTAGGTTGGTAGTATTGGACTTTAAGAAGAACTCTCACCCCACCCCACCGGCAAACCGGATTGAGCCGGCCAATACTTCCGGACACCAGTTGGACTGAGGCTGCAGGCCCGACCCCCAACACAAACCTTCACGCATCCCCTCTGTTCCTCCTCTTTGGACCCCAGGTTCGTTGTCTTGGACTTTAAGACGAACTCCCACCCCACCCCACCCGCAAACCGGATCAAGTTGGCCAATACTTCCGTACACCAGGCTGACTGAGGCTGCAGGCCCGACCCCCCCCCCCACCTTGAACCTTCGCGCATCCCCACCATTCCTTCTCCTTGGACCCCAGGTTGGTTGTCTTGGACTTTAAGACAAACTCACAACCCAACCCACCCGCAAACTGGATCGATTCTGCCAGTAGTTCCGGACACCAGGTGGACTGAGTCTGCAGGCCCGACGGCCCCCCCGCCCCGAACCTTTTCGCATCCCCACAGTTTCTCCTGCTTGGACCCCAGGTTGGTTGTCTTGGACTTTAAGTCGAACTCCCACCCCACCACACCCGCAAACCGGATCGGGCCTGCTAGTAGTTCTGGACACCAGGCGGACTGAGGCTGCAGGCCCGACCCCCTCCCCCAACCTTCCCGCATCCCCACCCTTCCTCCTCCTTGGACCCCAGGTTGGTTGTCTTGGACTTTAACACAAACTCCCACCCCACCCCACCCGCAAACCGGATCGAGCTGGCCAATACTTCCGTACACCAGGCGGACTGAGGCTGCAGACCCGACCCCCCCCAAACCTTCCAGCATCCCCACCGTTCCTCCTCTTTGGAGCCCGTGTTGGTTGTCTTGAACTTTAAGACGAACTCCCACCCCACCACACCCGCAAAACGGATTGAGCTGGCCAATACTTCCGGACACCAGACGGACTGAGGCTGCAGGCCCGACCCCCCCCCCCACCTCGAACCTTCGCTCATCCCCACCATTCCTTCTCCTTGGACCCCAGGTTGGTTGTCTTGGACTTTAAGATGAACTCCCAAACCAACCCACCCGCAAACTGGATCGATTCTGCCAGTAGTTCCAGACACCACGTGGACTGAGTCTGCAGGCCCGACGCCTCCCCCCCCCCCGCCCCCCCCCCCCCCGAACCTTTCCACATCCCCACAGTTTCTCCTGCTTAGACCCCAGGTTGGTTGCCTTGGACTTCAGGAAGACCTCCCACCCCACCCCACCTGCAAACCGGATCGAGCCTGCTAGTAGTTCTGGACACCAGGTGGACTGAGGCTGCAGGCCCGACCCCCTCCCCCAACATTTCCGCATCCCCACCCTTCCTCCTCCTTGGACCCCAGACTGGTTGTCTTGGACTTTAACACAAACTCCCACACCACTCCACCCGCAAACCAGATCGAGCTGGCCAATACTTCCGTACACCAGGCTGTCTGAGGCTGCAGACCCGACCCCCCCCAAACCTTCCAGCATCCCCACCGTTCCTCCTCTTTGGAGCCCGTGTTGGTTGTCTTGAACTTTAAGACGAACTCTCACCCCACCCCACCCCACCCGCAAACCGGATCGAGCTGGCCAATACTTCCAGACACCAGGCTGTCTGAGGCTGCAGGCCCAACACCCCCCCCCCCCCAAACCTTCCCGCATCCCCGTTTCTCTTCCTTGGACCCCTGGTTGGTTGCCTTGGACTTCAGGATGAATGCCCACCCCACCCCACCCGCAAACCTGATCGAGCCTGCCAATAGTTCTGGACACCAGGCGGACTGAGGCAGCAGGCCCGACCCCCCCCCCGAACCTTACAGCATCCCCAACGTTCCTCCTCCTTGGACCCCAGGTTCGTTGTCTTGGACTTTTAGATGAAATCCCACCCCACCCCACCCGCAAAATGGATCGAGCTGGCCAATACTTCCGGACACCAGATGGACTGAGGCTGCAGGCCCGACACCCCCCACCTTGAACCTTCGCTCATCCCCACCATTCCTTCTCCTTGGACCCCAGGTTGGTTGTCTTGGCATTTAAGACGAACTCCCAATCCAACCCACCCGCAAACTGGATCGATTCTGCCAGTAGTTCTGGACACCAGGTGGACTGAGTCTGCAGGCCGGCCCCCCGCCATCTTCCCCGAACCTTTCCGCATCCCCACAGTTTCTCCTGCTTGGACCCCAGGTTGGTTGTCATAGACTTTAAGATGAACTCCCACCCGACCCCACCCGCAAACCGGATCGTGCTGGCCAATACTTCTGGACACTAGGCGGACTCAGGCTGCAGACCCGACCCCCACCGAACCTTCCAGCATCCCCACCGTTCCTCCTCCTTGGACCCCAGGTTGGTTGTCTTGGACTTTAAGACGAACTCCCACACCACCCCACCTGCAAACCAGATTGAGTCTGCCAGTAGTTCCGGAGACCAGGTGGACTGAGGCTGCAGACCCGACCCCCCGCCCCCCTGAACCTTCGCGCATCCCCACCGTTCCTCCTCCTTGGACCCCAGGTTGGTTGTCTTGGACTTTAAGACGAACTCCCACACCACCCCACCTGCAAACCGGATCAAGTCTGCCAGTAGTTCCGGAGACCAGGTGGACTGAGGCTGCAGACCCGACCCCCCCCCCCCGAACCTTCGCACATCCCCAACGTTCCTCCTCTTTGGACCCCAGGTTCGTTGTCTTGGACTTTAAGACTAACGCTCACCCAACCCCACCCGCAAACCGGAGCAAGCCAGCCGGTAGTTCCGGACACCAGGTTGACTGAGGATGCAGGCCCAACTCCCAGCCACCCGAACCTTCCCGCATCCCCACCGTTCCTCCTCCTTGGACCCCAGGTTGGTTGTCTTGGACTTTAAGACGAACTCCCAACCCAACCCACCCGCAAACCGGATCGATTCTGCCAGTAGTTCCGGACACCAGGTGGACTGAGTCTGCAGGCCCGACTCCCCCCCGCCCCAATCTTTCCACATCCCCACTGTTTCTCCTGCTTGGACACCAGGTTAGTTGTCTTGGACTTTAAGACGAATTCCCATTCCACCCCACCCAAAAATCGAATCGAGCCGGCCAGTAGTTCCTGACACCAGGCGGACTGAGGCTGCAGGCCCGACCCCCCCCGCCCCCACCCCACAACCTTCCCGCATCCCCACCGTTCCTCCTTCTTGGATCCCAGGTTGGTTGTCTTAAACTTTAAGATGAACTCCCACCCTACCCCATCTGCAAACCGGATCTAGCCTGCCAGTAGTTCCGGACACCAGGCGGACTGAGGCTGCAGGCCCGACCCCCCCCACCCCCCAACCTTCCCGCATCCCCACTGCTCCTCCTCCTTGGACCCCAGGTTGTTTGTCTTAGACTTTAAGACGAACTCCCACCCGACCCCACCCGCAAACCAGATCGTGCTTGCCAATACTTCCGGACACTAGGCCGACTCAGGTTGCAGACCCGACCCCCACCTAGAACCTTCCAGCATCCCCACCGTTCCTCCTGCTTGGACCCCAGGTTGGTCGTCTTGGACTTTAAGACGAACTCCCACACCACACCACCTGTAAACCTGACCGAGCCTGCCAGTAGTTCTGGACACCAGGCGGACTGAGGCTGCAGACCTGACCCACGCCCTCCCGAACCTTCGCGCATCCCCACGGTTCCTCCTCTTTGGACCCCAGGTTGGTTGTCTTGGATTTAAGACGAACTCCCATCCCACCCAACCCGAAAACCGGATCAAGCCAGCCAGTAGTTCTGGACACCAGGCGAACTGAGGCTATAGACCCGATTCCCCCCCCATCCCCCGAACCTTCCTGCATCCCCACCGTTTCTCCACCTTGGACCCCAGGTTGGTTGTCTTAGTCTTTAAGACGAACTCCCACCGACCCCACCCGCAAATCGGATCGAGCCAGCTGGTAGTTCCAGACACCAGGCTGACTGAGGCTGCCGGCCCGACCTCCAGCCCCCGAAGCTTTGCGCATCCCCACCGTTTCTCCTCCTTGGACCCCAGGTTGGTTGTCTTAGTCTTTAAGACGAACTCCCACCCGACCCCACCCACAAATCGGATCGAGCCGGCTGGTAGTTCTAGACACCAGGCTGACTGAGGCTGCCGGCCCGACCTCCAGCCCCCGAAACTTTGCGCATCCCCACCGTTTCTCCTCCTTGGACCCCAGGTTGGTTGTCTTAGACTTTAAGAC
Organism: Tupaia tana; assembly: GCA_026018925.1. Lineage (NCBI taxonomy): Eukaryota > Metazoa > Chordata > Mammalia > Scandentia > Tupaiidae > Tupaia > Tupaia tana. Next base: position 4,357,893 of record JAKSZU010000012.1, on the reverse strand, counting down.
GAATTCCCACCCGACCCCACCTGCAAACCGGATCAAGCTGGCCAATATTTCCAGCCACCTGGCGGACTGAGGCTGCAGACCGGACCCCACCCCGAACCTTCCAGCATCCCCAACGTTCCTCCTCCTTGGACCCCAGGTTGGTTATCTTGGACTTTAAGACGAACTCACACTCGACCCCACCTACAAACCGCATTGAGCTTGCCAATACTTCGGGACACCAGACGGACTGAAGCTGCAGGCCCAAACCACCCCCCCCCCAACCTTCGCGCATCCCCAACGTTCCTCCTCCTTGGACCCCAGGTTGGTTGTCTTGAACTTTAAAAGGAACTCTCACCCCACCACACCCGCAAACCGGATCGAGCCTGCCAGTTGTTCCGGACACCTGGTGGACTGAGGCTTCAGGCCCGACCCCACCCCCCCGAACATTTGCGCATCCACACCATTCCTCCTCCTTGGATTCCAGGTTGGCTGTTTTGGACTTTAAGATGTACTCCCAACCCACCCCCCCGCAAACCGGATCGAGCCGGCTAGTAGTTCCGGACACCAGACGGACTGAGGCTGACGGCCCAACCAACCTGGTCCTATCACGCATCCTCTGGCCCTTTCGTACTAGCCTTTGGACTCTCTGAATTTCGGTGATTTAAATAGCGTGCAGCGCGTTTTGCGCACTGCGTGATTTTCTTTTTTCGTTTTTCTTTTCTCTTGAGGTGTTGCTTATTAGGTCAGGTGGAGGCTCACCATTCCTTAGAAACAGGGAGGACTTTGGGCCATCCAGGACTAGTTGCAACAGTTAATGGTAATTGTGAGCAACAGATAGGCTAACCATAATAGAAATCATCAAATTTCTAATCCTATACAAGTTTGAACACTCAGAGTTACCTTAAATAAGTTACGAAGCAACATATACAGTACCTGATGACTAGGAACAATCGCAGAGACTCAAGAAATATGAGCAACCAACAAAAGGCCTCTCCCTCAAAGGAAATCATCAAGCCTACATTGCCCACAGTCAATACAATGGAAGTCGTGGACATGTCCGATAAGGAATTCAGAATATTTGTAGTGACCAATCCGAGATGGAAGAGAAAAGAGACAAGGAGCTCCAGGAGATGAAGAAGTCCTTTAATGACTTAAAAGAAGAAATGGATACCTTAAACAAGAACCAGATGGAACTTCTAGGATTGAAGAATGTGATACAGGAAACCAAAACCTCCCTTGAAAGTATTAAAAGTAGGTTAGACCAGGCAGAAGATCGAATCTCTAACGTAGAAGACAAAACATCTGACCTAGAAAAAAGTGTCAAGAAGATTGAGAAAACAACCATGAAAAATGAGGACAACATACAAGGAATACTGGATACCATCAAGCGCCCCAACATCCAGATAATTGGAATTCCAGAAGAGGAAAAAAATAATAAGGGCCTAGATAATTTATTCCATGAAATCCTGGAAGAAAACTTTTCAAACCTAGAAAGGCATTCAAATATCCAGACGCAAGAAATACAGAGGACCCCGAGTAGAATCAACCCAAGAAGATCCTCTTCAAGGCACGTCATAGCCAGACTGGCAAAAACAACAGACAAAGACAAGATACTAAAGTTGGCAAGAGGGAAATGTCAAGTTACTTACAAAGGTCACCCCATCAGGCTAACATTGGATCTCTTGGTGGAAACAATGCAGGCAAGGAAAGAATGGGGAAGCATACTCAAAGGGTTGAGTGAAAAACAATTTCACCCAAGGATACTATACCCGGCAAAATTATCTTTCATATGGGAAAAAAAGATAAAAACATTCTCGAACAAACAAAATTTGAAGGAATTTACAAACTCCAGACCAACTCTTCAAGATGTTCTGAAGGGAGTACTATACCAGGAAAACTAAAGAATCAGAGACAGTTATACGAGAACAAAAAGCAATGAAGAAAATGGCTCACTTAATGATAGGATCGGGTATGGAAACATTGATAATTACATTGAATGTCAATGGATTAAATTCTCCAGTTAAGAGACATAGACTGGTTGACTGGATAAGAAAACAGAAACCCTCTATCTGTTGCCTACAAGAAACTCACCTTATGGATAAAGACAGACAGACTAAAAGTAAAGGGCTGGAAAAAGATACTCCATGCAAATGGAAATCAAAAAAAGGCTGGAGTAGCGATATTGATCTCAGACAAAATAGATTTCAAGACAAAGACTGTAAGAAGAGAAAAATAAGGGGATTATATAATAGTAAATGGGGTAATCAAACAAGAAGACATAACCCTTATAAATATCTATGCACCCAACTCAGGTGCACCTAAATATGTAAAGGAAAGACTGCTGGAGCTAAAAGGAGAGATAGGGAGAAATACTATAATTGTTGGAGATCTCAACACCCCATTAGCTCCTTTAGACAGATCTTCTAGACAGAAAATAAATAAAGAGATAGAGGACTTAAATGATACTATAAATGGAATGGGCTTGACAGCTATCTATAGAACTTTCCACCCTATACCCACACCATATACATTTTTCTCACCCCGACATGGAACCTTTTCAAAGATTGATCATATGTTAGGACACATATCAAGCCTTTACAGATTCAAAGGCATAGAACTGTATCCAGCATCTTCTCTGACCATGATGGAATTAAACTCAAGATTATTTTCAAGAAACAACCCAGAAAATACACAAACACATGGAAACTGAACAACCTATTTCTGAATAACTTCTTCACTACTGAAGAAATTAAGGCTGAAATAAAAAAATTTATGGAAACAAATGATAATGAGTACACAAGTGTCCAGAATCTATGGGACACAGCAAAAGCAGTCATAAGAGAGAAATTTATAGAATTAGTGTGCATAAGAAAAGGATGGAAAGATGGCAAATAGATAACTTATCATCATGCCTCAGAGAATTGGAAAAACAATAACAAACAAACCCCCAAAATGCCAGGCAAAAAGAAATAATAAAGGTTCGAGCAGAAATAAATGAAATAGAAAATAAATGAACCATACAGAAAATAAATGAAAGCAAAAGCTGGTTCTTTGAAAAGATTAACAAGACCGACAAACCATTGGCTAGACTGATCAAGAAGAAGAAAGAAAGAAACCAGATTAATCAAATATACGACGAAACAGGCAATATTACTATGGACACAGCAGAAATAAAAAATATCATCAGAGGATACTATGAGCAACTATATGCCAACAAACAAGATAACTTGGAGGAGATAGACAAATTCCTGGATGCATATAATATACCAAGATTGGATCAGGAGGACATAGAGAACCTGAATAGACCCATAACAAGCCAGGAGATTGAATCAGTAATAAATAACCTCCCAACAAAGAAAAGCCCAGGCCAAGATGGCTTCAATTCTGAATTCTACAAAACTTTTAAGGAAGAGTTAACCCCTATCCTACTAAAATTATTTCTAAAGATTCAAAAGGAAGGAAACCTTCCAAATTCATTTTATGAAGCCTCCATAATCCTCATCCCAAAAACAGATAAGGACATGACAAAAAAAGGAAAACTACAGACCAATATCACTGATGAATATAGATGCAAAAATTCTCAACAAGATACTCGCAAATCATATCCAACAACACATAACAAAGATCATTCATCACAACCACGTAGGCTTTATACCAGGAATGCAAGGGTGGTTCAATATACGCAAGACCATAAATGTAATACACCACATTAACAGAAAGAAAGATAAAAACCATATGATCATCTCAATTGATGCGGAGAAAGCATTTGACAAAATACAACATCCTTTTATGATTAAGACTCTCAGTAAGATTGGTATAGAAGGGTCATTTCTTTTTTTTTTTTTTTTTTTCTTTTTTTTTTTTTTTTGGAGAGGTTTTTGCTATAGGGCGCGTGCGCTCGCCAGACAGACAGAGAGAGACAGAGAGACAGAAAGCAGGAAATCACCCCCCAGGGGGGATGGCCACGCCACAATCCCTTCTCCTCCACTCTCCTCTCGGGATCTTGGGCACGCACGCACACGCGCCCGGCGTGAGTCTAAGCCGCCGGGTCCGGGACTCGAACCGCGGTCGACTACGTGGGAGTCCAGCGACATAGCCATTATGCTAACTGCTGGTCCCTAGAAGGGTCATTTCTGAACACAATAAAAGCAATCTATGAAAAACCTACAGCTAACATTATACTAAAAGCTTTCAGCTTTTCCTCTGAAAACAGGTACTAGGCAAGGCTGCCCACTTTCCCCACTGCTCTTTAATATAGTACTGGAAGTCTTAGCTATTGCAATCAGAGAAGAGAACAATATTAAAGGCATTCAAATAGGAAAAGAGTTGAAAATATCTTTACTTGCAGATGACATGATGGTATACTTAGAAGACCCAAAGGTATCCATGAAAAAACTTCTTGAAGTAATAAGTGAATACAGTAAGGTGGCAGGATACAAAATCAATATCCAAAAGTCTATAGCATTTCTATTTATGAACAACAAGTTGAACGAAACAGCTGAAGAAAGGAATCCCTTTCACCATAGCCACAAGATGTATAAGATACCTAGGGATAAACCTAATTAAGAAAGTCAAAGACCTTTGTAAAGAAAACTACGAAAATCTTTTAAAAAGGTATTGAAAGTGACATAAAAAAGTGGAAGAACATCCCATGCTCCTGGATTGGAAGAATTAACATAATCAAAATGGCAATTCTACCCAAATTAATCTACATGTCTAATGCAATTCCAATCAAAATACCAGAAATATTCTTCACAGATCTAGAAAAGACAATCATAGAATTTGTCTGGAATCATAAAAGACCTCGTATTGCAAAAGCAATCCTGCGCAAGAAGGATGGAGTAGGAGGCATATCACTCCCTGATCCCAAGATATACTAGAAAGCTGTGGTCATCAAAACAGCATGGTATTGGCATAAAAACAGACATGTGGACCAATGGAAGAGACTAGAGACCCCAGAAATAACCCTCAAAGCTTACAGCCAACGGATCTTTGACAAAGGATATCAGTCAATCCATTGGGAAAAGGAAAACCTCTTTAGTAAATGTTGCTGGGAAAACTGGGTATCCACCTGCAGAAAGATGAAACTGAACCCCCATCTCTCACCATAAACAACAATCAACTCAAAATGGATCAAAGATCTGAACCTAAGACCTCAAACAATAAAACTACTGGTGGAAAATGCTGGGGAAACCCTGGGAGACATTGGAGTAGGCAAAGACTTCTTAAATAAAACTCCCAAAGCACAGGCAATAATCCCTAAAATAGACAAGTGGGACTATATTAGACTAAGAAGTTACTGCACAGCAAAGGACATAGAATCAAGTGTGAACCAACAACCCTCAGAATGGGAAAATATTTTTGTTAAATATGCCTCAGACAAGGGACTGATAACCAGAATACACTGGGAACTCAAGTGCCTTATGCAAAAAAAAAAAATGATGAATCCAATTAAAAGATGGGAAAATGAGCTGAACAAAAATCTCTCTAAGGAAGACATACGAACAGCTAAAAAGCATATGAGGAAATGCTCAACATCCCTCATCATAAGGGAGATGCAGATAAAAACCACAATGAGATACTACCTAACCCCTGTCAGAATGGCAAAAATTAAGAATATAAAAAATGATAAGTGTTGGCAGGGATGTGGTGAAAAGGGAACCCTCCTACACTGTTGGTGGGAATGTAAACTAGTTCAACCACTGTGGAGAACAATATGGAGGTTCCTCAAAGATCTACAAATAGAACTACCATTTGACCCAGCAATCCCACTTCTGGGTATTTACCCGAAAGACAGGAGAACGCTCAGTCAGAAAAGTGCTTGCATATCAATGTTTATTGCAGCATTATTCACAATTGCCAAGACATGGAACCAACCTAAATGTCCACAAACTGAGGAATGGATTGGAAAAGTGTGGTATATATACTCTATGGAATACTACTCAGCCATAAAAAATAACAAGACCTTGGCATTTGATAGAAAGTGGTCAGATATGGAGGATCTATTGCTGAGTGAAGTAAGCCAGGCTATGAAAGAAAGATATTGTATGTATCCACTCAATATATACCGACTATCCGCACTCTATGGTAGAGAGCGAAAAATTGGAGGACATAAAAGCAGCGAAGGTACTTAACGAGAATAGGACAGTGTGGAAGGGGGGGTGAGGAGAAGAGGATAGAGAAAGATAGCAAGAGAACAATAGAGAGGTAAGACGTTAGTGGGAAACAGATATGGCTTATTACCTGGTGATGATGACATGTATAGTATTCTCAACTGGATTGGTCTGAGAAGTATTTCATGATGGGTAAAGTCTTTTTACAAGAAAAATGAGAAATAGTGATTGACTGTTTTAAAAAATAATTAGAATAATAATAATAATGATTGGAAAAAAACATAGAAAAGATATTGAATGATGAAGTGGGGAGATTAATGTCTCTGTATTGACTGACATGCATGGTATTCCCTTTTGAAAAAGCAATGTAGGGAACCAGCAGTTAGCGTAATGGCTATGTTGCTGGACTCCCACGTAGTCGACCGCGGTTCGCGTCTCGGACCCGGTGGCTTACAACTCACGCCGGGCGCGTGTGCGTGCGTGCCCAAGATCCCGAGAGGAGAATGGAGGAGAAGGGATTGAGGCGTGACCATCCCCCCTGGGGGGTGATTTCTCGCTTTCTGTCTCTCTGTCTCTCTCTGTCTGTCTGGCGAGCGCACGCGCCCTATAGCAAAAAACCTCTCAAAAAAAAAAAAAAAAAAAGCAATGTAATACACTGTAAAATTATATGTAACCCAATGTAATATAAAGAAGATTATGATGATAATAAAAAAAATGTCCACTTCATTTAACAAAGTGTTAAAATCTTTAATAATTTCTGAGAGTGAAAATATGTAAATACAAATATAGTAATGAAAAAATATAAGTACATAAAGAGAAAATTGCATAAATACATAATAAATAATGAAAAAGTAAAATATTGATGGCTAATATTATTGGGTTGTCAGAAATGTCATGACACATTTTTGCATGGAAAAACCTAGAAAAATACATCATGACTTTCCTGACAACCTAATAATTTTCAAAAGTTACTTCTAGTGATCAAAGAAATGCAAAAGTAAAGAAAGGAAAATAAACTTCTGATCAAATTTATAAATTCAATAAAAATTATAAATTCAGTGTTGATAAAAGTCAACTGTGCTGCCCAATGGGATATGCATTCCCATTGAGGGCTTTAGAACATGTAAGTGAGAGTGCAAACTGGAATACAAATTGGAAATGTAAATTAACCGAATCTTCCTGGAGGTTAGGAGCCTTATAAGTCTATAGATGTTTAACTCATTAACTGCTTTTGTAGAAATTTAGATGTAGGAACAATTTAAACTATTAACAACTATGTTTTTGCGAAACACTGTTAAGAGAACAAAGCAAAGCACAAAACTGTAGAATGCACAAGTCCATGTAAAAGTGAAAGGGGTAGGAAATACAGACAAGTACCATCAGCTGCCTCAGAGTGCAGAGGTTAGTGCGGGAACTTTCCTGTCCCTTCATACTGTGTGTGTGTGTGTGTGTGTGTCTTAATTTGCTAGAGAGCACATGTGTCTGCCAGAGAGGGGAGGAAGAGGAAGGAAAGCGAGGGCAAGTGAGAAAGTCCTCTCATGAGGGATGGCCACACAGCAATCCCTTCTCCTCCATCTTGCCTTTCAGGATTTGGGGCACGCACACATGCCTGGCGTGTTTATCAAGCTACGAATCTGAAACTCCTACCACAGAATCAGCCATGTGGAATCTGGCCACTTTAACCACCAGGCTAGTTGTTGCTGTATTTTTTAACACTTGCACCATTTTTAAAAAATGGACACATTTTAGATTTAGAATAGAAAAAGAAGAAGAAGAAGAAAAATTACTGGTATAGGCAGTATTCTCTATACTAGAATATTCTTCGTTCTCAAATTGTCCTATTCTTCCCTTTTTTTAAATCATCTACTATTACATAATTTGATTTGTTTTTCCTCTTTTCTATCAGGCAATTTCTATCAGGCAAGTGAAAATCATAACACAGGAACCTTCTTTCGCACCATTCCAGTGACATCTGCATATGCAAGTTTTCACAAAATTCATAGAATAAGTATATTTTGTAGAAAAGAGTACACATAGATTTCAATTTCTTTGAACCAAAATAAACTTGTACTTTAATTCTGTTTTGCCATGGGTTTATCTGTTTAGCCATAGGGCATGTGCACTCACTGGAGAGACAAAGAGGGAAAGTGAGAAATTATCCCATGGGGGATAGTCATGCCACAATCCCTTCTCCATTCTCTCAGGATCTGGGGCACACACACACATGTACCTGGTGTGATTTTCAAGCCTCCAGGTCCAGGACTTGAATCATGGTTAGCCATGTGGGAGTTCAGTGCCTTAACCACCATGCCTAATATTGGCCCCTCCCATGGAATTTTGTAAGTCCCTTCACCTGTATATATGGGTATACATATTTATATTTGTACTATAAAATATTGTGTAAGACTAATATACAGTCAAAAATCATTAAATGTTGAATAAGATAAATATGTCTACATCCTTGATTTGATTATTTCATACCGTACTCATGCTTTGAAAAACCATCCTGTACGCCATAAAGAAATATAATTTTTATACATAAACCAAGTATCCCAATAAAAAAAATTTTTAAATAGGAAGGAAGGACAGAAGGGAAGGAGGGAATAATTATGGTGCCATGTTTGGGTGATATCTACAGATCTACACACATTTGATATCATTACTTCCACTGAAACCCTGAAGATGTAGGCACGTAATTAGAGTATAGGCACAATTGAGTCAGTTTATGATGAAGCATCTTGACAGTCAAATGTTAGACTGACGTAGATCGGAGGTAGTGCTGTTTTAATCACTGACTTCAGACAACTGTTTGCTCAGCTTATTTTGAGCAAGCTAAGAATTTGCACGCAATTTGTTTTGCTTGGGGGAAATCTAAGAAAATGCATTCCTTGATATCTCTCGTCACCCCCTCCAGCATATACCTTCTCAAGTCTCATTCCACCTCACCAAGGACAGTTTCATCTACTCCACAAAGTGCATGAAAATGTGGATGGATAGCAGGGGCAAATGAATGAGCCAAAAGAATTCCCTGATGTCAAGAAGGATTAGGGAATCTGGAGCAGCTGAGCTTCAGCCTTTCAGGGTGTACACTGGAGGAGGAGGAGGAGGAGGAGGAGGAGGAGGAAGAAAAGGAGGAGGAGGAAAAGGAAGAGGAGGAGGAGGAGGAGGAAAAGGAAGAGGAGGAGGAGGAAGAAAAGGAGGAGGAAAAGGAGGAGGAGGAGGAGGAGGAGGAGGGATTTATCAGCAAAGAAGCCTGATCTGCCTGAGCCTGTTAATTCCCCTGTTGACCAAATAGATCAAACACGATTCAGGATTATTTCAACAAACCATCTTGACAAGTAAACAGTTTCTGCAAACTGAGGCTCTTTCTGGCTATTGCAAAATGAATTGTGCGAACAAGGCTGAGGTAATATTGCTAGGAATCAAACAATATGGCAATATCATGCTTGTGTATCCAGCTGCCCAGCTGGTCGATGAAGACTCAGACAATCTGAAGAGCTTAAATGTGCTATTCAAAAAAATTCTTCATGTTTTCCTTTAGCCGAGGATGATATTCAAGTTCTATTTTTAGCAGCAAAACCTTTTTTCCCTCTAATTCCAATTCATAAAGCATATAACTTAGAGCATTTCTGGCTGACCTGGCAGGAGCCCAGCCATGTTAAATGCCCCTTCCAAATCCTCCCAGACACGTTCCTGCAATGCTACAATGCATGAAAGACTGGAAACCCCACTTTTGAAGAACAGAAACAACCAAGATGAAATAAAATGGACGGGTAGTATCTATGTTTATCTTGAAACTTTATATAAAATCTATCTGAGTGTGAGAGGATAAGCAAAATTGCCCATGTCTGTCTTTTGAGCACCCCTGAACCTCCTGTTCCCTCCCAGTCCTCCTCCCTGCATCCTCCTCACACCCTCTCACCCCTTTGTCCCAGGTCATGTACCCTGCCAGAGAGCTTGGCTGACCAGAGCTCCACAGTCTTCTCCCCCTTCCCACCCCCCAGCGCCACCAGAGCATCCTCTCAGGAACCTGGAGCAAATCACCACATGAACAGTTCATGAGAATTTGTACTGTTGGAGACATTCACGGTCTTCCCCGGATCACTTCCTCTGCCTCCGCGTTGGCAGTCTTGATAGTCTTCTAATCTAGAAGTCAGGCCCTAGGCAACTCAAGTGGAGAGTTTCTGCCCCAGGGGCACATGGCCTTGTGATGGGCCATGAGCTCTGTCCCTCTGTCCCTCTCTCTGTCCCCCCATCCTTCCCCCCTCCCTCGCTCACTCTCTTTCTTTCCCCTCCAGGCATTTGTGAGCAGAGCTCAAAGAAAAAGGCAGGGCTGCCTTCATCCTGGGGAATGTCCAGACAAGAACCCCTACAAGCTGTCACATCATTAGACGCCTTGTTCAGCCACTCTGGGTATCCTCACTCTGTCCTTTCATTTAGTGACTTACACATACATCTTTGAATAAATTGCCCTTTTTCCTAAGTTATATGGAGTCTGCCTGTTGCTTACAGCCAATGAATCCTGAATGATCCACGCTTTTATAAAGCATGTTCAGATTCATTACATACTTTGGCTCCCAGGATAATCTTTTGAAGTTGGATAAGGAAAGTACCTTGATTTTGTTTTACAGGTAAAAGAACAGAGGCGTGGATGATTTCATTGTATTGTCCAAGCCGCAAGTTCAGTACACAGCATCAAGCATGTGTCAAACCCAGGTCTTCCAACCCTTCCTCGCCCATGTCACACCTTGGGGTGGACCTAGCCCTGCCAATGAAATGTGTTTTCTGTCTCATTCCCTCAGAACCTGCGGATGCTACATTTGTTCATTCAAAAAGCCAAGCCCCATGGAATAAAAGGCTGATAGAAGGTTCATTGTGCTTTCCTTCTCAAGGACCTTTTTTTAATATTTAATTTTATTTATTATTTTTTAATTTGATGAGAGAAGGAGAGAGAGAGAGAGAGAGAGAGCAAGCCACCAGAGAGCAAGCTGTTCGGCCAAAGACTCGAACCGTGGTCAGCCAGATGGGAGTCCAACACCTCAACCACCACGCTACCTGATGGCCCCAAGGACTTTTATTTTAAATAGAAAGTCAAACAAGCACATACTCCCCTGAAGCCTAAAAAAGTACTCATTGAGATAAATGAAATTCAGAGACAAATTTTGAAAATAAGTGTGTGTATTCTACATTTCATGTTTATTTTCAAAGGTAATGATTCAAATGTCATTTGTCAGTTATTCTGCAGAGAGCACCCACATTTCATTTTGTGTGATTTCTGTCTGATAGTTAGGCTCACATGGACACAAATTGCTACAAAGAGAAAAAATTGCAAATGCTTTGGAAAATTAATAGGATGCCTCTTATAACAGAAAGAAAAAATAGGACACTATCTCAACCTTCAGGAGGGAACTAAATAACCCAGGTCATAAAATTCTCTTTTGTGTCTAGAATTAACAAGGGATAAATTATTATCTTACTGTGTCTATCATAGCTACTTGTTAAATACAGTGAATCCAATCAGAGAAATAATCCGAGACTCTCTCCTCTGCTCAACACACACTCATGTACGTCATGAGAAGTCTAGTCTATGATGGATATGGAAGAAAGAGAATTTCATTTTAAAAGGCCTGATTCTAGTTACAACAATCTGTCAAGAATTCCTGGTCCTCTTAACAAAGAGAGGAACTTCTCTTGCCCCTGTAGGCCTCCAATAACACCATTCTTAAAGTAAGATGACCAGATTTTGAGTCTGCACTCCACTGTCACTCTCACTGTGATTTTGAACAAACTGTTAGTTTTTTCTGAGTCACTTCAATTTTGTATACAATGAATGAAAATAATATTACCTACTCTTCCAATTCACAACATTTTAGTGGACTGTTGGTGCAGATAAATAATAAAGGTATAGATAGAATTTGGGTATTATCAGATACAGACTAGATACCCATGCAGACAGTTCTAGAAAGCATTTTTTTTTTTTTTTTTTTTTTTTTTTTTGAGAGAGAGAGATATGTTTGCTATAGGGTATGTGCCCTCACCAGAGAGACAGAAGGTGAGAAATCACTCCCCAGGGGGGCGGCCATGCCACAGTCCCCTTTCCTCCTTCCTCCTCTTGGGATTTTGAGCATGCACACACATGCGTCTGGCTTGAGTTTCAAATCACTGAGTTACAGACCTGAACCGCAGTTGACCATATGGGAGTCCAGCGTCTCAACTACTATGCCACCTGCTGGCCCCTAGAAGGCATTTTTATTAACCTTATAGAGTAGACTCAAAAATTGGACCTATTAGCTCACTGAGAAAGGATCTATCTCTCTGTGGGTAGCTTCATGTTAACTAAATAAATGAGACTTTTATGTAAAACCAGAACTTTCAGTTACTATTTACATTAATAAATGCAACTGACCTTAAATATATTTTAACTTTTCCTATGCTCGGTGGTACATCTATGTTATTAATAATTTAATATAGAGACTAACAGATGCCATAATGGTTACATCTCTGGACTTCCACGTAGTCAACTGCAGGTTGAGGGCAGGGCCTGGTGGCTTAAAATTCACACTGGGTGCACGTGCATGCATGTCCAAAATCTTGAGAGGAGATTGGAGGAGAACGGATTGCAGCATGATCATCCCCTGGGGGAGAATTTCTCAGATACTGTCTCTGTATCTCTCTGGCAAGTGCACATGCCCTTCCTGTAACAAAAATCTCTCTTAAAAAAAAAATCAGTATGTGCCAGTATCCAAATAAAGTCATTTATACAATTATACAATAAAGTCATTTATTTGCAATGGCTCTGCATCCTCACTCTGTGAGCAATAATTCCAATTTGCCCTATTACTTTTCTTCCCCAAATACCTCTAAAGATTTCAAAGAATGCTCACATGTTTAAAAGTCATTGCTTATCTGCAGCTTCCTATCTGCAAAGAGAGACACAGCCCTTAAGGAAGGACTTGACATCCACCGAGATGAGCATTTACATTTGCTGGCCCCAGTGGATAGTCCTACTTGCTAGCTTTGGTTAAAACAATTGTCCAAAGCTAGCAAGGTGGCATGGCAGTTAAGGCGTAGGCTCCTACCTGGCCAACTTCAGTTCGAGTTCCAGACCTGGCAGCTTAAAAATCATGCTAGGTGCATGTGCATGAGTGCCCAAAACCCCAAAAGAATAGAGAAGAAGGGATTGCAGCATGGCCATCCCCCTTGAGGGGTGATTTCTTACTTTCCCTCTCTGCAACAAGTGTATCCGCCCCATGGCAACAATCTAAAAAAATAAAATAAAATAAAATAAAATAAAAAAATGTTAAATAAAACTAAAACAGCTGTCATTGAGAAGCCAGCAATGAAGCTGGGCTCTGATGCTACTGCACACATTTGGTGGAGCTCCATGTGTTCCAGGCAAAGAAGGTTCTATGAGGTACAGAAAAGGAACAACACCATTTCCTTTCACAATCAGCTATAGAAGTTACATAGAAAAACTGCAGAACACCTAAGAGTTTCTGTATTTTGGAAGACAAGTTCTTCCAATTCAAAGATACATTCATTTTTTCCAAGGTGTCAGGCTGGTTGTATCACAATGGTTCCATTGTCAGTCATCCTAGGTGTGGAACCAGGACCCACTCCAAAGTGAGACCCTGAGGAAAGGCTAGATCATTAATAAAGCATCTCATTGCTCTTTCCCATTACAGGGTTTTTATCAAGTCCACCCCAAGGCATCAGGGATATATCGATGCCTTTGAACCTTAAAGAAAAAAATAAAATAAAAAAAGAATCAAAGTGACTAAATTGCTTGCAGCAGTCACACATCTGCAATGCGGGAACCATCTGGGAACATCCCAGGTTGGGGTCCCAAGGCTCCCCTTGTGCACACAGCAGAGATGCATGTGGGCTGAGGGGTGGATCGCAAAGTGAAGGTGCCACTGAGGGTACCTGCTTCTTTCTCTCTGAAATAAATAAATATTTAAAAGAGAAGAAAGAAGATTCAGGCTCATCTTTTTTCTTTTTTCCCCTCTCAAGAAGCTCTTATTCCCCCATATAAATTAGTAGATCCAAGTATAAAAAATTCAAACTAGAGTAACACAGCCCAAATTTACCCTGTGGCATTCAAGCCCAAGAGTTAGCAAACATTTAAGAAAATCTTGAAGCAATTTTCTCCACTAACAAAGTTAGAATGCTAGACTTGGTGAAAGTGTCCCCCCTTTCATACACACACTCACATGCATGCACACACCTATCAGCTATAGGAAGAGTCCTAATAATGCACCAGATTTAAATTAAACTAAAAAAAAACTGAATGAAAAAAAATATATGGAGATATCAAATGAGCAAGCAGGTTCTGTAATGGGCTGTTTGATGGAGCCTGGAAATTTAATGAGCAACTTGAAAAATCACTTAATATCTGGTTAAGAAACTTAAAGATCATTTATCCAGCCCCTTCATTTTATAACAGAAAATGGAAATCCAGATTGATGAAGGGACTGCTCCAAGGTCACACTGCTCCTCCGAGACAAAGTCTAGATGAGAGCTTGTCCGCGACACACTACCACCTATGCTTCCTGCATCCACAACACGTGCTTGAAAGCCTGTCCTTTTGCTAATAAAGAAAATAGTTTCCATCAAATTTATTTAATGAATTAGGATAATTCTAATTCTTCACATTAGAATACTTGGGGGGGGGGAACTCTTGCAGAAGCCCCATTCCATTCTGTAAGATTAAACGTAGGCTGTTAACTATAAGATTAAACTGTAGGCTGTTACTGCAGCCTTCACAGATGATTAGTATTAGCACTACCACTATCATGCTCTGGGTATTTCCCACTCAGTGGATACCACAGCAAATACTTCATTGCTGTTGTTTTCCTCATCCATCTTTATAGGAATACACATGGAAATGAATTGAGAGAGCTTGGGTACCGTGCTCAAAGTCATCCGGTTACTAACTGGTAGACTAGCATTCAAGTTCAGGAAAACCGACGGCACTCTAGAGGGAGAAGCAGATTAAAACCTTTTTTTGTATCTTTAGACCCCTCTGACATATGTCCTGCCTTATTAAGCCCGTTACTGGTCTCGTCGCCCCCCATCCCTTCCTTCCCTCCACCTAGCTGTACTACAGGCTTCTACCACATTTACCCTTCCAAACACTAATTTCTGTGTGCCAAGTCCTCACCCTAAAACCTTCAGTAACTCCGCACAGCCTGTCTAATGCCTTCCATAGAATGTTCTAATCTACCTTTCTAACACTCGATCCTATTTCTTCTTTACAAAAGTCTTGCTCTTGTCAAACTGGTTCACCTTCTGTCTTCAACGTGCACCTTGAAATGTATCCCTTCATTCTCCAACATTTACCAAGTACCTCCTATGTGCCAGGTATTGAGTTAAAAAATGGAAATACAAACACAAAAGAGACTTCTCTAGACAGGTGAACGAGTGGCACAGTCAAGCAAAGAGATTGTCCTAACTCAGGTCTGTCAAAACACAGTGGGAACCAAAGTGTGTTCTGAGTTTTGGCTTGTGTTTTTCTCTGGTATGCGTTTTCATAATCCATGTGTCCTCTGTCCACCCGCACTTCACTGAACATCACCAGATCAGGTTCGAATGCCATTTCCTTCATGAACTCTCGCCTCATAACCACACACAGGGATTTCCTCCAAAAAATTATAGTGAAAGTTTCCACTAAACAAAACCCCTTCCAGCTATATTTTACTTTCTGTTTTAAAATCTTGAAAGTGGATGCTTACAAAAGTAAGAGCAGCAGAATATAAATTTGCACAAATTCCAAATGTGATTGCAAAGACCCTGATGATTATAGACGGTTCTTTCTAACTGTACTTGGAAACGGCTGGCTTCCCTCTGCCTCCAGTTTTAGCTATGTTAGAGTTTATTGATTCACAACTTAAATGAGAAGGAGAAAAATGGTACAAGAGTTTCCTGTTGTGAACAGTGAAAAAGAGAGACAACACTAAAAAAGGTATTGTGTGTATTGTGAGAGCAGGGTTTCCCGGGGTGAAATAACCTGGATTGTGGCAATGAAAGGTATAAGAGGTACCGACGGGTACTTCTTGCCCTGAGCCAGGGATGTATGGAAGAAATGTAAAACCAGGACCAGCCACTATGCCTCCCAACCTACTCAGACACTTTTAGGATCACCTCCAGGAGAGGAGCAGATTAGGAAATTGCCTCTACCCAACCAATCATACTGCAGTTATCCGACTACATCCCAGACATAGGTTTCCTGAGTACAGGGTCTTACCAAATTCATTCCCCCATTCCACAACGTCTAACACACTCTTGGGTGTATAGTAGGTACTCAGAAATATTTTCTGAACATGTGCTTCAAAAAAGAACTGATAGACCCGTAAATGGTTATAAACAGCAAGTCTAAACAACTATAATGGATAATTTTCCAGCCTTTGCTTTGACATACAGTATCACTAGTGCTTCTGAGTGCTTCCTCACCCCAGTCCACACTACAATAAATCTAATCTAGTCTGCAGCACACCCAAGAAATTTGCTCATACCTCTCTACTCCTTCATATAGAAAAGGAAGTAAAAAATGTTAACTACAGGAGTTGAGACAACAAGCCAAGAGCCACAGTGTTCCAAAGTATTGCTGGACTTGGACAAGTTACAAAGGCTAACAGCCACTCTGGACTGAGTTTTCAGTGCTCAGCACACTGAAAATCAATTGCTGTCCAAGGCTCTGAGAACTGAAAAGACCACAGCGAAACCATTGCAGGCAGCTTTTTGATCTCCTCCTCACACTGTATTTATTGGCCCCCATGGCCTTCTAACTTAAGCCATGAAAACATTTTGTAAAAGAAAATATGATCCTGGAGCATTAACTGGACTCCTCTCTATGCCCAGAGAGTAAATCGTGAGACTGGATGACCTACAGCTAACTAAGCCTCCCAAATTTCCAGCCCTGGCCAGAGGCAGTGAGGAAAGTGTATTAGTTTCTGTACATAAAATAAGAGCCAGAGAGAATAACAGAATTTTTGGACTGAAAGGAACCCTATATTCATCTAAAAACAGTGATTTTCAAGCCACTTTTGGTCATGAGTCCTTGCTTCAGATGAAAATCATTCAGACCTTTAGTATAACTGAGAAAATAGTAATAAGAGTCTCTCCTGAAGAAAAAATATGGGAGGCAAAAGAGGCAGAATCTCCAGAACTTCAGAAAATGGCTTCAATACTCTGATTCTAACCTACCCCCTAAATTTCACATCTGCAAAAAGGTCTATGAGAAGAAAATGACTTTATCTCTACTTTCTAGTCAAGGACACTAGAGCACAACT
Source organism: Tupaia tana (assembly GCA_026018925.1). Classification (NCBI taxonomy): domain Eukaryota; kingdom Metazoa; phylum Chordata; class Mammalia; order Scandentia; family Tupaiidae; genus Tupaia; species Tupaia tana. Next base: position 4,340,510 of record JAKSZU010000012.1, on the reverse strand, counting down.
TTGTTTTTTGTTTTTGTTTTCGCCAAGATGATACAGTTAGCACATCAGTCAGAGTCTCTTCTAAACATAGATGGCACATTCAAATTTGATAGCTTAAAAAGAGACAGTTTACAAAGGTACGAACAGGATTTCCAAGAGCAACAAGGGACAGTGTAGTTACTCCAGGGTTGGTTCTTTAGGCTTGAAAAGGGAAGGAAAGAGAACAATTAGATGACCTCGAAGAAGGGACTCCTGTGGAAAGGGGTACCTTAATAGGAGATGTAAGAGTTGAAAGGCTTTCCCAGCCCCAGGAAACCCTACAAGGAGAACCTCAGAGGAATCCACATACTCTATTCATTCTCTTCCTTCTCGCTGATCCCTTGCCAGGCCTTCCATTGGCTGAAACAATCAGAAATCAAGAAGAGACAAGGGAGGGCATTATATGGGAGTAAAGGGCTAATTCATCAAGGAGACAGAACGCTTATGAACATCAACACACCCAACTCAAGAGCACACAAATACATGAAGGAAAGACTACTAGATCTAAAAGGAGAGACAGGCTGCAACACAGAATTGTTGGGGATCTCAACACCCCATTATCTCCTTTAGACAGATCTAGACAGAAAATAAGCGAAGAGTTACAGGACCTAAACGATACCATAAATCAAATGGACTTGACAGACATCTATAGAACTTTCCATCCCAAAATCACAAAATACACATTTTTCTCACCCTCACATGAAATCTTTTCAAAGATTGACCACATGAGGGACTAGCAGTTAGCATAATGGCTATGTCGCTGAACTCCCACGTAGTCGACCACAGTTCGAGTCCCAGACCCGGCGGCTTAAACTCACGCCGGGCGCGTGTGCGTGCATGCCCAAGATCCCAAGAGGAGAACAGAGGAGAAGGGATTGCGGCATGACCATCCCCCCTAGGGGGTGATTTCTCGCTTTACGTCTCTCTGTCTCTCTGTCTGTCTGTCTGGCGAACGCACGTGCCCTATAGCAAAAACCTCTCCAAAAAAAAAAAAAAAAAAAGATTGACCACATGATAAAGCACGAATCAAGCCTTTACAGATTCAAAGGCATAGATATTATATTCAGCATTTTCTCTGACCATGGTGAAATTAAACTTGATATTAATTTCAGGAAAAATCCTCAAAAATATACAAACACATGGAAACTAAACAACCTAATCCTGAATGACTTCACAATTGCCAAAGAAATTAAGACTGTTATTAAAAGATTTATGGGAGCAAATTATAATGAGTACACAAGTCTCCTTAATTTATGAGACACCACAAAAGCAGTCATAAGAGGGAAATTCATAGCAATTAGTGTGCATATGAAAAAGATAGAAAGGTAGCATAGGACAACCTAACATCATGCCTCCCTCAGAGATTTGGAAAAACAAAACAAAACAATTTTTAAATGCTGGGAGAAAAGAAATAATAGAGATTTAAGCAAGAATAAAATAGAAAATAAACAAACTGTATAGAAAATAAGTGAAAGTAAAAGCTGGTTCTTTGAAAAGATAAAGACTGACACATCATTAGCTAGACTGATTAAGAAGAGAGAAAAAATCCATATAAATCAAATTCACAATGAAACAGGCACTATTACAACAGATGCAATAGAAATACAAAACATCATTAGAGGATACTATGAGCAACTATACGCCAACAAACAAGTAAACGTGGAGATGGATAAATTCTTAGACACATATAATATACCGAGACTGACTCAGGAGGACACAGAAAGCCTGAATAGATCTATAACAAGCAATGAGATTGAATCAGTAATAAATAACTTTCTAACGAGCCCAGGTCCTGATGGCTTCACTTCTGAATTCTACAAAACTTTTAAGGAATAGTTAACCACCCATTCTATTCAAATTATTTCTAAAGATTTGAAAGGAAGGAATTCTCCCAAATTCATTTTATGAGCCTCCATCACCCTTATTCCCAAAACAGATAAAGACATGACAAAAAAGAAACTACATGGGGCCAGCAGGTGGTGTGGTGGTTAAGGTGTTGGACTCCCATGTGGCCAGCTGTGGTTTGAGTTTGGGACTTGACAGCCTGCTTTCTCACTCTCCCTTTCTCTCTCTCTCTTAAAAATAACACATAGAATTGAATAATTTTTTAAAAAAAGGAAAACTACAGACCAATATCTCTGATGAAAATAGATGCAAAAATTCTCAACAAGATACTAGCAAATTGTACCTAACGACATATAAAAAAGATTATTCATTATGACCAGGTAGGTTTTATTCCAGGGATGCAAGGGTGGTTCAACATACACAAAAATGTAAACACAATACACCATATTAACAGAAATAAAGATAAAAAACATGATCATTTCAATTGATGCAGAAAAAGCATTTGACAAAATACATCGCTTCATAATTAAGATTCAGCAAAATCGGCATAGAAGAGTCATTTCCCAACACAATGAAAAACCTATAGCTATCTTTATACTGAATGGGGAAAAGCATTTCCACCAAAAACTGGTACAAGATAAGGCTACCCACTTTCTCCACTTCTTTTCAATATAGTGCTTCAAGTCCTAGTCAATGCATTCAGAAAAGACAATAATATAAAAGGAATTCGAATAGGGGAAAAATGAGTTGAAAATCTCTATTTTCAAGTGACAGGATGGTATACATAGAAAGTCTAATGGCATCCATGAAAAAACTTTTCAAAGTACTAAATGAATATAGTGAAGTGGCAAGATATAAAATCAACATACAAAAATCTATAGCATTTCTATATACAAACAACAAGCTGATTGAGATAGAACTGAAGAAAGTAATCTCTTTCACCATTGCCACAGAATGTATAAGATATGTACAGACAAATCAAGGAAGTCAAAAAACCTCTACAAGGAAAACTATGAAAATCTTTAAAAAGATATTGAAAATGAAGCAAAAAAGTGGAAGGACATCAGCTGTTCCTGGATTGGAAGAATTACTATAATCAAAATGGCAGTTCTACCCAAATTAATCAACATATTTAATGCAATTTCAATCAAATTACAAGAGACATTCCTCACAGATCTAGGAAAAACAATCATAAAATTTGTCTGGAATCATAAAAGACCCTATATTACCAAAACAATCCTGTGTAAGAAAAGTGGAGTAGGAGGCATTTTACTTCCTGACCCCAAAATATATTATAATGCTGTGATAATCAAAACAGCATGGTTATGGCACAAAAACAGACATCTGGACCAATGGAACAGGATAGAGACCCCAGAAATAAACCTCAAAACATACAGCCAACTGATTTTTCACAAAGGGTACCAGTCAATCCAGTGGAAAAAGAAAAACCTCTTTAGCAAATGGTGCTGGAAAACTGGGTATCAACCTGTAGAAAGATGAAATTCATGGGGCCAGTAGGTGGTGTGGTGGTTAAGAGTGTTGAACCCCACATGGCCAACTGCAGTTCAAGCCCAGACCTGGTGGCTTGCTTTCTCTCTTTTTTTTGGGGGGGGGGGGGAGGAGAGGTTTTTTCTGGGGGGAAGGGCATGGGCGCTCGCCAGAAAGAGACAGAAAGCGAGAAATCACCACGGGGGCGGGGGGTGGGGGGAGATGGCCACGCCATGATCCCTTCTCCTCCATTATCCTCTCATGATCTTGGGCACACACACACACACGTGCCTGGTGTGATTTTAAGCCACCGGGTCTGGGACTCAAACCACGGTCTACATAGGAGTCCAGCAACATAGCCATTATGCCAACTGCTGGTCCCAGTGGTGGCTTGCTTTCACACTTTCTCTTTCTCTCTCTCTCTCTCTCTCTCTCTCTCTCTCTCTCTCTCTCTCTCCCCCCTTTCTGGTCAAATTACAATAAAGTTAAATAAAATAATTCTTTAAGGGAAAAAAAAAGATGAAACTCTATCTCTCTCTCTCACCGTTAACAAAAGTCAACTCAAAGATCTAAACCTAAGACCTCAAACTGTAAAAATACTGGTAGAAAACACTGGAGAAACTCTGGAAGGCATTGTGGTAGACAAAGGCTTCCTAAATAAGTCCCCCAAAACACAGGCAATAATCCCAAAAACAGACAAGTGGGATTACATCAGATTAAGGTTTCTGCACAGCAAAAGACAGAGTAAATTAGTGTGAATTGACAACCCTCAGAATGGGAAAATATTTTTGTGAACTATGTTTCAGATAAGGGACTGATAACCAGCATACACGGGAACTCAAGTAGCTTACCCCCAAAAAATGATTTAATCTAATTAAAAGATGGGAAAATAAGCTGAACAAACAACGCTTTAAGGAAGTCATACAAACAGCCAAAAAGCATATGAAAAAATGCTCAACATCTCTCATCATAAGGGAGATGCAGATCAAAATCACAATGAGATACCAGCTAACCCTATTCAGAATGGCGAGGATTAAAAATACAAAAGATGATAAATGTTGGTGGGGCTGTGGTGAAAGGGCAACTCTCCTACATGGTTGGTGGGAATGTGAATTGGCCCACCCAACGTGGAGAGCAATATGGAGGTTCCTCAAAGATCTACAAATAGAACTACCATATGATCCAGCAATTTCATTCCTGGGTACCTACACAAAGGACAGGAGGATGCTCAGTTGGAAAAGTGCTTGCACATCAATGTTTATTGTGGCATTATTCACAATTACTAAGACATGGGACCAACCCAAATGTCCAAAAACAGATTAATGGACTGAAAAAGTATGGCACATATAGTCCATGGAATACTATCCAGCCATAAAAATCAAGACCCTGGCATTTGATAGAAAGTGGATGCACCTGGAAGATTTATTGCTGAGTGAAGTAAGCCAGGCTATGAAAGAGAGATATTGTATGTCTCCACTTAACATATACCAACTGTCCACACTCTATGATAGAAACTGAAACACTGGATGACATACAAGCATTAAAATAGGAAGGAGGGTGGGAGAGGGGAAGAGTGTAGGGAAGGAAATTAGGAGAAAAAATGCAGAGATAAGACATTTGTGAGACACAGGTTTATTACTTGTTGATGATACCTCCAGTTCTCAACTGGACGGGAGCAAAGTATACTTTATGTTGAGTAAATTCACTTTGCAAGCTAAGTGATGTATCATGATTGAATGCATAAAATAAATTAAAATTTTAAAAAAGAAATCAGATAGTAAGAGGACCTATCAATGTATTCCAAATAGATCAGTCTCCTGGAGCACAGAGTAGGGTAGAAAAGAGGAGAAAGAGCATTAAAGGGCCCATCAAAGTTACCTGCTACAGGGGCCAGCAGGTGGCATGGTGATTGAGGCTCTGGACTCCCACATGGCAGTTTGCTCTCTCACTCGCTCTCTCTCTCTCTCTTTCTCTCTCTCTCTCTCTCTCTCTCTCTCTCTCTCTCTCTCTCACACACACACACACCCTACAACAAATTTTTTAAATAATAAATTAAATTTTAGAAAGTTATCTGCTATAGTTAAGCCAGTGCTAAAGCCAAAATTATTTATATATCTAATGGCCAAATCTTCTTGATCACATAGTAGTGTTTTGCACTTCAGGGATGACTTTTTTTTTTAATCCATATAACTCCTAGGTGGTAAAGCTAGTACTGAATACAATTTCTTCTCCATTACTCCACAAAAACATATTTTGCATCCTAGTACCCAAGAAACATAGATAATGTTAACTCCAATACTCAGCAACACTTCAAACTTCTCAAATTCAATCATGTTTTTCTTAATATGAGATATGATAGCTTTCCCAACGTACTTTGTAATATCAAAATAATCCATGTCCTGACAACTATTTTAACATTTTAATTCCCATATCAAGAACTTTTAGGTGCCAGTTCATCTTCACCCTATGACGTAATTAATATGCTCAAGAATGCCTGGCAAACCCATAGAACCCCACTCGTCCAGACTTTGGTGACATCACCACTCGATCGTAGTGGTGATCATCTTGCGGGAACAAACACTGACTTTGAATCCTTCTCAACAACTTCTGAATGATCAGTTACCACACTAAAAGAAGATCACATATATCCCCATAATGAAGGAGAAAAAAATAGGAGCACAGAAAAGCTCTTAACCTACGAAGAACAGAAGCCTGAATATCCCAACACCCTGAATGCCATTTGTAAAGAGCTCTCATCAGAAGTGAGTCACTTTCAGAATGGGCGAAAGAAAATAAATACCTGTTTAAACAAAATACCTCTTTTTTCTAGAGAAAAAATCTATCTACCTTAAAGTTAAATGGCAGAAACATAACATGGGGTAGGTAGTATTAAATTGTTACAAAATGAGTATAATTCACAATGAAAAAAACTATAAAAGTTTGTTCTATGGAAAGATTAACATTCCCTTAGGGTAAAACAGGAGTTTATTTTGTAGGAAACCTATGGGAAGAATATTGAGTCAATATTCTCCTCCTTTCTGGTAAAGAAGGAAAAAAGATAGTAACAGAGATGAGAGAAGGAGAAAAGGACTGAGTGAAAATAATTTAATTTAAATTAAATTTAAATAAATGAGAGGGCTTTATATTTTAAAACACCTTAATTAGAGGCAAAAATGCAATATTATATTATCAAAAATAGTTAACCCACTGGAAATTTAAGGTTAGACTGTTTTCAGATTCAATAGGAAGTTACAGATATTTCTGAAAGAATATAAGAATGAAGGTTTTCTTTCATTCATTGCATCTGTAAGTTGAAGGGGTTGAAGCTGGTAACATTGTCGACCCTTTCTGGAGCCCAACACCTCTCTTACACTGAGCTGCGTAAGAGCTTCCCCATGAATGCAATATCACCATGACGGAGAACTCATACAGAACAAGAATAGGTCACCTCTGTCCTCGAAGAGATTACTGCCTAATTTTAAATCACTGCAGACCAAACTGATAAAAACAAAATATATAATTCTAATACATAATTCTAATTTTAACTTATTCACTGCTTTATTGTAATAAGCAAAAGATATTAACTAGAAGTCTCATTATTTGAGGTAATGGAAAGTCTTAGAATATTTAAAACATTATATTAATAAGCAATAAGAGTAAATATTAGAAGTAACTAAGTAATTTTTTTATGATGTTGATCAAGGGTGTGAACAGCGCATTTTAATAGGAATGAATTTAGAACGCAGCTAGAAGCTTATAATTGACAAAAATGGACAAATGACAAAAATGGGAAAGAAAAAATATATGGCTTTGGTTTAGAAGAGGGAAAAAAGAAGCCCAAGTGTGTGTTAGTAGAATAAAAATTTTAAATATTGCCTAAAACCCAAATTATTATCATTAGAGTAATAATGACCATTAATAAATATTAAATATGAAAAAATCTGAAAGATAAATCTCTACCTAGTACAGTAATGTGGACGGCAACCACAGGCATTGTTAGGAGAGATTTTCCTCATAAATTTGGCTTTTTTTGCAAACTTATGTTCTTAAAATATGAAAGCTTTAGTAGAGTATTAACTTCAGAAATAATTTTTCTTTTGTTAATGGACTGCCGGGAAAATCATGATTTTGAAAAACAGTTAAGTTAATAAAGGCAACAAAAGATATATATTTAAATTTAAAATATTTCCAATTTCTTCACATAAATATCATGTATATTTTTTAATTAAATCAAGCTCCTAAACGATTGAATAGATGAATGGGCTTCATTAGGATCTAGCTTTTAAAATGAGGGAACAAAAATCTAATGTATTATCATATGATACAAATTCTTATAAATAAAAAATATTACTACTTTTGAGAAAAAAAAATTTAAGTATTTTAATTTTTTAAAAAAAGTTATTTTACCCACATGAAAATAAATGTGAGACTTCAATAAAGGAAAGACAACTTAAAATTATATGTAAATGGAAAAACACAAAATCATGAGAATTACTCATATATTTATTCATTCAACAAATACAATGAACAAATAAATTCATTCATTGGACATTTCTACATGTCAGGTACCATGCCCAGTAATGATGTAAGATACAAAATGAAAATGAATCCCAAGAAAGTTACAATGCTGGCTGGAGATAAGACAAATAAATTACAGTTAAATAAAAAGGACAACAGAACTTGGGACCAGCAGTTGGCGTAATGGCTGTGTCACTGGACTCCCATGTGGTCGACCGCGGTTCGAGTCCCAGACCCAGTGGCTTAAACTCATGCCAGGCACATGTACCTGTGTGCCCAAGATCTGAGAGGAGAATGGAGGAGAAGAGATTGTGGCGTGGTCATTCTCCCTGGGGGGTGATTTCTTGCTTTCTGTCTCTGTCTTTCTGGTGAGTGCACGTGCCCTACAGCAAAAACTCCCCCCCCACTCAGAAAAAAGACAATAGAATTGTATCTGTAGTAATTACAGTAAAGACCAGAGAGAATTTGGGGTCATTAGAGGCAGCTACCAAAGTAAGTAGCAAATGAGGTAAATATTGAAGGACAGATGGATGACTTGTCAATGGTTTGGAGAAGGAGAGAAATACAGAGTTTGTATGAAAATTGACACAAAAGATTGAAAAGGTATACAGGACCCAGGAACTGAAAAGCCTTGACTGCTATAATAAATGGTCTATGTTTAATTTTATAAGCAATAGTGAGCCACAGTCAATTTTTTTTTCCAGTACAAACAGTATAAAACCACAGAATTGAAGAACTGTTGGAAGTTGGAGAGAGGGGATAGGAGTGCAGAGAAAGAATAACAAATGATAACAAATAACAACATCATTTGTTATTTCCTTCTTTGCTTGTCCATGACAGACATCTACAACCACCACACTGCTTCCCGCTGACCCTGCACTCAACTCCAAATCCCATCCCAACAGAGTGAAATGCCATGTTTGAATCATCTAGTAGGTTACTGTGTTATTTTTTTTTTTAACTGTTCTATATCCCATGGTCAATCTTTGTACCAGAACAAGTTCCCAACCTAGATTTGGTGGAAAGGTTCCAGCGGAAAAGAAAGTAGACCCCCAACTCAATAAGCAATGTGTTTTAGAATGTTTTAAGAAAATAAAGACATTGTGTTCTCCAACATAGTGTCAACTTTTGGAGGAAATCATCTTTGTGCTCTTTTATATAGAGGAGGCTTTTGGAGTAAATTATGTCCAAATTAAAATTATGGCAGTGGGCCTGGGAAGGAAGGCAGAGTTGAGACTGAACACAGGGCTTAATCCAAATCACTAGCTGCATTTGTTATTCACTTTCGTTGCCCTATAATCCAGCACCTACAAACGTCCCTGAGCATGTCAGATTTCTGAATGCCTTTATATGGGTTACCCTCTTCCTGTGAACCCCCTTTGCCTGCATTCCTTGGTGAGCTGTCTGCCCATCAAAGCTAAATCACGTTACCTTCTCTAGGAACCTTTATCCAACCATGACCCTTACTGCATCTGAGTTGTTTGTTGTTTTATTTTGTTTTGGTTTTCCCATAGGGTGTGTGCACTGGCCAGAGAAAGAGAACTCAGCCCCAGTGAGATAACCACACCACAATCCCTTCTCTTCCATTCTCCTCTCAGCACTTTGGACACTCACACATACGTGCCTGGATGTTTTTCAAGCCACTGGGCCCAGAACTTAAACTGCAGAGTTGGCCATGTGGGATCCAGTGCCTTAACCACCATGCCACCCACTGGCCCCAACTTCTGTGGCATTTTATACAGTTATTTTAACACTTACTACCTATATTTATTCACTCATCTTCCTTCTCGGGTATAAGGCGATTTCCTTCATCTATACACTGAAGCAGGGTGCCTATCATACAACAGAGTGGTAGCCTGATAAAAAATGAACAAGTAAATATTTAAACTTTAAGGTATAAGAGTTTTAACTACATTTGTTTTATCATATTTTCCCTAAAGATAATGTGTCGTGAGACTTCTGAAATGCTGTATTGATTGCATAAACTCAGGTCAAAATGGCAGATTTCCTGTGACTCTGACACAAAACAAGTAACCCCTAGAAATGACGTACGAGTTTCTGTACTAGGGAAAAAGTCCACTTAGCTCAGCAGGTCAGTAGCCCCCTTGAGACCCACGTCTCACACCCACTACCTTTTAGAAGAACCTGTTCGTCTAGGTGTCTATTAGTTTGGGGACTGTTCGCACTTTCTGTGTTTTCCTGACTGTGTCACCTCACAGTCTCGTTTAACACCGGGATGACAACAGACATGGTTCTAGGAGCTTGCCTCTGTACTCATAGACTTCACCGTCCTCAACCTCGCATGTGAAGGCCGGTAATCACGTGAGTGAAAACTGAAGGGTCACAGCGAAGGCTTGTACGAAACCCGAAGTTCAACTTTAAACAAATCTCAGCTTAAGCACCGTCTGGCTTAGTGACAACCCACTTCATGCCAATGTCTTGTTGAATTTTACTACTCACCACAACAGAGTTTCAGCCCTATGTCTATTTTAAAGATAAAGAGAGGATATGCAATGTGCTAGGAACGTCACACAGCGTTTTCAATCAGGAAATGGGTGAGCTCAACTGAGACCCAAAACCGTAAGCCATACCCACCAGCAGTCATTACTATTATCTAAAGAATTATTATCACATCACTAGCTTCGCTACTATTGCCATTCAGTTCCAGAGCTTTCTTTGCTGACTGGGCTCCCATGTACCCACTCAACAAGTGATCAGAGCCATAATAATCCTAGAAAAATTAAGGAAAAACCTCTTTACGGATTCTCAACAGAAAAAATAGAGTACTAATAAGTATAAAACGATACTTGAGCTAATTAAGCAATACAAAAATAAGATCTTTATTTTTCAAGCAGGCTAAAACTTAAATTATTTATATCTAATGTTCATGAAGTTATGAAGGAAAATATACTCTTTCACAGATTTTTATGTGAATTTTTGAAGGACAATTTGACAGTAGTCATCAACATTTAAATGAGCATACTCTTTAACTAATCCATTCTGGTTTACAAAATCTTTCCTACAGAAATATTTGCATGTATGCCCAAGGGCTTACTTTCAAAGATGTTTCCCAGAGCACTGTTTATAATAACGAGAACAAGGAAGACAAGCGAAATGTGCATCGGTAGGACTGATGAAGTGCAAGATGACGCTTTTACACTGTACAACACCGAACTGCTAAAAATTAGGTGAATATGTATGAGACTACCAGAATGGAAAAAGGAAAATAGTATTAGTCACAAAAAAAAATCAAGTTGTAGAATGTATGCTTAAAATGATACACACTCACACATATACACTCACATGCACAACCTAAAAGAACACAAGCTGTGAAAAGTAGGGATCTCTGGGAAACTGTATTGGAATTAAATCAGAATTGATGAGGGAAAACATTCACACTTTTTGATACATTCTTTTCGGTGGTGTGCATTTTCAGCCCTTAGCACATAGGACTTACAGAGAACAAAATACACATGTGTAATTAGAAGTTTTAGGAAGTCAAAGCAATTCCCCCTTACCTTTGCTGTGGCTTATACAGCACATTCCCACCTACGATCTGACTTCAGTCCTCCAACCAACTCTGCACAGAAGGTAGATGGGGTGTTATTATCCCTCTGGGCTAAGTATGACCCCTCGGAGAGTTGCAGCTTCAAGGCCATGAGTGTCTGGAAGAGCCCTCTAATCCCCTGGCTGAAGCTGTGGTTCTGAACCTACTTCCATAAACCTACATAAAGGAGATCTCTGCAGTGTAAATGCACAGCCTTAATCACTGACAGTACCTACAGGCTCCTAAATAGCAGGAGACCCTGCCAGAGCGTCTGCTCAGGCCCTCTCAGTGGGAGCAGGCTTTCCAGTCATGTACCTCGCCTACAGCAAGGACACTCAGCTGGGCCAACTCTCAGTTCTAAGGACAACGAGGGACTTTCCATCAATCTGCCACAAAGCTCTACTTTCAGAAGAAATAACCTTTTAAAAATGAGTAAGCCACTCTGCAAATGATTAGCTTCAAATACAAGTGTTTTAAGGGGCCAGCAGGTGCTGTAGAGGTTAAGGCGGTGCATACTACATGGCCAGCTGCTTAGGTCAAGTCCCTGACCCAGCGCCTTGAAAATCACCCCAGGCACGTGTGTGTACATGCCCAAAATCCCAAGAGAAGGATGGAGGAGAAGGGGCTGTGGCATGGCCATCCTCCTGGGGAATGATTTCTCACTTCACTTGTTTCTCTGTCTCTTTCTGGTGAGCCCATGCACCCTATAGCAAGAAATAAAAAGAGAAAAAACTGTTTCAAGGCTTCAAGTTCTTTCACCCCAGTTCTCATCTTTCATTTTTTTCCACCGTGCACTGAACTACCTAGCTGTGTCACCAATTCTAGAGACTACTCTAAAGCCATAACAAATTTTCAACATGTAGTAATATTTCTATATTAAATAATCCAGTAAAGCCAATTCTGTGGATAGCTAAGAAATCCTATCTTTTGTCCCTTCCTTTCTCTCCCACCCAAAGGCATACTACACTCTCTTAATAATCCAGACTTGAATCTGTCATTAAATCCTCTCTCTGACCATCTGTCCCACTAAATTGCATATAAAATTTTATCCGTTCAGGTCCCCAGTAACCCTCCCACCTACCCCACCTCCATTCCTGCATCACTTCTTTATTTCAGGAGTTCAGTGCTTTCTGCCGGGACAATTGTAGTAGCTTTTCCCAGTCTTCCACCAGAAATGTCTTCTCTCCTGATTTTATTTCACTTCCCAACTTCTCTCCTCTAAACACAGATTAATACCGTCCTTTTCCTTTAGTAACACCCTGACCCTCCACCAACCATCTTACAAAAGTTAAAATTCCCAACCTGGCACCTAAGACTTTGAAGTCCAACCTCTAAATTAATATTCCAGTCTCTATTTTCATAACTGTCCTCCAGCCAAAGAAAAAAATATGATGTCCCCAAAACCTAGGTGTGCTGCTGCAACTGGGGTCTTTGTTGCTAAGTCCCCCGACCTGGAATTGGCCTCCACGTCCGTATGTTTCAAACCTGGCTGTCATTCATGGTCTGGCCTAGATGCTGCCCCGACTCCTGTAGTCAGAGGTAGTCTTATCTCATCCTGCAGGAAACCTCTCTCTGAACTTCTTTCAACAAATGCTGCTTGTCTCCTTGTTGTATTGAAATACCTCACCTAATACTCCAGAGTACAGAGTCCCTGAGGTGTGCTCATGGTTGACTTTTGTAATCACCCATCCTATTTAATCTGTGCCTTGAATGTAGTAAAGCGCAAAAAAAAATAAAATAAAATAAAATAATAAATAAAAAACAGAAAACCTGGCTTTTGAATTGTTTAAACCAGGAATACAGGGGCCAGGAGGTGGCGGGTGGCGTGGCGTTAAGGGCACTGGATTCCCACATAGCTAACCTCAGTTCAAATCCCAGACCTGGTGGCTTGCTTTCTCACTCCTCCCCTCCCTCCCTTCCTCTCTCCCTTTCTGATCAAATTTAAAAATAATAAAGTTTAATAAAATAATTCTTTTTAAAAATCAGGACTATATTACCTCCTCTCCTTTCCAGCTTCAGGGACCTTACGTTATTTTGGATGAGTTACTCCCGTGTTTCTCATCATTCTTCACTGAAGCTTCTCATATGGTAAATACGAGATGAAATGCATTTTTATTCCCTAAAACCACGATATGCCTTCACTCTGCACTCAGCCTAGTACCCCGACACCGATCATTGCCTCAAACAGAACATGTGGCCAAGCTGGACTTTCTACAGTTCATCTTAAGAGACAACAGCCACACTTTTGTTTTCTAATTATGAAAATATTGCTTTGAATACTTTTCGAATGCTCCTTCTAAAAATCACAATTACAGACAGTGTTACGTGCAAATGTTGGACAGTAATGCTGACTCTTGCTGGACCTCAGATGGAGTGTGGACTTCGATGTTCTCACTCAGAAAACGCGCAGGAGCAGCCCAGTCGTCGGGCCTGGTTGGTGAGTTTCACTTCTAATCCCCTTTCACAACAGTGTTAACCAAATTTTAACTAATCACAGTGAGGATCAGAGACCCTTTGTGGGTTTTCTGAATAAATAATAATGTAGACCAAATCTGCAAAAAAAAAAAAATAAAATAAAATGCCTCCTCAAATGTATTCATTTATTTTGATAAGAGCAATTTTGTTTTAATTCCTTGTGATACATCCCAGCCAGTGTGCTATGGCATGTTTTCTCAAATTAATTAAGGCCCCTTTTCCCATGAAGGCACTCACTTACAGAAGAAAAGGGAGGGAGAAAAGCACATATATTATTGAGACAGTCATTGGCTTCTGGCTTCTTTTGAAAGAATATATTAAAATGTTTCAAAAGACAGTATCTGCTCTCTTTTGAATATATATTCCATAAGCTCATCTGGAAAGAAAATTAGGTGCTTCTTTTAAAGCATAAATTAAGATATAAATTGAATGCATAGTTGAGTTTGCTTCTCTTGTTGAAATATGTCTTAAGAGGAAATACTTTAACTACACTGCTTTTATCCATTCCTAGACTTGCAGGACCAAAGGCAATTTAAAGATTGTCTAATCTATTAACAGTTGTAATGTTTTGTATTTTATACCTCACATGTTACATTCTGACAGGACTCAATTTCCCTGAAGTTGAAATGAAGACTTTTGGTTCTGTAAGGACATTTAAACTTTTAGTGGGCTCTGAACTAATACTGGAGGGTGTGTAGCATATCGGTTAGAAGGACCTGGAGGCAAACAAACTGACATATCCCAGTTCTCCCATTCGTCATGTGTGACCGTAGACAGGCTCTTCATACGTCCTGAACCTCAGCAAATATTTCAAAATTGAACACAAGGGTCATCAAGTGGCATGGAGGATAAGGCAGCAGGGTCCCACGTGGCCCACAGAGTGGCTCAAGTCCCAGACTTGGAAGCTTGAAAAACATGCCAGATGCATCTTGAGAGGAGAATGGAAGAGAAAGGATTATTGCCTGGCCATCCTCCTTGGGGGGTGATTTCTTTCTCTTTCTCTCTCCCCACCATCCTCTCCCTCTCCCTCTCCAGTGAGTGTACATCCCCTATAAACTTTTTTTAAATGTGAAGATAATACTATAACATATTCCTCGTTATATAGTTCTGAGATGAGATGACAAAGTGCTTCCCACGGTGGCTGAGAGACAAGAACTAATAAATGTTAACTATTTTTAGGAAGTTGATTGCTACATTTTTTTGCTTTACAGAACACTTTGGTCTATGCGCAGAATTGAGAATCTAATTTCTAGTAACATTCTTCTTTTTTTTTTTTTTTTGGAGAGGTTTTTGCTATAGGGTGCGTGCGCTCGCCAGAGAGACAGAAAGTGAGTAATCACCACCCCCCCAGGGGGGGATGGCCGCAATCCCTTCTCCTCCATTCTCCTCTTGGGGTCTTGGGCACTCATGCACATGTGCCCGGTGTGAGTTTAAGCCACCAGGTCTGGAATTAGAACCGCGGTGGACCACATAGAAGTCCAGCAACATAGCCATTATGCTAGCTGCTGGTCCCATAATTTCTAGTAACATTGTACCCAGTGGCTTGGAGCAAGCTAATGAAGACTCCTAGTATTTTGATTTTTACCCCACAAGAAGAGAAGTCTATATTAGATTAATTTAAGCCCAACACAAATGTCTAGGATTTTAGTTTTTGGCAAATAATCACCATATCCATTACCTTTATTTTGTATATGAAGAAAAATACATCATCTTCTCTAATTCATGGTGAACGAAAGCATATTTTAACTCATTAAAATCCTTACCCTGACCTTGGAAAAAGATGTTTAAGTGAGTGAGTTTTATGTTTCAATTAATGTAGTGGCACTGATTCAAAAATTTTTAAGTAGCACTTTAGCAAACTTAATCAAGATTCATGGCTAAGGCTCCACATTCTAATCTCATTACCCATCATTCTCTCGGAGCAAACAGAAGACAGCTGTGTACGGGCTGACACTAGGCACCAGGCATACATGCATGATACACGTGTGGCATCAAGTTACAGTGTAAGAATAACTGCCTGTTTGAGTAAAATATTACACAGTGATACTTAAAATTCAAAAACTTTTTATGTCTCCTATAGGCTAAAAACTCTAGTGTATTCACAGCTGGTAATGGCTTCAGGGTAACTGAGCGCTGATTCTACTTAGAACACAAGTGTATATAACCCCTTAGCCTTAACCCTAATTCTCCTGGTAGCCCTTTAAGAAGCTGCAAGGCTAGAGAAATAACCCATGCAATAGGAAAACCACACTCAAGGAAATCATGTAACAGTAACTAACAAAAAAAAGAATGAATCCTATCTATTTTTTAAAAAACTGAACAAACTCAAATAATCAACATTTCATTCATTGATTTAGTACCTGCTTGGACTGAATGAATGTTTCCGATTCTTTTTTCTCTCCCTTCCATACCATAAATGGCTTTTGTCTGACATGTCCCTTGAATTGTTTCCTGTTACATACGCTGCTTAATGTCTACATCTGTTTTTACACCTATTTACAGCCCAAAGACATAGACATGATTTGGAGATTCTACAATCAATATAATTTTACAGAGTACAGTGCAAGGTTTGCAGCATGAGAAATACAAAGACATGGTCCCTGCTCTCAAAGAGGATTCTCCATCATGCTATGATATCCCCTCCTTCATGTATTAGACAATATGGATTATATATAGCTATATGAAAAAACACACACATGTTAAGGATATAAACACATGCTTACAAGTAGCTCCTACACAGATTTCTGTATTTTTTCCTGCCTGGTAATCTACATTCTTATCTTGCCTAACACATGAACGAGAAAATAATATTCTGTACACATATTTAAATTCACCTTTTTATTGTCTTCAAATGCAGCATCTTAATTATACAGCAACAGGCACTGAGTTTACGGTGGTACAAGTATAGTAGATTTTGTGTTTTTACATTATATAGTGATGATACATACCTTGTTACAGCAGTGAGTGCCAGCCATCTAAGTTTAAGGAGAGGTGGACACAGAAAAGCTCAACAGATTATACACATCTCACAAATGAAGGGTCGAACACGCAACACTTTCTCCTTTCCACCACCCAGTCAGAGGAGTTTTTGTTTGCATTTACAGGAGGAACAAGAAAATGGAAACAAAGCAAAACAACACAGACCACCAACACAAGAACATGTACACAAAAATACACACAAGTGCCAGATTTTGTGTCACTTTAAAAATTAAAGTATCTAGTTGAGTGAATTACTGCATAATTTGAATCTGATAATTTTTTTTCTTTTACACTGGGCATCTATATTATGTTGAATTGTGTTTGCTCCAACAAATTGAGGGGCACACATAAAATAAACATCTTGATATTATTATTCATGTTTTATTATAACATTCTAGGGATAAAATAACTCATGGCTTAGATTCGATTAATTTGAAACTTTTAATATGACCAATAAGACTAAAGCTTAACTTTATAACAACAATGAAGTATTTGTAATCAAAACTGCAGGAAATATGTTTAACTTGCTGAAGGAAAAAGGCTTTTAATAGCCCCATCAATTGCATAAAAATAGGAGTTTCTAATTACTAATAAATCTTATTATTCATTAGCTCAGACCTTCTATTAGGAAGAATTTGTTAGCAGGGAGTTTGAGGAGCAATCAGTCTGAGCACTGAGAAGGGACTTAAAGGAATAACATTACATTTATTTTTAGCCCAATCCAGGTATTTCACAGGAATGTTGGCCCAGTTACTCTGAGTACACAGCCTAATGTGCAATTTTAGCACTAAAGAAAATAAAATGGCATTTAAAGCAAATAATTTAATAGCCTTATCCGATACTTAAGTGTTTAACAATGGATTCTAACCAAGTCAGAGTGCAGAGACCAGGTGTGAGCCACGTATATCAGCATAAACTAACACCTTATCAGGGATGGCAAATATACGGCCCAGCTCCAGGGAGGACAGCTCCCCTCCCAGGCCCAGACAAACATGCTAATCAATTATGCCGGTTTTCTCATCAAGCTCAGACCACAGCCTAGGAATCTTTCTGCCAACATCCCTTTAGATAATAATCAATCAATGGCATAAGCACAAAGGACAAACATCTGTTACCCCCAGCTTCTGATTAAACAATTAAAACCCCTTCTGAGTCTTATAGATACATTTTAATACAGAAAGCCAATTAAATCTTTGTCCTAAGCTGGGTCTATGATTGTTTAGACAGGAAGGAGGTTAAAAGAGTAGGTCGAACTGAGCATTCTAGGTGTGTAGTTCCCAAAGTTATTTTTTTTAACTTATTTTATACTTTCAGTCACTATACATCTCTTAATTCATAAAGCAAATTTACCCAACACGAATACACTTCAGACCAGTCCAGTTGAGGATACTATACACATTATCAAGAGGTAATAAACCATTTCTGTGTCCCACGAATGTCTTGCCTCTCAGTCAAAGTTATTGTGGGCAAAACACAGACCTAAACTCATTAAAGACTTCTCAAAAGGCCAGAGGATACTTCAGACATATAAAGCAAGTGTCGAAGCACACGGCTATTTGCTATTTTATTCTGAATCCGTGTGTGTGTGTGTGTGTGTGTGTGTGTGTGTGTGTTTATCCCTCATAGTCAGAAAAATGTTTTAAAAAATATAAACCGGAGTCAGCAGGTGGCATGATGGCTAAGGTGTTGGACTCCCCATCTGGCCAACTGCAGTTTGATCCCCAGATCCAGTGACTTGAAAATCCTGGGTGGTGGGGGAGGGCATATTGTATGCATGCCCCAACACTAGGAAGAAAATGGAAAAGCACCCTAATGCAAAAACTAAATTAAAGCATATCATCTGGCTTGTATAACTACTTAGGTCAAACTTCCAGTGCCCTAAGGGAATGCCTCTAACTAACTCATCAGGTGGTAAAGATGCCTTTAACATTCTTCACCTAGGAAGGCCCTTATGTATATCTAGGTCCTTACCACTTAGAGGATGGGCTAGATGCCTCTCCTAAAGCTTTTTAGAAATGCAAAATCTTTGCCTCCACTGAGAGGAAGGGAGTGAATTCTGCATATTAACAAGATAGCCAGCAAACTCATAGGCACATTATCTTAGGGACATGTATTTAGACTCTTAGAAGACCAGGATTAAGAAATTTTACAGAGCTTTAACAAAATAATTTTAAAATACTCTTTCTAGATCCTATGAACAGCATTGATCAAATTCTGTTCTGTGGATCAAAATTCCAATGAAATGCTCTGGAGAAAAAAAAGAGAGTTGTGGGACGGATTGTGTTTAAAACCGCGAGAAAGTCCCCGCATTCTCCTCTTGGAACTCACTGTATACATCAGCATGCCGAGAAGTACCACCACAAAGAAGCCAGTTTTACTTCATTTAACTCAGTCTCTCAAAAACCCCTTCTTTTCCACTATTCACTATTCACTTGCTCTGTGGATCCTTGGGGAAAACTGGTATAGCCTGTCATTGCCTCCAACAACAATCCACCGCACAGAGGCCTCTCCTGCGTCAGCCTCGGGGTCTATATTACGCAGAGACTGAGGTGCGGTGATGTCTTCAGTATATCTGGTTAGAACTGAACAATGAAGGAAAAAGAAGTCTTAACGAGGGCCACAGAACCACCTGGATCAATCTAAGTTTCTCCAGCATTAGGCTGTATTCACAAGGCTTCCACGTATTTGCCAGGAGACAAAGTATGGACAGAAATCTAGACTCAGAAACCGACCCATTTCAATATGGCAGCACATCCTAAAAGCATGACCTACCCAGTCCACTCCCCCCCAAAAAAATTTGACGGCCTCAGTTCATGTCTTAGAGTTAGACATTCATTAAGTGGTCTCACTGTTCAAGATGGTTCCCACATCCTCAGAACAGAATTCTATCCTCATTTGTAAACATCATTTTAGAACCACAGTAAGATGTAATTACTCCCTAAAACCAGTAATCAGTGAATTAGTCAAATACAGGGCACTACCGAGCACCCAACTGGACTGACATCCAGGACCACCAAAATCCATACATTCAAAGAAAACTGACAGTGTTTAAGACATGGAGAAGCCGTGGCTACATGAGAAACGGGTTTCAAAAAACAGTCTAGGTCTTCACACTCCACACATAACCCCTCCACCCCCATGCATGTCAAAACCTGGCTATATGGACTCACAAACAGTCTGGCAGAGATCTGTTTCCACCTCTTTGGTAAGATGTTGGAGGGGGTTCTAAAATTTCTCAAAGCAGTACACTGTTGATTTTTCCATTTAACTGCTAGACGCCCACCGTGAAGCATTAACCTGCTGTTGAGCACAGCCAATTCCCCTAAGAATGCCTCGCCGCCTGTAATCTGCCGGTCACTAACCTGTCCACTCAGATGAGCAGCGATGACTGCAGGACCAAGGGCAAGCTCCCCACTCCTCACAAACCTCTATTTGTCGGAGCCCAGACATGAAGACAGGAAGGAGTAAATACCACTTGCACCTTCCTGGGGAGGCAGGTGTTCCCTCTTTTAATCTTCATCACCACGATCTCAGATTTAATGGTAGAGGATCCTCAGGCAAGCATGGAATCAAGCCTGTAACAACAACGGTTGGACCCCAAACCAAAATTAGAGCCTATGGATATGTTCTATTACGAACCAGGAATAAATAACCATTCACCCACTTATCAGAACAGTCCGCGAATCTAAGCACCTTCTCCAACATCATTAACAGCTGTTAATAACCATCAAGATCACTTCATACCTTCTACTCTAATCAGATTTACCCAGTTTAGGCCAAAAATTCAGTGCTACAATTTAAAAAAAAAAAATTAAACTTTTTTTCTTTAGTCAAGACCCAAAGAGGAGAAAAGAATCCACTTAGTAATAATATAGATACAGGGCCAACCCTGTAGCCTAGTGGTTGATGGAACTGAATCCTATATGGTTGACCATGTGGTTTGAATCCTTGCCTTGGCAGCTTAAAAAACATTCCAGGTGGGGACCAGCAGTTAGCATAATGGCTATGTCGCTGGACTCCCACGTAGTCGACCGCGGTTCGAGGCCCGGACCCGGCGGCTTAAACTCACGCCGGGCGCGTGTGCGTACGTGCCCAAGATCCCGAGAGGAGAATGGAGGAGAAGGGATTGCGGCGTGACCATCCCCCCTGGGGGGTGATTTCTCGCTTTCTGTCTCTCTGTCTCTCTCTGTCTGTCTGGCGAGCGCACGCGCCCTATAGCAAAAAACCTCTCAAAAAAAAAAAAAAAAGAAAGGGACAGAACCAGCAAACCCACGCCTGCACAATGGGTAAGCCACGGCAGAGGGCAAGGAGTGGGAGGGCAACAGCAAGCAGGTGCCCGAGTCACAGGGCTGCATCTGCAGGTCCAAACCCGCGGCCTTTCTCCTCAAGCAATGAAGACGACCCAAGAGCCTTCCCGAGTTTCCACACACACAGGACTTCCTCTCTGAACCCCAACAGCCCTCTGTCTGGACCTCGCTCCTTCCACTTACCACTTCCACCAGCCCACAGCTCTTTCCAGACGCCTCACCCTCTCCACACAACGGTGAGCGCTCTGCAGGAAACCATCTCCAGAGCACCTGCTCCGTATTTCACACACATTTCATCTCTATAACAGCCCTAGGAGGCGGACCTCATTTCCCCACTTGGAGCTCATTACAAAATGAGCTCAGAGGAGTTAAGTATCTGCCACAGCCTCACTCTTACTAAGGGCTAGAAAGGAGATGAGAATTAAAGTTGAATCAGAAGTCGACAGCTTTCCCCTATCGAAGGTCTGTAATACATCTTGGAATCCTGGCCGTGGTTCTTCTTTTTTTTTTTTTTTTTTTTTGTATATATCATGTATTTTATACAAATTTGTAATGTTTTCATATATCACATCCACTCAAATTATTTTTGTCTGGCCGTGGTTCTTTGAACACCGGGGGCGTATGATAAACCTTCATGTACTGGGCGAGGCGCTTCAGAACTATCCGGTGAATGTGAATGACAAAATCGGCTGTCTTTGTTTCAGACCACCTTCTGAAATGCAGCCCAGAAAATAGAACAGCATCGAAGTGACCAACGGCATCCTCTATAGGCTGTAACAATTCAAACTGCAAAGCAGAAAAAGGAAAAAAACGCTGAAGTGGAGGCAGTGAGCCAGTTTTTCTTTTTCCTCGGTGAACGCCATGAGAACCCCGTGGATTGTATGTAAGAACCGCTCTGCCAGCCTACAGCCTTCTGGCACACTCCACGGAGGGCACACAGGAAACAAACGGGACCCTGAGTTTTCTCAGAATAAGCACGAGCACAGACCTAGCCATGCCCCGTTCATAAAAACCCACGGTTACCTTGTTCAGTGTAGACGTTTCTTAACTGCGGCCTGCATGAGTGTTCACAGAGAGGCCATGTTCCCCCTTCAGGAGGATCAACTACGGGCTGCGGTTTCAGCTGGAGCCACAGTTACGAACTGCATAGGGCTCCTGGGAGAGCCGTAAGGTGTTTTTCCTTTTTTAAAAAATGTCATTGAACTAATTTTACAGTATCCAATTCTCCGGCTAAATGTGTCAAAAATGAAGTCCAAGAGGGTACACTGCCTTCAGATTTCAAAGTGGCATCAAACTCACTTTTAAAATGCTGTTTGGGGGCCAGCCAGGTGGCAGAGCAGTTAAGGTGACTAGATTCCACATGGCCAAGTGAGCAGTTTGAATCCCAGATACTACATGACCGAGTGCATGGTTTGAGTCCCGGACCTGGCAGCTTGGAAAATGTGCTGGGTGCATGTGTTTGAGTGAGAAAATCCTGAGAGAAGAATGGAGGGGAAGGAATTGCAGAGTGGCCATCCCCATGGGGCAAGTGATTTCGCACTTTCCCTCTCTGGCTCGCTCGCTCTCTTTCTCTCTCTCTCTCTCTCTCTCTCTCTCTCTGTATCTGTCTGATGAGCACATGTACATAGCAAAAACTTGAAAAAAAATGCTATTTTGAATCTTGTAATATGACCTGTTAATAAAAACTAATTAGTTGGCATAGTTTTAAGAAATGTTATGTAAAAACAGTAGAAAAGTTAACTGATTAGAGATTCAAGACCTGAGTTTGATTTACATGGAATAATTCCTTCCCACGGTTTCCTCAGCTCTATAAAGAGGGACCTGTGATTCCAGCCAACTACTAGCAGCCACGATTGTCACTGGACCTTGTGGCAGGCATACTAGCACAGTCCAAAGATGTTCACGGCCTCGCTCCAGGAACTTGTGAGAAGGCCTTTGCAGACATGATTAGACTGAGGATCTCAAGATGGGGAGATTTTCCTGGACGATCCAGATGGCCCAATGTAGTCACAAGGGTCTTTGTAAGAGGTGGGCAGGGTCATGCGAGTCAGAGAAGGACATGAAAATCAGAGGTTGGAGTGACACAACCACTGGACTGGAAGATGAAGGCCAAGAGCATTGGAATGTGGTCCACCTCTAGAAGCTGCAAATGCCAGAGGTTCTCTCCACCCACATAAAGGAAGCCCTGCTGATGCTTCTTGTTTCAAGCTTCTAAATTTGTTTTAATTTAAGGATTTTTACCATAAGGCACATATACACACCAAAGAGATGGAGAAGGAAAGTGAGAAATCACCCCCAATAGGATGGCCACACCACAATCCCTTCTCTTCCATTTCCTCTGGGATTTGGGGGCATGTACACACATGCACCTGGTGTGTTTTTCAAGTTGCTGAGTCTGGGACTCAAACCACAGAGTCAGTCAGCTGTGTGGGATCCAGTGCTTTAACCACCTTGCCACCTGCTGACCCTGTGGTAGTTTTTAAAAGCAGCAATGGGAAGCTAATACAACCTCGAAAATACGTCAATACAATTTGTATACAGAATTGCCACAAAAACAAAAATCAGGGAAGATACTGTTACGTTGCTTACAATTGTCAATTTGAATATTCAAAGGTAAAAACTTTCTGTTGCTAACAATTATGCAAAATGGTGAGAATGCTTTATTCAATCTGACATAATCATGAGACATTCATGTAAAAGCAAAGAGAAGTAATGAAAGTACTAATTATGATGTGAACACTCGTGATGTGCTGGGTGCCATTCTAAGCATTTTACATGTGTTGTCCTATCTGTGACATGTTCTGACTTCACTGATCCGCTATCTACCTCTGCCTTCTTACCTGTTCCTCAAGTTCTGGCATTCAACACTGGAGGTGGGATACCATGGAGTAGGAAGGCAAGGTGAGATTGGTTAGAACTAGGTAATGTTCTTCAAGAAGAAGGACTGAAGTCAATTTTTTTGCTTTAATTGTGAGAATACTCAAGTTACAACAATAACATATGAGGTCAGTCTTCTCCTTACGCTCACATCACACCAGTGAGACACTAGTCTAACAAGTTCTCATCCATGTGAGACTTAAATACACGAATACCTTGTTCAAAAGCCATTGCCCAGAAACTGAGCAGAAACGTAAAAATAAATGCCTGATAGATCTGCTTACCTGGAAGTTCCTGGGAGCAGAATCATTTACTACTTAACTGAGGTCCATTAAATTACATCTTTTAAAGGAAGAGAAAACCTAAGAGCAGATTAGGTGTTTTCTCATTTAATTCAATTACTTAGAAGAGCAAAATGCTGTAAGTGGAAATCCACTGTGTTAAAATGATGGATCGCTAACTTTCTGTAAGGCCAATCTATGCAAGAGACAAATACTGACAAACGACTCATTCTATACCTCTATGGACAAAATAATGGCCAGCTCGTGAAATAACAAGTTAGTAATAACTTAAAGAATCATGGCAATCAGGGACCAGCCGATGGTGTAATGGCTATGTTGCTGGACTCCCATGTAGTCAACCACAGTTAGAGTCCAGGACTCGGTGGCTTAAACTCACGCCGGGCGCATGTGCGTGCGTGCCCAAGATCCCAAGAGGAGAGTGGAGGAGAAGGGATTGCGACGTGGCCGTCCCTTCTGGGAGGGGTGATTTCTCACTTTCTGTCTCTCTGTCTCTCTCTGTCTTTCTGGTGAGCGCATGCACCCTATAGCAAAAGTCTCTCCAAAAAAAAAAAAAAAAACTCATGGCAATCAAAAAAGATTAACATCCCATTGTAAACAACAATATCCAATTTTAGAATCATCTGCAAAGATAACATGCTATCATTTGCTGGAATTTCCCTGCTCTGACTTGAGTCAATAGGTTGCTCCCAGCATCCCAGAAAATATGAACTATCATATGCTTCTTTCTAATAAAAAACATAATCTCAAAGGCAAATGACGAAACACAATGAACACTATTTGAACAAAACAACTGTTCTAAATACATATTTGCAGCAATTTAAAACAAAGATAATAAGTTCAAAAGTTGTGTGTGTTCTTCTAAATGAAAGAAATGAGTTTAGCTGACTAAATTAGTTCCCCCCCCTAAGCTTTCTGCAAAAGACTATATAATGGGAATGCCAGGTCACAATGAGTGTACGAGTCCCACGACTCATGAGTACATTTCAAAATGTACTATCATCATCTGTTCCCAGGTTTGCTTCCTCCCGAGACTGTAAGCTCCTAGATGGGACTGAGAGTCTTACTGACTTGTGTGCATTTCCAAAACATTGAATATTTGTTGGCTCATACATGAGTGTCTACAGGAACTCATTAAGAGTTTTTATGAATAGCAAATTAATAATTAATGCCAAAGCCTTCTACTTGAATGCCCACTGAATTCGAGAGTAAGCCTTGGTGGGAGGTAGGGGGATGAGAGGAAGAGAATCAAGAAGAAAAACAGGGAGGCAAGACATTTGAGGGACACAGAAACGGAGGATGGTCTGTTGATATAACATGTATAATACCTTTAACTGGACTGGCGTGCAGTACATTCATGTTGGGAAAATTCATTTTACAAGCTGTGGTGATGTACAGTGGTTGAATGTATACATTTTAAAATAACTTTAAGAAGACAGTAAGTTGCATGTATGCTACTGACACAGCACAGGATTCTGCACATAGTACAGACTCACTAAATACTGGTTAGACTAAATAATAAATGATCATACCGTATTGTATTAGCAGTGTTTTTATATAGTAAGATCAGTGACACTTAATAGATTATAACCATTTTATGAGACCCTTAACTGTCCATTAGCCTATAACATGTACCTTCTGTCTGCAGCAAGTCATTGCTATTATGGCTGTAACCCCAATAATAAATGATCATTTTCTTCTATTCATGCTCAAAGATTATCCATCCTGGCTTATCAGTATCTCTTCTGTCCCCTCTCGCACTGTTCATCCACCCACCCACTTAGCCAACTGGTTCACCAGGGATCCAGCCTGTATTTGGAAGCACAAGTAGAACTGCCTAATTGTTATATCATCATGACTAAGCTAAAGAATACTGTGATTAGTTTAGCATGAGATGGAATGAGATAAAATCTCAGGAGCCTCACACAGTGCAGTCAGAGCAACTATGAGTAGGAGGAAGAAATGCTATTGGAATAGAAGAGGAAGGTGTCCTCAAGGGCTTAATTAGTTGTATATATTTTATACACACACACACGTATACACATATGTTTGTATTTTTATATACATAATCTTTA
Organism: Tupaia tana; assembly: GCA_026018925.1. Taxonomy (NCBI): domain Eukaryota; kingdom Metazoa; phylum Chordata; class Mammalia; order Scandentia; family Tupaiidae; genus Tupaia; species Tupaia tana. The sequence goes on along the minus strand of JAKSZU010000012.1, from coordinate 4,314,082 downwards.
CACTGACAAAGTGGTCAAATACTTTAGCAAAACATTTTAAGGAGATACATTTGGCTGGAATTCTTTTAGGAAAGCAAACTGAATGATGCTACAAAGATCTTAAGGCAGCTTCTAAAACAGAAATCCCACTGGGACCGTTTCTAGGAACTTTGCCAGGGTATAGGATATAGAACTTGCTCCAGCAGAATCATTGAGATTTCTGTTAGAAAAATTTCATAGGCAAAATGGTCAAAGCAGAGCTGAAAAAATAATTTCTTTTTGGGTGTTCAATCCTTCCCTGGAGGACCTTTCTGGCTGGAGGAAAAGAAAAATGTAAATGTAGATGGAAAATAGAAAAGGAAAAAAGCTAGAGACAAGAGAAGACAGAAAATAAGATGGCTCCACAGAACTTAAAAATACAAATGCACCTAGACATTAATATTTGATTTAGGAGGCGAAGTCTGAAGATTTAAAAGAAAAACTCCCTAAACTCACAAAGCTCCAACTTTAGCAGTTATCCTAAGATAGATAGGGACAGGGGCAGGCAGGTGACATGGTGGTTGAGGCACTGAGCTCCCATACGGCTGTCTGTAGCTCAAGTTCTGGACCCATTGATTCCCAAATCTCAACAAAAAAAATAAATAAGTGTTCCTTGGGGATTAAAAAAACGACTGATAGGGACAAAGTTAGTCGTCATAAATATGCCTCCGTGAAGAGGCTGCTGCTTTCTCAATACATGCAACTTTCAGATCAGTAATTGTCACTTTACACAAATTAATGAAAGTCTCAAAAACCTCAATTTTTAAATTGGGAACATAGAAAATTTTTTCACTTTGAAAAATAACTGAAATAGGGGCCAGCAGGTGGCATGGTGGTTAAGGCAGCTGGACTCCCACATGGCTGACCATGGTTTGAGTCCTGGACCTGGCAGCTTGCTTTCTCACTTTCTTTCTTTCTCTGGTCAAACTTCAAAAAAATAAAAAATAAAAATAATTACAATTAATAAAATAATTCTTTAAAAAAAAAACTCAAATACTCCTAAATGTCATGTATTATTTCTTTGAACCAAGAAAGTGTTTTTCAGAAGACTGCTGGTCTACTTATACAAGTGGATTTACAAAGTTCATAGAAAAAAAAAAGGAATTAAAGCTTGAGTTTATTTTCATAAAAAATGAAAAAACATGCATAGTTATTTTCATAACATGATTTTCTATCAACATTTTTTAAGTCACCTCATATGTCAGCAAAAAGCCTCATCATTGCTGCCACTAAAGTGACAAAGTGGTCCAGAAATAAAAATGTCCTCTGGGTAATAAAAAAAAAAAAAAAGGTACATTCTTGAGTAGAAGAAATTTACTTTGGAGATGAAAATCACCAAAAGCTCAATTTTTAAAAAGTATAGAGCCTCCAGGTGGTGTTATAGTTAAGGTGACTGGATCCCACATGGGCAAATAAGCACTGAAGTCCCAAACCCAGAAGCCTGAAAAATAAACCAAGCACATGTATATGCATGCCAAAAATTCCAAAAGGAGAATGGAGGAGACAGGATGACAGCATGGACATTTCTCTGCTGCATGAATCCTATGGCAAAAAAAAAAAAACATATATATATATATATATATATATATATATATATATATTCCACTAAATATGCATATTTTATATATTGTATATTGGTTCTCTTGTAGTGAACACAGAAACTATATATCCAAGTACTATAGCAAATGACAAAATATAAATAAAAGTTATGCTAAAGGACAGAAAACAATTAGTACATAGTCCTAACAACAATATTTAGTAAAAAATGAAACATCAAACAGAATAGACTAAATTTCTATCAAGCACTGAATTGATAAACAATATGTAATATAATTATGCAATGCAATCATATTCGGTAATAAAAAAACTACTGATACATACAATAAGAAGACTGGATCAAAAATATTATACTGCAAGGAAAACAATAAATAGAGTTAAGAGAGAACCTATAGAATGAGATAAAAAAATTCACAAACTATACCTCAGACAAGGGTTTGAAAATCATAATAGTTAGAGAATCTGATCAACTCAACTGCAGTAAAACTAACAATACAATTAAAAACTGGACAAATGAAATGAACAGACAACTCTCCAAGAAAGACATACAAATGACCAGAAAGCATATGAAAAAATGTTCAGCATCTCTAAACACGAGGGAAATGCAAAACAAACGCACAATGAGATGTCACTTAACCCTAATCAGAATGGCTATAATAAAGATTTTAAAAATTAAAAATAAAAACTAAGAATCACAAGTGCTGATGAGGCTATAGTGAAAAGGGATCCTTCCTGCACTGCTGATAGGAATATAAATTAGTATAGCCGCTGTTAAAAACTACATGGCAATTCTTCAAAAATTTAAAAATAGAGCTACCTTATGAGCCATTAATTCTACTCCTTGGTACTTACCCAAAGGACAGGAAAACACTCTGAAAGACCTGAACATCCAGATTTATTGCAGCATTATTCACAATTGCCAAGTCATGAAATCAACCTAAGTACCCAGCAACTGATGACTGGATTTTTCAAAAGTGTGGCACATATTCTCAATGGAATATTATTCAACTGTGAAGAATGAGACTCTGCCATCTGATACAAAATGGATGAATCTAGAGGATTTGCTCAATAAATAAGCTAGTCTATTAAAGACAAAGATGATATGGACCCACTCAATATATACCATATATCTACAATTCTATGTCAGAAATTGAAAGATTCAAAGATACAATAGTAGGGAGGACAATCATAGATACCAGAGACTGCGTGAGAAGAGGATGGACTGTAGATGGTGGGTTGGGAGAATCAGGGAAGAAACATTTAACAGACACAAGAAGGTAAGGTTCATTGTTGAAAATGGTGTATATAGTAATATCCCCTATTTGCTTATCATCCACCACATGCATACTTTGAAAAACCAACTGTATGCCATATATATTTAAGAAAATTAAATGTAAATAGGAAAATACTAAATAAATAAAAGTATGCTAGGGCCAGATAGTGATGCAGCAGTAAAATACAAGGTTCTGTTCATCCCTGAATATACTCAGCACATAGATGCCCATGATCTGGGGATGGTTTAAGCTGGGGATGGATTGCCACATCAAGACCCTCTTATCGTGCTGTTTCTCTGTCTCTCTCTTGCTCATGGAAGAAATAAACGTAATGAAAAAAATGTGGTTGACTAAAAGCAGTTGGGGGTACAAAAGGTGACATGGTGATTAAGGCGCTGGACTCCCACGTGGTCAACCACAAGTCAAGTCCTAAACTGGAAGATTTGCTTTCTCACTTTCTCTCTCTCTCTGTCTGCTGAGTGTACATGCCCTATACCAAATTAAAAAATAATAACAATAAATAAAATTTTTAAATGAATAATCCTTTTTTTAAAAGGTCAGTAACAAATGAGTCCATAGTGCCTGATTGTGTTGATACAAAATTCTGGAAATTTTAAACTAATCTGTAGTGACATGATGAAGATTTCACTGGTTGGTGACGCCAGGGACTAGATGAAAGAGTAGGCTCAAAGAAAATTTTTGATACAATAGAATTCTATGTTGATTGTAGTAGTGGATTCATGGGTGTGTATATTTGTCAAAATTCATTTAATTGGGGACCAGCAAATGGCGTAATGGTTATGTCACTGGACTCCCACATAGTCATCCACAGTTTGAGTCCCAGAACTGGTGGCTTCAAACATGCCAGGCATGTGTATGTGCATGCCCAAAATCCTGAGAAGAGAATGGAGGAGAAGGGACTGCAGCATGGTCATCCTTTCTGGGGGGGAGGTGATTTCTCATTTTTTTGTCTCTATTTTTGTCTCTCCATTTCTCTGTCTCTCTGGTGAATGCACACACCCTATACCAAAAATCTCTCTTTAAAAAAAAAAAAAAAAATCACTGGGGACCAGCGGTTGGTGTAATGGCTATGTCGCTGGACTACCATGTAGTCGATCACGGTTCGAGTCCCAGGCCTGGTGGTAACTCACGCCGGGCGTGTGTGAGTGCGTGACTACGATCCCAGGAGAATGGAGGAGAAGGGATTGCGGTGTGGCCATCCCCCCGGGGGGGGGGGGTGATTTCTTGCTTTCTGTCTCTCTGTCTCTCTGTCTTTCTGGCGAGTGCAAGCGCCCTATAGCAAAAACTTCTCCAAAAATAAAATAATAATAATAATTGAATTGTCCACTCTAAGTTGATATTGCTTATTGTACATAACGTATGTGCCAATAAAACCAGTTTTTAAAAATATAATAAGGGGCCAGCAGGTGGCATGGTGGGTAAGGTGCTGTACTCCCACATGGCCAACAGTGGTTTGAGTTCTGGACCTCGCAGTTTGCTTTCTTACTTTCTGTCTCCCCCCTGGTCAAATTTAAAACAAAGGAAAAAGAAAGTAAGAAAGAAAGATAAATAATAACAAAATTAAATAAATAAGTCACACAAATAGTATAATAAATAAATAAATAGTTTGAGCCTGATCTTGACATATGTTCCAAGATAAATTAGTCAGCCACTGAATAATCCTAACTGTACTAGGGTTAATGAGCTGAATTTGCCTGGGAGGTGTCTCTTCAGAGCTTCACCTATCATTTCTGACCCCTCACATTCACTGGGTAAGGAGGAAGGAGAAGGCCAGTGGTCCCGGAGATCAGAGAGAAGAAGCCTGAGGCACAGAATTCCTGGTAAACGGGACAGTCAGTGCTGCTGAGTGCACTGCAAACGTAAGTATTCCAAGGAAGCAATTTCTCGCTCTGCTTTTGCTCTCATTTAGTCACACTTCACAGTGATACAGAGAAACATATCTAAAGGTCTAATCAACATGGCGACGGGCACAGAAGAAAAGACTACATCTGCCCGTTGTTTTTGACACCTATTCCGTATTTCAAAATATTCCAGACCCCTCAATCCTCATTCCCATCACCAATTTTTCCTGGATATTTTTTCTCTGAATTTGATATCAGTGACCATATAACTGGGCAAACAGCACACAAAGAATACCCCACACATGTCAGGTGTTTCTCTATGGAAACTAAATGCATTTTCAAGAAGAAACAAACGAGTTTATTAAGTAAGTTTGACTACTACTGTCTTCTCTCATTAAATATAAACTTACACTTTGCATAATGTTCTCCTAAAAATGGAATCCCTGAAAACAGAACATTAAATGAAGCCTACTCATGCTTCACAGTGGACGTATCTATTTCCTGGATAACAAGTGTTTGGAAACTATACTTCTAATTATTCTTCAAACCTTCAAATATATATATACATATATATATATATATATATATATATATATGTATATATATATATATGTATATGTATATGTATATATATATATATATATATATATATACACACACACACACACACACACACAACCAGAGAACACTAAGAAAACTCCATTGCCTTATGTATAGAGAAGTCATTCTGGAGGAATTTAATTGAAATATCCACAGAAAAGGATTGTCTTTAGTTACTAAAGAGCGCTGACATTACCCAAACCACTGACTCTGCTGTCTAATGACTATTTGGAAATTAAAGTGAAATTTTCAGGATTGAAATTGAAATATAACAAAGGAAGCATTCAAAATCTTTTATGCAAAGGAAGACTTTAGACTTCTGAGCCATGGGGAAAACAATACGACCACATCCATCTCTGTATCATCACAGCAAGGGAGATAGTTAAGCAACTATTATTCCACAACTGTAGGTAGTGATGAGAACTTTCCTAAATAAATAGATGTATCTGTTCCATCACATATACTTTCCATCAGGGCAGAAGAGAGTTTGAGAGGCCAGCAGGTGGCGTGGTGGTTAAGGGTGCTGGACTCCCACGTGGCTGATCGCAGTTCAAGTCCCAGACCTGGCGGCTTGCTTTCTCAGTTTCTCCCACCCCTCTCTCTCTCTATGTCTCTGTCCATCTCCAGTCAAATTGAAGTGAATAAAGTTAAATAAAATAATTCTAAAAAAAAGAGTTTGAAAAGCAGTTTAAATTAAAATATTCCATCTTTTTTTTCATTCACTCTTTTCAGGCACAGGGACAACAATCTCTAAAATATTTGTTTTCTTCATGAGAAGAAAATCTGGTCAGAAGCTGTTACAAACAAAGCCACCATATTTTATAGCCTGTCTCATCAAAACATTAAAACCTACCCCCACCCCCCGGTCGAATCTGGACTTTCCCATGTAACTTACGTGACTAACGGGATATTAGCAAACAGGGCACAAACGGAGGTCTGAGAAGGGCTTGAATCATGGTGTCACCTGTTCCTCCTTTTGGAACCTCGCTGCTCTGTAAAGAAGTCCAGGCTACCCGACTGGCTGCTGAAGATACATGGCGTGGTCAATCACCGACCTCCAGATATGTGACAGAGGCCACCTGGGCTTAGCGATGCAGGGTAGCTCCCATCTGCACATGGGAGCTCTGATGAGCCACGAAGAACTACCTCGCCGAGGCCAATGCCAATTGCCAGCCTGCAAAACCATGCCTAATAACTGGGTTTTAAGCCATTATGTTTTGAAGTGGTTTGATACACAGAAAAAGCCAATAGGCACACATCCTAACATGTAAGCCAATTTATAATTAAAACCTTTAACGACTTCACAAATTTGATCTGGGAGTTCTTCCCTGTTCCTGTAAATCAGTTTCATCAGATCCAGGGTGCAGATGGGTAGACTGAGGCACAGTAAAAATGAGTGGATCTATAAGGTCCGAAGCCAAAGTCTGTGTTGGAAACAGAAACAGGATCCCCAAGGGCTGAAACTCCAAAGCCTTGAACTAATGGATCACCGAAAGACTGGCATCATATAGGAATAATGTTTAAAACACACATGCAGCTGGGGAAGTGAGAGTGCTTAGGATAACCATGGCCTCACATTGGAGCAGAATTGTGGGAATCCGCCTTGCCCCCATGAGGTGCCAGGAATTTCTCTTCTATTCCTGAATCTTGAACAGATACAAAGGAGGGATACCTCCTTGGAATACTGGCGGGCTCTGTGGCAGCTGCTGAATGCCAATCTGCAGATGCACGTCAGCATCAGTGCACAGAACCCACCTCGAATGCAACCAGTGAAGATTCAAAACTGGAAGCATTATTCATAACTTAACTGTCTCACTTAGTGAGCAGAAATGTTCTCATCTCTCTGTTTGCTTATTTGTCTGAGAACCTGAGCTGGGGCTCCTGGCTCCTCCACCAGCTCTTCGTGGAAATGATGGGCTTCTCAAACCCCATAGCTGTGATTTAAGATGCAGAAGCCCTCTCTCTGATAAGCAAGGTACAATGAGAAGAAATGCAGTTGGCATACTGTCTACAAGACACTGTAACTTGATTAAAATCTTTAAGAGGAAGAAAAAAGCTTGTTTATTTCTACAATGTCTCTCTTGCATAAGAGGTGGTTCCAGGAATAATTGGAAACAGCTTTAATTGAATTAGATCAATTTTCCCAAACCAACAACCCCCAAAAATAAGCAGACAATATGAAACACAGTGAAGAGTTATGGATACAGAGCTCAAAATAAGCCAAATTCTAAAACATTCTGGAAATCCTTTCAGGAGTTCTAGAAAAAAAAAGCTGGAACATGCTTTTAAGAGCCATGGGAAAGAAAAATAAATAAATAACAAGATTATCCCCTTTATCTCCCAAGCCTTTTCTTCACTGAAGTTGGGCCCAGGAAATTAGGTAGACCGAGATTATTTTTCAAAAGCAGAAATCAGTATTCCCCAGAATAATTTGTATTCTTTCCAGAGACAACTACAAAAAGACTATAACACTTAACTTCTGTAAAAGTCAGCAGTCGATACAGCTCAACTTCCTGATCAGGAAACAGGCTGGTAAGCTCTGATCTGAACTTTCTTTTTTTCAAGAGAGATATTTGCTATAGCATACTTGAACTTGCAGGAGAGAGAGACAGAGAGACAGAAAGTGAGAAATCACACCCCCTCCAAAGAAGATGATCATGCTGCAATCCCTTCTCCAGTCTCCTCTTGGGATTTTGGGCACACATGCACACACACCAGGCTTGACTTTTTTTTTTTTTTTTAAAGAATTATTCCATTGGGAACCAGCAGTTAGCGTAATGGCTATGTCGCTGGACTCCCACGTAGTTGACCACGGTTCGCGTCCCGGACCCAGTGGCTTAAAACTCACGTCGGGCGCGTGTGCGTGCATACCCAAGATCCCAAGAGGAGAATGGAGGAGAAGGGATTGCGGCGTGACCATCCCCCCTGGGGGGTGATTTCTCGCTTTCTGTCTCTGTCTCTCTCTGTCTGGTGAGCGCACGTGCCCTATAGCAAAACCCTCTCCAAAAAAAAAAAAAAAAAAAGAATTATTCCATTTAATTTTTTTATTTATTTATTTTAATTTGACCAGAGAGGGACAGAGAGAGAGAGAAAGTGAGAAAGCAAGCCACCAAATCTGGGACTTGAAATGCAGTCGGCCATGTGGGAATTCAGCACCCTTAACCACCCCACTACCTGCAGACCCCTGGGCATGAGTTTTGTAAGTGGCCAGTCTGGGACTCAAACCGAAGTCAATACATGGGAGTCCAGTGATGTAACCATGTCGCCATCTGCTGGTCCCTATCTGAACGGTTTTAAGCTCCTGCAAAGGGACTTTCAATTCCAAGTAGGTAAGAAGAAGGAAGACAGTAAAGGTTCCTATCTATTATCTGTCCCTCATCATTAAAACATCAAGTCAGCAAAAAAGGTAGATATTCAAAATTTCTCACGTAAAGGAAGAATTGAAAGAAGAGAAACAGAACTGGCTGTTAAATATCCCATGGTGAATTTACTACGAAACTATTCACAAGCCATAAGAGATTAGGTAATTCAGGATATTTGTTCTGTTCGGGCAAATCAAGGGCTTGAGTGGTGGTAGAGCAGGATGGATTAGAGAGTGGAACCCGGAACTTGGAGCTGAGACCCAGAGAGAAGAAACATAATTAACCTAATCACCGAGAGCCAAGCGAAAAGGTACAGGAGTCTGCTTACAAAAGGAGAGTGGAAAACTAATATTAGCCATTTTGTCACCAGCTGCTAAGCAACATTTGCCAACTAAAATAATTTGCTATAAGAATAAGTAAAGCTGAGGTCAACATATAGGCATTACATTATTGATAACATTTAAATGACTGATGTTTGCTAAACTGCAGAGAATAGCAAATGAACAATTTCCAAGTTCTTTCTTGCCTGGTAGCTTCATTATTAATATAGTACATTCTGTTGTAAAAGAATACAATGTCATTTAAAATTGAAAATCCCTTTATTTAAGAACAACTCCCTCTAGGAAGATAGCCTAAAAATAGTAAAAACAAAAAATTAAATATTATGTTCATAAAGATATTTATTACAGATTTATTTATAATAAAATTAAAGCAATCTAGAAAATATCCATCATACTGGAATGACCGAGAAAAATATGCACATCCATTGGATAGAATATGTGGTAGACAAAAAATAATTATGGCAAAAAATATATATAAAAATAAACAACTATGCAGCAACACTGAAAAAGGTAAGGATACTACATTCAGGGAAACAGCAACTCAGATCATCCATATGTTATATTATAATGAGGTATGACGAAGAGGCAAACAGAGAAAGATTTGGAGAAAGGATAACGAACACCTGCTTTTTTCCTCTATTTTACATATTGAAAACAATACAGTAATATTATTATAGTTCAAAATGTATTTTTAAAAACTCCTTGGGCTTTAATTACAATAAATGGCATTCTTTTTTTGTTATGACACCAGGCCACCATGGTTACACATGATTATTCTATTACTACTACTATTATTATTACATTATATTACTAATTACTATCACATCATGAGATAAACATACTTCAGTTGTGCTTTAAAAAAAAAAAAAAGAAGAGAGAAAGCAACCATACAGCATCCACAAAAGCAGTGTGTAAATAATTTAGCCAGCCTCATCAATGAAAAGGCACAATTCGAACACCCCAGGAGCAGTTTACAATTGGTGGAATCATGGAGCACATCACACCCCCTTGAGTCTCCAGGGTCTTTAGGAAACATAAACTGGGGCTAGCAGGGGGCATGGTGGTTAAGGCCCTGGACTCCCACATGGCCGACTGCGGTTTGAGTCCCGGACCTGTTGGCTTGCTTTCTCACTCTCTCTCTCTCTCTCTCTCTCTCTCTCTCTCTCTCTCTCATTCTCTCTCTCTCTCTCTCTCGATGAGCACACATGCCCTATAGCAAAATTACAAAAAGTAATAATGATAATAATCATAATTAAATAAATAATTCTCAAAAACAAAAAGGCATAAACCAGGTTAAGGATGCAATTTACCTTCCCCTAGCACAAAACAAATGAGCACATTTTTTTGCATCACATAGCTAAGAAGCATATATTAACCACTTGATCCAACTAAGGAGAAAAACATTGTATATTTTGATTTAGACACATATAATCTAAGTGGCCCAAACTGAGAAAATACCCAACTGATTTTCCCAAACACTCTATTTCTATATAATAACATAATACCATTTTCAAAAACAGAATAGGGGGAGAAAATTAAACACCCTTCTTCTCTGAGAATCTGAAAAATAATACTTTTTAGAAATGAAAAAAGAAAAAAAGAAAAATTTCAAGCACATACGTCAATAGCATTAGCAGGGACAGATGGGGCAAACTGTGACCAGTTTCGCCCATCAGCCCACTCTTAGCTGGCTGCACTGGCCTCCCAGGCCTCTCTGCAGCTAACAAATTATTAACATGTGATCATATTAGCAAGCTAATGATAGAATTTATAAAATGATGGGTCTGTGTTATAGCCACTACTACAATAAACAAATGAAACTTTATTTACTTTTTATTAATCTGAGCTTTTAACTTCTTGTTCTTTTTATGTCCTTAGTGAGAAAACCAGGGATTACCTATAATTAGGGTTTACTTCTAAAACCAGCAGCAGTGTCAAAAATAAAATTGAAATATTATTTTATTTAATAGCAATATCCCCTATGCTGCTATAACTCATCCCCAATTTTTCTTCTGAGTATTCACTGATAATTAATGTTTGGCAATGAAAGTGATTTTTTTTTTTAAATGGATCTATAGCAACATTCAACTTACTAAGAACCTAGACCTTTTTTGGATGAAGTCGAATCACTTAGGTTGACTCTATTTTCCATTAATACCCTGGAGCTGCCTGTAATATTACCCTTGAATATCTGCCATGGAACCATCTTCCTGGTGAGAGTTTTACTATATGATGCTTTTAAAACTATTCTGTGGAGACCAAGAGGTTTACTTCTCCATGGCAGTCAGTCAGGTTTTGATCAATAGCATGACCAGGCTGTAATAAATACTTAGTGAGATAATGTATTTGAAATTTTAAAAAAGCAGGAAAACATGATTACTGAGAAGCTGCTCTCAATGACTAGTGAAAAGTAATGTCTGTTTTAGCTGTTAATTTCTTTAAAAGTCAATCTGTACTAATTATTAGTTATTTTTTATGTAAAATTTAATATTTCTACTAGAAGTAATTATTTCATGATTATTTAGTGCCACGGGAATCATCCATTTGACTCCAGAGAAAAGTAAAAATAAAAGCCAAGTTAAAAGCTCAAATTCCAAAATAAAAGTTAAAGATGGTTACAGCATATATTTATATTTAAATGTATATTTAAAGAGGAATTTTCTTCTGAAAATGTAACTGCTCTTTTAGGGAAGTAAGATTTTCAAATTGTCAGACCTTATTCTGATGTCATTAACAAATAGCTTTGTAGGCTATTAAAAAGAAAAAAAAAAAAAAAAAAAAAAAAAAAAAAAAACAAAGAACAAGCCCTAAATAGGGGTAATGTTATATAATATACATTTATTTAAAATCTGACAAATATAATCTACTTAATGTAATATCCCATTTCTAAATTACTCTTTCTGGTTAAGTGTAGAAAATTCTTACCTATTTTAAATGCATTCGACTTCCATTAAAGAACTTTTGAATCAACCACACAGAACATTCTGACATCCATTATCCTCAATCTCTTTCAGAAACTGAAGATAAATATATGCTCTTGGTCCAGGCTGGTGGCTTGGGCAGCAGCAAACTAAACTATAGTGCTGGAAGCCGCCTGGCCACAAGTTTGAATCCCTGGGTCGTCCTGAAAATGCTCCGGGCAGCTGGATCCTGCCTAAGGTGCTAAAACACTGGTGGGCTGGGAAGGGGGTCACCGCCTAGCAGGGCCCTGTCAGAGTACTGCTCTCTCGGCCCTTGTCTGTCTCTCCCTGCCATGTATGTGTACATGCCATCATGAATAATATCAAATACATATTTATATATGTATGTATATTAATACTCATACAGCTTCTCATCTACAATTCCAAATGTGTACAAAAAATTGTAAGTAATTTCCTTCTTCATGCTCTAATAATAATCAACTCAGCTATGTGTCTAGAAACCTTCAAATATTAATTGCGTCAGGTAACTTAGGCTAACGTAGTGGGTTGTCAGAAAAGTCATGACATATTTTTGTAGGCAAAAATGCATCATGATTTTTCCGATGACCAAATATATTTTCAAGTCTCCAAATACTTTAATGAAAAATTGTAAAGGAAAATTGTCTGTTTTAAGAAATCAGATAAATTATGATTTTATTTGCATTTAATAGCAGAATGTCATATTTCTAAGGCACAAGGAATACTAAGGGTTTGCCAAAGTAAAACGTGAAAATTTCATAGGGTAATGGTTTTACAATTAAGGGCATCTCCTGCCAAAATAGACAGCAATTGAAAATTCCCCAGATTTAAAGAGAATCCAGGGTGCATTTGATGCTCATGGCTTTAATGAAGCAGTATTGCATCACCGGCTTCACAATGCTAGAAAATCAACTTGGCTTTTTTCATTTTTTGTTTTTTCGTTCACTGACTAGATCAATTGTTTTGGCTTTAAGAAGAGGCAGCTTCAATTAAAGATAATGGTTACTTGGCTTGAATGAAGACTAAAAGCTGAGACTCTGATGTAAGTTCCAAAACACTCAAAAAACAAACAAGGTAGTCCTGAAGACAGTACCTTTCACAGGCAAAGCCTAAGTTCTTTTTCAATTAAAGCTAGCTGGAAAAAGCTAAGGTGTCAGAACTGCATTCCAAATGTACAGGCCGTCCTTGGCTCTAAGGGATGGTGAGCAGTTATTGTCTTAAACCAAAAGGAAACCTGACTAACACCGGTTCAATCTGGCCAATGCTGACAGAAAGCACCTCAGAAAAATCCCGAAATTTCCCTCTACTGGCCTGACTTATGTCACTGGCTCAGTTCCATTTGACCTTCCTAGGTAAAGGTACCTACAAAAAGAACAACTCTTTTCAACATTTATCCAAGAAAGAAGAAACTCAGGTCTTTATTCGAGCTACAATTTGTAAATGCACCATGATGGCACTCACTTCCTTTCCAAAGAAAAAGATACAGATGGTTAAAAAAAAAAAAAAAAAGTCTTTGTGGGAATAGAAGAAACATAGTCCTAGAAAACTTTCTTGGAGATAAAAATATGATTATTGTTCACTGCTTCACAGATGTTTATTATTTTAGTTAAATCTGCTTCTCTCTGTCTCTCTCTTTCCCTGAGTTATAATTTAATCACATGGCATTAAAGTAGACAAAATATAAGTTCTGTGAATTCAAAAGAGTAAATGCAGTCCGTAAAATCATCTCTATTATTTGAAAACACAGCCCATTCTTATTGCTAATGCAAGGATCGCAAACTGGGGCAAGCTGGAGTCGAGCCTATTTACTGCTCAGTTTACACAGGCGCCATCACAGAAAACGGAGCGTACCACAGAAAGCAATACCAAATTCAGCAAAAGTTTGTATTATTAAAACCAGATACCCTGGCATTCACTCTCCAAGGAGAACATAGCCCTCATCCTACACGTACATTCAAAGAGTGGGAGAGACAGGGAAGGCAACAGTGATAAATAAGAAGCAAGAATCCTGCTCTTTGGAAAAACGAATCTTTATATATCTACAGAATTCTACATGGACTGTGCTTCTCAGAAATCTGAGTGCATTTCGAGATCATATACACAGCGCAGCACAGCCACCTACCATGACTTTCACAAACATCTGTTGAAAGAATAATTGGTGAAGGAAAAAAGCCTGTGCACCCTTTTTAAATCTCATTTTAGTCCTGGGTAAGAAACCAACAAACAGAATATGAATTAAGTGTGTTCCTTTCACAAAACCACACAATCGTATAAACCCACAAATCATCAAAAAAAAAAAAAAAAAAAAAAAAAAAACATTGCATTGTCTTGGAATTTCAACCTCTCCAGTCAGGGTTGCAGTCAGTCACAAAGGGACAGCCTAAAAATAGACTGGTGCGTGAGAGGAGGGGAGCTGCCTGGGCTGTGGGCTCCTCTCGCAGCAGTGAATGGAAAACTCAGGTGGTATCTCATGGTGTGGAGACACTTTCCCTGATGCAAATAAACTCAGCAGCTAAACCACAGCTTTGGGAGCTTCAGGAATAATGAAAGAGGCATTTCAGAGGTTGATAAATCAGCCCTTTTGCCTAGGAGTGGAAATGACATGTCTGTAAAGCAAACCATCATGAAAACAGTTTTGCCTTAATTTTCTTGATTCAATTCCTAATAATAACAGTTGCATCAGAGCAGATTTTTGCTATTATACTCCCAGGTCATTCCATGCTGGGGTTATTCCTACACGGTAATAAAGCATCTGGGTGAAAAATGGAAAAACACAACTAATCGTCCAGCTGTTTCTAAAATCCCAACTGTTCAGTAATAAGCAGAAAAGAGCTTAGCATCATAACAGAACTTAACAGATCCACATTGCAGGTGACTGTGGAAGCTTTCTGGGTGCGCACTGACACGACCTGGTTTAGAAAAGGGGAAGACATCTACCTGCATCACACAGAAAAGCCTCTCCCTGGAAGATCTGTGAATGGGGACAACAGCATTCCTGACCTGGGCTTTGCTCATAGCAAAGGGAGTGGCATGAGGTGGGGTGGGGGAGCACTGGGAGTCAATTAGTTTACGAGTCTATCACTGCAGTTTATTTAAAAGCTTAATAACGGAGAAAAAACTGAAAAGAGAAACTGAAAAGGAGATCTCTGTACTCTTTACTGGGAGTCAGTTTATATTTGGTTTGAACTTGTATTAGAATTGTCTTTGAGTTTCCTTCTCAAATCTAGTTTTTCTAATCTCTCCTGCAAAGCTTATAACTGCGGTTATTCATAACCGACATGGGGGGGAAGTGTTTCTAGAATGGAATGTTTGCTTGTATTAGCAGTGGTGGAAGGACTTATCTCCTGCTAGACTACACTGATCTCTAACAGTGATACAGTGGACGTACCAAAAGGAAATGGTCATTCCTGAACAGAACAGAACCTCAACCATCCAAAGATGTTCCTGTCTCTGAGTGGATAAAAATAGTCTAGTGTCACAAGATGGTTCACACCTTAAAATCCAGTGTGTTGCTTCATCCTGATTCATCTAATCTAACCCTTCCTTTCTCCACTGTTTCTCGCACTGCCTTGAAGCGTGTGAAGTACGTGGACTCTAGTAGTGAAATGATACCTCTTGTCTGTGGATCAGAAGTGGCAGTGGCAGCGGCGAGATCAGCGAGGAGCACATGATGACATAGTTCTAATTAGAGTGCACGAATGGCATGACTTCTCCACTCCTCTAAGAATCGCACACCAGCAGTAACCAACATAAACATGTCATTCACTGTGTTAGTGACATTCATTCCCAAGGCCTCATTGACTGCTACACTCTTAGCTTTAGTGCACGATCATGCTCACAGTCTACATGAGAATGAGGGGAGAATTCTCCATATTAAAATAGAAGTGCTGAAGTGGTCTCTAAAGATGTGAAAGAGCCCCTCACTCTGGAGAAAAAGGTGAGTTTGATCTTTAATAAGACATACAGCTTTAATTCTTAGTAGCAGTTTTGTAACTCTGTATGTGAGTGAGTGCCCTGGAAGACCAAGAGCAAAGAGAACAGGCATATTGGGATATACGTACATATGCCTAGTCTAAGAGATTAATTCACTTTCCAGGATTTCATGGGCTACTAAAAATAGTTAGCATTAGCAAATAAAATAGGTTTTGGACGGATGTAGTCACCTTGCCATCGAATCACTTCATTTGGGCGTAACTGTCCTTGCCCACCTCCCTCGGACCTCTCCATCTCCGTGCTTGCATGCTGTTGCTACTTGAGGGAAAAACAATTTTTTTTCTTTTAAGCAGTTTACTCATTTCTCAACTAGATCAAGTCTGGAGGAAACAAGCAAGAACTCTGAGAACACAACCCCAAAGCCCTCGGAGTCCTGCTCTGTCATGTAGGTTCCTATGTGGTACAAGGCATTTCCTTGTGCTTTATTTCACATGTACCGAAATCAGCATCTTAACTGATCAACTGCAAAAGTTGCAAAAAAGATTGACAATCCTGTTATGCTTTGACCGTTTCATAGACAAGCTTTTCACTCGGTTTGCTAGAAGATAACATGTTGGTCTGAAACTCACCAATTTAAATATACCGTAGAAAAAAAGGAAGAAAAACAAAGAGATGCCTTTATACCAAGACACCTAAATACATTTGTCATCATTTATGGAATAAATCTTCAAATAATAGCTCTGAATATAGATTACAATCTCTAGATCTTATATTAATTTCTTAAAATATTTAACTAGGCATATTCTGAAAAATAAGATGGTATGATGCTTATAATTTCTTCTTGTTTTTATCAAAAGTCATTTTAATATTAGGTAAATAATCCTAAAATTAAAATCTTCCTCCAACAGTAATCCCAACAATAACACCCAAATTGCAAGGTAATAAATAAATACTAATCCTAATGCATTCCCTGGAGAGTCTATCACCTCTTGATAGATTTCAGTCCAGGGGGAGCTTCATTAATTATTTCCTACTTTGTCTGATAGCAAGTGAAAGCCTCATTTGGATCATGATCCTTACCAATTGAGAGGAGAAAAAAAGACTCACTTAGGTGCTATCAACACCATTACTGTGCTTCGGGGAAATCACCAATCTGCTTGGGCAGTAGTGTATTAAGTTTATAAACAGAACCACATGCACCCTCTGTGTTAACTGATGTGGTCGCTATCATGGAGAGAGGTCGGAGTTCAGATAGTACAGCCTTGGTCTCCAAGAGAGATGGTATTTTCCAAATGCAGTATGGTTTTGTATGTAAATGCCTTCAGAGGCTGAGCTACTGGAACACTTACCAAAAACAAGAATAACATGAAACTTTATAATGCTGTAATTGAGCCTGAGGGAATGAGAAGATCACATCAAACAAGAGCTTCAACAAAACACAGGAAGATGGTGGCTTTAGGGAAGTCTTTTCCTAGAGAGCACAATGTAGACTCATGGGCCATATAATCTAGCATCCAGGCTAGATGCATTGTTTATATAATTGGGATAATGTGCATAAAATGAAATAAAATCAACATTGTACAGTGTTCCATGAGGCATAAAGAAGTAGTACCCTTCCTCAGGGAATAAACTCCGTATATCCTTGGAATGTCTCAGAGATTAGCCCTAATACCACTGTGATGAAACAGCACAAAAATTCAACCTAAAAGTGTTAGGAAAAAGTTTTGCGATCCTAAGTCTCTCACCATGCCTCCAATAAACGTACATTTGCCTACTAATGGGAAATGATACTCTTCCACTCCAATTCAAGACGTCTCTAAATACCTCAGAACATTCACTTTGCTTATATATTTTTTGTCAGAATGAAAGCAGAATATAAAGTATGTTAGCTATGTAAACATATATATTAATATAATTATTTTGAGATAAATGTCATTCTTTGGCTCAGCACTGATACAGCTTTAGCGATACCCATACGGACTAATAATTTAACTACTTAGTGGAGACTGATCCCTCAACAACCAGTAGCTTAAAAAAACATGGATAAAAATGTCTTCAAGCTCCTTGACTGTGAAAACATACCGTGGTCCATAACAACATGAAAAAAAAATCCAAGTATATGTGTACATAATGCCAATAGGAGGGGCAAAGAAAAGCCTGTTTTTCATACTATTTATCAGATACTCCTAATAATTTCTATTAAGACCACTGTGAAGGTAAATTGGCATTTCTATTAGGTTGTCAAAAAGTCATGATGTGTTTTTCTGTGCAAAATTACAACTTTTCTGACAACCTAATATCTTTTTCCTCAAAAATGTTAACTGTCATATTTACTCAGTAGCTTATTTCTGCTTTATGTTATTCATCACCATCGTCACATGTTAGCCCTTCTGCTACTGGTGAGGAGCCAAGACAAAGATCACCCCTAAATCTTGAATATATATTATAGTTCTGATGCACACAACATATTGAAACCAACAGTCTGGGTTTCCAAGTGAGATTTTGCTTGCTTTCTGGTTCCAGTGTTCACGCTTTCTTTGTACTTTATTGTTTTAACTTGTTATGATTTTGCATTTTCTAGGCTAGCTGTTTAATAGGAGACAAAGGAGTTCTGAACCTCAGTAAAGCCAGCCTCAAATGAGAAGTGGGCTACGGATAATCTATGAAACAGATCAGTTGCAGGTCAGGAAGCAAGAGTTGACTGTAGATCAACTACCCAAAACATTTAGCTCCTAGGACTCTGGATACAAACTCTCCTTTCAAGACACCAATGACAACAAATGTGTCAAACACTTAACTTTAGGTCAGCAACACTGTGACCAGTGCATTTAGGAATATGCCTCCCGCGATGACAGCAAGACTCCATAGCTAGCTCCTCACTTGCCTCGTACATCTATTCCAGTCCCGAGCCTGAAAGGTGATACTTAAATGTCACCTAGAGCCACAGCTCATTAAATATGTGCTGTTTTTCAAAGCAATCAACCCATGTCCTGGGATTAATGTACTTAAAAATAAATCAGGTGACCATGTTTTCGAACCTCTAGGACCCTATGGACGGAGACATATTAGCATACTTTTCCAAAGAAGATGCCATGAAAAATAAGGACCACTGTGGAAACAGAAAACCAGCCAGAGATAAAACTCCTATCACAGTCTTAATCCTAATTGACTCCTCAGAAGTACATATTCCCATTTACAACAAAAATAGCTCTGCCTCCTTCAACCTTCAACACAATCACTCCATCAATCTTCTTTCAAACAGAAAGACTGATTTCCATACTAGAAAACAGGATTGTCTTCTGACCTGCTGTGGCTACATTGACCTGGAAGATCCTAGGCGTAGAGTCAAGTTTCTTTTCAGTCAGAAAAAACAAGAAGTACCTTTTGTCCACATCAAATGTCCCTTGCAGAATTCAGAATGACTTTTGGGTCAGGAAGATTTCCTGGAACAGGCCCTTTGTCACTGAATGACACCCGTAATCATTCTAAACTGTATCAATAAAAAAAAAAAAAAAAAAAAAAAAAAAAAAAAAAATGAGGACATTACATTTGCATCGTGCACGTGAGCACATCAGCACAGGTTCACGTAAAAATAGAAACTTAATTTAAGGCTATTTCTCATACTATCTAATAATAGAGCTGCAATGTTAGTGCTAAAGATGCATCAAAACCCTGAAAATTAGCAATGGAGAATGCCACCTCTGGAGGTAGGGCTGTTACTGTTTATGATTGTAATTACAATAATTAAAGGTTAAAAATTGAAAACAATTTTCTATTGGTTAACACTAACTTTTTGAGAGAGAAAGATTTTCGCTCTAGGGTGCATGCTCTCACCGGAGAGACAGAGAGATAGAAAGCGAGAAATCACCCCCCCTGGGGGGGCGGTGGCCACATCACAATCCCTTCTCCATTCTCCTCTTGGGATTTTGGGCATGTACGCACACACACCCAGCATGAGTGTTAAGCTGCCAGGTTCAGGACTCGGACCACAGTCAACAACATGGGAGTCCAGCAACATAACCATTATACCATCAGCTGGTCCCAATATTAACTTTTTAAAAAAATATTTTAAATTACTTTATTTAACTTTATTTCTCATTATCATTTTCAATTTGACCAGAAACAGAGAGAGAGAAGAAGAAGAAAAGTGAGAAAGCGAGCCACCAGGTTCGGGACTCAAACTACAGTTAGCCACGTGGGAGTCCAGCATCCTTAACCACCACACTACCTGCCAGCCCCAACACTGACTTTTTTTAAAAATGGGAAAACATACAAGTATGTCTTAATTCAGATAATTTTTTTCTTAGATATTTCATACTCATATACTGGGTTCTATTGCAACATGTGCTTACTGAAAAGATTTTCACAAAGCTTCAGCGATCCTATTTAAAACAAATTTGACAAGGAAAGCAGTAGCACTTGTGAAATACCTAAGCATAAAATGAGTTTCCCAGCACAGGTCGAAATATTGTGTTTACTGACAAAACTATACTATAACAAAAAAAGAAATCAAAATGTTTACTTACCAGCTTTCACCGTATGTATTCAACCGAAGAATGAGGAGTTATTTTGTGGTACAGGAATCCCTTCCCTTTAGAAATCATTGGGATAAAAAGCTTCAAAATACATCCTATTCATTCAGCTTAGTTTATTCTAAAAATGCTTAAACCCCTGGTTCTGAAATTACCCTAACAGTGAGATTTTAAAACTGGATCACTCTTATTACTTGACTACGAAATCAAGGATGTTAAGATTTGAGGGGCACTTTGCAAATAACACGCTAGTTTAACACTGCCTTCCACTCTACAGTAGACTTTGGGAAATGAAAGGGACCAAGTGAAAAGTGGTCCAATATCTGGGTTTCTAACAGAAAAATTAAAAAATAAAAAGAGTCAAGAAAAACTGATTTGCCCATGGTGAACGAGCTAACTCTCTTGACTTCATAGACCAGCTTTGCATTCCTCTGGACCCATCAATTCCCTTTCACAGAAATCAAAAGAAATCATCGTTCTTCCTCCTCTCTTTCTCATAACTGTTATGCACTATTTCCTTTTCAAGCATTTTGCAAGAGAGAACAATGCGTTCACCCTTGAAAAGACTCTGATTAGGATGACCCTCGAATAGCATGCTTTCGGTAATATTATCATCCGAAAAGCAGCTAGAGGATCCCAGGTCCCAAGAACCCATATATCTAAATGGGGTCACTTTTCTTTTCTCTTACAACCAAATGTGTAGGGTAGCCTCAAAGAAGGTACAGTTTTCTAAATCAGTTGCAAAGAGCCCCTGGAAGCATATCCTCAGTATAAATTGTTCACAAATGGTTCTAAAGTTCTTGCCTAGCTGTGACTTAGGAAAATGCTGTAAACTCACTGCTGCGCTAGATGTCCTGCCTTCACACGTTCTCTACAAAAGAAGTTCCTATAGAAGTGCTCCCGGACACTTTTAAGGGCTTAAAAGCTTCCTTCTCTGTGTGGAATCAAGATCCAGACACCCTAAAATAACTGCGTTTTGCAAGGTGGGGAGGGAAGTCATACATTTAGTAACAACCTATTAACACTTGGTTTGAAAGCCCATGATTGCTACTTCTTGGCTTTCTTACCCTAAATAAACTACGTAAGATAAAAGCATGCCCAGAATCCCCAAATAACTATATTTCCTGAATTCTTGGAATTATCAATATAGCATGTATCAATTAAGTTTAATATAACTTGACAGATTTATAGTGTCATGAAAATGATGACATACAACGTACTTTTCCAAATATAGCCAAGTCATTGCTGTTGCTATTACACAATAGTCAATAAGCACTCAATGCTGGAGAGCGCTTGAATTATTTTATGATACAGTACAATCTCACCTCGTTGGGCATAGCGTAAGAAACCAACCTCCTGTCCACAGGGCCAACTTTTCATACCATGGTATGCCTTGCATCTTCTCCATGATAAAAGAAACTAATCATTATTCAACAATAGACTATTTTATGTCTACAAATCAACTTCTCATAAACCCCTCAAAGTTAGAGAAATGACTCATGATTTTTACACTATCCTACCAAACTGGGTGTAGCTAAAGGGCTCTAAATTCCTTTTCCTCCCAGAGGAAACAATTAGACCTAACATCAGACATTTATATGGAACGTGCTGTTCAGGGTTGGCATGTGTTCGCACTCATTTCCATAATTCCATGATGTAGCATACTTCATATGCCCTTCCCTTTACTAGCCGGCACATCTGGATGCAGAGCTGGTGACCTCTCCAAAGGAATGGTGACCACCCCACATAGCCTTCTCTTGGTCTAATACTACTTGGTCCAGTTTTGCTCCAAATCCAAAATGCATTCAAGTGCTCTGCATTTCCTAGTTTAGTGGCTCTGTTCTCCACTATTAAATCTTTGGTCTTCACAATCAACTCCCCTGCTTGCCGACTTTCATTCTCCAAATGGTGTTCTAGGAAAGTATTTTGCTGCACGTAGTGGGGGGAGTTTACCTCTGATGTTAGACTGACTTTTCTTTGAATTTCAAGTAGTAATAAAGGAGAGATAAGATTTATATAGTTATCAAGGGATAGCCTGGGTTTAAAAAAACAAAAACTTGAGAAAGGCCATCCTATGTCTTTTTTTTTTCTTCACAGTTGTCAGAGTTCATTATGTGCTGAGATAGTCCAGGTAGTATTTTTCCCCAAAGGTAAGAACGACCATTTTATAAAGACTAGATATTAAAGAAACATTGGAAAGTAAGGCCTCTTATGAATTCTGAGTTTTCCAACCTGTATTTATGACTTAATGGTGCAAGGCTAATCACTGGTTGTTACCTCACATTCTCCTTTTGTTTAATGAGTTAAATGTAGTTCTATGTGCCATAAATTACTTTAATAAAGATGATAATAATGGTGATGTTGAAACCAAATATTTTGACACAATGCTTTGTTATAGCCATTTTAGCAAAGAGAAGGCTAAAATCTGAGGTAAGTCCCCACATTTTGCTCTTATATTGCTGCGGAAAAAAAAAAAACTTAATAAATCTAGCATTTGTGTTGCACATTTAATAAAAAGATTTAAGCCATATCACTGTAGCTGCTGGGCATCTTATTTCTTCAAGAATTCTTTCAGTGCATGCATTAACTTTGGTTAAATTATTCTGGATTTAAAAGGCAGAAGAAGATTTAAAATAGTATGGTTTCAGGAGCATCATTGGAACAGACCAATTTCAAAAGATTCCATCGCTAAATTTTACCTCATACTGTCTTTGTAGACTGGTTATTTAGATTTTAAGAGGAGAGAATCGTGTGCTGTTATCTGCGTGGTCATTAGAGTCTCACACAAGAAAAAGAAGAGAACAATAAAATAAGACTAAGAAATCATTCTTCCAATGATTGTCATTGAACTGTTACACTAGTAAACATTCACAGTATGAAGTCTCTCTCAATCTCCAGCATACAAAGTAGTGCAAAGGAAAAAAAAAACATTCCAGTCCTGTTACCTGTGAGCAAACTTTGTTACATTTCCTCTGACTTCATTTCTTCCATATTAGGCAGTTGCTATCACCTCTTCCCCAAATTAATAATAAAATATAATCAATTTCTAAAGGCCTCTGCAGCCTTCCCAAATGTTAATTTCCAGTTAAAAATAAACTTTAATTAAATCCAAGATAAAATCGTGACCTATATTCTATTAAATAATTTACTTTCTTTTTTTCCTACACAGTAATTCTTACAATTTTTTTTTTAAAAAAAACAACTACAGAATCCAAAGACATATGAGATGCTATTAAAGCACTGAGAAATGACTGCTCAAATTCATTAATTCTTACATAGTAAATACTTCAAAATGCCAACTTTTCCCATCACTGCACAAGTACTAACAACGTTGACAATTTACTGACACATACACACACCGCGCGCGCGCGCATATACACACACACACACACACACACACATTCTCTCTGCGGAATTATCTTCACTGTTAACATCGTTTCCGGTTATTGTGCAAAATTCTTTCGTTCTAATAAAAAATATAAAGATAGATTTGCTCCTAAGTAAGTCTCCCTCTTCTCCGAGATGTGTCATGTGTTTGATATGTAATACAAGTTTAGGAACAACGACGCCAAGTATAACCATTAAACGGCGTACTACTGTATGCGTTGGACTCGTCTGCATATTTCATTTCATGACCAGCACTCTCAATGCATAAATATATTTGGAGATGCTGGGGGCAGGACAGTGGCAGGTAAAGAAAGCGATTCACACGTCGGTCTCCACGGCCTTGGCGTTAGAGCAGTTGTTTCTGTCTGTCTCGCTGTCGTCGCCCTTGCCCTGACACTTCTCCTCTTTTGCACACAGAGATTCCTTAACCCCTTCTTCCATCTCTAGGTACTCTGACTTGTCCCCCAAGGAGGAAGAAGTGGAGCTCCGAAACTTCTTGAGCAAATTAGAGGGGAGGTACGGACAGCTGACTGCATTCTGGGTCAGCTGCGTCTGCTCCTCGTTTTCGGTCTCTCTGTGGTAGAAATAATTAAAGTTAGAGACAATCACTGGCACTGGTAAAGCGATGGTTAACACACCTGCAATGGCACACAGGGACCCCACGATCTTGCCCCCCACGGTGATGGGCTTCATGTCCCCATAGCCCACGGTTGTCATGGTCACCACGGCCCACCAAAACGCATCTGGGATGCTTTGGAAATGGGTCGTGGGCTCATCCGCCTCTGCGAAATACACGGCGCTGGAGAAGAGGATGACCCCGATGAAGAGGAAGAAGATGAGCAGGCCCAGCTCGCGCATGCTGGCCCGCAGCGTGTGGCCCAGGATCTGCAGGCCTTTGGAATGCCTGGAGAGCTTGAAGATGCGGAAGACCCGGACCAGGCGGATGATCCTGAGGATGGCGAAGGACATGGCCTGCTGCTGCTGGCCGTTGCCACCCCCCTGCTGCTGGGCCAGGTCGGTGCCCAGGGTGATGAAGTAAGGCAAAATGGAGACGATGTCAATGATGTTCATGATGTTTCTGAAGAAGAGTGCTTGGCTGGGACAAGCAAAGCAGCGAACCACGAACTCGAAGGAGAACCACACGATACAGACTGTCTCCACGATGAAGAAGGGGTCGTTGAATATCGTGTGGCCCGAGCTCTCCGGGTGGGGGGCCGAGGTGTCATTGGAAAACCCCCCATGCCCGCCGGCGCTCAGCGCCATCACCAGATCCCTGTCGTCCCGGAACTCGGGCAAGGTTTCCAGGCAAAAGATAACGATGGAGATTAAGATGACCAGGACCGACACGATGGCGATGCCCCTGGCGGGGCTGGAGCTCTCCGGGTATTCGAAGAGCAGCCAAATCTGCTTTTTGAACTCGTTCTCCGGCAGGGCCCTGTCCTCCTCCTCCCGCACGAAGCCTTCATCCTCCCGGAACTTGAGCAGGGCCTCCTCCCCCAGCTGGTAGAACTTCACCTCCTCGGTGAAGATGTCACAGGGGACGTTGACCGGCCTCTTCAGGCGGCCTCCGGATTGGTAATAATACAAGATAGCGTCGAAGCTGGGCCGGTTCCTGTCGAAAAAGTACTCGTTGCGCAAAGGGTCGAAGTACTGAGTCCTCTTCTCGGGGTCGCCCAGCAGGGTCTCCGGAAACTGGGCCAGAGTCTTCATCTGGGTCTCGAACCGCAGGCCGGACACGTTGATCACCACGCGTTCGCAGCAGTCGCTGTAGCGCACCGAGCTGTAGCCCCCGCCGTCGTCCTGCGGCAGCAGGTCGGTGTAGGAACACGTGTCGCCGTGGTCGTCCTCGCTGTAGTAGAACCTGCCGTCGTCGTCGTCCTCGTCGTCCTCGTCGTCGTCCTCCTCCTCGCTCAGCTCGCGCAGGATCTTCTCCTCCGAGCCGCTGGGCATCAGGTCGGAGCAGTGCGCGAAGCTGCCCTGCCGCTGCTGGCCCTTCTTCTTCTCCCGCCGCCGCCGCCGGCTGCCCCGGCTGCCCTGCGGGTCGTGGCTGCTGCAGGCCCCGCGCGCCTGGTGGTGGTGGTGCGGGCCGCCCCCGGAGCCCCCGCTGCCCTCCACCGCGGCCGTGGCCGCCGCCACCGCCGCCGCCGCCGCGGCCCTGGAGTGCGCCAGCCGTTCCCGCTCGCGCGCCCGAGCCTGGGCGGCGTACCCGTAAGGCATGTGGCTGTTGCACCCTGAGCTCTCCGCACTCACCATCGCCACCTCCATGGTGGTGGCTCGGGGGAATGGCTGCTTCCAGTTGTAGAAGAAGAAGAAGAAAAATAGGGCAGCTTCTTTTCTCACCAAATTAAGGTAAGTTTGGAACCCTTCAGCAGATTGCTTGGAAGACGAAGGATATTTTCAGTCCAAGTTTGCATTTTCTGTTTTTAAATCAGCACACCCCATGCTCTTTCTTCCCGGGGATCCAGCATTGCTCTCGAGAGCGAAGGCTGCTGGCCACCAACAGCCTCGTGCTGGAGCTGAGCTCAGAGAATGTTGGGGTCTCCCAGACGCCTAGGTTTTCCGGCTGGTGCTCAATTTTGGAAGGTTGTCGAGGGTATGGTTGCCCGATGCTGCCAGATTCAAAGGCGGTGAGTATCTGACGGCCAGCCGTTGCGCCTAAAAAATGAAATAGATTTTTCTGCCATGGAAATTGTCCAAAGCTCAGTCCATCAAATTTAAATAAAATGCAAATAAGCCTTTAGTCTTAGCATTTGCCTTCTAGTGACAGCCTGACCCTGTGAAAATGTGGCTTGAAGAGCGTCCAGCCATTGCTGCTCGAAGTCTATCAGGAAGATTCTCCAGGCTCTCCCCTTCCGTTCATCAAAGGCTTCCTGGGCCCAGGAGCAAGGCCGAGCTACAGGCAGAGGCAAAGCCCTTGGGAGGTAGAGAAGGTGCAGGCTGAGGTGCCAGCAGAGGCAGCGCCAGCTCTGAGGTCTCCATAGGAGTCGAGGAAGTGCGGAGCACCCTCAGCTAAAATCACGCAGTCGACGCTCTTCACCTGGAAAGGACGGGACACAACACGGGAAAATCAAGAGACGGCAGGTCACCAAGGGCAGAGTGAGCGTTGCACATCACACACCCCTCCTTCCCTGTCCTCTAGCAAACCCCACGGCATACCGGCATACCGCATACCGGCATACCGAGCGTCTAAGGCAGTCTGGTCTTTAAGCTCCTTCTTAGTAAACACCCGCCTTTCCTTCTTTGGTTAGGGTTTCAGCTCAGTCTATTTTCCTGACAACTCAATTATTTTTGCGCTCTCCACTCTCAAGCCACATGGCTCTTGGTTCCACCTTCCCCTTCTCCAATGCCAGGTCTGAACTATCACTGCCATCCTCTTCATTCCGAAAACACAGCGTTGGTACCTTCCAGCTGCCTCCATCATTCACTGATCTCAGGGCATTTGTAAAAACGTCCACTCATAACATGTTTCTGAATTAAATGTCCTTCGGGACGTCAGGGTGTCAGTGGGGGGAAAAAGCAGTTTTGTTTAAGGCAGCCTCCACCACCTGAATAAGTTTCGGTCAGTTCCATCTATAAAGCGTAGATAATAGTACAAACTTGTCTGTCGCACGTTTGTAAGGATTAAATGAGGTAATGGGTGTTGACAGGCTAGCCCAGTGGCTTGTACGTAATGACTGGCAGCACGCACTCGCAGTTATGAATAGTGTGATGGTAATCTATCCTCGTACCGCTATCTACCCATCAGCAAACGTGGACATCCTTGTGCCACCGTCTGGAGGAGGGGAAGACAGAACAGGAGGACTTCACGACGTTCCGAGGCTCACCAAAGGTCTGCACTAAATTGGCCTTCCCTGGCTCTCTGAAGCAAGTCCTTGATTTTCTGTTCCCAGATTCCTGAACACTCCCTGCCACCCACAGCTCAGCAGTTAACCCCCGTTTCCACGTGTCTAATAAACATCTTCTCTCCTGCGTGTCCTCCATGTTCACCTCAGTGGTTTTCCAACACGCTTCCCAAGGGACTCTCTCCTTACTGTTTAAATCCCAGTTGGTGTGGACGGTGTTTTCAGTCTGCCACACTCTGCTCCCCTATGATTCAATCCGCACCTCCCACCCCCTAGTCCTCCCTTTTCTCCCCCTCTCTACTTCTGTGTCTCTCCCTTCCCCCTTCCCTCTGTCTCTCTCTTTCTGCCCACCTTTAATTCCAGCCGTTCACTTCTTGATCACATGTTTATCACAGCGCCAGTCTGTTCCCCATACCTGGCATTCCTGGCTCTTCCTCCACAGTTCTCTCTCCCAGGTCCAATTCATTCATTTCCTCAGCCAGCATCTACAAAAGTTCCACCTGAAACTCTGTCTCCTCTTGCTTTCTCCACTCTGTCCAACAGAACTTCCAAGAATGCACAGAGTGACCCCGAGAACTGGAGAGGGCCGTGACAGAATTCCGAGCACCTACCAGCTTCTATTGCTGGAAACACTTGGGCAGCCTGAGAGAAATGGCTTTCTGAGCCACTCACAGGACCAGCTCTTGACCACCTGCTGCTCCTTGCTGAGCATGTCAGCCAGCCCCCTGAACTCTGCACTTCTAAGAAGTGGGGAGGGCAGGACAATGGCAGGCAGAGGGCCTCCTGATCAGGTGCCCCTTCCCCATCACACACGTGCTCCTAGGTCATGAGAAGAGTGGACTGAGACACAAAACCCAGAAAATACACCTCACAGGGAATCTCGCTGGACATCTCTCTTCCTTGACCTGACTCCTAATATCTCATACTCCTAAATGTTTATCCTCAGGAAGTCACCAAATCCCTCCTCTGAAATTGCCCAGGGGTATCAGCCACCGGAGTGTCCGGTCATTCTCCTTTGAAGACTTACGCAGGCCAAATAGCCTGAGAGTTTGCCCAGTCTCCTCCCCACTCCCCCAGTTACCACACACTGTGTAAGCCAAGCCCGTGGGACCAAGTGCCTGTGTATCTGTACCACGCACACCCATTCCTGCTCATTCCCGAAGGTCAGGCGCTAGAGGGTCTTCTGATTCGCCAGCAGCTATGCAGGGGACTTAAACCCCTTCTCTGCAGGACACCAGTAATTTCTCATTTGTTTATCTATTTAGATTTGTTAGTTGTTGTTTATCTCCCTCGTCCACCCTGCAAAAAGCAAATTGCCTTGTTTTTAATTGGCTACCAGTTACCTCATTATTCTCAATTTAAAAGAAGGAGAAGGAGAAGGAGAAGGAGAAGGAGAAGGAGAAGGAGAAGGAGAAGGAGAAGGAGAAGGAGAAGGAGAAGGAGAAGGAGAAGGAGAAGAAGAAGAAGAAGAAGAAGAAGAAGAAGAAGAAGAAGAAGAAGACAGGTAAAAAGGAAGGAAGGAAAGGAAAGGAAGAAAAGAAAAACAAAAAACAAACAAACAAACAGAAAATTTTTCCCCAGCAAATCAGGCTGGTTTAAAATCGCTCTTCCTTCTCAAGGTATTGTATTAGGAGAATCTATTCGAGCCGACTCCCAGGAGCCTTTATGGGGGAGAGCTTTGCAGAGGAATGCCCCTTCCTCTTTAACACCATTGAACTAATAGAATTTTGCAGATTACCTATTCCCCAATGCCTCGCCCCCGAACGAGAGCCAAGCATCCCGCCCCTCCTCCTCTCAGCCCCCCACCCCCCAACAACAAAGCTGTTTTCATCTCTCCGTGCTAATTCCTGAAACTGTGTTAGGGTGCTGGTACCTCCTATTTGAGAGAGACAGAGAAATTGAGAAAGAAGGGGAATCGGAAAGGCCAGCACGGTGAGAAATACACACTTCAACGCACGCCATTTACACAGTGCCTGTGTGCTGCTCAAATGCTCGGGAAAATGCTCGCAAATCCAAATATCGGGAGAGGCAGCGATTCAGACCCGCTACCAGCTGTTCCCAGAGGAACCGAGTCGGTGAGGCTGGGAGGAGGCGAGACGATGCTAAAGCTTAACCCCACCTCGTTGGGAAACGACATCTTTAATCGCGCCCTCGCCTCCAGACCCGGTTCCCGCTCCGGCACGCCGGGCAGGGCGCACTCGCTCGATCCCCGGGGCTGGGAAAATAACAACTGTTGGCCCCGGAGCGCCGCGCAGCATCCGCACCCCCTCTTCCACCTCCCGGTTTATTTTTAACTGCCTTCCATTCATGCCCTTCTGCCACATCCCCGATATTATGCATCCCTCAAACGTCCACTGTTTCTTAAAACCCCAGAGGCGAGATAAGCAAAAAAAAGGTGTCATACCTACCGTTCCCAGGCGGGGCGAAAAATAAAATCGGAGAACCCCCCGGGCTGGTTTGTTTTCCCCCTGGAGCTGCAACAGCTGGAGGAGGGGAAACGATCTTGGCGGTGGGGGTAAGAGTAACCACTCCGGATTCGCGGGCGGAGGCTCCAAAATACCCACGGAGCAAGTTGCGATGCCCAGCCAGGGGCACAGTCCTCGCTGCTGGAGCCGGGGTGCGGACGGGGGCTGCCCCAGGGAGGACCCCGAGACGCCCGGATCTCTGGAGCTCGGCACGGGAAGGCTCGCCTGGGAAGGCAGTCGCGGTCCTCCCGGGCAGAGACGGAATCCTAGACAGCAGCGATGCCCCGCTCCGCCCGGCGCCGGCTCCGAGTGCTCCCCTCTGGCGCTCGCGCCGCTGCAGGAGCCGCACACGCCTCCCCTGGCCGCGGACGCCCGGCGGGGCGGGGCCAGGCGGCGAGGGTGTGGCGTCGCGGCCGTCGCCAGGGGCGCCTCCCGGCGCAGCGGGGCGGGCGCAGTCACGACGCCGCGACTCCCCGCCCCCCGGCCAGCCCCCCGGCGCCCCGCTCCGGGAACCGATCCAGCAGCCCATGGCTGTCGCCCCCAGAGGCGACGAGCAGATCGTGGGGGCTACCGACGGCCGCGCCGGGCAGGCTGGGCGAGGGCGCTCGACGGGAGGAGCAGCCCGGAAAACGGGGTGCTCGCGGCGGCTTCTCTGCCTGACCCACTTTCCCTGCATCTCCCCGGCCGCCCGGCCCTCCTCTGCCCCCATCGCGGGTTTGTGGGTTGGTGCCCGGGGGCTCCCTGCGCGCAGGGGTGGTCGGCCTCAGCTCGGGGCTCGGGCCACCGGGGCGCGCAGGGCGCAGGCCTCGAACACGCCCGAGCCCGGGGCAGGGAGACCGAGACGCGCGGAGATGGGCGTCGGGCCGGGAGAGTCGGGGAAGAGGGGGTGCCGGGCTGCGAGCCGGTCGCCGGCCCCGCCTCGGGCGGGCTCTGGAAGGGCGGGTAGGAGCCGCCGGGAACCTGTTGCTCGGGAAAGAAATAGCTGGCGAGACGTTTGCCCCGGAGAGGTACCCGGCGTGGTGGCCGCGTCTCCACCACCGCCCCCACACCTCCGTTAAGAAAAAAGGAAACGGAACTCCCCCCACCCCACGGCGGGCCGGCGAGTGAGCCCCAGCGGCGACCCCTCCCAGAGGGACTGGCGGGACGTGTGCGGGGGCTGGCTGCGGACGCTGCTGGCCGTGGACGGAAAGGTGCAACCCCCCCAAATCCGCCAAAGCCAGGAGGAAGGCTGGGGTGCGAGGCGCGCCTCCACCGGCACGGCTGGCCCCGGCCCCGCCCCGCCTCCGCCCGCCCCCGGCAGAGGTGGCCAGGCGGGTCCCCTGGAGCACACCCGACCTTCGGCTGCTCGGTCGGCGCCCGGGAGGCCACCGTCGGCCCTGGCCAGCAGCTTTGTTCGAGGGCCCTACTGGGCCTCCTCCTTTTGTGGCGCTCGATTAATTATTAAGGGAAATATTCCCGAGCTGAATTATAGATATGCCCTGTGCTCGCTCGCTATCCGCCGCGGGGCGGGCGGAGGGCACCTGGAGGCCGCTTTTCCTTGCTGTTTGGTTTCTCTTTATCTTTTTAAGTAACAACAACCAAAAAAGAAAAAAAAAATAGGATTGTATTCAGTAAAAAGAAAAGGGGAGAAAACCTGTCGTGGGCCCTGGTTTTCTTAACTTCTTGGAGGTCATGCAGCCTGAACTTTGGCATGAGAAGATGTCCCTGGGACCCGGGCCTCGACCGGACCCTGGCGGAGGAGCTGAGAGGAAGGTGTCTGCCCTCTTCCTCTGGGGCTTAGATTCAGCCCCTTTTAGGGGTCGTTCCGAATAGGATCCTGTGCACTGACCCGCAACACCTTCCTGTCACCCACCAAGCGCTGTCCCTACATGCCTTTCACAAACAGGACAGCAAAGAAATGCGCTCACCGTCGTAGGCTCCTCAGAGGACATTTCTTAAGACAGTAGAAGGCAGGTCCAGGGACACGGATCTCGGGACCAGTTTCCCAAAAGCAATTTGTGAGATCAATGTGCAGCAGCTACACGCTTTCAGGCAGATGAAAAACGATATGGACTGATGTCACAGAGATGACAGTTATATTGAAGCGTGGGCATTTTAATGGGAGCATGTTAAACCTCTATGAATTATACTTCCCCATTCCATGTACTGTTTGTCCCCATCCTAGCCCGGAGAGTTTTTAAGTCCCTCGGAACCTTCCATATACTTTTTCTTAGGTATCCGGGATATGAATTACTAAAGCAGAATAAGAACCAGGAAGTAAGACCTTCCTTGTGAAGATGCTCGTTCAAGGGATCAACAGGCGGCGTAGTGGGTAAGGCAGGGATCCCCACATGGTGTGACCACAGTTGGAGGTCACAGTGTGACCCCGCAGCTTTAAAATCACGCCAGCCAAGTGTGTGTGCCTGCCCAAGATCCCAGAAGGAGAGGAGAAGGGATTGTAAGTGGCTGCAGTCACCCCCTGGAGGTGATTTCTCACTTTCCCTCTCTCTGTCTCTGTCTCTCTGGTGAGTGCACACGTCCAAACAAAAAAATAAAAGATACTCATACAACAAATATTTATGGAACACTGGATCAAGGAGATAATATTCATAACTAAACACTTTAGGTGGTAGGTTGTATCAGTAACACTCTTCTATCATTATTCTCTGAAGAGGGAAACTGAGGTTTAAGAATGAAAGCGAACTTGCCCGAAGGTTATTTAGCTCATCTTGTGTCAGAACCAGGCCTTAAACAACCGGCGCTCTGCAATGTGGACAGACCCCGCGCTGCTGGGGATAATTGTCTGTGGTCTCTGACCGTTTGTGTACATAAACTAGCAGCTGTCACAGATGAACAGAAAGTTTATGAAGCAGGGTTTTATGAAACTATTCCTGGGGTGCAAAGAACAGGGCAGCCTCTAATATGGCGGGAGCAAGCTAGGATTCTCAAAGAAAAAGGCGGTGTGACCAAGAAAAATATACCTTGTCTAGTCTCTCTAGAGAGGAAAAAAATATATGTTCATGCCTTTCTTAGTCATGGATTGGTCAAAATCCTTCAAGCTTCTCACCTCTAAAGACATCCATTACCAAGAGTAAGTCACCCCTGGTTTTGAATTCCTGGTGGCGGTACAAATGTTCCAGACCACAGTGGCCTTTATAGAGAGAGAGCCAACAGCAGATGCTCCTTCATACGAAGCATGCCGGGAGACCCTGGAGGGTACCCCCGCATCCTTTATCAGCGTGCTTGTTCTCTTCGAAGCCCATGATCCACAGCGAATTGCGAGGTTCGCTCTACTCCTTTATCTCCCTAACAAACTTGAGACGCCAGTGAGAACAGGCAGGTACTCTACCCAGTAACTGGCACTGTCCCGGACCTCGAGTAGAACAGGGATGAATAATGACAAGCTTCCACTGGCCAAGAAAGTTCAGTGAATGTGTCAGAAAAGGACTAAAAAGAAAGGTCGATTATTTACCCGCTCACTTCAGCCTCCCAGCTACCCAACTCTTAAAGTTCTTTTGTTTTTTAATTGCTGGAGGGCACATGTACTCTCCAGAGAGATAAAGAGACAGAGAGAGAAAGAAATGGAGAAAGCACCCTCAAAAGGATGGTCATATGGAAATCCTGTCCTTTCTTTCTCCATCTGATTGGGATTTGGGGCACGTCCATGCACGTGGGCTTTTCAGCGACTGTTCTGTGCTACTCCCCACCCCGTCTCCTGCATATCGGTACCAGGCGTGTCTGGAGACATCAGAACACGTTTATTTCCTACTACAGTTAGAACCTAAGTCTGTGCGGGCTGCTATAACAAAATACCATAAACTCGGTGGTTTATAGACGAAAGGACTTTATTTCTCAGCTCTGGAGGCTGAAGTCCAAGGCTAAGATGCCAGCAGACTCAGTGTCTGACGAAGGCGCATTTCTTGGTTCGTGGATGGTGCCTCCTTGCTGGGACCTCACATGCTGGAGGTGGCAAGGTGACTCTCTAACACGGGCACTCGTAAAGTCACTAATCCCGTCCTGATGGCCTCCCAGAGGTCCCACAGCCTAATACCAGACCTCTGGGGTTAGGATTGCAACATGAGAACTGGAGGATGCAAACATTCAGACCACTGCAGTGGGGAAACATCAGCCCTGGGGAGAAAAAATGACCACTCCCTGGCTGACGGAGCACGGCACTGTGCCAGGCACCGTGGTGGACCCCTGGCACCCGGGGCACAGTTATGGTCTAGAGGGGGAGAGATGAGTCTCCATGCTCATGTAGTAAGGCTTGGATAGAAATCACACACCGTGGGAAAAGTGGGCCTAATGGAGGTTATAAAAAAGGTCCTCGGGGCAGGAGGAGTCCCATGCACAGGCTCATTGAACAAGAACGGTGTGCGTGAGACATGCCGGGATAAGCAGAGGGCCCAGTGAGGAATGGGAAAGAGCAGAGAGTATGGACCTAGCTATACCTCGCCTGAACCAGGGCGTATAAAAAACCACACGGCTGGATTCCCAACCCTTTTCCACCTTCACACGCAGGACAGATGTAGTTCATCTGCACAACACTGTCCCTGGGGCAAGGCCGCATCAGCAGCTGCCGCGTTCACTGACCGCCGGGTTGCAGGCGGTGTTTCCAGGCCCCCTGGCTACGACGCCATTCCTTTCTCCTCCATCTACAGGGGCATCTCAGAAGCCAAGTGGGCGAACTGAATGGGCATAACCGGAAATCATCTCAGACTTAGTCATCTGAGCACAAATCGATCAAAATCGCCGCTCTTTAATGAGCAACGCAGGGGTTGCAGCACCACCACCTCCAACACTGCTGTACCAGAGTGGCAGACTCTGCAGCCGAGACCTACGTGTGGCTAGGAGACCAGGCAGCTGCGGATTCTCATTTACGAGGAAGTGTTGATCTCGGTACAGAAAAAAAATGCCCACAGACTGGTATACTGGCACCACCCAGTAGCAAACTTGGGGCATAGGTGAATCATGGCAAGATTAGGTATGAGACGCTATTTCAGTTCTACAGAGGTCACCACCATTATGCATTCGCAGTAGTTTGTTCCTTTCTTTCTCTTTTTTTTAGATTTTTGCTATAGGATGTGTGTGCTCACTAGAGAGACAGAAAGCAAGAAATTACTCCCCAGGAGGAATGGCCATGCTGTAATCTCTTCTCCACTATTCTCCTCTCGGGATTTTGGACACCCGCATGCACGCATGCACACTCACACACACACACACACACACACTCACACAGCATGAGTTTCAAGCCACTGGATCCGGGACTCAAACTGCAGTTGAACATGTAGGAGTCTGGTGCCTTAGCCACTACACCACCTGCTGGCCCCTGTAGTAATTTCCAATGGTCCATATCAAAGAGTTTTTCCCAGATGCCTAAATGTGAGTCTTTAGATAAAAACTTGTGACGTTTTGCTTCTGCCAAGACATGTGTTCCAAAATACGTGCAGGCCCTTTAGGTCAATCACATTGGGACGAGTCGGCTCCTTGCCTCTCTCCTTCATTTTGATTCTTTTTGGCTTATATTTTTTATTCACAAGAGAGAGCACATGTGTGCATGAGAGAGCGAGAAAATCACCCTTGGCAGGATCTCCCCATCCTGAAGTTCCCTTTCCCCAGCCCTCTGGCTTGCTAGGATCTGGGCATGAAGGCGTGTGCCCAGAGTGTTTTCCAGACCACCCAGGGATCCTAACTGCAGTCAACCGCATGGCTTCCAGCTCTGCAGTCTGGGCTGCTACTGACTGTGCCTCAGACTGGGGCCCCATTTTAATTTTGATCAACACCTTCACTGTCTCCCACCCCCAAGGATAGGCCTCACCAGCACTTACAGAGAGCCTCTGTTCTGTGACATAAAATATCTGTATGCCTTTTCCTGGCTGCCCGCACCAGCCCTGACTAATCCCCTTCATTAGACCACCATACCTTCTAATTTGGTTAAGTGTTAGAAGGACTTTGTCCGGTACATGTCTTTCAAAACAAGGAGCAAAGTTGTAGGGAGGATGTTCTCATGTGAAATTTCCAGTGGGGACCGAATCAATTAGTAAATCTTCCCTACATTATTTCTGCTATTTGCTCACTTTTCTCCACTCTTGGCTGAAGACAGAAATACAAATCCATGGATTAGCCAGCTGACATATTTCAAAACAAAAAGGCCAAACAAAACTGAAAATGTGAGTGTCACAAAGATGCTAACCTACAGTTTCTCATCATTGCCTGAGAGAACGGCATGTCACACATCGGGTTTTATATATTGGAAGTTACTCTCATTCATTTCTCAGTCACCCTCACAAGTCAGCCCCTGCTCTGAGTAAGTACGGAGGTTATGGGCTGTCATCTCCAAAGGTCACATGAGGGTGCAAACATTGCCTGTCTCCCTTCAATAGATTTTAGCAGGTTTGAGCTTGGAATTAAATTTACAGTGAAATTCAAGTATACCACAGCAGCACTTGGAAAAACATTATAAACCTTTGATGGAATCTATTACTCTCAGATTGCTCAAGAGGCTGGAGCAGAAGCCACACCCCAGGGCTACAGGGTCTCTCCTGGGTGCAGAACCTTTGTGAGCCTCATTTCCTTACGTGTAAAAGTGGGAAACAGCATCAGTTCTCTTTCACACGATCTCGAGTGTGGATCTTGTTAGAAAATGTATATGGCGATGCTTGTAAAATTGTTGAGACTACACTCCAAGTACTCTTTTGGATATCCCTTTTTATTTTTTAAGGTTTTTGCCATACGGTGTGTTCACTTGCTGGAGAGATGGAGAGAGAGGGAAAGTGAGAAATCGCCACCCAGGGAAGATGGCCATGCCACAGTCCTGCTCCTCCGTTCTCCGCTTGGGATTTTGGGCACACACACACACATGCCCAGCATGATTTTTCAAGTTGCCAGATTTGGGACTTGAACCATGGTCAGCTATGTGGGAGTCCAGTGCCTTAACCACTATGCCACCTGCTAGTCCCAGTTTGTGACCTTTTTCAATTCAGTTTAATATCTCTGGTCATCCATTGTGTGCTTATTAGCAGTCTGCTCATATTATTGCTGAGTGATTCCTTATGTACACGTATTAGAGTTTACTCATCTCCCTGTTGATGGATATTTGAGTTGCTTCTGGTTTTAGGCCTTATAAATAAAGCTACTAGAGTCATTTTTGCACAAGTATTTTTGTGGACATTTTAATTTCTGTTAGGTAAACACCTAATGGTAGAATAGCTACTGAGTTACAGGGCTCAACTTTGGAAGTTAAGTAAGAGTGTGTTTAACTTTGTAAGAACTCTGGAACTTCCAAAGTGTCCGATCGATTTCACACTCCTACCGGCTCCAGAAATTTGTCCATACTCTGTATTGGCAGGGGTTTTTTTTGTTTGTTTTCTTTTTCTTCTTTTCTTTTTAAAGTTGCTAGAGAGAGAGAGAAAGCACCCCCTCCCCTGAAGGGGCATGGTTACACCACAATCCCTTCTCCATTTCTCTATCCTGTTGTGAGCTGGCACACACATGCACACATGCTGTATGTGTTTTTAGGCTGCCAGGACATAAGAGAGATTACCATAGAAAAAACATAAGGCAGAGGCCGTGTGAGCACATGGCCATGTGGGAATGTCCAGCACCTTAGCCACCACGCCACCTGCTGGTCCCCAATCTGGTCCACCCTTGCCCTGTGATGCAATTTCTTAGGACTCCGCAAGATACCCATTAGATGTAGACACTGGCCCTTACAATGCCAAACCATAAGATGGAAAGTTTTCCTTCCTTCCCCTCTCCTCCTCTCCCTCCCTTCCTTCTTTCTATGCTAGAAGGCCTGTGTGATTTCCAGAGACAGAGAGAGGAGAGGGAGAGGAGAATGCAACCCCATGGGGTATGGTCACGCACCATAATCCCTTCTATTCCATCTCTGGGTCCTTTTGTGTTTGGGGCACTCGCACACGTGGGCCCGCGTATACCTGCACTGCGTGTTTCTTAAACTGCGGAGTCCAGGACTAGAGCAACATGCTCAGCTGCGTAAGATTCACTGCATGTACCACTCCACACCTCTGTTTCATAAACCACCCGATTTCAGGTATTAGCAATGAAACTGACTAGAACAGTATCTAATGCACAAAAGAATTCATACGATTTACTTCTACCACACCACTGCCTAATGCATTCCCAGTCAAGATCCCCAAAACTTGCCTTTTCTTTCCTCAGTCCCCAATTCTAGGCTTAGTCACTCTTCAGAGTGTCTGCACAAGGCTAAGAGGCTCCCGGGCGTTACAGAGAGAATCCCAGGGAGGAGGGACTCACAGTTCTACATCTCAACACCACATATTTACATGAGAGGCGGTGGCAATTGCCAGCCCCAGGTGCCCTGATTTGTAAATGTATTGTAGGAAGCAGATTCCTTTCCCTGGTCTGGGCTGTCACTGCTCCGAAAGGTGAAAGGCGGGATGTGTTGTGTTCTTTCACAACTTCGGTTTCCTTAAAGGTTCTTTTAGTAGCAAGGAGTAGAAGCAGTTGGAGGCAGCTCTTCTGCAGCAAAAGCGAGGGTATAGTCAGCTTTTAAGGAGTCAAGAAAAGAGTGGGAGAACCAAGATTAACCAAAGACAAACTGACTGGTTAGCCAGGTTCCTTTCTATCTCTATCTCTGTCCTAACTATCTCTGTACATCTCTGTCTTTATCCTTCTGTCTCCTCCCATCCCCCTCTTCTCTCACATTCCTGAGTCCCTCTGCCCTATGTCCCCACGCATGTGGCCGTCATGGCCACTGACTTGGCCCTATTGTTACATGATCTTTCAGTTCAACAGTCCTTCACACACCTACTTCAAAAGTTCTAGTTTAATTGATTTAGCTCATCCTATTGAACTAAGCCAGCCAAGTCACAGATTCCCCACTTAACCGGTCAAGTCACCCATATCCCAAAGGGGAGGCACTCCTCTGGGTCTGTGGGACGGGTGAGATTTTGTAACAGGGCCACACAAGTCCAGAGCACTAATTCTGACAGCAACCTGTGCGGCCACACTAAGATCTCGGGGACCCTTCAGACATTACTTAGGGAAGACCAGCCCAAGTCCTATCTAGCATGCTCAAAGCACTCACATTCCACATCAGACTCTAGGTAAGCTATTTCACAACTGAGTCACAGTGGAGGAGCACACACTGTTATACGGAAATGTTGCAGTGTTGTGTGAGATTTTTTTTTCCTGTATTTCAGAGCTAATAATTTCTTTTTCAGAGCATAAACAGTTGATAGCCTCACTAAAAGTTTACAGACACAAGGCCCAGCCCAGAAATAACCATAATACCCAAACATAGAAGTAGCTCCTTAGTTACTGTC
Organism: Tupaia tana; assembly: GCA_026018925.1. Classification (NCBI taxonomy): domain Eukaryota; kingdom Metazoa; phylum Chordata; class Mammalia; order Scandentia; family Tupaiidae; genus Tupaia; species Tupaia tana. The sequence continues at coordinate 4,274,683 of JAKSZU010000012.1, read as the reverse complement.
AAGGACTCAATATCCATGGCTTTTAAGGAATTATTAAATCATTTTACTTGGCTGATCAACTCCAGACGAAAGGTATCCTCACTCACCTGCTCATGTGGTTGGGTGGGACTATATTCCAACGTACCAGGGCACCTGTGTTTGTGCTGGCTTCTATGTTGTGTGTGGCTATACTGGGAAAGCTAAAGCTACTTATTACACTCTGCAAGTACACCCAGAGGCTACTTGTGAGCGATGCATCCAAAAAAAAAAAAAAATCTAAAAATAACTAAGTAATAAATAACCATTTGCAGATGGGAATTGTTCGTGCAGCTTTCTAAACAACAGCAGGTTTCTTTAAGACATGATGGTATTTCTGATATTTTACTAGGTGTACTAAATTTTTCCCACTTAAAGGCAGATCATTTGAATAAGAATGTGATAAAATTGACTGGATCCAAATTAAAGCGAGATTATTTTTAAGACAATCAAACCATTGCTTTTATCTTAGAATAGCTTCACACAGGCATACTCCTCGACATTAGTTAGAAGCACCAAGAGAGTCATTTCTGAGAGGCAGAGCACTGCAGCAATTATTACAGAATAGCACAGTGCCAAAAATATGAGGGTCACTCTGGAAGGTAATGTCTGGATTGCTTAGTGTTGAATTTGTTCAGGTTCACTCAGGAAGGAAAGAAAACTGAAAGGAAGGACAAACGGGAGCTAAAAATTTCATTGTGTTCTAAGAATATGAGCGTACTTAAAAAAAAAACTCATAAAAAATAGATTTAAAAGTATGAGTTTATTTTTATCCAAAATATTCTTTAAATCTGCACCTTGTTTTTTTCATAACACACACTTTCCATGAATTTTTGAAGACCCCTCGTAGGTTGCAGAAGTGTGTAGGTGAGGAAGTAGTCTGCAGTGAGACTTACTGGAAAATGCAGAGAATTAGGGGTACTTAGCAGGGGACATACTAACCTTTACAAGGTAATTAAATAATGTTAAATGACCAAGATCCTACGAGCCACATATGAGTGAACCTGGTACATGACCGTCTTAGAGTTTCTTCCATCCAGGGTCCAAGCAAAGTACTCTATTTGGTGCAGTCTATAAGAGAACACCTGTTCCCATGGTCTTCCTCTACCAGGTAAGTTAGTAGTCAGAAAGAGCCAAAGTCAAATCCTCACTGTGCTGTCAGTACACCAGGACCCATACCACAGGACCACGTGGAAAACGCTTCAAATAAGCAAATAACTTCCTGTGGCCCTTCAAATTATCTTTTTCACAAGGCGGAATGGAGAAAAAGACCACCCATTTTGTAGAAGGTGGAGATGCTGGCAAGAGGGAAGACCAGATCAACAGACTTATTAGAAGGATGAACTAAGGTATTCACCATGATTATTTCTGTAATCTGGCCAGTAAATAAACAGTGGCTGCTTTCAGACTGCAAAATGAATAAATAAATAAATAAATAAATATTTAAAAATCTGTTTCTTAAAAAAAATTCTTTATTACAAAGTAAATGGAAGTCGAGGAGTCCTTAGATAATTAATTTCATGTTAACAAATTAAAGTAAAATCAAAGTTGGAGAAAACTGCATGGTATTTTTCTGTGTTGTGCTAAAATCCAGTTTTGCTGTTTTTCCACCCAAGTTGATGTAAGCTTCTTAGACAACTCTCTGAAGATGGTAGGACAAATAAGTTTTTGAAAAATCTTGCCATCTTCTCTTCCTTTTGGGTACTGAACCAAAGGAATCACAAGAAAGCCTCACTTCATCATTGTTTGTGTGGGCAAGGTTCCACAAATGCAATAGTTTGGTTATTGAAGAATATCAAATAAAATTTAGAAATGCTTTACTTCGAACTTGGTGGGCTTTGTCACAGGGTTCAGTCTACCTCTCTCTTAGCTCTCAGTCTTCTGGTGTTTCTAATGCTCTTCAACGTAATGACCTTTATAAGATCAAGGAGAAAAGTAATTTGTGCTGATTCCCTTGACTTCCTATCTGTGATAAAGATGGGCTTACAGGCTCAAATGGTAGGGAGGAAGAGTAGGGTGGAGCTGGAAGAGGAAAGAATGGGTTTTGTCATTTTGAGCAGTCTCTCAACCATTTACATCTGCCTGGCAAAGGATGTTAGAGATGGTGGCTTCTTCCTAAGGGGACAGAGCTGATAGTCTTTGGCTGAGGAATCACAAGTCATCCAGTACATTAGAGAACAAGACAAAATGTTCACTCCTTCTAAGGACTCAGCAAAATAACAGACCACTGTGAAAACAGAAGTAGATCCTTAAGAAAGTTCAAATTTACCAAAAGTTTTCAGAAGACAAGGACATTGGGACCAGCAGTTAGCATAATGGCTATGTCACTGGACTCCCACGGAGTCGACCGCGGTTTGTGTCCCAGACCCGGTGGCTTAAACTCATGCCTGGCGCATGTGCATGCGTGCCCAAGATCCCGAGAGGAGAATGGAGGAGAAGGAATTGTGGCGTGGCCATCCCCCCTGGGAGTGATTATTTCTCACTTTTATCTCTCTGTCTCTCTGTCTGTCTGGAGAGTGCATGCGCCCTATAGCAAAAACCTCTCCAAAAAAAAAAAAAAAAAAAAGACAAGGACATCCATCCATTATGTGATATAGTAACCAATATATGAGGGGACTTCGAAAGTTCAGGGAACAATGAAAATACAAGATAAAAATGAAAAATATAAATGATATTTCTCAACATAAGCTCCATCAAGTTCAAAACACTTTTGTAAGTAATCGAACCAGTCATTTAGTTCAGACCTAAAGAACTGAGGGTTCTGGGACTTTAACCACATCAATGCAGTCTTTTTTATGTTATTAACTGAAGAAAAATGTGTGTGTCTTAAAGAGCTATTTTTTTTTAAATATTTTGCGAGTGGGCACAAGAGACAGAGAGAGGTCAAACAAGAAAGCATCCCTCATAGGGCATAGTCACATCACAATCCTTTCTCCTCCATTACTTCTTCTGTCACGATTTAGGGCATGTGCCTGGCCCATTTCTCAAGATGCCAGGCCCGGGACTCAAACCACGCAGTTGGCCATGTGGGATCCTTAACCGCCATTCCACAGGCTGGCCCAAAGGTTTCTTTTTAAGATTGGCAAACAAAGAGAAGTCAGAAGGACCCAAGTCAGGACTGTAAGGTTGTCGCCCAATGACTTCCCATCGAAACTCTCACAAAATTGCTCTTGTTTGATGAGAGGAATAAGAAGGAACAATGTCTTGGTGGAGAAGGTCTTTTGTGATGCTTTCTTGGGTGTTTCTCTGCTGAAGCGTTGGCCTAACTTTCTCAAAATCTCTCATAGTAAGCAGACACTATCACTATCTGGCTCTCCAGAAAGTCCACAAGCGAGTTTCTCCCCGAATTGCGGTCATGACCTTTGCTTTTCTCCCCAGAATTGCGGCCATGATCTTTGCTCTTGACCAGTCTGCTTTCATTTTGCCTGGACCACGTCCATCACTTGGTAACCATTGTTTGATTGTGCTTTGTCTTCAGGATGGTAAAAGTATGCGTCATCGCCAGCTAAAATTCTTAAAAGACATGTTTCAGGATTTTGGTTGTGTTTGTTAAAAAATGTTCACTGGGAGCTCTGCTTTTGTCTTGAGCTGATCTGGGTGCAACAGTTTTACCACCTACGAGCAGACAGTTTGCTCAATTTTAACTTTTCACAGAATTGTGTAAGCTGAACCAATTGAGATATCTTTGGTGTTGGCTATTATTTCTGTTGTTAATCATCGATCCTCTTCAATTATGGCACAAACAAGATTAATTTTTCTTCTTACAAATTGATGTGGATGATCTTCCAATACAGTGTCATTTTCAATATTGTCTTAACCCTTCTTAAAATGACACCCATTTGTTAAAACCTGGTTTCTTCAGGATGGTGTCCTCATGAACTTTTTTTTAGAATTGTTTAATTTTATTTATTCATTCATTTATTTTAATTTGACCAGAGAGAGAGAGGAAAAGTGAGAAAGCAAGCCACCATGTTTGGGACTCAAACCGTGGTTGGCCATGTGGGAGTGTCCAGTTTCTTAACCATACACCACTTGCTGGTCCCCCCATGAACATATTTTAAAGCATCAATGATTTCCCATTCCTTCAGTGAAACTCCACCATAAATCCAATGTTTGTTCTTTCACCAATTTTAACACAATTCATGTTGCTCTGATGGGACTCTTTTCAAACTGATGTTTTATCCTTCTTAGTGTCTCAAACTAGATCCTCTTCAGACATGCTATGACAAGTTAGTATGAGTTTATTTTGATGTAAAAAATTTTGAAATTCAAGCAATTTTCAAGCAAAATTTGGAGAGGCTGGAGAACACCGGGACTATGAGGAAGAACAACTTGGATGTGGAAGTAGGGGCTGACCAAGGGTGAAAGGTTAGCCTGAGCCTGGGTAGGATTCTCAGGTGAGGCCACACATGCAACTCTCTTCCCTTGTTTTATCTATTAACTGTGTCTCCTCCAGATTCTCATGTTGAAATCTAAAAGGCTAGCACTCTAGGAGGTAAGTGGGCAGAACTCTAATAAACAGGGGTATAAAATTGGCCCAGAGAGCCACTTCCTCCTTTACCATGCAAGGTTACAACAAGAATAAGGTGAGCATTAAGGAGCCAAGAAGCAGGATTTCACTAGAACCCACCCTGATCTCAGACTTACAGCCTCCAAAACTGTGGGAAATAAATTTCTGTTGTTTATAAACCATTTAGTTTATGATATTTTGTTACAGCAGTCCAAGCTAAAACACAGTCAATCCACTAGCCTTTTGTTAAATAATTGATAAATCTGGATTATTTTGAACCCACATGAGAATGGAGGGGAAGGAAAGAGAAGAGGAGATAAAATACGCATGGGCACTTGACATATGCTCTCCAGAGTTTTGCAGAGCCAGGTGATAACCCCAAAAGAAAATCAATAACCACTACTTCTATTTTAGCTCTGTTTCCACAGAAACATGTTTGTGGGTGAACTTGGAAAGCAGATTTACGATGCTGAAACAACCAGTCCAAAAAGAAAAAAAGGGAGAGAATTTCTGTCTAATAAACATTTTTACTATAGTAATAAATGTTTGATTTTTGCAAACATTTTTTCCATTTAATTAACTGAATTTTAAAGCGGTTATCAAATAAACTCAGTCAGGCTCCTATAAGCATGATAATGTTGAAATCTGGGAGTAATACTATAATAGCCTCAGTGGAAGTGGAAAATGTGGAAGGTGGTAGGAAAATATTTAACTGGTCTATCAAGTTGAACCTATTTGCAAGAATGAATATAGCCAAACTAAACTTTAAAGATCTGTGGAAGCAAGGTCAACCAACACTGATGAAAAGAAAAACATACAAACAAATAAAAAACCCTGCTTTTTCTTTGTGGCTTCCTCAATCTTAGACACCATGCTGTATACACTAGAGGCACTCCTGAAGAATGGCATTAGAAGAATCTACCAGGAGTGTTTATATATGACCCCCTACCTTAGACAAGATAAAATTCTCCCTAAGATCCATTTGTTAGTGAAATGAATAACATTAGCAAACCTAAAATATTAAAAGTGTTCAGAACTTTTATCATTTTAAAAAATGTAAAGTTGTGATGGTTCATTTTTAAACTTCAGTCTACCCCAGCCTCTAAAGGAAATGTGAGCCTCATTTGATGAAAAGGGTGTTGTTGCAGCACTGAGTCTCAGATATGGATCTTTCCTAATTCTCCTGACTTCTAAGACGTCCTCAATTCCACGGTAATCCTGTGAGGGGCAGGAGAGAGAGTGGGAAGGGGAAGGTGATGTCGTGCCTTCAGGAATGATGTCTGCGGGCCACTTGAAGAAAAACTGAATAGGTATCTATGGAGACTGACCTATCATCAGGAAATTTCATTCACACTACTTACTTGGCTTCCCACTTCTCAGATCTAACTCTTTCCTTCTATACTGCCTCACCTGTTAGCTGTTTACCTAGTATCCGCTCCCCTCTCCCTTCTTACAGTCAGCATCCCCAACAGAGTGGTCCTGGACCTGGCCATGGGGATCCCCACTCGACAGCCTCCCAGTGCACCCTCCTGCTCCTACTCCAGTCCTAAGTTCTTTCTCCTCATCCCACTGCAGTTATCTTTTTAACCTTTAATCATATCATATCAACACCTCATGTAGGTGGCCTTCCCTGTTACTAAGAACAAAGCCCAGTCTCTTTATGACAACCCACGAGACTCTGCGTGACCAGACAACGCCTCCATTCGTGATCTCAGCAATCCTCACTCTTACTACAGGTCAACCAACCGGCCTTCTGGTTCCTTGGGTGCACCACGCTCTGTCGACCTCAGGACCTCTGGCCTTGCTGTTCTTTCTGCCTTGGAAGCCTGACCTTGTCTTATCATTTAGGTCACAGGTTAGAAGTCATGGACCTTTTCTGCCCCCTCTAATGTAAAGGTACCTCACTACCCAGTAACCATCACAGTGTCTTCTTTCATGATCTTCATGCCCTAGATCATAACCTGAGACATTCATATTTATTATTTGTTTAATTTTGTAGAATGAATGCCTTTTAGGTATAGAAGGTTTTCATTACTCCACTCTCAGAAATTAACAAGTAGATAATAAATATGTGTTGGTTGGAGGGGCCAGCAGATGGTGCAGTGGTTGAGGCGCTGAACTCCCACATGGCTGACTATGGTTCATGTCCCAGATCTGGTGGCTTGCTCTCCCACTTTCTCTTGCTTTCTCTCTGTCTCTCTCTGGTCAAATTAAAAAATAAATAAATAGGGACCAGCAGTTAGTGTAATGGCTATGTCGCCGGATTCCCACGTAGTCGACCGCAGTTCGTGTCCCGGACCCGGTGGCTTAAAACTCACGCCGGGCGTGTGTGCATGTGTGCCCAAGATCCCGAGAAGAGAACGGAGAAGGGACTGTGGCATGGCCATCCCCCCTGGGGGGTGATTTCTCGCTTTCTCTCTGTCTCTCTCTGTCTGGCGAGCGCATGCGCCCTATAGCAAAAACCTCTCCAAAAAAGTAAAAAATAATAAATAAATAAATAAAATTAAACAATAATAATGTTTAAGAAACTGTTTCAAAAATGTATGTTGGATGGAGAAAGAAAGGAGGAGAAAGGGAGAGAAGAATCTATTTAGGAATTCTGATTGCACTCAATCTTTAAATAATCAATATGCATTCTTAGATTCACCAAGTCCATTAGCTGAGGAACATGAAACTTAATTGGTACCTCAAAAATATAATAAAGAGACCAGCAGGTAGCAGAGTGGTTCAGGCACTGGACTTCTTCATGACTGTCTCTGGTTTAAGGCCTGGACCTTGCAGCTTGAAAATCATGTCAGGTACAGGTGCATGCCTACACAAAATCCCAAGAAGAGAATGGAGGATAAAGGACTGTTGCATAGCCATCTCCCCTTGGGAGGTAATTTCTCACTTCCCCCTCTTACTGTCTCTCTCTGTCTCTTTCCAGTGAGTGCACATGCCCTATGGCAAAAACCTATAGACACACACACACATATATAATGAAATGAAAGCCAGAAGGCCAGGTGGTGGCACAATGGTAACACAACTGGACCCCATAGTAAAGGTCTTAGATTCATATTCCAGGACTTCCCTGAGTTCACCAGGCATGACATGTGTACCCAGGATCCAGGCCAGCTGGGACTGGAGGTGGATTATGGCATGGATACCCTGTTGGAGGTGTCCGTCTGCTTGTCTGTCTGTCTCTTCCTCTACCCTGGAAGAAATTAACTTTAAAAAAAAAAAAGCTGAGTTTATAATCAGGGGCACCTATAGTCCCAGCTATTTGAGAGGTTGAGACAGGAGTGTTGGGTCATAGCAAGACTGTCTTTAAAAAAAGAAAAAGAAAAAATATCAACATATTTATACATATATTTATAAATATAGTTTATAAGATATTACATTTAGTGTGTATATATATTTATAATAGATGCTATATGTATTATTTTGTGTATATATAATGAAATAAACACCTGCAAACATTTCTAAAAACACAATTTAAGAAACTCACTGATGACATGACCTACTTGTAATTACTACAGTGGCTTCTTTCAACATGGTACCTTAGGTAGATAGAATTATTCACAAGTAACTGGATAGTTAAAAAAAAAAAATAGTATTAGACAAGAATTGCTGAGTTACTTAGCGCAGTTCTTAAACAAACTAAGGATCTGACATCTCAACAACTCTTAAAATATTTTGTACATTTTTATCAACAGAGTTTCTAAGCAGACAGTCGGCCCTTCCGTTTCAGTAAGTCCTAAGGAGTGAGTCACCGGCACTGGGTCTCTGCAGTGTTGGATAGACGGTCTCAGCCTCGGCCATATGTTCACTTCCCCTCCATGGCGACGGCAGCACTTTCTCCAGGGCCACCAGCCCTGCCAGTGAGGCCTTTATTTCCTCTGCCTAGCTCTCTTTTATCACAGCCTCACATATGCATCTGATTTGTCTGGGCTCTGTGTGATTGCCAGTATGAGGAATCTGTTTGGTCTTGATGAAACTACAGTGGCAGGGAGAGACACTTAAAAGAAACTCAAAGGCATTCTTCTGTTTCCCCTTCAGTGGGGTTGGGTACCTTGGAGATAAAAATAAGGAAGCTTTATTTTCAGACCAATTTCTGGAGTAAACTTCATGTAAACTTAACTGCTAATAAAATGCACAACATAGACTACAAAACTTTTTAACTGTAAATGTGTGTAACAAGAGCAGAGTGTATCACAAAAGGAACCAAAAAAGCTATGTTGACAGCCGCAGAGAATAAATTAGCTAATCACTCTTAAAGTCCCAGAGCAAGCCACCAATATGAAAATTTCCATGGACATAAGATACAAAATTTCACATAAAACCAAAGTCTATATTTGACTGACTCTAGTGGGGTTTTTTGTTTTGTTTTAAATTTGCAGGCACATATGTCTGGTGGAGAGACAGAGAAAGAGGGAAGTGAGATAGCACCCCCAGGAGGTATGGCCACATTGCAGTCCCTTCTCCATTCTCGAAGGATTTTAGGCATGCACACACTCCTGATGTGTTTCCCAAACTGCCAGGTCTGGGACTCAAACTGCACAATCGGCCAGGTGGGATCCAGCCACCTCAACTATCATGCCACTGACCGACCCAAGTCCCAGTTCTATAATTCCATATATTTTTAAATATTTTTGTGGTCTACATGTGAAAGCTTATGATAATCAATCATGAAATGAAGCATAAGCAAGAAAAGATATTGTCCATGATACACTATGGCCAAGAAAAGAAAACAATAAAAGGAATAAGGAAATAAAACTTGGAGGGAAGTTGATTCTTTGGGGATGAAAAGAATGTAATTTTTCATTGTGATAAATAGCTTTTCCCTAATAAATGCAGTATAATTGTAAATCTTTTCAGCTGTAGGCAAAAGTTACAGATGAATCATGCCATTGTAGGGTAGCCTATTTGGCAATTCATACTTAGATTCAAAGAACATTTACTACATGCCAAGTTCTGTGCTAGACACTGCCTCATGTTATCTCACTTATTTCTCACAATTTATCGCTTGGAGAAAGCATAATTGTTAGCTTTTGTCATGGGAAAAACCGATGTTCTGGAAACTTAATTCGCCTGTGCTTAGTTGCACAGGATAAAATGGCAGCTCTGAGGTCACAGGTGGGTCCTTGGGTTGCAAATGATTTGACAGACAGGCTCAGAGTTACTACGAGAGAGTAATGGATCATGGAGAACTGGAGGTCAGGATGTATGAAGAAAAGAGGTCATAGATGGAAAAAAGGCTATGAAGTTTAACACCACATTCTCGAAGAAATAGGAGAGGGATTGAAAGAGCTCCTGCTCCTGAAGAGCCAACATTCACACTGTAGGGTGTGCCTTGCTTTGCTGCCTCCCGGTACCCTGTTCCTGAGTGTAGTGATGGCCCAGGCTCTGCCCTCAGCTCCTCTCTCCACTTCCTTCCTCAGCGACACTCTCCACCCCTGAACAGATGACTCCCAGGTCGATCATCTCTAGCCTTGACCTCCCACGAATGCACCAGTCCCCCCTTCCCAAAGAGCTGCTGTGCTCTCTCACCAGGACACTCCTTTAGAACTCAGTATCTGTGAGAGAAAGAACGCATCTTCTCCCAACCCAGCACCCAAACTTCTCTTCATCTTTCTTCCATTTTTGTTTATCACATAAATCAGCCATCCAAGCACCTTGGTGCAGAATTCCACTGCATCATTATCTCTTTCCTCTCTCTTAAATGCCACATTTGTCACTGGGTCATTTCAACTCTGCCTTCTCAGCCTCTCACATTTAAGCCTTCTCTTCTCTTCAAGTATTAAAGGTTAAGGTTTTTAACACAGTGAAATCAAGATTCTCATGTAAATATAAAATAAGCTCATGCCAAATGTTAGAACCCAGTAATTAATAGAGAATTAGTAAGCTATTCCAGTCATTCAAAGAACCACACACATATAAGCAATAAGAAATACTGAAATGAATTTATAAATACTTGTAAATAATTTATCAGTAGACATAAAACTGGTTTATTACATGAATGGAGAGGGAGAGAAAATGAATTGCCCCTACAGCAGACAGATCTCATTTACATGTCTATGAACAAGATGAATTTGTATTGCAATCCGTTAACTACCACTTACATTGTGAATCCTCGTAAAAGAGCGCACAGACAGTAAAAGGCATAAAGCCCACAGACTCAGATAGCCATGCAGGCTACATTCCAGAAAATATCTCCTTTTCCAGAAAGCACCTCAGTATTTTTGGTCCATTTCAAAATCTTTCACAAATCTTTGTGATTCGGATACTAGTCCTTGCTTTTGGACTGTAAAACCTCACGCGTGAACTGTTGCCAAAATCACTTCCCACCACGCGCCACCCACAGCTCTTGAATTACAGATATTTTATTTGACCCACAGAATAGTTCTGTTTTTAAATAATTATTTTATTTAACTTTATTTATTTATTTTTATTTTGACCAGAGGACAGAACAAGAGAGAGAGAGAAAGAGAGAGGGAGGGAGAGGGAAAGTGAGAAAGCAAGCCACCAGGTCCAGGACTTGAACCACAGTCGGCTATGTGGGAGTCTAGCACCCTTAACCACCATGCCACCTGCTGGCCCTGAACCACAGAATAGTTTTAAAAATATAATCTAGCATTTAAAAATCAGTATAATTTACATAAAGTCTATTTCTCCCCCGGAACCAGCTCATGAACTGGAAATCCTACCAGGATTCACATTCAATCACTATAATCAGAGAGGGTTGGATGGCGGAATTTAGCAAAAGTTGGTTTTCTATCATCCCTACCTCCATCCTTCATGGATGAGCTGTGCCTCTACCCCTAGTGGTCTTACTGACCCATGAAGGAATTTTGTTTTTTATTTTGAACCCTGTTCAATAAAATGCAGTCTAAATTCCTAAGGTCTCCCTAGAAAGCTATCATTTTCAGTACTGACAACTTTGTCTATTGCCTCATTTTCCTAATGCAGACCCTTCCCTGTCCCTCAAATTAGATTTTTATTGACCCATATTCTTCTATCTAGAATGAATTTTCTCTCATTTTCTTTCTTTCATTTTTTCTTCTAGTTTTGCTATTGGGCACGTGCACTTGCCAGAAAGAGATGGAGCCCCCCTCTCCCCACCAGGAGAAGGGGCAATCCCTTCTCCTAAATTTTCCTCTCAGGATTTTGAGCATGCATGCACACACATCAGGACTCAAACCACTGAACTGGTCACGTGGGGTCCAGCCACCGTAACCTCTGTGCCACCTCCTGTCCCTGTCTCGTTTTCTTGCCCTTACCTCCTGCCATCAAACCTCACTTGAGATTCAGGATCCAGCTCACATGCAGCCTCCTCCAAGTAGTCTTTCCTAACTACCCGAGCTGGGTCTGCCTTCCCATTCAGCAGTAACGAGGGTCCATCCAACTCCCAGCAGCATTCACCTGCCCCTCTGTAGGAGTACTGTCATTTATCTACACATGCCTACCACCTTCTCCACACCACCAGCTTCCTAAAGCACAGATAACGACAGTTAAACTGAATTGTGTCTGTTCTTATGAAACAATTAGGGTTAGGGTCAGATTTTTTTATCTTAAGAATTATCTATTATTATTATTACTATTATTATTTTAAAAAATTGGCTACAGGGCATGTGTGTTCACCAGAGAAAGACAGAGGGAAAATGAGAAAGCAAGTCACTAGGTCCAGGACTCAAATGTGGTCAGCCATGTTGGAGTCGGGTGCCGCAACTGCCATGCCATCTGCTCGTCCCAGAGGGTCAAATTTTAAACTTTCTCTTAACCTCTATAGTCCTAGGCCCAAGACCCTCTGTGTAATACACAATCAATAAATTGATAAATAGATACTTTACTGAGGGGACCAGCAGATACTATAATGGCTATATTGCTGGACCCCCACATAGTGGACCACAATTTGAGTCCTGGACCTGGCAGCTTAAAACTCATGCCAGGTGCATGTGCATCCATGCCCAAAGTCCTGAGAGGAGAACGGAGGAGAAGGGATTGTAGCGTGGCCATCTCCCCTGGGGGGTGATTTCTCACTTTTTGTCTTTCTGTCTCTCTGGCAAGTGCATGTACCCTACTGCAAAAATCTCTCTTAAGAACAAAACAATAAGTAAAAAATAAAAGATACTTTACCTGAGAAATGGTCAGAGATTTGTTGAAGGGATTTTAGGCTCCGAATTCATAGGAGCAAGTCATGAATTGGGGTTGTCATGTAGCTATCGACGAAAATATTTAGCTCACACTGGATTTTTCCTCCTTGTATAAACTGCAATAGTAATTTTTCCTACTCCATAAGAAGGATGATATAAACAAAATTATGTATGAATAGAAAAGAAATAACAATACCACACCACAGCCTAAAATCTGAAGAAGAAAATTCTCTTTAATCCCCTATTGTGAAGTGTTGACAACTGGCAATGAAACACACATCTATTATCTCACAGTTTCTGTGAGCCTAGACGCCAGTGAAGACTACCTGGATGTTTTGACTCTGGCTTTCTGACAAGTTATGGGTCAAATGGGGGTAGATCCATTTATAAACTCACTCCAGTGGTTGTTGGCATGATTCATTTTCACATTGAGATTTTGAACTCTAGCTTGAGTTCTCAGCACCCATTGGCCACAGGCCTCCCTGGTCTACTTGCCACCTGGGTTCCTCCATAGCATGGCACAGTACAATGGCAGCTGGCTTCATCAGAGCGCAAGACAGAATCACAGGGAGGAACATTCCAACACGTTCAGGAGGGTTGTTCCACAAGTTCACCATGATCTGTTTCTGAGAAGCCAGTCTCTACTTTTACCCATGCACAAAGAAAGATTATACGTGTGTGAATACCTGCGAGCAGGGATCATCGAAGGCCATTAGAAGTTGCCTGCATGCCTCTTCTTCACCTGTCTCTCGGCCTAACTAAGACGGCAGAGACTACAACTCTCCCTCTTGGACTCGTACAAGGTGCTCCAATAAGAAGAGGGTGAAGGAGTAAATATTGGTGACTTGATGGAATGAAAGGTGAGTTTGCCAAAACCAAACTTTCTGGGAGCAGGAATACCGGGTGAATGATAGGTGAGGAAACTGACACCAGATGCAGCCAAATGTGTCGTTAATGGGAATTGCTTCACCAATTAATTCATTTAAGTATTTATGTCAGCCATATATGGTACAAGTAAATGACAAGCTATGTGAGATTTTAAAAATCTTAATTCCAGAGATTTTAAATATGTTATCATTCGGGGGAGGGCAACAGATGGCATGGAGGTTGTGGTGACTGGATAACATATGGCCGACTACACGGTTCAAGACCTGTTGGCTTGAAAAACATCCTGCATGTGTGTGTATGTGTGGTCAAAATCTCAAGAGGACAATGGAGGAGAGGATATAGTGGCATGGCTAACCCCCCTGGGATGGGGTGATTTTTCACTTTCTCATTCTGTCTCTGGTGAGCCCACATGCCCTATAGCATAAATAAGTAAATAAATAAATAAGATTATTATTCAGATGCTATTTTAACCACACCCATGGAAATATATTAAGCACTCCCATTGTTTCTGCTTTAATGTTACCACTTTAATTTTTATACTCTCATCCATGTTTTGCCTAGATGTATATTTTACACTATCCCAGTGACAATGTAATTTTATGTTCTCCTTTTTATCACTTAAAATCATATTATAGGGGGACCAGCAGTTAGCATAATGGCTATGTTGCTGGACTCCCGTGTAGTCGACCGTGGTTCGAGTCTTGGACCTGGTGGTTTAAACTCATACCGGGCACATGTGCATGCATGCCCAAGATCCTGAAAGGAGAATGGAGGAGAAGGGACTGCAATGTGGCCATCCCCCCGGGAGGGGGGGATGTGGTGATTTCTCGCTTTATGTCTGTCTGTCTCTCTCTGTCTCTCTGGTGAGCACATGTGCCCTACAGCAAAAGCCTCTCCAAAAAAAAAAAAAGAAAGAAAAAAAATCATATTATAGGAACTTCTGTGAAAGATGACAGAAAGATTCAAATTTAAGAGGAACTCGTTACCAAAAGAGTTAGAACAAGTAAAATTAGAATTAAAATTAAAATATGTTGAACAATGAAATAGTGAATGGGACAGAGTTCATGTTGAAATCTGTCATTTATTACAAAACAACTAGGACCAATAAATGAGACACAGAATTTATAGTGATGAAAGAGCACATCCATAAGATATAACTGTTATAAACCATTATTTATATGGCAGACAATTTACAAGCTGTTAAATTTAAAATATATTTATAATGTATTTTATTTTTACCACATTCTTTTAATCTAGAAAATTATTTTGTAGATTAAAAAATAAGCAAATATAGGGGCCAGGAGGTGTGGTGGGTGCTGGATCCAGCAGTTTGAGCGTCGGACCTGGCAGCTTGAAAAACGTGCTGGACGCACGTGAGTGCATGCTCCGAATACCCAGAGGTGAATGGAGGAGAAGGATTTGTGGTATGGCCATCCTCTCCAGGATGGATTTCTCACCTTCCCTCTCTCTCTCCCTTTCTTCTGAGAGAAAAAAAGAAAGCAAATATAGTAAGAATAAATAACGTGTAAGAGTGATCTGAACAGTGTTAGAGATAAAAAACCTCTTTTTCAAATTCTATAAAGACCATGACAGTATAATTTCTCAAGTTAGTAATAGTACAAGTTTGATTCTATCAAAAACAGTAAAAAATAAAAGGTAGAAATTTTTAATTGTCTACTAATGAAATTCTGTCAAGTATGAATTAAAAATAAAAGTAGAATAAGTAGAATTTATGATAACAAGAATAGTACATTTCAAAGGTCTGAGTGAAAGCCAAGTATGTACTCAGAGGACATTTCATAGCAATAGCAGTTATTACTAACCTCTTTAATTAAAACTCATTTAAACATTAAATTTAAGAATAAAAAACTAATTCAAATAAAATTCAAATGAGGAAAGAAAGACAAAATAAAAAATTATTTGTGATAATGCTGAAAAAAGGAAGATAGTCAAACTTTTAAGTTACTCCAGGAAGAGCTTCTCTGGCATGAGTGGGTATGTGGGGACAGAAATAGGAAGGTACATAGGTCAAGTGAATAGGGAACAATGAAGTAGGTAAATAATGACTTAATACAATATTAAAATATAGAAACAAATTAATATACAAAATTAGGAATGATAAAAGGACAAAGAAAACATAGATACCAAATACATTAAAGTAATTATAGTTAAAGAGTGAATTTTATACCATGAATGAC
This sequence comes from Tupaia tana, assembly GCA_026018925.1. NCBI lineage: Eukaryota > Metazoa > Chordata > Mammalia > Scandentia > Tupaiidae > Tupaia > Tupaia tana. Next base: position 4,258,940 of record JAKSZU010000012.1, on the reverse strand, counting down.
ACAAATGCTTTTTAAACAAAATGAAAGTAAAACAAAACAAAGACTCAAATATGTATATATATATCCTAGCAACGAAAACATCAAGGAATAAATTAAGAACTTTGTTAGAAAAAGTATGGACAGGGTCCAGCAGGTGGCTGGACTCCCACATGGCCAACCACGGTTTGAGTCCTGGACCTGAAGGCTAGCTTTCTCACTTTTCCTCTCTCGCTCTCGCTCTCACTCTTGCTCTCTCTTGCTCTGTCACCTGTCACTCTCTGGTCTAATTAAAATAAATAAATATAAATAATTAAAAAGGAAAAAAATATGGACAGCTACCATTGACACTAGAGATAGCTGGGGAGTAGAGTGGGCAATGGGGAGGGGAGATAAAGGCAAAAATAAATGAATAAACAAATTTTAAAATTTACTCCTGGGGGCCAACAGATAACATGGTGGTTAAGTGCTAGACTCCCACACAGCCAACCATGGTTTGAGTCTCAGACCCGGTGGCTTGCTTTACTTTCTCTCTCTCTCTCTCTCTATCTCTCTATCTCTCTCATTCTCTGTCTCACCCTGTTGAGAGCACATGCCCTATAGCAAGTTAAAATAATAATAACTATAAATAAAACTAAATAATTTTAAAAATATCTCCTAAGGAAAACGCTTAAGCAAGATGATTGGTAAATGTTTAGAAAAGTAAATAGATAATTTTTACAATTTTCCAGAGCATTCTAAAATATTTTATATAAAGCCAAAAGCACACTAATAGTAAAAGTAGCATATTTAATACAGAAAACTAAGACTACAATTTTACTCATTTATGAATAGTAATGCCCCTTTTCACATACAGGACCTTAAGAGACTAATACATTATTGCCAGATGTTCTCCATCTCAGGATGTTAAAGATGAATTTGTATTAAGGAATTATGGCAGGGAGGACCAGCTGTCCACTAAACATTCTTGTCCCTCTCTCTTTGATGTATACTTGTCACCACAAATCAGCCACCCAAGTTGGAGCTATATTTCCCAGCCATCTTTGCAATTAGGTGTGGCTACATGATTGTGTTTTGGCCAATGAAATGTGTGCAAAAGTAGCACGTGCCACTTCAGGGTATTTTATATATGGTACTACTCCATGCTCTTAATCCCTTTTGATTGGCTGGAATTGGAATGATACCAAGACCATAAATCTTATATCTTAAAGACAGTAGGGCCTTGGCCAGTCTGGGTCTCTGAATGATTTTATAGAGAGGACTGCCTTAATCACCTGCTCATCCCTCTGCTTCTGTCAAAACACCCCAAACTTCTATTTGCACTATTATACTCTTTGATTCTGCTTGTGGTAGAAATTTTATATATATGTATATACATACATATATTTATGTATAAATCATATACTGCAGATGATAAGAAAAAAGACACCATTATCATTAATACATTCCATAAGGTCATTTGATAAAATTACAAATTCTCATCTTTGGTGCCAAAAACATCCCTGACCTTATTGCAATTTGGTTGTCCATTCTCATATTCCCAAACCTTCTGAAGCGTTCTTTATCTCTGCCTAATTTAGCCTGACCTAGCTTCTGTCATTTGATACCTTGGCCCAACTAATACAGAAGCCAAAAGAATGATATGCATTGTTTTCCAGAATAATTTGATTTCTTACAGGTAAGCAAAGTAAGTATCTTCCTCCTTTAATCAAAAAAGTTCAGAACAAACTTAATTTTCTATCGCTTGCAAGAATAAGGCCCTGTCAAGTTTCTGCTTTCAAATATAAAATAATGTCATCTATTCTGTGACCCAGTAGCAAGAAATGGCTTTAGTGATCAATTGGCATATTGGTTTGACAGAATCACTCATCCACCAAGACCAGTAAGTGAACTAAATGCCTTCTCTTTCAGGTAAAAGAATAAAGAGTTGAAAATACATTTGTCAGATAATGTAGCCCTTCATTATTTGTTATATAATGGTCTGTGACTTAACAATGCATCACACCTTAACAGGCAACAACTTCTGATTACAGCTGAAAATTGATACATAGTTATTATCGCCTATGAAAGCCATTATGGGTTCACAGCAGCCTTCTGCATGGAAATAACTCCTATTTCAGAAATTACAAAATTTCCAAAAGGGCAGAGCAAACTCCATTCTGTTCTTACGAAGTGATCCCTACTGGAAGCCTTTGTAAGTAGGAAAGGTTAGGCATGTTACTAAGAGATAGAATTAATGTTTATGTTATTGAAACTGTGCTGTTACCGTGATCCCCTTTTGCTACAAATATTTTGAATTGCTTCTAAGGAATTCTATGTTTCTTCTTTATAGATTACAGTTATTCCCTGACTTTAATCAGGCATTGTTGAAAGCAAGCGGCAGAAATCTAACTCAAAATAGGTTAAGGATAAAAAGTGGAAGGGGTAATTTATATTAACTCATGTATCTAAGTGTAACAGATTATAAAGTCTAAACCAGGCTGGACGCAGAGACTCAATACCTTCATCTTTTAAGATAAATTCTCCTCATGTGATGGCCACTGTCTGCTCTAGGCTTGCATCACAGGTAGAGCTAGAGAAGCTAAATGCTACTAAAAAGCTCTCTAGTGAGCTTTCCAACCAATTTCCTAATCTTACAATCATCCTCCAACCAATGGCTGTCCTGAGCTGACACAGTGCTTGACTTCATACGGTCCTGTGTACACATCTGTGGAAGATCTACCGCACCAAATCGCTTTGGGAAGGATTCTCCAAGACGAAGAAAGCTCTCTCAGCAGAAAGATGGGAGTGGCAATGAAGACCATCCCTGTTGGGCAGACAGAATTTGAACTATCAAAATCCACAAGTTAATTCTATCTCTACTAATAACATAACTATTAAGGAGACAAGCATTATTATTACTGCTTACATTAAATCCTTATTTCTGAAATCGGCCATTCATTTCTGCAGGTTGTGTCTTCATTTTGTTGATTGCTTCGTTTGCTGGACAGATGATTTTATTTTTAATTATTTTATTTATTTTTATTTATCTATTTTCACATGAGTTTTGTCAGAGAAAGACAGAGAGAGGGAGAGTAAAAAGGGAAACCACCGGGAACCAGCAGTTAGCATAATGGCTATTGTCGCTGGACTCCCATGTAGTCGACCACGGTTCGCGTCCTGGACCTGGTGGCTTAAAACTCACGCCGGGCACGTATGCGTGCGTGCCCAAGATCCCGAGAGGAGAATGGAGGAAAAGGGATTGCAGCGTGACCATCCCCCCCTGGGGGGTGATTTCTCGCTTTCTGTCTCTCTGTCTCTGTCTGTCTGGTGAGCGCACGCGCCCTATAACGAAAACCTCTCCAAAATAAATAAATAAATAAAATAAAATAAAATAAAATAAAATAAAATAAAAAGTTCTTTATTAAAAAAAAAAGAAAGAAAACCACCAAGTCTGAGACTCAAACCACAGTTGGCCATGTGGGAATTCCAGCACCTTAACCACCATGCCACCTGCTAGCCCCTGAACAGATGATTTTGATAATCTCATTTGTCTGGTTTTGCTTTTGTTGTCTGCGCTTTTTTTTTTTTTTTTTTTAAGAATTATTTGATTTTATTTACTTATCCATTCATTTATTTTGCCATAGGGCGGGCGCCACCACGCCCTCCATTCATTTATTTTAATTTGACCAAAGAGAGATACAGAGAGAGAGAGAAAGTGAGAAAGTACCAGGTCCAGGACTAGAACTGTGGTTGGCCATGTGGGAATTCCAGCACCTTAACCACCATGCTACCTGCTGGTTCTCTGTCTGTGCTTTTGAAGTCTTATACAAAAACTTTTTGCCTTTACCCATATCTGAAAGTATTTCCCTTATGTTTTCTTCTAGTAGTTTCATAGATTCAAGCTTTATATTTAAATATTTAATTCATTTTGAGCTTATTTTTGTAAATAATGAGAGACAGGTGTCTTGTTTTTTTCCTTCTGCATATGGACATCCAATTTTCCCAGCACTATTTGTAGAAGAGACAGTCCTTTCCTCAGTGAATGGTCTTGACACCATTCTTGAAAATTTGTTGGCTGTATAATTTACTTCTGAATTTTCTATACTGTTTATATGTCTTTTTTTATGCCAGTATTATGTTTTCTTAGTTATAACTTTGTAGTATGTCCTGAAGTCCAGGTAGCGTGATACTTTCATCTTTATTTTTGTTTATTTGTTCACCCCCCCCCCCATCAGTGCTGCTTTGGCTATTCAAGATCTTTTATGATTCTATACAAATTTTATAATTTTTTCTATTTCTGTGAAGAATGCAATTGGTGTTTTCCTTTTTAAAAAATTTTAAAATTTAATTATGACTTCTGATTTATATATAATCAATATATAGTTACATATAGTTATCTATATATCTTTACATGTCAATATATATTTTTGTAAATATATATCTATATGTTAAGAAAGGACATATAGTATCTGTTTTCAATAGTCTGGCATATTTCACTTAGCACGATATCATCTAGGTTCCTTCGCTTTGCATCAAGTGATAGAATTTACAGCTAAATGGTATTCCATTGTGTATATATACCACATTTTCTCAACAACTAATCCCGTTTGTGCTTTCATAGAGATTTCACTGAATCTATAGATCATTTTGGGTAACATAAAAACTTTTACAATATTTTGTTTTACAATGAATAAACATAAGATGTTTTCCCATTTTTTGTGAATTAATATTTTATTATTTTCATTATAGATGTCTATACAGATTAAATTTATTCTCAAGTATTTTATTTTTTGTAGTTATTGTAAATTGGACTGCTTTCTTTTCAGCTACTTCATTATTGATGTATAAAAATACTGTTGACTTTTTATGTAGCTCTTGTATTTTGTAACTTCACTGAATTTATCCATTCTAAGAGGTTTTATTTTTGGTGGAATATGATAGATAGGTAGATATAGATAGGTAATGGAATTTTTCAATGAAGTTTCGACCTCACTCATTTTTGCCATAGTACTAAATGTTTAATCGAATCCCCACATAATAGGATCCTGCTGTAGTATTATATTACAGAACTACAATGGAGGTTGCCTATGTAGTGGGATAAAGGTAAAAGACTGCATTCACAATCACTCTCAGGTGACTGTGTGCACACTTAACCACAAGTAAGAGGAATCTTACTTTCCTCATCTAAAAAGTTGGGATAACTGTTATCACGTTTTCCTCCATAGTAATATGACTTTTGTAACAAATTGCATAATATTGCATATTAGATTGTCAGAAAAGTCATGATGCATTTTTGCATAGAAAAACATAGAAAAAATGTATCATGACTATTCTAACAACCCAATAAATGACAGTGTTTGGTAAATTTTCAACATACTATTTAAATTCAAAATATAGGTTACTGTTATTCATTTGCTAGTTCTTCTTCTCTGTCTTCTTCTTATTATTATATGATCCCTCATTCGAAGATTAATCTTGGAAGGGTTTGTGTAAACCAAGTTTAATAAAATCTCACACTAATGAGAGTCAGTTCAAAAGAGCCTTTGCAGCTTCTCAGTTCAGCATCTTCAAGTCTGAAGATAAAGTTTCTGTTAGTATCTACTAATAGGTTCTCTTGGTATCATTACTTCTGTCTCAGTAAAATTTTCCCAAGTGCTTTATTCTTGTTGTCTTACTTTACTCCCTGAGAAAGGTGTGTAAAGTAAGTCATTCTCTCCTTTTCATAAATAACTTGTAATAGGCTGATGAGTAGGACTTTGTTGCTCCTAAATAAATTACTAGACCAAAAATATCTGAAAATAGATCATAAGAATCTCTCTAGATCCAGCAGCAGTGGTGCAGACAGCAGGGAGCTGCTCTATAATGCTGGAGACACATGGAAGACAGACTGTGTTTGGGTCCCTGGCTGACCTAAAACACAGGTGCACGCTTGTGATCTGGCTGGCTGGAAGGCTGGCAGGGAGGTGGGAGGTTGTGACATGACCTGTCAAAGATGCCCTGTTTCTTTGTCTGTCTCTTTCAAAACATAAAAATTTAAAACTTAAAAACAAACAAACAAAAAAAGAATCCCCTGAAAGTGATTCAAATCAATGGTAGGCAAGACACTCTCTAAAGTTTTATTAGGAAACGATCTATCTAAATGTGATATCCACAATTATCCTACCAACCCCTACGACACACAGTACCTTCCAGAGTATATAAGAGGACTATAAGAAACATAGGAGAATTGCAGAGATATGAGAGCATAAAAAATTAAATGTTAAGGCTTTCTTCTTAACTTTTCATGAGAGAAGAGACAGGTGTCTACTCTCCATCACTAAACAAATGTTCATGTGCATGCGTGTGTACTAGTGAAGCTAGGAGTGAGGATCTAGGAAAACTCCTAAGATAATTGGCATGCCTTACAGAAAAGAGGAGAGGCATCCCCTTCTCACTTTCGGACATTTGTCTATATAGGGTAATGGCTGTTTTGTCCTCTGCCAATTTGGACATTGGGGCAAAGAGAATTGCAACAAGATGCCAGAGCAGAAAGTAGGAGCATGGAGCACTAGCAAAGCAGACTTTTCTTCTACCTTCGGCATGACAAGCATATATGGTTCACCTGAGAGAAGTGGGACTTGTAGAAAGTAGCTAGTCATAAGCTACCTTATCTCCAACTCACTTAAGAAAGTAGCAAACTCACTGAAGAGAATTCAGCGGGAAGAGCAGGTAAACCACGAGGGATAGTAGTTGAGGGAAATGGGAAGAAATGGACCCAAAGTAGTTCTTTTATAAGATTAGCTGGACAACGAGGATTCCCGACGAACTCATATATATACTTTATAAAAGAGCTACGATTTGAATTCCTGAATAAAAGATAACCACTTCAAGTGTTCAAAGTGACTCTCATGAGTGTTCTAATCACTTAATCCAGTTTTCAGCTCCAGGGCAGCCTCAACTCTTCAAAACAGCTGTACACATTCACTAAATCCAAATTCTCCCCTTCTGTTCTTTTCTGGAGTTTCCAACAGGTGTTATCTCACAACATCCCACCAAAATAGCTACCGTCAGGGTCACTAAAGAATGCTATATTGTCATAAACACAGTCAATCTTATCAACTGTAGGAACAAAATTTGCTAGGCTTCATCACTCTCTCTTCCTTGACACACTTTCTTTTAGTTGCCAAGACACTCTCCTCATTGAATTTTTATTTTCTAAATTCTTCTTGGATCTTTTGCTGGTTCCTCTTCATATTCTTGTCCTTTTCATGGCAGAACGACCCTGGGTGTGATCTTTTAAGCCCATCCTTTTCTCTATCCACTAAATAGTATCGTGGCCTCATTCAGTAACATCTATTTATATTAACTACCAAACTGATATCTCCAGCTTGGATATTTAAGTGGAACTCGATGCTCAAATATCTAACTGCCTATTCAACATTTCTACTTAGATATTTACTAGAAGTGATATGCTTTTTTTAAAAGAATTATTTATTTATTTTAATTTATTATTATCATTATTATTATTATTTGGGTTAGTTCACACTTTGGGACTTTCTTTTTTATTTTTTTAAATTTTTTTTACATTTCACAATTTCATTTTCTTTTATACAATCACATTATTTAACTTACAAAGTGAATATTTCAACATGTGAACATTTCTCCCTAATCCAGTTGATAAAACTATAAAATTATCTTCAACAGATAATACCATATTTCTTTGTCCTATTAATGCTCTGCCTCCCTATTTTTCTTCTAAATGTCCTCAGACCCTACTGTTTGTATGTCTCCACTTAATATATACCAAGTGTCTGTACTCTATAACTGAAACTGATTGGTTAAAGAATATAGAAACACCATATAAGGATATAAATACCAGATACAGTGTGAAAGAGTAGAAGTGATATTCTTAGTATGTTTAAAACATTAATGTCATGATTCAAATAAGAATTGATTAAATTTAACATTATTAAAATGAAAAATTATTGTGCTTAAAAACATAGTTAAGGAGACATATTCTTTAGAACACCAGTTCCTAATCATTTTGAGACCAGTGACTAGTTTTCTAGAGGACAATTTTTCCATAGACTTGGGGGTGGGGGGAGTGGTGGACAATTTCAATATGATTGAAGTACATTACATTTGCTGTGTACTTTATTTATATTATTATTACATTGTAATATATAATTAAGTAATTATATAACTCACCTTAATTTGGTATTTTCAGCCACTCCCAGTACTAGCATCACCACTTCAGCTCCCCACATATCATCAGGCATTTGATTCTCATAAAGGAGCACACAGCCTAGATCTTTCACATATGCAGTTCAGTAGGGTTTGCACACCTATGAGAAGCTAATGCTGCCACTGATCTGACAGGAGGCACAGCTCAGGAGGTAATGCAAGCCATGAAGAATCACAGTAAATACAGGTGAAGTTTCATTCACTCATCTGCTGCTTACCTCCTGCTGTACTGCCTGGTTCCTAACAGGTTAGACTGGTACTGGTCCATGACCTGGAGATTAGGAACCTCTGCCTTAGAGAAGAATCCAGTAGAAAGTACAAAATGGGCTTGGAGTGTCGCAAAAGTCCCATCTCCAGAGAACTAATACTAGTTGACATGTGTGGAAATTTTCTGAATAGCTCCATTCTCTGAGTTTATGTTTATTTGAACTCAAATCTCACTCTATGTAAATAGTCCTTCCCTAGAGCATTTGTCAAAAATAATCAGGGAGGGACCAGCAGTTAGCGTAATGGCTATGTCGCTGGACTCACACGTAGTCGACCATGGTTCCAGTCCCAGACCCGGAGGCTTAAACTCACGCCAGGCATGTGTGTGTGCGTGCCCAAGATCCCGAGAGGAGAATGGAGGAGAAGGGGTCGCGGCATGGCCATCCCCCCTGGGGGGGTGATTTCTCTCTTTCTGTCTGTCTCTCTCTGTCTGTCTGGTGAGCGCATGTGCCCTATAGCAAAAACCTCTCCAAAACAAAAAAATAATAATCAGGGATAAATGTTTAACATAACAGCTACTTGAGGTAGTAATACCAGTACTAACAAGAGTTCAAACAAATACTTATTAGGAAATTAAGGAATAAGATGGTCATAGATGATTTGTAAAGCTCCAATAAATTCTGAGAACCTGTAAGCTACACGCACATGCAGGATTGTACTAATGCTTGGGGAAAACAATAAGAAGGTTTGCACTGTCACCTTTTGTTGACCTTGAGGCTCTGTTCAAGTAGAGACTAAACTTAAACTATCGGCATATAAGGCATGCCTTTACAAACACATAAATCCTACTCAAAGGCTATGAAACTAATTTGTTAGTTTAAGAAAATCTCTGTCCAGTAACTAGATGGCCACCAAAATAACTAAATAAAGACTACAGTGGCCAAAACAACATACACAGTGATAAAAACTACACATAACTAATATTATATAGCTTATCAAATTAGTCCTGGAAAGTCATTCAACAAACAAACAACAAAAGCAACAGCAACTAATTCTGGAGGAGGAGAAACAGATTTCCAGGGTTATCACATTATGTTATTTTTTAAAATAATTATTTATTTAATTTTATTTATTACTATTATCATGTTTATGTGCTATAGGTACGTGTGCTTACCAGAGAGAGACAGAGAGAAAGGAAGTAAGAAAGCAAGCCACCAGGTCTGAGATTTGAACCATGGTCAGCCATGTGGGAGTCCAGTGACTCAACTACTACAAGACCTGCTGGCCCTAAATTATGTTATTTCAAATGTCTAGTTAAAAACAAAAACAAAAAAACAAGCATGAGACATAAAAAGAACGAGAAATGTATGGCCCATATACAGGGGGAAAAATAGGAATCAATAGAAAGTTTTCCAGATAAAGTCCAAATGTTGGACTTATTATACTAATATTTTAAGCCAGTTATTAAAAATATGTTCAAAGGACTAAAGGAAGCAATGTTTAAATAGTTTTCTAAAAGCATGAGAATGATGTTTCACCAAACACAGAAAATCAATGAAAAAGAACCAAATAAAAATTACATGTTGAACAGTACAAAATCTGAAGTGATTTTAAGGATCAACTGCAGATTTGAACTGACAGAAAAAGAATCAGTACATTTAAAGACAGGTTGATTGAGATAATTCAGTCTGAGGAATAGAAAGAAAAAAAGTGAGGAAAAATAACAGATCCTCAGAACCTGTGGGACACTACTGAGCATACAAAAATATGCATTATAGATTCCCAGAAGGAGAAAAGAAAAAGAAAGAAGTAGAAAAACATATATATTTAAAGAAATAATGGCCCAAACTTTGCAAAATTGATAAAAGAAAAATATTAATTTAAAAATCCTAGAAACTCTAAAATCTCTAAGTAGAATAAACCGAAAGAGGTCCACAGCTAGACAGCTACATTCATCATAACAGGTTTATTAAAAGCTAAAGGCAAACAGAGAACTGTGAAAACTTCCAAGATGGAAATGACTTACTATATACCAGGGATTCTCAATAAGAGTAACAGATGACTTTTTGTTGAAATTATGGCAGTCAGAAGGAAATGGGATGACATATTTCATGTGCTGAAAGAAAAATACTATTCAACAATAATTTTATAAATGACAAAACCCTCCCTTAAAAATGAAGGAGAAACTAAGACATTGACAAGTAAACAAGAACAAAGAAAAACCACTCATGGCAGAGCTGCTTTACAAGAAAAACTAGAGTCTTCAGGCAAAATATAAAGAAACTAGCTAGTAACTCAAGTCAGCACAAAGAAATAAAAAAACCAGGAAGGGTAACTACATAGGCAAATATTAATATATTTTACTGTGTCACTACATAGGCAAATATTAATATATTTTAGTCTGTAACACTAAAACTGTAACACATTTTTCTCTAATTTGGTTAAAGGACAAAATGCCATGTTGGGAACCAGCAGTTAGCGTAATAGCTATGTCGCTGGACTCCCACGTAGTCAACCGCGGTTCGCGTCTCGGACCCGGTGGCTTACAACTCACGCCGGGCGCGTGTGCGTGTGTGCCCAAGATCCCGAGAGGAGAATGGAGGAGAAGGGATTGCGGCGTGACCATCCCCCCTGGGGGGTGATTTCTCGCTTTCTGTCTCTATGTCTCTCTCTGTCTGTCTGGTGAGCACACACGCCCTATAGCGAAAAACCTCTCCAAAAAAAAAAAAAAAAAAAAGCCATGTTGAAGTGTTTAAAATGTACAAGCATGTTATTTGTATGGCAATAATAACCCAAAAATGTGGGAAGGAAGTGGGGCTATATGATAGCACAGTTTTTGTATACTATTGGAATTAAGTTGGGAACTTTAATCCAAAAATAAATTGTTTTAAGGTATTAGCTATGAACCCAGGTCAACCACTAGAAAGGTAACGCTGAAAAATAAATAATAAATGATACAAGACAATTAAATGGTATACAAAAAATATCTGTCTATTTAGTATAAAAGAAGGCAATAATGGCAGCATAGAAGAACAGATGAAAAGATACATAGAAAACAAGTAATAAAATGCCTATATAAATCTCATTTTATCAGTAATTACCTTAAACATAAATGGATTAAATGTTGATGAAAGGAAGAAATTGGCAAAACAGATTTTTTTTTTTTTTTTTTTTTTTTTTGCTAGAGGTTGTGTGCATTCACCAGAGAGAAGGAGAGAAAGATAGAGCAAGAGAAAGTGAGAAATCACCCCCCCAAAAAATGATGGCCACACTTCCATCCTTTCTCCTTCATTTTTCTCTTGGGATTTTGGGTACCCATACACATGTGACCAGAGTGATTTTCAAGCTGCTTTCCAAGTCTGGGACTTGAACTGTGAAGTGAGCCATGTGGAATCCAGCACCCTAACCTCCACACTACCTGCTGGCATGGCAAAATAGATTTTTAAAAGGACATGATTATATGTGTATACAAGAAATACACCTTAGATTCAAGCACAAAAACAGGTTTAAAATAAAAGGAAAATAGTAACTTAAAAATAACTATTAATAGAAAGGCTTACAAGAGACAAAATAGATTTTCGAATAAAAATTGTTAATACAAACAAAGGACATTTTATGATAATGAAAGTTTCAATCCATCAAAAAAAATATGATACTTATAATTCCCATGGCAAACTATAAAGGCAACAAAATGTCTGCTGTGTTTTCCCTGGTGACCAATGGTTATAATGCATGCAATCAATGTTAGAATGCATCTTAAGATAAACTGACTCAAATAATTGCTTATTTTATACATTACAATATGAGTCAATCAATAAAACCAAGGTTTCTTGGCAACTTCCAAGTTTAAGAAAAATTAGAAGAAGACTTCAGAAATACAATAATAACAACAGTCTGTTGAGATCAATTTTTATTATGACGTAAGAATTTAAACATGAAGAGCCAGCAGGTGACATGGTGGTTAAGGGTGCTGGACTCCCACATGGCTGACTGAGGTTCAAGTCCAGGACCTGGTGGCTTGTTTTCTCACTTTCCCTCTATCTCTTTCTCTCCCCCTCTCTAGTCAAATCAAAATAAATAAATGACATAATTCTTCAGAAAAATGAATGTAAACATAAAAAAAGAAGTTCCATTTTTCAAACAAAAAAGTACAGGTCAACTGGTGAAAATGTAGCAAATATCAAAGGGCTTTAATGCTTTGAAAAGTCAGAAGCACCATCTTCTAAGTCACTACAATCCTAACAACTGTGTCTGTGCAGATTTCAAAATGAAGCAATGCCGTTTACCACAAGTGTTATTTTAAATACGAAAGTTACACTTGATACATGGAACTGAGATGCAACCATGAAAATGTTAATCAGCTCCAGGGCTTAAAAAACTTTAAGTATGCATTCCAAACCCAACATGACCCTAGTAACCATTTTTCCAATCCTATCTCCAAGTAAAGAGAGGTTGTAAAAATAAAAATGAGAGGACTATTGCTCATGAGAATATACATGTACTCATACCCCAGATCCTTTCACTGTACTGTTTGGTTTTCCCCACATTGCGGCAAGGACTCGTGTCTTGCTTGGTTTTGTTTTAATCTCACTTTCTGTGATGGAGCCCATTGCACCAAAATCAAATACAAATACAGTTTTATTTGCTTCTTGTGCTTTAAAGACAAAAGTTTAATCTTACTATTAAAATTTAACTCAAATACACCAATCCAAATTTCTTTTCTTTTGAGTAAACAAATTTAGTTTTTTTTCCCCCTACCTTCTCTTAGGGAATTATCTAAATTCCTTGGAGAATTACTTGTCATCACCATGCAAGGAAACCAGTGACCTTCATGCAAACATGGCTGCTTTGCATATTACCCATTGTTTAACAGTGGACAAAGGTAATAACTGCACTTAGGAATATTTCCAGTCTCCCCTTCCCATTCTTGCCGACTCGACTCAGGGCTCTGCATAGCTGAGCTCTGAGACTCTGCAGTACCGTTGCAGGGTACTGAACATCTCTGTTGTAGGGTGACCCATAAGAGACACAAAGTAGACACCAGACACCTTTGTTCTCAGCATTTCTAGGTTTCATACGTCACTCAGGCATGTGGGGACTTTTTCTTTTTCACTTTGATTCATTGATAGGCTAGATGCATTCTGGATTCAGGATATTACAATTCTCCCCCAATTTCTTCTACATTTTTCTCCAATATATCTTAATATGTAGCCTATCCATTCTTTGGGGTCCACTCAAGTCTGGCATAACTGCTCAGGAAATCTTGTTTAATGAGGATCACAGCCAAGTTGTATTCAATTACAAAATAAACAAACAAACAAAAACATATTTTTCTGCTTGATTTAAAATTTTAGACACTGAGGAGCTTGCATTTGGAAATACTTTTATGATGCTCACAAGTAAGCCCATAACACGCTGCTCTACTAATTAACTGTGAGTCTTGCTAATGACAGGATTTTATTAGTCACAGTCTTTTACCAACAGGTATTCATTTATTTTTATAAGCTGAAACTGACTTTTTTTTCCCTTTGAACCAGTCTCTGTTGGGATCTTGAGATGGGGAGCTTAGCAATAGGAGGGCAGAGTGTCTCCAGAGGTGATAGGGGAAAAACTCTAATCCAAAAAAGCCCATAAACTTTGTTGTGTCCTACAAGGAAATAAAAATAGAAATATGCTTGGTGGGAGATGACCTGGGATATCTTTGAGCTCCAGATAAGGCAGAGGGGAGTCATGGACATCATTTGCAAAGGCAAATACGTGGGCGGTTTTTTTCTTAAGGGGGGAAGGCAGTTTAACTGTGCACTCAATGTAAAATACTGTATGTTTCTGACAATAAGATTTCTTTATACATGACAATTGACATTCTCCTACTCTGATTTACAAATCCTGATATGGGAAAAACATTCTACTTCTGTCTAGAATCGAGCTGTCTACATTGTCTGAATCACCCCACAATAGCTTGCACCTCCGTGGGCGCTGAGAGAAAAAAAAAATAATTCAACTTTGTTGACTAATGCTCCTACTGGGGAAAAAAAAACATAGTAATTATCTTCTTCTTTTGAAAAATGGAACAACACTTACCCTTTGCAGATCCATAGCACCGTAGCACCTACAGAGTTCAAAACAGTCTCCAAGCAACTTGAAAATGTATTACAATCTTAACCAGAAATAAAATGTAATAGTGTTCTCACTTTATAGGTATTAAACTGAGACATGGGAAGAGAAGGGATTTCAAATCATACAAAAATAATAACAACTCGTATTTGATGAATGTTTCAGATATACCAAGTACTATTCTCAATATTTCATATACAAAGATCTCTTAACTCACATCACAACCCTGTGAGGTCTCTACTACTATTCCCCACCTCCTACAGACACCCAAGCAGGTATGACAGGATTAAGCATCTTGCTTATGGTCACAGACTACAATGAATTGGGATTTGAACCTAGACAGCCTGAGTTCACTGTATACACTTGACACTATGCATGATGCCTTTTTATACATACATGGCAACATGTAATCATTTATCAAACAGGAATGCAGCTTTCATATTAACTGGCATTTAGGTAGAGTGTTTCACATAAAAAAGCAGGATTAGAAAAATGTTCTCTGTGATAGAAAATGCTGAACATTTTAAGGAAGAAGTCAAGTCAAGTATCACAGATTTAAATTCCCTCCAGGTGAGTCTGGATGTTCAGACGACAAGTTAAGGACTTGGCAGTATCTGGTTAAAAATATACATACATTGACATTTAAATATAACATGAGCCATGTAGCTGGGCTTACTACTTTCTGCAGATTATGTTTAAAAACTCAAGGTTTTATTTTATTGAAAATTTTTTTATCCATTTTAAGGACATTAGTCAATTGAATCAGATGAAACATAAGTGCATATAAGAAGAATCTATATTAATGTTTTAAATCGTTTACTAAGTGCCTTCCTGTAGGCACCTCATTTAAAAAAGGGAAGAGGGCTGGCCTCATAGCACAGTGGTAAAGTGCTGCACATACAAAGCCAGATCCTATGAGGCCAACTGCAGCTCAAGTCCTGGTCCTGGTGGCTTGAAAATAACGTTGGGCACACGTGCGTGTGTGCTTAAACTCCTAACGGGATAGAGAAATAGAGAAAAAGAGACTGTGGCATGACCACACCCCATGGGGGGTGCACTCTCCCTCTCTTTCTCTCTCTGATGAGCATGCACTCTCTAGCAATAAAACATTTTTAATTAAAAATAAACGAAAACAAAAAAGAGAAGAGTGCATGACTTTTCCTTTTTCATAGCCGAGGAAGCAGAGGACCAAAAAGATTAAATGTCATCTTGAAGGTTACACAACCACACGTTACATGATTGCAATTGTGGCACAACTCACACCCAGTGTTCTTTCAACTGCACAGCTGGAATGTTTTAGCATGGTGCCATTTATGGGGAGTACGTGTACATTTGCTGTATTCTGACAGTAGCCTCAGAGTGATGGTGTGTAGCACTTACAAATGAGAAATCACCCCCCTAGCCCCCCGAGAGGATGACCACACTGCAATCCCTTCTCCTTCATTCTCTTCTCAGGATTTTGAGCACACATGTACATGTGCCCAGTGTGATTTGCAAGCTGCCAAGTCTAGGACTCAAACCATGGTCAGCCATGTGGGAGTCTAGCTCCTTAACCACTATGACACCTGCTGGCCCTAGTTTTTATCTATTTTTAAAGGCTTTTGTCAACTGAATAAGGTGAACTATAAATGCATATAAGAAGAATCTGGGGACCAGCAGATGGCATAATGGCTGTATCACTGGACTCCCATGTAATCAACCATGGTTTGAGTGGACCTGGCAACTTAAAACTCCTGCCGGGCTCATGTGCATGCGTGCCCAAGATCCCAAGAAGAGAATGAAAGAGAAGGGATTGAGGCGATGCCATCCCCCACTGGGAGATGATTTCTCACTTTCTGTCTCTTTGGCAAGCACATGCACCCTATAGCAAAAATCTTACTTTTTATAAAAAAGAATCTGTAGTAATTTAAAGCTTTAGACAGTTTACTAAGGGCCATCCTGTGGGCAGCTCATTCTAAACAGAGAGGAGCTCCATCACTAGTTACCAGGCAGCCTTCTGGAAAGGTCCGTGTGAAGGGAAATTGAGGGACACCTCCTTCCAAGAGTGAACAAGGAAATGAGGCCCTCAACCCAGCAGCTCTGAGAAGCAGAGGCCCCTGTGACCACACTTGAAAGCAAATCTTTCTCCAGTCAGATTCTCAATGGAGACTTCAGGTCCAGCCAAGAGTTTGACTGCAAGCTCCAGGCAGAACTGAAACCAGAGGTGTTTGGCTAAAGCAGGCCCAGATCCTGACCCATGGAAACTGCGAGATAATAAATATTCTTTGTTTTAATCCACTAAATTTCAGGGTAATTAGTCATGCGGCAATAGAGAAGCAGTATGCATGCCACGTACTTTATAAATATTATTCCATTTAGAATTTACTACCACCCTCTCCTACAGCATCACTGTCCTGATCCCCCCAGAAAGGCTGGGAAGTCAGGGACTGCGGAGGCTGACAGTGAATTCTGCCTGCCTTCAAAGTTCGTGCGCTTTCTTAGCCAATGTATTGATTTCACTTGTGGATTCACTTTTGTGATTACTTTTGACTTACATAAGCTTTGTTTTTGGTAATTAAGTAAGAATTACTGAAGTTATTCTGGAATGGACTTCAATCCATTTTGAAATATATTATTGGCTTTTGTTTCAACCAGAACTTGGAAGGCTCAGTAACTCTCATTTAGCAAGAAGCTAGGTTTTGCCAACATTTATGCTGCAGGGAATAGAATCTAAGATTTTTATAAACATCAAATTGTAGACTCCAAACCTGGCCTTTTCATTTTAACCTCTACTCTATTACTATTATTCTTTTTTGGAAAATGACTCCTAAAAAAATCATTCATTGTACTTAAATTAATTCTTGACTTTAAATAAGATGAATAATTATCTATCGCCCACTCATTCCCATCTGTAAATAGAGTTCCCTTCAGTAAGTCAGTGGTCCTTTGGCTGTAGGCCTTCCCCTCTTGGCCCAGAAGTCTGTCAGTCCTTTCCTTTATTTCCTAGTGCAGGAAATATTTAACGTCCCTGCACAGTTAATGATCCAAACTATTAGATAAAGCAATAGAATCCATTTAAGCTTTCAGACAAATTTGAAAGAAGACACTGCAGGGGACCTGCAAGTGCTGTGGTGGTTGGGGCACTAGACTCCTCTATGGTCAACTGTAGTTCAAGTCCCTAACCTGGTGGCTTGCTTTCTCACTTTCCCTCTTTCTTTTTCTCTCTGACCTTTCCTCTGTCTTTCTCTGGTCAAATTAAAAATAATAATAAATAAAATTAAATATATATATATATATACATGTGTATATATATATATATATATATATTTTTTTTTTTTTTTTTTTTTTTAAAGAAGAAAGAAGACACTGAAGAAGAGAGGCTTATGGGACTTATCCATAATACACCTTGTCTTACAAACCAATTCCTGGACAGAATATTTTCCTCTGTCATTTTGAAATAGTAACTTTAACTCAATGGAATATTACAATTTGATCTCTGGTTACTATAGCAAATTGAGAACAAAATGAAAATCATTAATTCCATAATGTCAGTTGTCTTTGGTGTGGAAACATTCAGTGGAATATATTATTAAAATGATTCAATGTATTTTAATATTTCAGGAACCTAGATTTTTATCTACCTCTTATCCTCTGTATACATCATCTATATTAGAAGTAGCCTACCAATATTTAAATGATCACTAATTTCAAAGTAGACATACTTGGAAATATACGCTTCTTGGGTCACTAATACCCTAAAGGAGTAATATAATCACAGTTATGTTTTGGAGGTTATTCATACTTATTTTCTCTTTTTTTAGAGGCTGAATATTTTAAAACACTTTAGACTTGCTCATAATGAATATAAAGTATAAAAGATAAAAATAGTTCTTAAAACTGTTGATGCTATAGGAGTTGTTAAAAATTTAGTTGTATTTCTTAACAATCCATTTAAAATCCAACTTGATTGACTTTATTCAAAGTATGTGCTAAGGATAAAATTGGTTTATATGCATAAATACGTAAAGAAAATGCATCTCTATAGGTATGATGAATAAATAATATGGTTAATCATAAAAATTAGACTTAAAGACATCTGGGACTAAATAATTGACCTAATTTAAGATACCCTAAAAGATTCAAATAACTCAGACTTTAAGAAACTATAGTTATGGGACCAGCAAATGGAGTAATAGTTATGTCTCTGGACTCCCATGTAGGAGACCATGGTTTGAGTCCCAGACCTGGTGGTTTAAAACTCAGGTTGGGCATGTGTGCATGTGTACCCAAAATCCCGAGAGAAAAATGGATGAGAAGAAATTGTGGTGTGGCCATCCCTCTGGGGGAGGTGATTTCTCACTTTCTGCTTACCTCTATCTCTCTGGTGAGTGCACACACCTTACAGCAGAAATCTCTCGAAAGGAAGGAAGGAAGGAAGGAAGGAAGGAAGGAAGGAAGGAAGGAAGGAAGGAAGAGAAGAGGAAGGAAGGAAGGAAGGAAGGAAGGAAGGAAGGAAGGAAGGAAGGAAAGAAGGAAGAAGAAAGGAAGGAAGAATGAGGAAGAAAGGAAGAAAGAAGCCATGGTTACGTCTCTCCTCAGGGCATGAGTTATTTAATAAGTACTTATTTTCAAGTGAAGTGGAGCCTCATTGTTTATGGATTCCGTATTTGTGAGTTTACCTACTTAACTAAAATTTACTTGGAATGCTGACATAGTCACACTGCTTTCAAGCTAACTCATGGACACACGTAGTGTAGCTACTGAGGTCACCTGGTGTGCTTACGTTCCCAGCCGAGGTCAGGTAAGGCCATGCTCCACCTTCTAGTCTCAGCTCTGCAACTTACACTTGAATGTTCTTCTTGCAGTTTACTTGCTGCTGTTTTTTTCATTTCTTACTGTTGATTGATGACTTTGCTGTTCAAATGCCCTAAAGAACAGCGCTGAAGTTCTATTTATTGTTCCTAAACCCAAAAAGGCTTCACTGTGGCTTAAGAAGAAAAACACAAGTATTGGATCAGCTTCATTCAGGTGTAAGTTATGGTGCCGTTGGCTGTGAGTTCAGTGTTAATGAGACAACAATTTGTATTAAATATGGTATCTTACACAAAAACACACATGAAGCAAGGTCATGCACTGAGATGTTGGTGAAAGCTCTGGGACCAGAGACTCGGAAGTAATTAACCCTGTATTTCTTCTAGGAGCTTGCAAAAAGTTTTTTCTAAGAATCATTCCCCTGAAGAAATTCTGTGGCAAATTTGCAATAGGATTCCATTTTCATACAGTGATTCAGGTGCTCACCAAAGTTGTTGGTGTGACAGTCATAATGTAAGGTACAGCTAAATATTTATAATTCTATCCTTTAGTTTCTATTAATACAAGACACCTCCCTGCTATTTTTAAACTCCATCTTTATGTTCCACTTGTTTCCACTTGAATTGTATTCTGGCAGTTCAAGATGTATTTGATGTTATAACTGTCTTCGAAAACAGGGTCCCTCCCTTTCTATCACCCAATAAAACACTTACCTCCTTTGAATGCACATTCAGCCCGCTCCATATTCTATCTCTGGGAATATAACAGCATCATTTTGACAGAAGCATTTCTTAACATCTTAACAGACTGAAGAACATGTCTAGAAAATGGGATACCGGTGTGGGAGCAATACAATTTCAAAGAATGCACTTGCTCTTCCAATACAAAACTGAAACCCTGTGATTCGAACCATCTGTGGACAACTTGATAAACAGATAGAAGAGGAAGGATAAGAAAAAAGGTTGTTCTTGATATTTCAGTCCTCATGTTAACAACAGATTGCTAGAGTTTCTGTTTTTACTTTCTGAAAATCCTGAAACTATTTCAAATCCATCCAGGCAATGGGTTTTATAGTAACTTTAAGCTAAATAGGAGGAAATAAACCCTATTCAACATAGAGTGGTCTAAGTGTGATGGAATAATGAACTTGAATATTAATTTGCATTTGATTTGCACTGCTGTAAATAATTTCACCTCTTTGCCTGAAGAATTTAGCAATGCTTTTATCTTTCCTTTCATAGAAATGTGGGGGAAAAAATGCAAGTGTACCTAAAAGATCAGTTCCAGTTCAGACATTCATTTTCAAAAGTCTAGGCTCAGAAAAGAATATGAAGCTGGATTACTTGAGAAGAGAAATTTCAGGTTGGAAAAGAAAGCGAATTAACCCATAGAGGAAAAATGTTTTAAGAATTTTTCCAGAGAATGGGACAATAGGATTATGGGGAGGTGACAGCAATGTGAAGTGATGCACCGTTCTATCTTCTACAACCAGGAAGATCTTGCAGAAAATGACAGCAAGAAATGCCTGAGAAGGTCGGTGACAAGAGCCCTAAGCCTTTCTAGATAATCATCACATCCTTGCATGAGGATGTTCTACCCATATCTGAGAACGTTCTACCCATTGATCAACGGTAGAAGCTAACATGGTGTGCTGATAAGGTGCTGGCACTGTGCCGAAGGTTTTGCATGTGTTATTTCATGTTACCTTGGGACGACTGTACGTGGTAGACACACTATCACTGTATTTTGCAGTGGGCTTACAGTAGTTGCTCAATAATGTTCCTGAGGTTACATAGTGACAAGGCTTTCTGTCTGCAGCCTCTTCACACTGAGCTATCACCTCACCTACGTACATAATGACAAAGAGCTACAGAGAATTCAATAATGCACTTAAATTACTTTCTACTTTATTCACCATAAAATAACACCTGAATTCATATGAGATATAGTAATATATAAGTACTATTTTTATCCAGCCTGCAGACAATTCAAAGAAAGTATACAGTTGAAAATCTTTTTAAAAAATTCTGTACCTCTCATGGGGTCTTTTTACGCCTGGCTCAAAAGTTACTGACCATTGCCCTAAAGAGTCTGTATACTCCTCCTAATTATTGTTCCTGCTGTTCAAGGTTACAGGCTCTAACTTCCTACACTTGAAAAAATACATATAAGACAGAAAAAAAGGCAGAAACAAATAGGAAAAGTTCAAAAGTGGCAAAGATTATCACCTTTCGTTTTAAGTTAATTTGTTTCTTCCATGAGTGAGAGAGACAGACAAGGGGTGGCACCTAATCAGGGCCTTCTCACGACAATCCAAGCTCAGCTTCAGCCAGCACGGATCATGGCCATGCGTGTGCCCAGCATGCTCAGCAAGGTCTCTGGAGTGAACCCAGACCCTGCCCATGTGGGCCAGCCTCGAGGAGCACTGCACTTCTCTTTTCTTTTTTTTTTTTGAGAGGTTTTTGCTACAGGGCACGTGCGCTCACCAGAAAGACAGAGAGACAGAGAGAATGTAAGAGAGAAATAACTCCCCAGGGGGGATGGCCAGGCAGCAATCCTTTCTCCTCCACTCTCCTCTTGGGATCTTGGGCGCACACACGCACATGTGCCCGGTGTAAGTTTAAGCCACCACGTCCAGGACTCAAACCGCGGTCGATTACATGAGAGTCCAGCAACATAGCCATTATGCTAACTGCTGGCCCCATGGAGCATCTCTGATGGAAAGTGCTCTCAACTTCTAAACACAGGAAGCCAAGGCAGCAAGAAGGAAATGTCGGGGTGGCCTGTGAAGATTCTAACCTTACCACCATCGCTATCCTGGGGAAAGAAATCTCGAGTTTTTCATTAATAACCCTAATATGAAGAGTAGATGAGAGGGTAAAGTGAGAGTAATAAAAAAATAGTCTAGGCAAATTCTTTTTTTTTTTGAGAGAGAGATTTTTGCTATAGGGAACGTGTGCTTGCCAGAGAGACAGAAAGAGATAAATCATCCTCTCCTGGGGCTAGCCACACCATAATCCCTTCTCCTCCATTCTCCTCCTGGGATTTTGGGCATGCACACATGCACAAGCCCCCATTGAGAGTTTCAAGCCACTTGGTCCAGGACTCAAACCATGGTCAGCTACATGTGAGTCCAGCGATGTAACCATGACACCATCTGCTGGCCCCAGTGTAGGCAAGATCTTAAGGGTAAATGTTGTGTGAGATTATGAGGACAGAGCAAGGGCAAGAAAATACCACCAGGGACATCCTTTTAGGAGTTACATCCTGAACTGAGAGAATCAACTGAAGGCTTAGTGTGTTCTACTGAAAACACGTTAAAATAAGGCTATTTCACCAAGCAAATGGAATAAACCATAGTAAAGGATATTCGACAACATCCAGAAGAACGGATACTCAGAGATTTGTTTGTATGTTTGTTTGTTGTCACAGCAAACTACAGTGTAAGGAACAGATGAGTCGTTCGTCTTCTCCTCCCTCGTCCTAACTCTATGGTAGGTAGGTAGGTAGGTAGGTAGGAAGGAAGGAAGGAAGGAAGGAAGGAAGGAAGGAAGGAAGTAAAAAGAGGCATGGGGGACAGGGAGAAAAAGAGAAAGAGGGAGGAAAGAAGGAAGATAAATCCTTTGGTACAACAGTCCAGCTGCTCGGAAGTGTGGGAAGTCTGAGGGTAGTAGGAAGAAGAGTTTTCGATAGAACTGGAAGAAAGTCAAAAGTGACTTAACCCTGTGACATCAGAGCAAATAGAAGACTTCGGCAGAGTTACCCATGAATAAACGAAAATGAGTAAATTACATTAATATAAATCTCCTATTATAACAAGTGATGAATAGAGAACTCAGCCTAGAAGAAAACATAATTCAAGGGAAGGAATAATTCCTCTCAAATATGCCAAGCTATAGAACACAATAAGAAAGCACATGTAATAAAACAAGAGGTCAAAGATGAGGTGATTGGCAGAATGTGAGTAAAAGGAAAATGAGAGTCAGTAAGCGATATAAACATCAAGGAAGAGATTAAACTAGGCTGAAAAGCAAATTACTGTTAAAGAAGAGAGATTAGAGTCAGTCATATGAAGTGCAGAGGAAAGGGGAGATGAGAACGAAACAGAAGATACTCGGTAGGTAGGGTAGTCAAAGAAAATGAAGCCTTCGAAAGTTTGTGTCTCCCAGGCTGAGAATCTAACAAAAAGAATAAGGAATATATTCAAAGACATAATACAAAAAAATTGAAACAAAGAATTAGATAAGCAGACAAAAAGGTCCAGAGTGGCCAGGGAAGTCCAGGAGAAAATGCTAATATAAGACACAGAGATATACTGGGACCAGCAGATGGCGTCTTGGCTACCTCGCTGGACTCCCACGTGGTCGACCATGATTCGAGCCCTGGATGCAGTGGCTTAAACTCCCACCAGGCACATGTGCGTGTGTGTCCAAAATCCCGAGAGGAGAATGGAGGAGAAGGAAGTGGCTATCCCCCTGGGGGGTGATTTCTTGCTTTTTATCTGTCTTTCTGTCCTTCTGATGAGCATACATCCCCTAAAGGAAAATAATTCTCAAAGAAAAAAAAAAAAGACATAAAAATACAGTCTGGCTAAGTATTTGAACATCTAGAATAAAAATATATCTCTTCAAATATACTAGTGGAATTTTAAAAATCAAATATGAAAACCAACAAAATTAACCTACACTTACCCCTTGGCAATATTCAATGCCATAGAGAGTAAGTACCCCCAAAAATAGTTATCCAGCAAGCCGTAATTCAGGATAGAGGTCTCTGGCAGACTTGAGAGAAGACGAGGTATAAAGTACTCAAGAATCATTCTTGGGGGAAAAAAAAAGAAACTACAGGAGTATAATTTTTGAGTTTGGATAACAAAAAGATTTTTTAGGAAATTTCTAATAAAAGTATTAATAAAGCATAAACAGTAAAGCAATGTACATAAAGTCCTAAGGGAAATAAAATATTACCCAAGAATTTAATAACTAGTGGTTCTTTGAGTAGAAAAACAATTTAAAAATATTCTTAGACATTAAAAAATAAACTCAAGGAATCAAATGTCCCTGAATTTTTCTTTAAAGATCTTTAACAATGAAATACAACAAAGCAAGGACTGAATAAAAAATAAAAAATTCAGAGATGGAAAAACATAGTCATACCCTGGGAGTAGGGAATGAATCTAGAAACATAAAAATAAGCCTAAACAACTATGCAAGTTATGGCAATAAGGCAGGATTTAAGAGTTCAAACTCTTGGGCCAGCCCTGTAGCCTAGTGGTTAAGGAAGCTGGATTCCCACACGGCCAGCTATGGTTCGGATTCTAGACTCAGCAGCTTGGAATACATCCTGGGTGTGTGTGTGTCCTTCATCCTCTCAGGATGGAAAAATGGAGAAGGGATTGTGGCATGACCGTTCCGCATTCTCGGGTGCTTTCTCCCTCTCTCTCTGTCTCTCTCTCTGACTAAAGGAAAAAAAAATCCAAACTCTGATGCCAGATAGAACTGGGATTAAAATCTGGCTCCATTGTTTACTAATTCTGTTGGATTATTTACTGACTCTCAGCACCTCAGTTTTCTTCTCTGTAAGACAGGACCTTAAAAGAAATCTGGTAAGTATTAAAGTAGATGGGGACCAGCAGTTAGCGTAATGGCTATGTCGCTGGACTCCCACGTAGTCAACTGCAGTTTGAGTTCTGGACCCTGTGGCTTAAAGTCAGGCCAGGCGCATGTGCGTGTGTGCCCAAGATTCCAAGAGGAGAAAGGAGAAGGGATTGCAGTGTGGCCATCCCCCCGGGGGGTGATTTCTCGCTTTCTGTCTGTCTTTCTGGCAAGCACACGCACCCTACAGCAAAAACCTAAAGTTAAAAAAATATATATATTAAAGTAGATGATACTTCTAAGGTGCCTGAACACACCCGTAAATACAGTGTGTTGTAAACCACAAAAGTATATGGTCCAGTTCTGTGGATCTGGGTTTAAAGGAAGGGAAGGATGGGGAACAGGTGGAGGTGCAGGGGTAACTCGCTGCACTCTGCTGGGAAAGATCCAAGTTCTAGTCCCGGCTCCCCAACAGCCCGGGTGCACCTGAGCCCGCGATCTGGACCGGCTGAGACCAGCAGTGGACGACAGCACGGAAACCCTGCTGGCGGTAACTGTCTCTCTGTCTCTGTCTCTCTATCTCTATTTCTCTCATGGAAGGAATAAATAAATAAACAGAGGAGAGGGCAGAGGGCAGGGAGGGCGGGGAGGAGGCACGCAGGCAGGCAGGCTGAGAACAGTGCTCGGAATCTATACATTGCGTTAAATGCCAGATATTAACATTTTTATATAAAGTAATATAATTATTGCCAGCTTCCACAAGACAAATGTGCTGCTGGAAATAACCAATGTCAGGGTGTGAGAGAAAATGGAGGTAAATTTCTCCTCCTCTTCACAGAAAATGAGGACTTAGCGCTGTTTAAACATGGAATGCAGAATTCCAGGCGCGACTTCCACCACTTCCTGTCTCTCTGTGTTTTTATTTGCTTTCTGAGCAGCCTATTGGGAACTAACACATTCTAGAGAGAAATGGTTATCAGTTGCTCAGCTGTTCTTTCATTCTCTTTTCAGTAAACTTACATTTGCTATAATAAAAAACATTTAATATATTTAATTTGGAATAGAATGTATTCCAGGGTGCCATGTCATGAACGCCATTTCTATTTATTTACCTGCTCTCCCACTCTCCCTCTAATGGGAAACAGAAATAGAGCACAGCCATCGCGTTCCTTGGTGGTGAGGGTGGTTACCTCTGGGTGACGGGATGTTTTTTTCTTCTGTACTACTTGAGATATTTTAAAGAAAAAAATGTATAAATATAGGGTTGTCGGAAAGTCATAAAGTATTTTGGCATAGAAAAACAAAACAAAAAAAGTCACGACTTTTCCAACATCCCAATACATAACATTTTTTGCACCAAAATAAACTCATACTTTAATTCCACTTTTCCACATCCTTTTTGAAGTCCCCTCCCACACAGAATTTAGGGTTAAGCAGACCTGCATCCTAATTTTGCTTTTTAGTCTTTTGTATGACCTTGGAGCTGCACCTACTTAACTGATTTTAGTCTCTGTTTTTTAAATCTCTAAAATGGGGGATAATGATACCCTTTGCTTGGCTAATGTCATTAGAGGTGTCTAGTCCAACTAACAAAAGCGACACGGTTTCCTCTGTAATTACATGATGTAGCTGCTCTGAGAAAAAGGTTACTGTGTCTCCCCCATCAATTAAGACCATCAGTCACACTTGATTAATTCGGCCCATTTCGAAGTACCAGCAGCTGGTACCCTTACAAGGGAGCACCTTCTTACCAAGGGGAGAAGCTGCAGCGGGCAACAGTGAAATGAATCAGGCAGGAAGTCGTCCATACCTGAAGGCACTGTGGTTCAGCCCCATACCTCCTTCCCAAACAAGGACTGGGCTCCAAACGTTTAAAGACACAGTTTCTTTTTGTTTATTTGTTTCATGAATTAGATTCAAATCATGTTTTGTTTTCAAAATGA
Source organism: Tupaia tana (assembly GCA_026018925.1). Classification (NCBI taxonomy): domain Eukaryota; kingdom Metazoa; phylum Chordata; class Mammalia; order Scandentia; family Tupaiidae; genus Tupaia; species Tupaia tana. The sequence goes on along the minus strand of JAKSZU010000012.1, from coordinate 4,232,110 downwards.
CTCCACCGGACTATGAGTGATGTAATCGCCTTTGTCACAAGATGCTCTAGTCCAAAAATTATGCAATGGGCATATATTGCTTTTACGAATGAAAATAGCATCAAGGGAAAAAGGGAAAATGTTATCACCATTGGTTTTATGACACAAAATCCTACGTCTAGATTGCTCCTCTGCATAAAACAGGGCACCAGCTTACCACGGCAGACCCCTTGTATCCTGAGATAGGGGAAAGCAGGGAGAAATCTGGGTGGAACCAACAGACCACAAAGCTGTCCTGAGACCCGCAGAGCCAAGTGCCGGGCCAGGCAGTTCCCTGTGAAGCACAGGACCGCTTGCGATGTCACTCCATTTTTCTTTAGCATAAAGTAATTCAGATGCTTTGTCTTTGTAACTTTTTGCTTGTGGGAATTTCTGTAATGACTTCATGTTACCAAAAACGTGGTTGCTATTAGCTGGCCGAGGGCAAATTCAATCTCCAGCTATCTATCTACGTTGCCTACAGAGCCCCACCAGCCTCGGCTACAATTTAGATTTTGTGGTTTCGTTGATGTTTTGGTGTGTTTGCTCAGTCCAAAGCAATGTCCTTCCTTTTATTTTATTTATTTATTTAAAAAAATTTTTAGAGGCTTTAGCTATAGGGTGCATGCACTCGCCAGAAAGAGAGAGACAGAGAGATAGAAAGCGAGAAATCACCCTCAGGGGGGGATGGCCACCCCGCAATCCCTTTTCCTCCATTCTCCTCTCGGGATCTTGGGCACACCTGCACACACACGACCGGCATGAGTTTAAGTCACTGGGTCCAGGACTCGAACCACGGTAGACCACACTGGAGTTCAGCGACATAGCCATTACACTAACTGCTGGTCCCAATATCCTTCCTTTTAGAACTTCTACTTTCATTTGCCCGACTTCTCTTGTTATAGCTGACCGGAACAGGGTAGAATTTCTTCTCCCAGGATTTGATATTGATTTGCCGAAAGCTAGATCATCTGTTCATGTAGCTAGAAATGCGATGATGGCAATTCTGGGTCGTTGATACGGCATAGCCCACTGCGAAACCGTGCGGGGGAGAGAGAAATGGAGCGCCCTGATCCTGGGCTCCGAGAGCCAGGCTGTGTTGGAAGCCTCTGCCTTCTGAGCGCTCTCATGAGTCTTCCCCCCAGTCTCTTGTCTCCACTTCAGTTCATCGTCCTTGTCTCTTTGGGTGGCTCAAACGAACCTACTCAACAATGTTAACAGTATTCTACCAGCCGTCCTGGGGCTTTACTTCCTTGAGGATGAGTGATAAAAGGAAAGCTGACAAATCACCTTAAAAATCACCTCCCTTCCTTGGGCCCAGCAGGTGGCATGGTGGTTAAAGGCACTGGATTCCCACACGGCCAACCACGGTTCCATTCCCGTACCTGGTGGCTTGTTTTCTCACTTTCCTCTCTCTCTGGTTGAATTAAAAAAATATATATATAGTAATTACAACAAATGGAATTAAATAAATATTTTTTAAAAAATCACCTCCCTTCCTCATCCAGTTTCCCAAGGCTGGACTTTGATTTTCCACCACTTGTGGCAGGTGCCCTCCCCATGCAGAAGAGCCTCCGGAAGTCACAGGGCCTCACTGTCCCTCATGAGTGTGGATCTTGGTATTCATTTTCCTGCTGGGGTCTGTGCAGAACTGAGACCCTCAGTGACCTGGCCTCCCCCACAGCCCTTATAGCTTAGGCTTCCCAAAGGAACGAGCAGGAGAAGCCTGCACAGGGTCCCTGCTGCATGTCTGAGAACACTTCCATCCACTCCACTTGGCAAAGGCTCCTTCCAGATAGCTTCACTTAAGCCTGCTGCTCCTCTCTCTCATATTGAGTCTCGTTGGATATCCAATCCCTGTCTCTAAATGGAGGTGCTGAGGTAGCCACTTCCTTGCCTGAATCATTTTCTGCTTCTAGATCTAAGATTTCTCATCTATAAAATTAAGAGGTTGGGCCAGTGCCTATACTCCATGATTCTAAGAATTTCTTCCTATGCAAGAGAACAATCAAAAGAAATAATTACACATTTTACTTTTAAGAAACATTTTTAAAAGATCACGATGTGGGAACCAGCAGTTAGCGTAATGGCTATGTCACTGGACTCCCACGTAGTCGACCACGGTTCACGTCCCGGACCCGGTGGCTTAAAACTCATGCCGGGCACGTGTGCGTGCGTGCCCAAGATCCCGAGAGGAGAATGGAGGAGAAGGGATTGCGGCGTGACCATCTCCCCTGGGGGGTGATTTCTCGCTTTCTGTCTCTCTGTCTCTCTCTGTCTGGCGAGCGCACACGCCCTATAGCAAAAACCTCTCAAAAAAAAAAAAAAAGATCACGATGTTATTTTAATTGTCATAGTATGTACTTCTGTAATCACTCTTGTCTCTCAGGCCTTAAAGTAGAAAATGTGCTTTATCGAGAGGAAGTAGCGGTACATTAGGAAGGAAGGGACAGGGAGTTTTAGTCTTACAGACTTGGGTTTGAGATCCGGTTCTAAAATTTACCCTCACTGCAAAACTGGGCATAAAACTTCACCCCCTTGCTTTACACATCTGTAAAACAGGGCAAATGAGATGGAGTTCATAGGGTATTTTGGAAATTCACGAGATGACATATATAAAGCACCTAATACAGTAAATGCTAGATTTTAATACAGATTATAATGATTACAATCATTTTAATATTGCTTAGAGATAAAAACTCCCAATGCCACAGTATTTCTGTCTAAGACCATGCACAGCCATGCAAATGCCCACGGTGCATTATTCAGAAGGATCAGCTGATGCTGCAGGGTGGAGAGAGAGAGAGAGCTGTGCTCCCAGAAACCTCTTCCATATCTCTCCTTCCATGTCTAGCCTCCTATTCAGAAAAAGGAAATGAAACCCTTAAAAGTCAAAGAGAAAATAATATAGGTTTTCTTTCTTCTATCTGTTTACATATGCAGTGCTCTTTCGAAATTAAAGTAAGAGTCAGCATTTCAATACATGTGTTTGATTTCTAATGACCTTGTGACAAAAATAACGTTCTCTGTTCAAGAAAACTGCACGTCCTGACAAGACTATGCCCAGCCCTCAAGATCAGTTTTATATTAACTCCTTAGGGCTTCAAATATAAAACGATTTTAATGATGAGGTTCCGTTAAGAAACTATTCCCCGATGAATTACTTTTTCCACCGCTAACTCAGAACCACCTGCTAAGATGTGTCTGCCATGTACTGGCTAGGTGAACAGTGTGTAAGCCAGTGTACCAGACACCTCAAAGGCCCTGATCAGACCCTCTCACCCCCTTCTGTGTGTGTAAGCCAGTGTACCAGACACCTCAAAGGCCCTGATCAGACCCTCTCACCCCCTTCTGTCTCAGGAGCCTTTGGCCGCTCATTCTACCCAGCTCCCGACACAACTGATGTTCACGGGCACAATCCAACAGCGTGTCTCATGCCCCGTCCCTCATTCCAAGGAACTTGTCCAGTCACCCACATAAACATTACCTATGGATTACTGTTTCATGGGAGAGTGCACTGACGGATACATTTGTCCCTTTTCTCCCACTAATGGATAATCCTGAAATGCTATTGTTCATTACCTGCTCCAGAAAAGGATCCCATAATGTCGGTGGGCCAGTTGCCCTCCACAGTCAGACACTCTCCTGACTGTGCCCCTCCCTTCTCGTCTCCTCCCCTCTCTTCTACATCCCAGGGGTTGCCCTCTCTCATTAAATGGCTGCATATAAACTTTCACATCAGCCTTTGATTCCGGGTGGAACCCAGACTGAATAACAAAATGGAGAAGAAGCCAGAGGTAAACATCAAGAGCTGTGAGTTCCAGTCCAAGCACCACCTTGAATTAGTAGTGTGACCTTTGGAAAATCCTTTAGCCACTCACAACCTATATTTTATTTATTTATTCATGAGCATTTATTGAACGGGTGCACTGAGCCAAGCATGGTGCTAGGTGCTAGAACATAAATTTGAAAAGAATGTGGTTTTGGTTCTCAAGGACTGCATGTATTAAGGAATGACAAAGACATAAATGAATAATAATGTACTCATCTGTAGGGTAAGAACGTCCTGTATAACTCAACAGTGATTCAAAATTCAGACTGGGAACCTTTCATAAGAGTCTCAAATTGTTACCCTCAAAGATACGACAGTTTTATCCTGAGCTGAACAGGGTCATTATATAAACTAGCTTGAACTCTTGAATAAAAACTGCCCTCAAAATATATGTCTCCTAAACAATTTTTAAAAATGATAAAATTCCAAATTGTATCTAAAACAACTGCATTTGGAAATTTGTCCTTATGAATGAATCAAGGATGTCTGCAGAGAGGCATGGACATGGATGGTCACACATCTTATAAACAACAGACATCGCGAACAACAAATATGCAACATAGCTAAATAAATGACGTAACCTCTTCATGAGTGAATAGCAGTGGATCTCTAAAATGAGTAGAGGTGTTTGTTTGTGGCATGGAAAGAATAATGGGAAGGTTTTTAAGTGGAAGAAATCCATAAACCAGTAGATGAAATATCTAACCTGTAAGAAATTACACATACACAGACAGATCCAGAGTACGGGAAGTGTCCACGTTAGCTGTCTCTGGGTGGTGTGTTATCTGTACCTTCTCATGTTTCTCCTCTATCATAGACGGTTGAGCATAAAGGAATGATAAAACTTAGCAAGGAAGTCAAAGTGATCTAACAGTCGATTTACCCACTTGGGCACCACCGTAAGGGGAGTGACAGATTTAGTATGACTATTATTATTTAAAGTTTATTTCTTTTTGTGAGAGTAAGAGATTGAGATCAGACAGGCGCGTGCACACACACACATACACACACACACACACACACACACACACACAGGCATCGCCCACAGAGTCCTTCCTCTGTGATCTACCTCCAGCCTTCCCAGACAACGAGGGTCCTGACACGCACCCCCAGTGGGTACAGGTTGGCCAGGGAACTGAACATGAAAACTTCCACATAGACCCAGCATCGCCTGAACAGCGTGCCAGTGCCCATGACCCAGCCATTATTTTAAAACCACGTTCTTTCTTCTGTTGATCTATTTTAAAATACCAAAGATATTCAATAAACAAAAGAGGAATTCCCCTCTGCATCAGTTCACATTAAATCTCCGTTTTTACGAGGGATGTTTACAGCTTAACAATTTTGGCGACTCTTAGAGTTCATTAAGTTGAGATTTATCCTGAATAGTAAATTCACTTTCAGGGGATCATAACCTTGGTTAGAAGGAAGATGCAAACAAATAAACACATTTGAAAATCCTGGTTTCAAATCCTGCCTCTCCACTTATCAGCTGTGTAAACTCGTACCTCAGTTTCTTTGAATGACAAATGCAAATAACAAATAACAATGCAAGCAGCGAGGCCGGCTAAGCAATTTATGAAGCTGAAATGGGTCACTGTCTGGGGAAGGCCTGGCACAAGGTCTGGGCGGAGAGGTCCAGGGACGAGTTAGTTCCTTTTTCTCTTCTCCCACCACAGTCTATAAAGATGTAGCTAGCGGGGTCCTAGGGTGTGCACTGGCAGTGCAGTCCTCAGGGGAGGGTTCGAGGCTCAATCAGGAGACCTCCCTGGACACATGCCTGGCAATTCCACCCTCATGGTCAGGGCGCGGCTGGGCCTGGGGTGCATAGCAGTGCTGGTGCCCTGGGGAGAGTCATTCTCTCTCTCTCTCTCTCTCACTCACTCATAGAAGGAAAAAATGAATAAACTTAAGGGGAAGAAAAGAAATAGCAAGTAATAAAAGGAAAGTATAGATTATACAACTGAATCTGTTCTACTTTTCTAGTTTCCTGGATATTTTTAACACTTTGAAATATGAGAAAAATAAAATAGAGGGATTTAAAAAAAAAAAAGGAGCTCAAGTGCCAGAGGAAAGCTGAAATGTCTTTATATCTACAAATATTGCAATTATCCAAATTCATTTCTAAATGGTCTCAATTTAAAACAAATTTTTGGGGACCAGCAGTTGGCGTAATGGCTATGTCGCTGGACTCCCATGTAGTCGACCATGGTTTGAGTCCCAAACCCAGTGGCTTGAACTCACGCTGGGCGCGTGTACGTGCGTGCCCAAGATCCCGAGAGAAGAGTGGAGGAGAAGGGATTGTAGTGTGGCCATCCCCCCTGAGGGGTGAGTTCTCACTTTCTGTCTCTGTCTTTCTGGCAAGTGCACGCACTGTAGCAAAAACCTCTCCAAAAATAAATAAATAAATAAAAATAAATTTTAAAAATCTTTGTTTTACTTTTTATTTATGTATTGGGACAGATTATCCATATAGTTTTCATTTACGGAAAGGAACACGTTAACTTTCATAAGAGCAATTTTACTGTGATGTACTTTTTTGTGTCAGAAAATTCATTTTTAGAATTTTTCAAATTGCTGCTAAAGTATGCAGTTAAATGATTTTCAATTCAGTATTGTGTATCGAATTCTACCAAAATGAATCTCTTAAGTGTAAAAATTAAATCTCTTTCCTGTCATGTTCATACCATTAAGCTATGTGGAACATTAAAAAAATAGTAAAAAAAAAAAAAGAAAGAAAGAAAGCTATGTTTTTCCATAAAAGTCCAAACTGTTCCAGAGAAATGAATTTGTTCTATCATAACTTCACATGAAAATTGGCCATTTATCCAGAGAAAATTAAGCACTTGTGTGAGCATCAGAATAGATATTGACATGAATACAGATAGATCCTAAATTTGCTATCTCAGGGAGTCTTAAAGGACATTTTATCTCTGTCTGGCCAGTGTGATCATCCTAGATGTTCCCGTTCCATTTCCTCACCTTCAGTTTGATGCCTACGTTAGAGCGACCAGACTGTGCTTCCCCTGCTGAAGCCTTATTCCCAGGAAGTTTTAGCCCCTAGTTGGAAAAGCTCTGGAGAAAGCATGGGGATGAGAAATAAAAATAACTACAAAACAAAACAAAGGTTAGGACTACCCTGAGTTGATCTGCTTTATTCCTTCCCAGAAACACGAGACATTTGAGAAGGGGGACATGTCCTGTTGTCTCTGAAAATCAGTGGGGTCTGACACGAGGCCCATAAACAGCAACACCACGATGGTACAAGTGCCGTCCTGTAGCTCAGTCCCACCCGGGATCCTAACAGAGAGGCCGCTGGTGGAGACCTGAATTTTTAAAAAAGAATTACTTATTTAATTCTATTCATTATAATAATTATTATTTTTAATTTGCTACAGGACACATGCACTCAACAGAGTGAGCCAGCACAAGAGGGAAGGTGAGAAAGCAAGTCCCCACGTTCAGGACTCGAACCATGGTCTGCCATGTGGGAATCCAGTGCCTTAACCACCACACCACCTCCTGGCCACGGGACCTGCACTACTACACTGAGAAGAATGAGAACTGAGTCTAGTGCTGGGTCACGGTCCCTTCGAGCACTGCCATCTTCTTTTTTCTTGGCCTCTAGGAGAACTGCATATGTTTTGGAAAGGTTGTTTATTATCCCGTGAGTGAGAGAGTGGCTGAGAGATTCAGCATGCCACCAGGACGTCCAGGCCTAAGTCAGCCCGGGTCATGGCACGCGTGCTGGGCTGCTCAGGGAGGTCCCCAGGCATGAACTGGGGACCTTCCCACGTGGATCAGCCCCGCAGAGCACCATGTCCTAACACTGTGCTGCTGTCAAGCCCGTGAAAGCCACATTTTTAAAAATAATTATGTTTTATACAAATTTAACGTTATTTATTTATTTATTTTTAATTTGACCAGAGAGGGACAGACTGAAAGCGAGAGAGAGAGAGAGAGAGAGAGAGGGGAAAGCAAGTCGCCAGGTCCAGGATGTTAAACGTGGTCGGCAATGTGGGAGTCCAGGGTCCTCAATCACCATGCCACCCGCCGGCCCTGAGAGTCACGTATTTTTACAGGGAATTTCATATTTCCTCATTTTTCTTGTGTAAAGATTAGTTTGGAACGACAACGCTCCTACAAATCAATTCTATCTCCATTTTCCATTAGAAATTTCAAAGCACCTTAAGAAATAAATTCAGTTGTTAATACTTTTTTTAGACCACAAGGCAGTGAAAAGAAAGAAATAAAGTGTTAAACAGCTCTCACATCTCCAGCAGACCAGTATTTTGTGTTTTCTGACCTGGAGAGACCCAAGAGCCGTTAAGAGAGGTAGGGAGGAGGGTGGCAGAGTTGGCTTACGGGCACGATTTCGGATCACGCGAAGCCGGCTGAGGACGGAGGCGGGAGCAGGAGAGGGGCAGAATGTGGGTCAGAACATCAGTGAGACGACAACTCGCAGTCATGTCCAGAGCGTGGCGCGGCAGAGCCAGGTCGGGTCCAGACAGATGCAGCAGGACAAGTGTGTTTTCACAGGAGGTGAGAGGTTCAGCTCTGACAACAACGGGCTCTGTGAATAGCACGTATTCCAGACCCAGCTGGGCCCCTGGAGACCTGTCTGAGAAGACCAGGCAAGGCAGGGCTGGCACCAGGGCTGGAATTCACAGGACAGGATGGGAGCAGGAAAAGACCCCTCTTCTGTCTCAAGTGGAGGGAAGGGCACCTGCAGGGGCTGAGGCAGAAGGAAGGGCCACCTCGTTGCCTGAAGTGGAAGGAGGGGTACGCCTTGGTCGGCTGATACAGGGAGGATACCTGGGCTGGAAGGAGGGAGGACAGGATTGGATCCTGGGCCCGTGTCCTGAGGAAAACAGAAAAGCTTCAGGGGCAGCCACTGATGGACGCCCGAGAGCGAGTGCCTCTCCCTTCACAGAAGGCTAGCTGTGGTCTTGTTTAGGCGTCCCTGAAATTCATTCCATGCACAACTCATGGTTACTCCTTTTCTTTCTCTTTTCTTTTCTTTTTTCTTTTCTTTCTTTTTTTTTTTTTTTTTTTTTTGCCAGAGAAAGTTGTTTTGCTATAGGGCATGTGCGCTCACCAGAGAGACAGAAATGAGAAATCAACCCCGAAGGGGAAGAGCCATCCCACAATCCCTTCTCCTCCATTCTCCTCTCAGGACTTTGGGCACACATGCACATGCACCTGGCCTGAGTTTTAAGTCACAGGGTCCCGGACTCGAACCGGTGCAGTCACCATGTGGGAGCACTGGGGTTCCTTCTCTTTCTCAGTACCTTATGTCATCCTTTGGGCTCCTGATTCCTATTCCTGGAGCTCCATGCTTTTTGGCAACTCTGCCTCCACCTAGCTCTGCCTATCAGCTGCCACTTCCAGCTTCCAGAACAATTTCCGGCTACTGCAGAACTGTGGGTAAGAGACTCGAGCGTCCCTCCAGGCCAGACCCCAGGACTGACTCTCCTTTCATCACACCTGTCTCCCTAAGAGCCCCTTTACAAGTAGCGCTAGCCACTGGGCAGTCTTTTAATGATGTCTTTCGACATTTCTGCTTTAGACTTTTGAAATGGAACAACCGAGATGAATTTCTAGACCCTCCTGATTAGTGGGGTAGCCTCTCAGACACCTCTCAGCTCTGTCCTGCGTTCGTTTCCACCATGCAGTTCCAGCGCCTTCATATTTTACCGTAATGAGTCCAACAGCTTCCTACTTCTTCTCCCTTCCTCCAGACTAGCCCAGCACTCCCACAAACCTATTTTACACAACAGGATGAGGTAATTTTCTCAGAATTAAAGCTGACCATGTTATTGCTCTGCCGAAATTCTTCAATGATGTCCGCTGCTCTCAGAATAAAGTCGAAGCTCCTCAACACACTCACCAGTCCCTTCGTGGCCCCATGGCCAAATCATCAGCATCTTCTCCCTCCCGTCCTCGTCTGGACACTAAGCTCCAGCCATGCACACGCACGGCCAGCAGAGGTCTGGGCGTGTCTGGGACTCTCACTCCTGCACCTCTGCAGGCCCAGCCTTTCCCCTTCCCTCCTCTCCACCTCTCCTGCCTGCAGCTGGTTAACACAGCCTTTCAGGGCCAGCTTCCTCCAGAAAGCCTTCTCTACCCAAGGACATCGGGCCGGGTGGCTGTTTCCAGGCTGTGGCAGCGTCTCGCTCCTACCTCTTACCATATTAACTGCGTTATAGCGATTGTTATTTTTCTAGAGCCCATAAACTCGAAGACTCGAGGGGAAGGCAGAGATCACTTCTGCTTAGCACAGTGTGGCATGAGGCAGTGGCTAACACATATTTGCAAAAGAAACAAAAACTGGGAGGAAAAGAGGGAGACTTTGGGGCTGGGTTGATAATGCTGCGGAAAGGATTCGGGTTCCTAAATAACGTGAGGCTCCTTATGCGACTGCAGGTCACACTGACAGAGGGGACCGGCGTCCAAGTCAACTGTGCCTCGTTTACAACATGGAAGTGGATGGCCCTGCCACGTGTCTGCTCCCCAGAGCGGTGCACCTCGTGAACGCCACGTCACCTGAATGGAACTGCTCCAGGTGTCAGATATCCAAGGGTGAGGATGGCAGTACCACAGCCCGAAGGTGCCAGATAGAGAGTGCTTATCTGCTTCCTGGGATGGCACGTGGGACAGTCTTAGAACATGCTTCTGAGCACGTGAAGATGCAGATTTCAGTTTCTACCACAGAAAACAACTCAGGTCAATTTATAGACAAGAATAGATAAGCATTCAGGGGCTCAGGTTAATACTTCATTCTGCTCTCAAAATGTATTGACACTGACAGGATCCAGAAATGGCCCCCACTTCACTGACTTCAGTGTGACTAGCTCTGAAAAGCCATCCAGAAAACTGGAGAGAAAAAAAATGGTACCCATAATAACCTGCCCTACTGGATCAGAGAGTAAATGCAAGTGAGCATCAACATCACAATCTAATGATGCTTAGAAATTTTGCATTCAAAGTTGGAAATGCAAGTGAGATTCATTTATTCAACATTCAGCAAATATGTACTGAGTACCCACCGTATGGTGGGTATTGTCCTAGGCACTAAAAATACAGAAAGGAAAACACATAAAAATATTCATCCTTGGTACCAGCAGTTGACATAATGGCTATGTCACTGGATTCCCATGTAGTTGGCTGTAGTTCAAGTCCCAGACCCAGTGGCTTAAACTCACACTGGGCATGTGCGTGTGCATGCCCAAGATCCCGAGAGGAGAATGGAAGAGAAGGGATTGTGATGTGGCCATCCCCCCTGGGGGGGGTGATTTCTCACTTTCTATCTCCCTCTCTCTCTCTGTCTTTCTGGTGAGTGCACATGCCCTCTAGTGAAAACCTCTCCAAAAATAAAAATATTTATCCTCATAGAACGTAAATCCTAGTAGGTAGCCAGCATATTAGACGGAGATAAGTGAGATGGACAAAAATAAGGCAGAAGGCAGGATATGAGATAGTGGTGGGAAAGGGGGGTAATCTCCGGAAGGCAGTCTGTGATGACACCTGAGTCCATTTGACCTGCTATAACAAATCACCGCAGACTTAAACAACAAACATCTATTTTCCATGTTCTGGAGTGCAGAGAATCTAAGAATGAGGCACGAGTACATGCAGTAACTGAGGAGGACCTATTTTTGGTTCACAGATTGTACCTTTTCCCCGGGTCTTCCCATGGTGGAAGGGAGTGAGACAACGCTCTTGAGTCCCTTTCATAGGCATTGATTTACAAAGGCGCCCCTGTTCTGATGTAATCATCTCCCAAGGTCCCGCCTCCAAATGTCACCACCTTGGTGATTAAAATTTCAACATACAGCTTTGGGAGGGATGTCACTGAGTAGGCGATGCTTGTACTTCACCATTTTCAGCCAGTATGTTTCCAAATATTAGTCACAATTTCTTTAGGTATGTTCGTCTGCATTATTGTCTCTCTCTTCTATTTCTGGGACTCTAATTACATATATGCTACACATCTTTTAAAAGTTTTCTCTTGTTCTTCAGTTTGGATCACTTAAATTAATTTTATTTGAAGTTCATTGATACATCTGCCATTTCTATTCTTCTGTCAAGTATATCTAATCCATTTTAAAATTTCAGATATTAATGTTTTGCATTCTGATTTTAGTGAGTTTTCTAATCATTTTTTTCTCTGATGATGAGAGGAGACTTCTTGTGAAAATTCCAAAGTGGAGTTTTCCGATATGTTTGAGGAAGGACAATGGGGTCGGTAAGGCTAGACTGAAGAAAGTGAGGGGGAGAGGATAAAATGAGATCAGGGAGATAACAGAGAATCAGTTTATATTCAACCATTTAGCTACTACAGGATTTTTTTTGAGGGGGAGAGGTTTTCGCTGTACGGCGCATGCGCTCACCAGACAGACAGAGAGAGACAGAGAGACAGAAAGCGAGAAATCACCCCCCGGGGGGATGGTCACGCCGCAATCCCTTCTCCTCCATTCTCCTCTCGGGATCTTGGGCATGCACGCACACACGCCCGGCATGAGTTTTAAGCCACCGAGTCCGGGATGCGAACCGCAGTCAACTACATGGGAGTCCAGCAACATAGCCATTACGCTAACTGCTGGTTCCTGCTGCTATAGGATTTTGACTTTTACTTTGATATAAGAAGCCATTGGAGAGTTTTGTTTTAAAATAAATACTCTGGCTATATATTAAAACTAGGGGGCAAAATACATAAATGACCATACTATGTAGGAAGCTGTTTAAAAATCCAAGTGAAATGCCTTTGGCTCGAATCAGGCTGGCGATACCAAAGATGATGAGAAAGAACGTGGTCAGAGTTTGCGTGCAATTGAAGTCAGAGCAAAAGAACTGGCCAAAAATTTGGATTTGAGGTATGAAAACCAAAGGGTGAGTCATGGGTGACTCCAAGTTTTTCAGCTTGAGAAATGAGAAGGAAGGAGTAGAGGCAAATCAGGATTTGACACATTTGCGTGTGCTGGGCCTGATAGACATCCGGTGGGAACATCAAGGAGAAGACTGGGTTAAAGCTGGAGTTCAGGAAGAGAGGTCTAAGACACAGCTACCAGCCAGTACATGGTCTGTGCAGCAGTCATATTCAAAACCAGGAGAAGACTGAGATCATCACGCAGCTAGTCCAACTAGAGAAGACTTCCCAGGAAAGTGATCAGAGGGTGCTATAATGCAAGTCACGGAAAGGCGAGAGAAACCAGTAAAGAAACTGTCAGTGTGATTGAAGGTGAATCAGGAAAAAGTAGAACCTTAGAAACCAAAGGAAGAAAGCGTTCAAGTCTCTCCAGAAGAGAATGACCAGCTATGGCAATTATCACTAGGCGACCCAGTGCAGTGAGGATTGAGAATTGACTCTGGGCTTGTCATTGAAGAAGTCATGGCTGACGCCAACAAGTACTGTTGTGGGGGATGGTGAACTGAGTGGAATTGGAGATAGCTCATATACTCATAATATGATTATGGAATGATTATAAAAATCTAGCTTTACAAGGGCTATAAAATAGGGAAAGAATCATTCTTAAGAAAAGGGAAACCAAGATAGGAAAAAAAAAAATTCATGAATTTGAGAAATAATTCCAAAGAGTAAAGAGGCACTTTGCTGCGCTCTGGGATGGTAACATGCTATGTAGAGTTTAACCAGATAGAAGAGAATTTCGTTGACCTCAGCATGTTTGGTAGTATCACACTTGGCCTCGGAAAAAGCTCACATCCACCTCACCATTATGGGATGACTTTCAGGTTTAAAACCCAATCTGCCAGGCCTATTTGCACCTACTTCTGAATCCAGTCTCCCAAAGCTAACCAACTCCTTGGTTTATTTATTTCTGTCCAACTCCTTTCCTAGGATTCCCTCTTGCCTTGCAACAACATTCTCATACTGACCCTTTTCTGATTCCCAGACTATCTTCATTGAGACAGCTGTATCCTTTCCCTCGGTTGAGTTGCTACTCTTAACTAACCTTGGAGACTGAGTTCTAGAGAATCTGGTTCAGTCTCAACTAGGACTGCCCCTTGGGTTAAAGTCACATCATAGCCTGGATCTAAATATTTAAGGTACGCTATAACAGAACGAGTTCTGGATTTGAACTCATATGGCCACTTAACTATGCATGATCAGATGCAAGTTTTTAACCTCACTGAGTTGCAGTTTCCTTGTCTAAAAAATGGAGATAATTATTCTTACCCTCTAGGGAATTATGAGAATGTATGAGAGGGCTGCTCTGTAGTCTGGTAGTTGGAACAGGCAGATCCCAAATGGCCAATCCTGCAGTTCGAGTCCAGGACCCCAAAGGCTTGATAAACATGCCAGGCATGTGTGCATGGATGCTCCAAATCCTAACAAGATTGAGAAAAATGAAAGAAAAAGAGATTGCAGTGTGACCGTTCCCCATTGAGGGTCCCCTGTCTCTCTCTTTCATCTCTCTGTCTTTCTCTGGCAAACACGTGCACCCTCTGGAAATAGTTTTTTTTTTTTTAAATAGTAAAATTATTTTAAAAAGAGAATCGATGACGTAACATATACATTAAGAGGTGGACCAAAAATAAATAAATAAATAAATAAGTCTCTCCAGAAGAGAATGACCAGCTATGGCAATTATCACAAGGTGATTTTAGCAGCTAGCAATTGCTAGAATTACAGTGTCGGAGGAAGACCGTTATGCTGAGAAGATGCCTCTTGATAAAGCGATACCCAGAGTTCAAGCAGGAGAAAGATGCTGTGCTGCTGAGTGAGAGATGGAGTGCGACGTGAGGTGGTGGGGTGAAGGTGGAGTGGTGGGGTGGACCTGGGAGCTCCTGCATGTGGACTTTTCGAGTGCAGTGAAGTCCCCCATCTAGAAGTCATGGGCTGACTTGATTTTTCAAGCTTGTGGAGGGTTAAACTTTGTAAACGATTGGAAATAGAGTTGCAGCGGAGTTAGACTATGAGACCGTGGGGAACGCCAAGCAGCTGCTTGTGTTGAGAATGCCTAGAACTTCGTAGGCTCCCGCAAGCACTAGGTCTTCAATTTTTCCATCCCTGTACCTTGCTTACTGTGTCCCCCCACCGCGGCAGGCTAGGCCCTGCGTGAAGAGGACGAATAGCAGTGTCGGCTCTGGAATCACACCTCCGGAGTCACATCCCAGATTTACTTAATTTACAACCTTGGGCAAGTTATTGAACAGTAACAAGCCTCAGTTTCTTTATCCGTATGATGGAAATAATGATAGTAGTACCTATTTCGTACATTTTTTTAGAGAGATTTTGCTATAGGGTACATGTGCTCACTGGACAGACAAAGAGAGAAAGACAGGAAGTAAGCAGATACCTTCCAAGAGGGTATGGCCACCCTGCAATCTCTCCTCCTCCATTCTCCTCTCACATGAGTTTAAGCCACTGGGCCTGGGATTGGAACCGCAGTTGACCACATGGGAGTACAGTGATGTAACCATTACACCATCTGCTGGTCCCTCATAAAGTATGTCTTTAATGGAGATAGGTAGAGTTTACCATAGTTTATAAAGAACAGAAGAGGATAATGCATGAGAAGTAAGTGGTCCAGATTCTGGTGCAAAGGAAACACTTGTCATGTCCAACTAGTATCCTGATTCTTACCGTCATACTTGCCAAAGTGGTATTTACTTGAAAAGTCCACTCAGAGCAGTTCTGTGAATCAGTATGACTAATGATCTGCAGAGTTCACTGAATCACAGGTAACGAGGGAGGAAGTGACTAAATAGGCGATGCCTTGATCAGAATTTATTTCACTTTGTGTTGTGATTGTTGTTTAAATCGTTTTCTCAGTTTCTTCAGAAAACAAGGCTTACTGCATTTCTCGTGTGTCACTTCAAGAAGTACTAAGCCCTGGCTTCGGATGTCACTCCACTCGTGATGTGACCCACTTGCTGAACTCGAGCAGTCCTGGGTGAGTCACTGCAGACACAATGGGCCATCCAGGCGATCTCGCTTCCGGAAGAAGGAAGCAGTAAAGCGGAGCATTTCTCTAGGAGCTCCTCAAGTAGTGGCTGAGAATAAAGGCAACTTGAGGGGAAAACAAACAAACAAACAAACAAAAACCAACCTGCTGGTCTTTGTTAGCTATTCTCACTCTAGTATAGACAAGAATACTGTAAGTGTAGATTCTGAGAACCAGCAGATGGCATAATGGTTATGTCGTTGGACTCCCATGTAGTCAACTACAGTTTGAATCCCAGACCCAGTGGCTTAAAACTCATGTCAGGTGCACATGTGTGTATGCCCAAAATCCCTAGAAAAGAATGGAGGAGAAAGGACTGTGGCGTGGCCATTCCCCCTCGGGGTTGACTTCATACTTTCTGTCTCTGTCTCTCTGGAGAGTTCACACACTCTATGGCAAAAATCTCTAAAATAAATTGTAGATTCTGGAGTCACACAAAGGTAGGTTTAGATCCTGGTCCTGTGGCCTGCCAACAGGGTGACCGCTCACAGTCTGTCCAACCTCTGGGAGGCAAGGATGGTGCTGTCCATCAAAGATCTAGCCCTTTCTTCCACTGGACAGGGCCGTTGTCGTGTTGCAGCTGCGCAGCCAGGAACTGCTTTTCCAAGCCTTTACCAAACGTAGACAGGGCCATGTGGATGAGTGTCGGCCAACAGAGTGAGGGTAGAGCTGACAGCTAGCACTCCGTGTCCGGCCATGAAAGGGCCCCACAGGCCTCTATGCTCTCCTCTCCCATCTTGGGGGTGAACAGTGATGCCCAGCGCCACAATGGCACCCACATGTTGAGACGGTGCAGCCATTCTCAGCCCCATCCCTGAATGACTGATCACCCCAGCACCAGCACCAGCACCACACCACCAAGGACCTCCTTCCCTGACATTAGACGACATAAACAATAAGCAAACGTCTGTGGGAAGCAATCGTTGACATGTTATCGCCTCTGAAATTGATATATGTAACCCTTTTACCATCAGACACCTCTAGGATAAGCTATTCCTAAACTGATAGTGAATCTCACAATCATTGGTTTCTTAGCACTGAAAAAAAATATGGTATGGTTGTTACTACTACTATAATTAATTATCTAAATGTTGTTTACTAGCATCACTGTATAAACCATCTCTTTTTCTGGCTAACAGCCCATGCTTCGGTACAACAATGTTAACCAATGTCACTCATCCCTTAAGGAGAACTTTTCGTTTGTAAACGAAATGTAAGATATACAAATCTGCTACACTCAATTGTCTCAGACTAGCATACGCCCTTCAGCATGTTCTCTGAATTATTTAAAATACAATGGCGGGACCAGCAGTTGGCGTAATGGCTATGTCACTGGACTCCCATGTAGTTGACTGCTCGAGTCCTGGACCTGGTGGCTTAAATTCATGCCGAATGCGTGTGCATGTGTGCCCAAGATCCCGAAGGGAGAATGGTGAAGGGATTGTAGCGTGGCCATCCCCGCTGGGGGTTGATTTCTCACTTTCTATCTGTCTGTCTTTCTGGTGAGTGCACGCGCCCCATAGCAAAACCTTTCCAAAAATAAAAAAGACAATGTCTGCAGAGATGCTTCCTGGGATACTGTTCTCTGTCACTTATGAAATGCCGACGTCCTCTGAGGGGGAACACACAGCAGGAGAAGGGCTGAGCAAATCCCTGAGTCTCTGTCTGCTGCTGGTCTTGTCCTGGCAGACTGTGCAGGCTGAAGCCCTGCCACCTGTCGCCTCTGCCCCTCCATTGCTGAGCTGATGAGAACCAGACCCAGTATTTCCATCAGAGATTCTCTGCCCCCCTGGATGTGGTAAACGTTACCTCCTCCCTGACTGGGACGTGCAGAGGCCGTGATTTGAGCATTGGGCTGTCTTTCAGGCTGACCGCCCTATCAAACCTCTTTACAGCTGCCCAGAAAGACAGAGTTCCATGCCCTTTCCAATACCCTTACACCACGCTTTCCCCTAAGAAGGTGCACAGCTCTAAATCGTAGTCACTGATACCATCGCACACATCACCCCTGTCTTTGCACACCTATGGGAAATACTCAATATAAGCGTGACTATGCCCATCTTACAGGTGTCAGAACTGAGGCTCCAAGCAGTAAGCTGACGGGGTGGAGCCAGAACCCAAACCTGGCTCCGATTTTAAAATGTGAGTACGGTTTTGCATTCCGTTAACCACTTTATGCCAGGCTGTGTCCTTGGACCCCTCAGGGACAGGAAGAGACTCTGCCCTGCACACCTGCTTGGCTCTGATGCTGCCTGAACCCAGACGGGCTGCTTGCCTCCTTGTAGGAGACCTACTCCAGAACCCTGGTCTCCTTCCCTGGGATCCACAGCTGGAGACACTGAGCACTCTACTGCCCTTCACACATGGAGCTTTGGGTCCCTGACCCTTTCTGGAGGAAAAGGGGAGGCAACACCAGCACCCTGTCGGTCCCCCATGTCCCCCGGCCTTACCACTCCCACTCACACCCCCCCAGGAAGTGATAGAGCTGCTTCGCAAACATTCTTACAAGGTTTGATAAGACCTAATGAATGAAAGAGACGATCTGGGAGACGATTGTTATTCCTCATTACAGAGCAATTAATGAACTCCTAAAAAACAAAAACAAACAAACAAAAAAACCCAATGAGTGTGTACGTAAGTGCTCCTCATGCAGATTACTGACCTCTCAGCTCAGAGGTAGTGGGTAGATTGCTGAGCTCTGAAGCACCATGGTCAATTAACAGTCACTTCAAAGTGGAGCTCAGCAAAGGGTGTGGTACACGGATGATAAAAGAACCAAGAGGCCCCTTCCTCTTTCAAATCTGATAACAGAAGACCGAGGGATTCAACAGCTTAAACACTTTCTCTAAAGCCCGGCAAGCAAACTGAAGCTGCCAGGCCCCACATGACACCTGTCCAATGCTGAAGGGTTGTTTTAAGGACACACTGCTGCTCACCTGTCACGGGGCCACGCGGAGGCAAACACTGCAAGCTGGAGCGATTATGGGAGAAGCACACCGACTCAGGAGTCGTGGTTCTGCCACTGGCGAGGCACGTGGCCTTCAGGAGCTATTTATCATCACTCTGGCTTAGTTTCTTGGCCTATAAACAGGGTTTGTAGTGTATGTGCCTTGAAGCAGACTCATGAGGAACAACTGGGAGTAAATAGCCTTTTTTTTAGGCTTTGACATACGGCGTGTGTGCTTGCTGGAGAGAGACAGACACAGTGAGAGGGAAAGTGAGAAATCGCCCCCCAGGGAGGATGGCCACACTGCAATCCCTGCTCCATTCTCCTGGGATCTGCACACAGGCACACATACACAGCATGATTTTCAAGCTGCCAGGTCTGGGATTTGAGCCGTGGTCAGCCACGTGAGATCCAGCACGTCACCACACCACCACCTGGCCCTGTGGATTACTTGGACGGCACTTAGCACAGCGGGCACCCTGTAACTGTCAGCTGTCACGTCACGGTGGCCACTTTCCCAAGCTGGTGGGCAGCAGCCCTTCTCCCACTCCGTCTCTGCCCCGCTGGGGGCTGGCAGCCTTCTTCCTGTGTGCTGGTCACCTGTCCTGCTGCACACCTGTGACCCGCACGGTTATCATCCAGGCGCTCAGCTTCGGTTCCCACTTCACTGTCTGCATTTCCCTTCCGTTTTATATTTTCTGCTTGATAACATGTTTAAGACGACTTGTGTCACCTCAGGGTCCCTCCTTACTTTGCCCTCTAGGTATCTGCAGTCCCACTCATGCACACAAAACCCAGCGCCTAGAACCGATTCTGACACACATGTCCCTGCCCCTTCTAAAGGGATGTACTTCTTCAAATTTTGACCCTTTGGTTTTCCGTGTCAAGTTGTTTTAAATTGTTATATGTCTGGAGACCAGCAAATGGCGAAATGGCTACATCACGTAGTCGACTGTGGTTTGAGTCCTGGACTCCGCAGCTTAAAACTCATACCAGGCGCATGTGCATGTGTGCCCAAAATCTCAAGAGGAGGATGAAGGAGAATGAAGCGATTTCTCGCTGTCTGTCTGTCTGTCTGTCTGTCTCTCTCTCTCTCTCTGCCGCTCTGGGGAGTGCATGTACCCTATAGCAAAAAACCTCTCTTTACAAAAAAAAAAAAAAAAAGAGAGAGAGAGAGAGAGGCTGATATTGCTACATATCCTCCTTACTTCCTCTAACATTTCGTTCACACACTCCTCCCCTTGACCCACTCACTACTGCCAGGGGCTCTGCCTCCTGTTTCAGAAGGCTCACCACCACAGAGGCTGAGCACAGAACCTGCGAGTCACTGAGAGCTCGCCAGCTGAGCTCGTGCTACTGGAGGGCCTCTTTCTGAAGAACTCCCTTCCACCGCTGGGCCTAGAGGTCTCTCCTACTGTTTGACCCAGGGCTATCCCCATGGCCAGCATCTCCCATCCTCCCTCCAGAGCTCAAGTCCCTCCAAATGAATGCAGCTCCCTATTAAGGTTCTGAAGTTTTTATGAGACTTCGAACTACTCAGGTGTGAAGTGAAGCAATGCATTGTTACACAATGTCACTTTGTCACCACCTAACAACATAAGGACCCTGCTATTGATTTGCAAAAGAAAGTCTGCCTTCATTCTCAAGCAGAAAATTGTCTCTGCATTTCCTGTATAAAA
Organism: Tupaia tana; assembly: GCA_026018925.1. Taxonomy (NCBI): domain Eukaryota; kingdom Metazoa; phylum Chordata; class Mammalia; order Scandentia; family Tupaiidae; genus Tupaia; species Tupaia tana. Next base: position 4,211,665 of record JAKSZU010000012.1, on the reverse strand, counting down.
GGTGCTTTGTGTAATTAGAAGAAGGGATGAGAGTGAATAGAAATTCGAAATGCATTCTCTTCTTCTACATATCTTATTTTGTTCAGAGTATAATTAAGGAAAGGACTTGCACTTATCTTTAAGAGAGGGCATGGAACACGTCAATGAATTTTGAATATTCATCCATCAAGGTTTCTGTGACTGAATGAAGAGCCTAGTTAAGATTTTGTTCACGTACTTTGAATACAGACTATGAGACCCGGTTTACAGACCACAGTTTTATTCACACCCAGTTTACCCCGTGATAGAATGTAAAGACTCCCCATGCCAGTCTAAAAGAAGAAATACAGGTGTTTACAGAGAGAAATGTATTTTTCATAGTTTTAAAATGTGAAGTATTGGGTGGAACTGATTTTTTTGTATGTGTATTTTCTTTGTATGGCAGTCTGAGAATGACAAGCCTAGTCTTCCACATTTCTGCACAATCCTGGCCAGAGACCCTTTAGAGTTAAATAAGACAGTATGTGAAACCAGCTGGCATAGTTTCTAGCAGTGTAAGTGCTCTGGACTCGGATCTGAAGTTCTCTCTGACCCTGTGGCAGAGGGACAGGCTCTCCTTCTCCCTCCCAACCCCCTCCATTGGCAGAGCTCCTGGGGCCGTCCCAGCCAGTGTTCATTGAGAGGCCTGGGACAGCCTGGAAGCAGTGAGTCAGGAAGCAGATCAGATTGTCCACCCAGAAGAAACCAGAGCTTGAGTGGGAGTTAGAAAATCAAACTAGGCAATGGGGCATAAATCACATAAACTTTTTTTTCTTTTTAAGAGAGATTTTTTTTTTTTTTTTTTTTTTTTTTTTTTTTTTAACTATAGGGCTCGTGCACTCACCACAGACAGAGAAAGACAGAAAGACAGAAAGCGAGAAGTCACCCCCCCCCCCCCCCACGCGGGGGGACGGCCACACTGCAATCCCTTTTCCTCCACTCTCTTGGGTTTGGGGCATGCATGCACACGCACCTGGCATGAATATAAAGCTGCCAGGTCTGAGACTCACACCGTGGTCAGCTATGTGGGAGTCCAGCAACATAACCACTACGCCATCTGCTGGTCTCATGAACTTCTAACACTCTTTCAGGTTCGAGATCCTACAACTCCTGGACCTTTAACTCACAAATGGGAATAAAAGCATAAACTACTCATGGTGAAGTTTAATTCCCCACATATCTGTACTAGCAAATCTATCCATCGTCCACAAAGCACAAGCGTAGCCGCAACTTCCAAGAGTCTTTTTTTTTCTCTTTAAATTTATTTATTTTTTATATTAATTCACTATACATCATTACAGCATACAAATGAATTTTCCATCCAAAACACACTGTGTATCGGCTCAATCAAGCACATCAACATACATGTTTTCAGCAAATAATTTTCCAATTCTTATGTCTTGTATACTTTGATTTTTGTTTTGCCATCCTTGATTCCTTATCCCTCACCCTCTGCCATGTCCCACCCTCCTCCCACATTGTCTCTGGTATCCATGGTTGCTTTCTATGCCATCCTCCCCCCGTTTAATTGATTTGCTAATGAACTTAATTAGTCTAAATATATCCAATGGCTAGCACAGCTGATATATACCTATACATGAACCCAAGTCTGACTTTAGGCATAAACCCCAGTGAGTAGAATGAACATATTATAAAGTAGTACCCAGCTGGGGCTATATAGCTTACTGCAGTCATCAAATATGCATTTTTTTTAAATTTAGATACGAACAGTTTTATCGTTTTTTTTTTCTCCTGCAACTTTTTTTTAAAATTACTTAACATTTATTCCCGGAGCATCATCACAACGTACTAAATGTGGTTTCCCATCTAGAATAAACTGCATAATGGCTTAATCATGCATGTTATCATCAATAATATTCCATTTCTACTTTCATACACATGTATACGTACATATATGTTTTTTACCCCATGTTTGACCCTCTGCCCTTTCCCACTCTCTTATTACACTATCTCTGCCATATACAGTTGTCTTCCATTCCTTTTTCCCCAACATTTTGTTCATCACACAATATCATAAGTAATCTAGCTTTCAGCAGGTAATTTCAAGAAGAGTAGTTTTGAACTGGTAATGATATTTCTTTGAAACTTAAAGCCTAGAAACAGGTTAGTATTCTGTTCAAATAGTAGGTACGTGCACCTATCAACAGCTCAAGACAGGACAAAAATCCTTTAAAACCGGAAAACAAAGCTTAGGAGAAAAGCAGCAATAATTCAGTCAAGTCACAGAATGTAGTTTCATCAGTTCAGTCTCATGTACTTAATCTTTCTTCTGTTAAGGTTTGATCTTCCAGATTGAATCTATTCCATGAAATCCTGCAAGAAAACTTTCCAAACCTGGAGAGGCACTCAAAGATTCAGTCCCAAGAAATACAGAGGACCCCAAATAGAATCAACCCAAGAAGATCTTCTCCAAGACACATTATAGCCAGATTGACCAAAACCACAGACAAAGACAAGATACTAAGACTGGCAAGAGAAAAAAGGCAAGTTACCTACAAAGGGTATCCCATCAGACTAACGGCAGACCTCTCATTGGAAACAATGTGAGCGAAGAGAGAATGGGAAAATATAGTCAAAGTATTAAGGGAAAAGCAATTTCAACCGAGAATTCTGTACCCAGCAAGGTTATCGTTCATTTGGGAAGAAAAGACACAAACTTTCCCAGATAAACAAAGCCTGAAAGAATTTACCAGTACCAGACCAGATCTTCAAGAAGTTCTTAAGGGAGTGCTATGTCAGTAAAATTAAATGCAGACACACAGAAATAAGAGTTCAAAAACTAAGAAAATGGGCAACTTAATTGTAGGGGCAACTTCCCAGAGTCTTAGCAGAGCCCTCTTACCTGTGGGATCTGGAGGGTTTCGGTCTGTTCCCCAAATACGCACCCTTCTCAGAGCTCTCCATTTCTCGCATGCCAATATCTACTGTGAAACAGAAAAGAAGGAACTGATAAGTTATAGAGTAATACCCTTGGCTTGACTGACATGCATAGTATTTGTGCTGGAAAAAGAAATGTTGTACACTGTAAAGATGTGATTAAATGTAAATAAAAAAAGGAACTGGGGTTGATGAATTTATAAAGCAGATAATGAATCTGCCCAGACAATGCCTTGGCAAGTCCTTTGTCATAGACTCCCAAGCCGTGTAGTGGAGCAACTCCTTGTTCTATGATGACGCTCTGCAGGCAGTCCCTGGTACACACCCAGCGCTAACACCCGTCACTAACTTCCATCCGATCGTCACTGAAGACCCAATGGTCTTGTTGACCTTCACGTTGTCGGGTGGATTGCAATGACAACACATTGCTTTCACCTCTGTATTCACAGCCTTTGCAGTCTGATGTCGCCATTCCTACCACTCTCGCGACCCCTGAGGTCTGATGTGTTTGGTCAGAAGGACATTAGAAAACGTGACTTAGGCAGAGGTGAGAGAAGTGCTTGCTCAGTGCCACTTATCTTTTTGTGCTGCCCCAAGACCACCTGGGGAGAAAGCAGAGCTAGTCTCCTATAGGATAAGATAGTGAATAAAGCAGGAAAAAAAAAAAAAAGAACATCACCCCAATTGAGGCCCACTAGATCACCCAGCCTGACAACTGCCAGACACACAGGAGGGCAGCTGCCCAGACCAGGTCCATCAGCTGCCTGCAGCCCTGCTTGCAAATGCACTCACTAATGAGTGTAACAGGAGGGTTTTCCTTTAAGGTACTCCATGTGGAGCAGGATTGTTACACAGCGACAGATCACGGATACATCTTGTTCAACAGCCCCCAACTCATCTCTGTAAATGTTACAGTATTTCTTTCTTTTAAATTACAATACCATAGATGAGATATAATCCATTTATTATATTGTTAATATATTTATGTATTGCCACCTGTCTCATTGTACAAAGAAGTTAAAGCAGTCAACAAGTAGAATTAGTAAAATATAATAAGATGGCAATGAATATATCTGGGATGAGATTAAAAAATACAAATAAGAGGGAAACTGTTAAGAAAAAATAAAGATAAAAGCCTTTGTAATTGATGAAATGGATCTTTCACTGACAACCAAATAAAAAGCAAGTTACATTTTTTCTTTCTCTTGTTTTTGATTTTACTTATTTAATTTGCTTTTAGGGAGCATATGCTTTCGAGAGAGAGAGAGAAAGACGGAGAGAGAGCCAGAGAGACAGAAAGCACCCACCTCACTCTGTAATCCCTTCCGCTCCATTCTCCTCTTGGAATCTTAGGCACACATGTGCACATCTGGCACGTGTCTCAAGCCACTGGTCTGAGACTCCAGCCGCACGGGTGGATTCAGCTGCCCCAACCACCACATCACCGCTGGCCCCAGAAGAACGTAAGCATGCCAGTTCCTCAGCAAAACAAAGGGTTTCTTGTACTGAATTTTGAAACTTCTTTTTTTTTTTAAGATAGGGATTTCTCTTACAGGAGCCAAGAAGTGACATGAAAGAGTATTTTCCCAGATCAATCTATCGGGTAGCTTCGCTATGTAGTAACTTTTTTGGGGGGAGGGCTAGTATAATGTGAAAACAAACTGTAAAGAAGGTAATTTGTCCAGAGGCCGGGGAATTGAATCTCGTTTCAAATTGTTCAAGACCACCAAGACGTGCGCTCCCTGGAATGAGACAGGAGTGTGCGGAATCAGTCATCGGGAGTCTTCACTCACTCAGCAAAGCCTCATTTCCTTCCTCAGGAGTAGCTCAATTTCAGCGTTTGTCAGTAAGAAAGGTAAACCTTGGGACAACAGGTCCAGCTGGAAAGTGACCAGGCGGATCCCAGCCCTGGTCTTCGTCATTCAAAGCCTATGTTGAAAAGAAAGAATTCTATGATGATGTTATCAGCACTTAATTGGAGGCAGAGGGCAGAGCGCAGGTGCAATCCCACGTGGGAAATTCCGGGTTCACGTCCAGAGACCTTGCTGAGGTAGCGGGTGTGTGCCGGCTGGTAATCCAGGGGACGGCCAAGGCCAGAGTAGACCGTGGCGGTAGGACCCTACTGGAGTGCTGTTCTCTCTCTCTCACTTATGGAAGAGATAAGTAGATACACTTTTTTTTTTAAAAAAAAAAAGAATTAACTGGGATTAGATGGTGCAGGGCGATAAGACAGGATGCCCTGCGAGGCTGACCCACGTGGGAAGGTGCAGGGTTTGTGTCTAGAGACACTTGAAGACGTGGTAATGAGCTGACCCCATGGTCCTGGCTGGCTGAAGCTGGGGTCGTCTGTGGTATCAAGACCTTGTTGGAGCGCTGTCTCATGCTGTCTCTCTCTCTCTCTGGAGGCCACTGTCTCTCTCCCTCATGGAAGAAATAAATAATAGAGAAATAATTTAAAAATTAATTTATTGATTTAAAAACCTGACTTTTCTCATTTAGGATATTTCTATTTTGATAGGCAATTCCAACAGCTTTCTGGAGGTGGGGATTTCAGGTGCCTTGGCAGCTCTAGATGCAGTAGGGAATGGGGTGGAGGAGCGGGCTGCGGGCTTACGAGTCCTGTCGGCTTTCTAAGTGCAGCCTTTGGACCGGCTCGGCCAGCATTCTGCATCCACCCCATCCAGTTCGATCGACCTCTGCGGCAGGTCCAGTCCCAGAAACACTGTATGTATCAGAAAATACCTATCATGAACCTGCGGTGAGGCCGTTTGACATTTTGGCTCTTGTTGAATTGCTAATCCCCAAATGTTTAACTTTAAAAAAATGAATGAGATACTAATATTTCAATTTCTCTTAAAAAAAATTTAAAAAGCACACTCTTTTCTTGTGCCCTCAGGTAAAATAAAGAGGATTTACAAAGCCTGAGCTCTAAGTCTGGCTTGATTATTTAATAGCTGGCACATAACAACGAAGCTGGATCTGAGATTGTACAAGCACTTGTTGAGGCCTTGGAATCTACCAGCTATCAGGGCCAGCAGGTGGCATGGTGGTTAAGGCATTTGACTCCCACGTGGTTGGCAATGGTTCAAGTCTTGGACCTGGTGGCTTGTGTTCTCTCTCTCTCTTCCCTTCCCTCCTTCTGCCTCTCTCTGGTGAGCACATGATCCTTGTTGCAAACTAACAAATAATAATAAAAGTAATGATAAATAAAATAAGTATTTCTTAAAAAAATAAAATAATCTACCACCTATTAATCAGCAGCAGCCCACTTCCTAATTAATTTTTTGGAATGGGTCGTGTGTTCTAAATTTCTTTAATGATTTTAGAAGCCAGAAGTGTCCATGCATTAGGTCAATGCCTGCCTTCATGAACATTTCATAACGGAGACAACTCAGAATTGGTGTTAATTCTATTTTGAATGCAGTTATCAGTATTCATTCATCCATTGATTCATTCATCAATGTGTCATGTTGAAAGAATGTCATTTGAGCCAATAACTGACGATTTCAAATAGCATGGGCATTGTACATGACATAGAGCTTGTGGCCTATGACCATTCATCAAGGGGTAGGCTATTCACGAACTTATCTACATTGACTACACCGGTCCTAATTGGATTGCTTGCTTTGACAACATATAGCTCCTGTCATCGATGGGGATTTACTTGACTATAGAGTTATTTTCCTCCCTGAGATGGGATAAAAATTAAAATAACAATAGGCTACGCTTCACTAAGTGCTCATTACATGCAAAACACAGTACTACGTACAGGTCGCCATTCACTCATCAGATATTTACGGCGTTGTAGCTAGCATTTTTCTATGCTCTAAAATAAGGTCACAAACAAGACATAGTTCTTACCCAGAAGGAGCGAAACTTAAAGCTGCAAATAAAGACATGAAATGAAATATTCTTTGCTCATTTCATATTCACAACAATGCTTGGTTTATTACCCCAATGTTTTCAGAAGAAGAAGAAAGTAATTGTTTGAAAAGTTACATGTTTCCCCAGTTCACTGTTGATATGGTCAGGATTCGCACCTAGACTCTTTGACGTGAATAATGCTGCTCTGGACTATATCATTCAGTTGCTCTGCTCCTGGTGTTCGTTATGGACTATATGCCTCACTAGCTGGTCCTGTTAGAAATCTTCGAACCCCTTTTCCCTGTGCCTCGGGCATCTTCATTCATGTGGCCAGCATCGAACCCATGCTGGTACTATTCCAAGTAAGGGGCAACAGAATGATTACTCGACTGCTCGGATAATCAGAAGCTCCGCACTAGGATTTATTCTACTTCCTCCATCCATCTGACTCCATCCCCAGTACGCTCTTTGCTCCTCCCTCTTACACTGAATGTGAGAAAGAATTCCGAAGTTTAAGTAATATTCACTTGAGTTTATATGGACATAATACAATAAACAGCTGCCTATGAATGAATGCTAATGCCATTTAACAGATGCTTCTGAGAGAGAGTGCTCCCATTCTGACTTTAACAATTAGATTATGCTTCTTTCTATGAGCATCTCTTTTAATCCATACCTGTTTTAAGTTCTGGGCAACCCTGGGCACCACGAGAGAGGACAAATGCTCGAGGATTCTTGGGGATGGTCTGCTGTATTAGTCTCAGCCTTTCTGATTCACAGAGGTAGTAAGTTGTCAAAAGAGCTCTTATAGAATTACAGAGTTAGATTTCTTAGAGATATCAAAACTTGGCGACATGTAACAACCTACGGGATTCATCTAAAACAGACACGTGGCTATAGATCAGCAAACAGATCAGAGAGCCAGGAAACAGACTTAGGTGTGTATAAAAAGGGGAAAGTGTTAAGCTGAATTTCACCAAAATTTAAAATACTTACTATTTGAAAGATACTGTTAGTTTGCTAGGTCTTTCATAAAATTCTATGGCCTGAGTGACTTAAATGACAGACCTAGATCTTCTCACAAGTTAGAGGCTGGAAGGTCAAGAACAAGGCGTGGGCAGGGCGGTGTCCTTGAGGCCTCCCTGACCCTTGGGGGGACGCCCTCTTGCCATATTCTCATGCGATCCCCCCTCAGTGCAGGAGCATCCATTGTGTCTCCGTGTTTGCTCAGAGTTCCTTTTCTTATAAGGACATCATTCAGATGGGATCTGAACCTGCCCTAATGGCCTCATTTTAACTTAATCATTTTAAAGTTTCTATTTCCAACTAGAGTCCCATTCTGAGGTCCTGGGTGTTAGGGCTTCAACATTTGAACTTGGAGAGGGTAGAAGGAGACTCAATTTATCCCTTAATAGAAACTATTAAGAAAATTTTAAAGGAAAGACACTGAGTGGGATAAAATATTAACAACACGTATTAATAAAGGATTCAAATCCATAATACATAGAGAACTTCTACAACTCAAGACCAAGGGGCCAGACGCTGGCACGGCAGTAAATTACAGTACTCTGTGAGGCGGCCCACAAGGGAAGGCTCCGGGTTCATGTCCGAGACCTCCCTGAGTCCGCCAGCAGCCGTCTGCCCCGACCCAGGCCCAGCTGTGGCGGGGGCCGGCTGTGGTGGGGCGGGCTGCAGCACTGAGACCCTGCTGGAGGTGTGCGCTCTCCGTCAAGGAAAAAATAATATACTTTTTAAAGACTCAGAAACAAGAAGACAAGTCAAAAACAAACCCCCAAAATGGCACAGACACCTCACGAAGATACACAAGTGGTCAATAAGCACACAAACATAGCTCAACATCTTCATGCACTAAAAGAAAGAGAGAAAGAAAGAAAACTAAAATGAGACTCCACGGCATGAAGCAGTTAAAACTGAAAAGCTTGACAGCCCGTGCTGGCAAGAACATGGGGCAACTGCGGTTGCCACGCTGGGTTCGTGGGGATCACAGACTGGCAAAGCATGGTGATTGCTCCTGAAGTTAGGGAGGTACTCGCTGGATGGCACAGCAGTGCCCCTCCTAGGCATTTCATCACGTGAAATAATGATGTTTGCACAGAGACTTACGTGGAAGTGTTCAAGAAAGCTAGAGTTCCCAAATCTTGACACTGATTGCTCCAAAACAAATCTCTACTGGCTCATCTTGATCCATTCAGAATCATTCTGAAATGCAGTCATTTACAGCCTCGCCGGTTCCACCTGCTCCCACTTCCCTCATCCCTCTCCCTCGGACGTCCTCACTGGCTGGTCCCTCCCCACAGCCAAGTCCTGTCCCACCTGCTCTTTCCCCGTGAACCTCAGTCTGCACTGCCCAGGCCCGCTGGCTGGTAAGGAGAGGTCACCCCATCACCTATGCTCTGTGAGAGCCTAAAGCTTTTTATAGAAACACAAGCAAAGTCCTCTAGGAGCACCAAGCCAGATATCTCAGGGTAGAAAGCACGTCTAACTTATGTTGTATCATTTGAGCGAATCTGGAACGAATCCCAGTTTCGGCTTATTGAGTTCTACCATGTCTAGATAAGCTGCGGTGCTGAGGACATCACACGTTTAAACCTCATTTGATCCTAACCACAAATTGTGTCTGTGTAGCGTGTTCTGCATGTTTCAGAGATGTGTAACCTAAGGCTGGGAGAAATTAAGTAACTCTCCCAAAGTCTCAGAGCCAGGATGTACCAAGATTGGGATTTGAACCCAGTTGTGCATAACTTCAAAGCTTAACTGCTATTGTTATTAATGTACTAGTTCAATCATGCCCTGTTCTCCAAAATAATAAACTTTTATTTCCCTTCCCATATCGATTTTTAAATTATTTAGAGGAATCTAAAAGGAATTACGTAGTGGAGAACTCAACTAAATTCAGATCATGACATAAGCTCAGATTCCCCTGAAAGCTCACGGGTGTAAAGGCACCTGGCGTTTGCAGGTAACTTTCTGCTGCAGTGATCGCTAAGCAGAGCCCTCTCCAGTCGTTCAGGTCTCCTCTTCTCCATCTTTTCCCATTTCAAACAGCCTTGCAGTGCAGCCCATCCAAGGACCCCCCCCCACCCCCCCAGTGCAAGACAATCAGAGTTAATCAAAGACTCCTTGAAATGAAGTCAAAGTCCCGCCAGACCTAGGCCAGTCTGCAGTCACATGGTGCCTGGAGCACTGCAAGACCCGTGGCTCATGTGGAGGAACCCTGTCTCGCATGGGGGGACAGCTCCTGTCTGTGCCTCACAGGCTGTGAAGGGGAACCTCGTCAGTTAGACTCAGTCCTCGCTTCCCTCCGCCCTGGCCCACACTTCCCCTGGGAGGAGGTGTAACTTTTCAATCTGGAACTGCATTGGCAGAGGTTGAGCCCCTGCCAGGGGGCTCAGGGCATCTGCCAGCCCAGAAAGAGCATGCACTCTGATCTACCTGAGCAGGCTTTTTGGGTAGGCCTATGGCTACCCAGCCCTGGTCTTGACTGACTGTGTGGATAGCTGAATTCTGGTTGGCAGTAATTAAAAGGCCATCCCTGCCACACACGTAAGCCACAGGTTTTAACACGAGGTGTTTGTACCTCATGTCATTCACAAAAATCAATATTCCCTAAGAGCTTGCTACCACTGTAACTGAGGAATCCCGAAACTCCCGAGCTTATTACAGAGTCGTGAATTCCTGGCTCGAGTAAGTTCCAGTGTCTAGGCAGCCTTTCCCCACCTCAGTATCAGAGCTCTGGGCCGGAGAAGGACCGCTCTTTCCTTGGCTTCCAAGATCTTCCTAAGAACAGCAGCGCACTGGCAGGCGTAGAGGAGAAAGGGCGGCAGAACACAGGGGAGGCTTTCTTTCCGACAGGCCTGACAGTCGGGGCTCCTCACTGCTCAACCTGCATTATCAGAAACCAGTCATGCTGGGAACCAGCAGTTAGCGTAATGGCTATGTCTCTGGACTCCCACGTAGTCGACCACGGTTCGCATCCCGGACCCGGTAGCTTAAAACTCACGCCGGGCGCGTGCGCGTGCGTGCCCAAGATCCTGAGAGGAGAATGGAGGAGAAGGGATTGCGGCGTGGCCATCCCCCCTGGGGGGTGATTTCTCGCTTTCTGTCTATGTCTCTCTCTGTCTGGCGAGCGCACGCGCCCTATAGCAAAAACCTCTCAATTAAAAAGAAAAATAAAAAGAAAAGAAACCAGTCATGCAACCTCTCCGAACTACAGCGGAGAATGGAAACGGTCTAGCTGTGTCCCCAGAGGGAAGGGCAACAGGTCTGATCAACGGTTAGCCTGACTGCTCCGTACCTGATACAGAAAGAAGTGCTACAGATAAATAAGAAAGAGCCTAAAACAACCAAATAAAAGTGGACAGGAGACAAGAAAAGGCATTTCACATGAAACGCAAAGAGCCAACGAGTGTATCCAGAGACTCTGGCCTCATTAATAACCATAGCAAGGAAAATTAAGCCACACCGAGATGTTATTTGACACACAACAGATTGGAAGGTACAAACAGGCCGACAGCGTCGCGTGCTGGCCGGGTTGCTCGGTGCAGCAGACGCCGTGCCTGCTCATCTCCTCTGGCTGGCCCAGAGGTCTCCTGCCAGCCGCAGTTCCGTGCAGGCTGACGGGAGCAGCCCTCGTCCAACGAGGGCTGAGATATGGTGGATGAACACGCCGGCTCTCAAAGCATTCCCAGTAGCAATGAGCTCAGCTGCCCACACACGGTGTTGCTCATCCACACAACTGCTCCTGACGCTTTACTGACTTCTTCTCATTTCTGTCTGAGTATCACAATACCTCACAGTGCGTTCTGGGTTCATCCTTCAGAAAAACTACTTGTACCCTGCTCTTGGACAAATCCAAACTAGGACTCTGTAACAGGATTCTCATTCTTTTAATCTGCTGAGGGAGACTAAATGTGCACAACGCTTTTTTATAAACAAATTTGAGGCCAGCAGGTAGTATGTAGTTGGCGTGCTGAACTCCAACACGACTGACCACAGTTCGAGTTGCAGACCTGGCAGCTTGCTTTCTCACTTTACTTTTCTCTCTCTCTCTCTCTCTGTCTCTCTCTGGTCAAATTAAAAAATAATAATTATTATAAATAACATAAATAATTCTTTTAAAAAATGTGTTATTACTTAGAAAACTTGAAGAAACTAGCTCAGAAATTTTAAGTACATAACCCTAGAGAAATTGATATACTACTACGCTAGAAAACATTATAAGTTTCTTCACAACAGCATTATTAATACTCGCAAAGATTACAGAGTAGACCAGATCACAGGGACCATGCTGGGCTTGAAGGCATAACCGTAAATCTGGGAGATTTCTAAATGCTTACTTTTCCAAATGCTCACCGGGGCATGCCACGCCTTCACACAGGAGAAACTATTCCATACTCACTCATTTCTTTAACCCTCAGCCTGTGCCAAGGTGTGTTCTGTCAGCCAGTGAGCCCTGGAGATGAACAGAAGCTTCTCAAAGACCCATAGTCTAGCTATGGAAGGGCGGAGAGCAGTCAGATAAACCAACCTGCTAATTGTTAGCATGAGGTCAAGTATGGGGATTGTAGAACATGGACTAGAAATGCAGATTCTTAGTTAAATAGATTTAAGTTTGAATCCAGCTCAGCTCTTTGGAAATTTCATCCCTCGAGTAAATTCTTCACCTCTTTGAGTTTCACTTTCCTACAAAATGTGTCAGTAATAGCACAGTATGAGGACTAAAGAACTAAGGGACAGAAGCTCAGCATAGGCCTATTCACTGTGCATACTCAGTAAACGTGGGCTCTTACCATCAGGTAAGGCAGCTGTGAGGGCCACTGCTGAGGGGTGGAGAAGGGCCTCCACCATGTACACCCGCAGAAGTGGCGGCTCTTAGGCCGTGAGTGGGGAAAATGGGGAATGAGAGCTCAGCTTCCTCTTAGTGTTGCTGACAGTACTGACTGGTCAGGGAAAGTGATTCTGAGGATGCCAAGGGTTAACAGCCCTGTGGTTCTTACGCTCGTGCTGTCATTTCAGCCACTAACGTCTATAATGTAACGAGTCGCCCTGGGCATGTTAATAATAAGAATTGCACTGGATTCTATTTTTATATTTTAAATCTTTCATTTATGTTTAATTTTGAAAATTCTCTCTTCTTTATTTTTTTCTTGTTTCTACACATGCACTCGCCAAAAAGAGCAAGACACAGAGATGGAGAGAGGGGAAGGGAGAAAGCACCTCCCGTAGGGATGGTCAGACTGCGACCTCCTGTCCCCCATTTCTCCATCCAGTGAGATTTGGGGCATGCACGCCTGGCGTGTTTCTCAGGCTGCCAGGCCTAGAATAGAATCACAGAGTTGGCCATGTGGGATCTGACTGCCTTAACCTCCATGTCACCTGCTTGCCTGTCTCGAAGGTTCTTGTTTGGTACATTTGTCATTGGGTTTCACTGTCGCTAATATGACTGCTGGAAATTGGTTAGTTCATAACCCCTTAGGGTCTTTAATTTGTTCCTACTGGCCACAGTCCTCTCATTTTGTGTTCAATGTGCCAAATACCAGGACCTGACATGGAGAAGAAAATGAATTAGATTCTGATCCCCTCTCCCCCATGTGCCCGTACATCTTACCTTCTAGCTTTTGAAGCCTATTTTCAGAAGCTCTGGTTACCTCATTGGCCCCTATGTCCTTTGGACACCCTCTTCCATCCTAGTTGAGGGTGTTTCCCACTAACTTAGCATATTCAAAGTCTTACTTTCTTTTCTATCCAAAAATATACCTCGCAGATCGACACAAAGGTGAATATTTCAGAGTCCCTGCCCTCTGGTAACGTAGACAAGAAAACACACAGTCATGATACCATCCGTGAGCCACTGTGGAGTAACAGGGGGGCACAGAGGACCACCAGTGCTCCTAACACCTGAACGTTCTGAGCGACAACTGCACTTACCAGAGAAGGCAGGTCATTGAGAAAAGTCCTGACACCCCTCCTCCTCCATGAAAGCTATCCTAGGATGTTACACTACCTAGTGCACACTCTCAGAGCTGTCTCGGCTAAAATCATAGTTTCTAGGGTATTGACAAGTTGTGAAATACACATTAGAGATGTACTTTTTGTGTTTTACAAAACATTCTAGGTGGATTTCTGTTCACCGAGCAGCGATTGCCAATCAGTCCACGCATCACAGCTATTACCCACTTCTTGGAAGGGAGGACACTTCTGGGCTAGAGTTGGATCGACCTTCTCAGCTCATTTGCAGTAATCGAGGAGGTGAGGGACTTATGAGGTTCACTGAAACCCTGGATGCATCGCATGAGCTTTTGAAGCTTGAAGGTGTCAAGAAATACCCTCTGTGAGTTCAGGCAGAATTGAAAATAAGGAGTAACTATACATATCTCGGCCAAGATATTCGCTTCATTACTGTTTGAAATCAGATTGGAGCAAGTGTTTTATGTGACATGTGTGGGGAAAAAATAATGGTCTTCTTAGTTCTGCATCTAAGAAGTCACCTTGCATACCCAATCATGATCGGCGGGACAACCACACACCAAGGTCACACAGGTGTGCAGCCTGTCCCAGCACACCTGCCACGGCCCAGGAAGCAGAGCAGAATGCATGCTCTTCCCAGGCAGGTGCCAAAGAAGCTCCTGAAAGGTGCTGAGCCATGACAGTGCACTTCTAGATAAAAAAAAAAGTCATGCCTTCTCCCACGGGAAGCATGCGGTGGGCCACCTCACACAGTGCTGTCTGTCCGGGCCTTCTCCCATGCAATGCATGAAGGGCTCTCAGATAAGGAGGCTGCCCTGTTCACCTACTTCTCTCTAGTGCTCAGCTCCATTCCTGATACAGAGTAGACATGAAACACTTGATTGCTGAGTTAATTAATTTTATGACCTAAAATTGCCAGTTCCAGAAATGTTAATATTTCACTATTTCCCCCAACGACTTTGACTGGATGTTGTTCTTTTTTTATTTTTTTTTATCTTAATCCTCTTTTCTTCTTCCCTCTCTACCCAGGATTCTGAATCCATCCTTCCTAGGCCATTTGCTCGCTCACCCTCGTATAATTTATAAACCCATTATTATGTACTTTAGTATTAGAACAACATGAGCCTTAGAAAGTAGCACTAATGGAATTCTAATAGGAAAAAAATGAAATCAATTATTGAGATGTCTTGTAGTTTGCATATTTTTGCTTCTCTGTAGAGAGAAAAGGGAAGGAGGGAGGACAAGAGAGGGGAGGGAGTAAGGAAAAGGAGCGGGTCCTGTGGAGAGGCCAGAACACCTTCCTTACTAATTCAATAGGCCGCTCTAGATCCAGCCTGCTGGGGTCTAAATTCCAAATCTGCCACTAACTGTGACCAAGAGCAATTTTCTTAAATTTTCTGTGCCTCGGTTTCTTCATTTTTAAAGTGGAGGCAACGCACAGGGTCTCGCAGTGCTGAGGTGAAGAGGTAAGGCATGTGAAAAGCTTAGATCAGTACCTGACACGTAATGAGCACTGTGTGGGTGACAGCTGTTAACACCACGCTGGTGGAGTTCCCAGGAAATCAAGGGGACGAACGGAATGAAGAATCTGGATGTGGAACTAGGTACAGTATGTACCAGAGGTCACTTCAGAGACAGACAGCATGTTCTAGCCTGGCAAATACTTGGCATCTATACTTCCACTACCCACACCGCCCGTGACAGACATTTTCTGTGGCCTACAGAATTCATTCTCTCTGGACCTGAACATAGCTTCAGAATTTTTCTGCCAATGTCATAGAAGGCAGCCACTCCAAGGCAGTCAGAGCCAAAAAGAAAAAAAAAAAATCAATGAAACCTATCCCGACCACTGCTGAAGTCCAGCGCAGGGTCGCTCACTCGGGAGGCAACTGTGGTCTGACCTGGAGTTGTTGGGTCTCTAGGAGGTCACCTGGCCAAGGGACCTTTCTGCCTATAACCCAATCCTATGGGAATTTCTTCTACCTATAAGAAGTAAATCATCTTGCAAAAGTAAATAACAAGGGAACTTCCTAAAGACAGCATGACGGTGATGCACAGACTGAGCGTCTACTTGCATGACTATGAAAACAGGAAGTGAAAGCACCCAACAGGCCCAGTCATTCGCTCGCTTTGTTCATTTTCCAAAGCTCAAGCCAGATCCTTGGTGTTTTCTTTTTAAAAATTCTACTTCTCCTCACTATTTTTACTTGACTGGTCGTCTCAAAACTATATCTTTACAAGAAAACAAGCCAGAGTATGACAGACATTGGGAAAATAATTGATCAGAGAACAACGCTGATGGTCACTGCCCTTGCTTGGGCAGACTGGGCTGGGTCTGGGACTGGAACCTCCCTTTTAGAGATGAAGGAAGACAGCGGCCTTTTTCCACACTGGACAGTCTTATGTACTAACGCATTCCTCTACCGATGTCGGCTTTTCCACATCCAGGTCATTAAAGCAGAGAAAACATACATTTTAATTAAGGCATAGACTCAAGGGCAAAACCCCTTCATACCTGAAGACTCAGTACTAGTAAATGCTTCCTCTGAATTCCTACCCCTGGGGTGAATTGCTCAAAAGAAGGCACTGATAGGGACCAGCAGGTGGTGTGGTGGTAAAGGTGGCAAACACTCCCATGTGGCTGACCACGGTTTCTAGTCCTGGACATGCTGCTTGCTTTCTCACTTCCTCTCTTTCTCTTTCTCTCCGGTCAAATGAACATAAATGAATGAGTAAATAAAGTTAAATAAACAGTTATTATTACTTTTTTTTTTTTTTTTTTTTTTAAAGAAGGCATTGACAAAGGAGGGAAGCCTGACTCTAGCATCTGTATGGGAAGGAAGGAGTGGTCTCTCCTTAAGTGCTGCAACGGACCGGCTCAGCATATCACCTTAGGTTTCTTTTGGCTTTCTCTCTTCTCCCTGCTGATTCGTTTTCTGAATTCACACCCAACAGACATCATCATGGGGCTCCCCAAAGGAGTAGGGGATGAAGACTGTCTTCAGAGTCTAAATTTGGGCAGTTTCCAATTGCCGACTCACCCCATGGCTCAACAGCACTTCCCAGTGACTGCCTCTAGAGGGAGCTAACCTCACTGTCTTGGCTCTTAATGTAATAATTGGGAAGGAATTGTCAAGTATGGGATTTTTTTCAGTCTCCAGGATTAGACAAATGAGGCATTAACTGTTATTCCCACATGTTTAAGGGTCCCTGTAGTGATGCCAGAGGGATTTATCAAAGGGATATTGTCTTCCTTTTCAAATTTCCCTGATCCTTACGTTAATACATCTAACTCCACCTGAATAAAACATTAACAGCTATGGCAGCAGGACAGGGAGGGGTGAGGACAGAAGACGCGCAGTTTGACTGGAGCTCCGTACTTCGCTGAACTTTTAAGGCATTTTCGAATGAGCACTCCAAGTCCCAGCTCAGCCCGCCCAGCAGCGGCAGTGACCACCGGCACCCTCGGAATGTGGGCTGCTGGGCACTGACCAGGCAGGGCTGGGAGACAGCTGTGTGGGAGCTGCACCTCCTCGAGACTCTGGTGAGACTCGGCTAGTTTTCTGCAAAATCTCAGTTTCCACCTAAATGCAGCTAAACAGAACAGCAAATAAGGAGCAGCGATGGAATCAGAGAAAGGATAGCTTCAGGCTGACGGCCGACAGACAAACCACCACTCTGCAGGTTCAGGGGGGCTCCAGAATCACAGCCTGGCAAAGAGAGAAACAAGGCGATACCGCCAGCCTGCTCTCGCCCGGGGGTCCCAGAGGCATCAGGCTGACGCTGAGCAGGGGTGGCAGAGAGGTGGGGGTGGCAGAGAGGCTGCAGAGGCCCAGCCCCTCAGTGAGCACTGACTGTTCCACAGTGTTCAAGGCAGGCTCAATTCCAGGTCTCAGCCTGAACAGGAAGCACCACCTTCAGCTCTTCCCAAACACTTCCACCCTCAACTGCAAAGGACTTCTAGGGCAGAGGACCTGGGGCTTCGTCTATGCTAGAAAGGAGTCTCTTGTGTTCTAATTAGCCAACTGAAGGGCTTAAAGGAGACTGGGATAAGGGGATTAACAGAAAGGCGAAGGGACTGGCTTCACCTGCAGTCACCCTGAGGCCAGAAAACGTATTAGGAGAAAGAGAGATTGGAACCGGAGCACACCCAAGATGGCATGTCTCAGCGCGATATGATCCTCGTGAACACTGCAGTGACCTCTAAAGAAAAAGTGAACACTGTGTAAGGTGAGAGATGCTCAACCGAGCCCCCGTGGGGTCACACCTGGATCACAGCTGGGGCCGCTCTGCCAGGGTCTGCAGCTCGTCGCCTGTCCCCTAGTCCGTCCTGCAGAAGGGCAGCACATTCGCCTTCCAAATCTTTCCTTCCTCGCATCATTTCAACCTCTGCTCAGGAAAGTCACAGGCACGCTTGCTGCAGGTTCTGGCACGTGAGATCTGCCTCGCTGCGGATCTGACATCCTTCCCACCCAGCGCGGAACTCAGGTCTAGGCAGGAGGTTCACGTGCCCTGGGACCAACGAGCTTTGGGAGCCCGGGCAGAGCGGAAAGAGCACCTGCCGCGGGTCCCGCAGACTTGCTTTCAAGACCAGCACTGCACTTGACCAAGGGCAGACCTTATTCGCATTCGCTGCTGTTCTCAGCCCCATTTGTAAAACAAGGTTAATACCAAACTCACAGCAGTCGTCATGACGAAATGTGCCTGACGTGTCTGGCCTGGAACTCACCGAAAATTCACGGATGATACTCTTCACTTAATCATGATCTGCTTTTCAAGGTGTTTGTCATGTGACAATTGTCATTTCATATTCTAGAATTGATTTTCAAAAGTATCACCTTATCAGAACTAGGGAACACTAAACTGTGTCTCAGGAAAATCAGCCAGATTTTGATGCATGAGGATAAAACCCGGCCAAGCTCTGAAGGTGGGCAGCAGCTGCCTCTGCCGGCACGTCTCTTCGCTTGCAAATCCACTCAGTGAGCTCTTCTTCCTACCTCTGCGTGCCCCACGGCACTCTAAACTGTCCTGAGACCTCAGATGACAATAGTCATAGCGGCTCTACAGAAGGCTGAGAGAGAAGACACAAGCCTGAACAAACACAGATGCCTACCCCATAGAAAAGTTCTGGTATTTCAATGTCACAGCTTAGGATCCACCATCTTTGCTTATACAGTTCATGTTTTCTTCATCCCTTCCTACAACGTGACAAGGTTGACAACATGTAGCTGGTTTTGCAACCTCTGAGTTATTCATCAGAAGATATTTTTTAAAAATTTATTTGTTTTTATTTTATTTTTTATTATTATTTTTTAATTTGACCAGAAAGAGACCAAAAGTAAGAGAGAGAAAGAGAGAGAGAGAGAGAAAGTGAAAAAGCAAGCTGCCAGGTCCAGGGCTCAACTCAGTCAGCCATGTGGAAATTCAGCACCCCAACCACCACGCTACCTGCTGACCCCCCAGAAGATACGTTTTGTATAACTTATAGTCATGTGAAGAGACGATGTGACCATGTGTGCATGAGGCCATGTGCAGAACATTGGCCAAACCTGCTGGTTTACGTCCCTACTTGCTTTTAATCCTGGAAGCTGAATACCTATTTGGCTATTCTAGTGTCTTCAAGGGACAAAGGTAAGTTTTCCTCTTCAAAGCAGTAATTCCATAGCACATTAGATGGTGGCAGTCATCTTGCTGCCCAACAGCTGTAGATTAATTTTCAGAGAATGAAAGACCTGGGCAAGACCTTCAGGGTATAATGAACACAGAGATGATGGCGTCTAAAGAGTGGAGCAGAGCAGGACCAGCAGTTAGCGTAATGGCTATGTCACTGGACTCCCATGTAGTCGACCGCGGTTCGAGTCCTGGACCCGGTGGCTTAAACTCACGCTGGGCATGTGTGCGTGCATGCCCAAGATCCCGAGAGGAGAACAGAGGAGAAGGGATTGCAGCGTGGCCATCCCCCCTGGGAGGTGATTTCTCGCTTTCTATTTCTCTGTCTCTGTCTGTCTAGTGAGTGCATGTGCCCTATAGCAAAAACCTCTCCAAAAAAATAGAGTAGAGCAGAGCAAGAACAAACTTAATATCAGAATGAGAGAATCTTTAAAGAAAACAGAAGACTACCGATATGGGGAAACGGTAGGTTGATTCTATTGAAAAGTACCAGTATATTCTGAAAGCAATAAAGAATGAAGATGTTTTCATTCATGTGCTTTGTCAAAAGCAAAGCAGCAGATTCATCTGTGGCCCAGAACCCTGGAGGCCACCGCCAAAGACCTAAGAGTACAGTAATTTGCTGAAATGAACACGTTAGGGGAAAAGGAGATTCACCATTGAGAGACCAAACATCTACTCATACAACTGAAGAGACCTGGGGTCCAAGTGGTGAGAGAAATGGATAAGTAACCTCATTCCCCTTTGCACTCACCTCACAAATTGATCCTATTAAGAGAAAGGACCATGGAATCCTGGGGTCCAGGGTCCACTGCGTTGTAAACATCAACAGCGACGGTTCTAAACCGAACGCTGTGTGGAGCTCTTGCCTTAACAGAGTTGGACGGCCAAGGCCAGACACCCTGGCGTGACTCAGAGCGGGAAGAAAAAATTAAGCTACAGAGCTTTTCATAGACAGTAAATTAAACAAAGCCTGAGAGGAGGCTCAAAATTTTGAAAAGAAATAGCCACAGCAATTTGAGTTATTAGTTGACTGAAACCTACCAAGAGAAGATGCTTTTACAAACTTCACAAATAACCTTTATAGACCCACACGTAGGCTGATATTACAGCCTTGGGAAAGATGCAGAATATCCTAACCACTTACAGTATTTCTTCCGATACCTTTGATTCATCTCTCAGTCCTCTCAAATGTGCCCGCTTATTCCCCAGCACAAGACACTTAGAACCCTCTCTACAATATTTCATACAAGAAGTATGTTGTGTAAGAATCCATATTTTATGGTCAGTGCTTTTTATGTGCTCGACAAGAAATCTGCTTTGTCCAAGATTACAAAGATATCTTCTATGTTTTCTTCTAGGGGCTTTACGGTTTTAAGTTTTACATTTAGGCTCATCATCCTTCTTGTATATTTGTGTGGATAATGAGAGTTAGGTGTGAACGTTCCTTTTTCCATGTGTTTATCCCAGTTGTTCAAGCACTGTTGGTTGAAAAGATTTTTCTTTTTCTTTCTTTGTTGAAATATCATGGCACCTTTGTTTACAGTTTGTTGACCATCTATGTGTGGATTTATTTCTAGATTCCGTTTTGTTCTGATCATGTAGGTTTCTGTTTTTATGTCATATCATACTGACTTGATGACTTGAAATTTACATTAATTCACTCTTAAGTTTAACAGATAACTTGAGGCAGAGGTCAAGAACCAAATCCTAGGAACAGCTTTGACATTATCTAGCTGTGAAATTTTGAGTAAGTCATCCAGTTTCTCCATGATGTAATTTATTAACTTATAAATTAAAAGGAAGTATATCAGGGTTGCAAATGAAAATATTTGGCAGGTAATGTAAATGCATTAATCTGAATGGTACAGTACAGTGGGGAGTGATAGGTACTGTCCTAAAGCTCATATCCAGTCTACAAATGAGAGTTACCATTTGAAGCGAGCTTCTAGAAATGTAAGGATACAGTTGCTAACCTTCTGATTTTGCCAGAGAAGATAGAAACCTAGATTTTTATGTGAAACCATCTGCTTTTAAAAGCATCATGGAGGGGCCAGCAGGTGGCATGGTGGTTAAGGTGCTGCACAATCTCACAGCAGAGCATGGTTTGAGTCCTGGACCTAGTGACCTGCTTTCTCACTTTCTCTCTCTCTCTCTCTCTCTCTCTCTCTCTGGTCAAATTAAAATAAATGAATAAATAAATTAAATTAAATTAATAATTTTTTAAAAAAAGCATCATAGGAGACAAACAAAACAAAGGGTCTCAGCCCTCGCACTGCCGGTGTGAGATTCCTGAACTACCAAACCTCAGAGTGCCAGTACCTCCTTCACGGAGTTACTGTGAAGAGTAAATGAGGGAACATGAAAACACCTTGCACTGTACCTTGTACATAAAAGATATTTAGTGAAAATTCTGAGTTTTTTTGTTCCTAGATTAAACATCCCATAACTTACACCACAAATCTTTACTACTAGCTCTGGTTTTCTTATACACTGAAAGTCATTTCCTACCTTAAGTCCAACTATGAGATCTATCATCACTGAGTTCACGATTTACCTTGTGCTGAAATCTTCTAGCAACCCCTCTGGAGCCTTCCTCTGCCTTCCTCCCCCTTTCTCCAGCCCAGCCTGTCCCAGATAGACTGACTCACCTATACTTTATAAATCTGCCTTTTTTCTCATGTGGTTTCCTGTTGGGTTTTGCCAGTGGGGAGATCAACAAAATACTGGTGGAACCAGACAGAGGGCAGCGATAAAACACAGTACTCTGCAAAGCAACCCCACACGGCAACCCCATCCCAGTTCTAGTCTGGGAACTCCCCTGAGGACATGGGGAACACACACGCCCATGAAGGAGGGAAGGATGGCTGGGAGTGAATCATGACACCAGAATGCATTAGGGATGCTGTCTCTCTTTCTCTCTCTTGCTCATTCATGGGAAAAATAAATAAGTTAGCCTAAAAAAAAATTGGAGGATGGGCTAGCCAGGTGGTATGATTAAGGCAGCCAGATCCTATATGGCCAACTGCATAGTTCAAGTTCCCAGGTCCGGGAGATCCAAAAACATGCTAGGTGCACATGCATGTGTGCCCCCAAATCCTGACAGAAAAGTGGAGAAGGGTTTGCAGTGTGGTCATCCCCCTGGGTGGTGCTTTGTCACTTTTTCTCTATCCCTCTGTGTCTCTCTCTAGTAAGCACACATGCTCTAAAGCAAATTAAAAAAAAAAAATGGAGAGTGAAAGGAGAGGTCAGAGTACTTATTTCCCTACTGCCCAATGTGTTGAGTCACCAGGGTTGACTAAGACCCGGAGTCACAGTTGTCTTCAGGCTGTTTTCTCTGTAGAACCAATGTATTAGTTAAGAATACTATAATAAAAAATATCAAAAGCTGGGTAATGTAAACAATAGAAGTTTATTCCTCACAGTTGAAGTCTGCAAAGTCCAAGGTCAAGGTGCCAGGTATACGGTTCCTAGGGAGGCCTCCTTCCTGACTGGCACATGTGTGCTGTACGCTGTATCCTCACATTGTAGAGAAGACTTCATCTTTCTTGCATCTCTTCTTATAAGGGCACTAATCCCATCTCTGAGGGCTCTATCTCAAGACCTAACTTTCTTCCAACAGCCCCACCTCCAAACAGGCTAATGTTGGGAATTATGGCTTCAACCTATAAATCATGGGAGGACACAAACATTCTATCCAGAGTAGCCAACCACCCTCTCTGGGTTCCATTAACCACTTTTTCTCTGACCTGCCAGAAGGTGATTAATAGTTCATGTTCTTTTAAACTCTGTCCACTCACTTATAAATTCATTGACTGAACGTGCTATATCATCTTGTGCATAGACATTGATTAACACACCAACTCTCACCCCAGAGAAAATCCCTGTTCTCTATTCCTTTTGGAATCAAGGGTGCCACTACCCTGCCAACTAGCCCTAAAATAATTATTCTCTAGTGAAAAGTAAGGTCCTCACAGCTTCCTTCTCCCTTAATCATCCTTAAGGATGAGCTGGCGGGGTGGGGGGGAACTTGACCTGCCAAAAAGTAAAGAGATTGGTTAAGTTCAAGGATACTGAGTTGGCCATTTTTCAGAGGAATGAAATTTCAAATGGAATCATGTTCACTACTCTACGGCTGCACTTTCTAGTGGCCCAGGAGGACAAGGGCCCAGGTTTCTCTGAGCAGCCCTTCTTCCTCTCCTTTGTGAATACTCTCAATCCGTGCACAGAGCCGCCTGCCCTTTCCCGGTGGAACCTTGAGTTAGTTTTGCTTCACTACCAGTGGAATATCTGCTATCTAGACTGACTTAATAAACATAGCAAGCAGGTTGATTTCCTGTGATCTAAGCTATACACAGGGTTCTCTGGTGTCTTAGAAAGTTCACAAGAGCTCCTTCATTTTACACTGGAACTTCAAGCCGGAGCTGAGCTAACAATAGTGTCGCTGCTTCCTGTGCCTCCTTCATTGTGTCTTCATTACTAACCTGCTGTGAACACAGGAGACTAGCGTGGAATATGGCAGAATTTGTGGATTCCTGATTATAGTAATGCAAAACCCTAATTCAACATAGGAGTGAACTTAAAAAGGTTTTGTGGGAAAAAAAAATGGACTTAAATTCTGAGTTCATTTGGATGCAAATATGTTTAGAAATACATGCACACTTTTTGCATAATATGCATTTTCCATGAACTGTTTGGAAGACCTTTCATATATAATCAGTTTGAAGTTCATGGCATCGATTTTGACTCATGCCATTTCTTCATCTCTAGTGTCTACTCCACCACATGCTCTTTGTTTCCTGATTAAAAATGCCAATTACATCTCCTTCCCTCTCAACAATTTTACCTCCACGCCACTTGCCCTGGTTCCTGGTCCAACATGCCAATCCCAGAACAGCTTCTGCTGCTGTTTCTTCTGTTTTTTTTTTTTTTTTTTTTTTTTTTTTTTTTTGAGAGGTTTTTGCTACAGGGCGCATGCGTTCACCAGAAAGACAGAGAGAGACAGAGAGACAGAAAGCAAGAAATCACCCCGCAGGGGGATGGCCACACCACAATCCCTTCTCCTCCATTCTCCTCTCAGGATCTTGGGCACACATGCACATGCGCCCGGCATGAGTTTAAGCTACTAGGTCGGGGATTCAAACCGCGGTCGACTACATGGGAGTCCAGTGACATAGCCATTACGCTAATTGCTGGTCCTGCTTCTGCTACTTTTGATCCAGCCTGCCCACCTACCAGATTCACCTTTCTCATAGAATGTTTCCGGAATAAGAGTTCTTTTTACATACTACTTCAAACATAAACACCATGGCACATATTTTTATGTTCCCCATCATATGTACACACAATCTTAGTCATTCCCCAAGATAACGCATGGGAGAGAGCAGAGTCTTCTCCGTTTTTTTATAGATGTGTTTGTTGCTATCTCTAAGCTGTGCTTTTGTCTAACGTATTATACAATTTTCCCTCCATCTATAGCCAACTCCTGTTCAAATCGTATTTTTCTTTCTCAGTTAATTGTTTCCTTCTAATTTTAACCCATACATAACTCTTCTATGAACTCAAATGAGGCTTGGTGTCTTCCATACAATTTAACCATAAATATACATTATTTTTTTATTTTTTCTAACTATTTTAAGTATATTTGCATAAAGCATATGTTCAGTGCTAATGGTGAGGTTTTAGATAAAATCATGACCAGAGCACCTAGGAAATGTTGCCACGTGACTTTTGGTCTGGCCGTTTGTCCTGCCTTATCAAGACTCTAAGAGGGACTCTGGTGACAGTGATGGTGACTAACGGGAAATTATGTGCCACTTAGGTCAGTTTTACGTGTCGGTTCAACTAGGCTGTATCTCCAGTCATTCATCAACACTTATTAGGTGGTACTGTGAAGATGTCTTGAAGATGTAATTAAAGCCTGTGATCAGTCGGCTCCTAAAAAAGGTAACCATCCTGGATAATCTAAGTGGTCTTGATTCAGTCAGTTGGAAGGCCTTCATAACAGAGCTGAGACTACCCAGAAGTCAAAATTCCAGTTGTGGACGTCAGCTTCATCTTCAGCTTCTGCCCAGGGTTTCCAGCCTGCTGTCCTTGACGCCCTGCTGCCCTGTAGATTCTGGAACTGCCTCGCTAGCTCCCACGGTTACATCAACTGACTTCTCTCAAAATACACCTCCTGCTGGTTCTATTTCTCTGGTGTAAGCCTTATTGATATAGATGTGGGTACCTAGAAGTAGAGTTAAAAATAACTAAATGTGGAAGTGACACTGGAATTGGGTGAAGAGCAGAGGCTAGGAGAATTTGGGGACCGTGATAGGAAATGCCTGGACTGCCTTGAATAGATTATCAGTAGAACTATGGATGCTAGTCACTCTTGGTGAGGATGCAGAAGAAAGTAAAGAGCAAGGTAGAGAAAAACCTGGCTCTCCTTACAGAATGCCTAAATTTTCATTAACGAACTCTTAGTAGAACTACGGACATTAGAAGCATGCCTGGTGAGATGCAGAAGGAAAGGAGGAACATGTTGAAAATGCAGGAAAAGGAGGCCTTGTTTTACAGTAGCACAAAGCATACTGAATTTCTGACCTACAGCTATGTGAAAAGCAGAGCCTGTAAGCAATCCACCTGAGAATGTAGTTGAGAAGCATTACAAAAAATACTGAAGGTGCAGAGTGGTTTTGTCTTGCTGCTCGCAGTAAAATGCAAGAGAGAAAAAACAGATTGACCAAAGAATGGTTAAAGAAAAAGGAACCAAGACTTGATGATTCGGGAAATTTTCATCCTATCCAGATTGCCAGATTGCAAAAGATGCTGAAATTAAAATATTTGCTGTGAGGAAAGACTGCTGTGAAGAGGAAGCCAAAGATATGGCTGGGTAACTTTTCCTGTGTTTCAGAAGAATTGAAAACTCAGAATTTCAATCACTCAGAGGTGTCCTGGGAGAGAGCAGTCATGTGACTCACTTTTCTCCCCAACCGTCTAAGCAGACACCAGAAATGGAGATAGAGTTATCTAGGGAAGATGTAGAGGAATGACTCTTATCTAATGGAGTGCATCTCCAGAATATTCATGCTTTTGAGAGTTTTATATCAGCAGAAACAATTTCAGCTTAGACTGAAAGAGGCAGAGAGAGAATGAAATGAAGGACTCCCTGAATTCTGCAGGCAGGAGAGAAGCTGATAAACCAATCTGCTGCGAACCAGTGCTTTCGTTCATGAAATAGGAAGGCAGACTGAGACAGGAAAGCCTTGGGTCCATCATGTGAAGGCTCAAGATTAAACCCAAGCCTTGAAGGCTGATGGAGTCTGACCTACTGGGTTTATAATTTGCTCATCTAGTGACTCCCTTTTCCTTCTATTTTTTTTTTCCTTTTTGAATGTAACTGTCTACAACTGGTTTCCTAACCTGAATCACTATTGCATTTGGGGATCAAACATGCAACTTCTGCTGCACGGAAACAGAAAGGAGAGAGCCACCCTGACAAGGGCATGGGCCTTCCCCTGTGCTAAGACAGCAGCTCTGCTCACCAGGAAGCAGCACCCAGTAAAGCCCTACATTCTGATCTAGTCAGATGATCGTTCAGACTGACCGTGACAAGCGTTGGATTTCGGGGTGGACGACCTATGGTTCTTGAACCCAAACTCACTACCATGATGTAGTGCGAGATGTTCGAGCTCACTGAGCCAGTTTTCTCATTTGCAAAATCACAACAGAAACTTTCCTTCTCACAGGATAACTATGACCACAGCTGGGCTGTGAGACTGGAACACTGCGAAGCACCGTTACGGAGCAAGGGGAGAAATGAGAGAGAAAGGCACACACACACATTCCAGGGTGACATAATCATCCTGAATAATACGTAGCATGTTTCTGAGCTCAGAGTAAAATTTAAGACCAAATGCTTATTTACTGAGATGCTTGACATGCATCAAAGATTGCGTTTCTTCTTGCCAATAGTTGACAAGAAGACCGGATCTGGAAGGGTTGGAGAGACAGACACAAATTACCTGCTAACTCACAAGAAGGCCCAAAGAACAAAGACTGAGCAGCAGGAGCGCTTACCTGCTCTGGGGTCCTCCTCTAGTTTCAGAAAGGTACAGAGCATTCTCTGACTAATATGTCTGAAATACCATTTTGAATCTTTGCTTATGCCCTTGAGATATAAATTTATTTCTATAAAAGAATTTCTCTCCCAGGGCCACTCTCCAGAGAAGATGAATAAATGTCATATTCGATTATTTTATAACGGAAGCCTGCAAATTGAAGTCGCTGGGAAGCAAGGGTCTGGCTACCTTGAGAGCAAGACCAGCCTCACAGGAAGCAGACTTGTTGATACCTTCCTAACATTGACACAGAAGCAGTAAGACTGCACAGCTTGTCCCAGACTTCCACCCAGCTAACTTCTAGGAAGTCTCTGCAACTCTGATCTCAACCATGCCTACTTAGTGTTATTCACAAATTAATCTGTTCATTGGTTTATTTATTGGGTCTTTGGAAAAGTCATGACACATTTTTGCATAGGGAAACATAGAAAAATACATCAAGACTTTTCTGATGATCCAATATTTACTTTTCAAATACTCATTGAATATCAGCTAACTAACACACACACACACACACACACTCTGAGGGCCTCTGTTCCTTACTACTTGTGCAAGGTTTACAGCGTTTAGAGATAAATTGTAAAAAGTCTCTGGCTTTAAAAGCAAAGATAGTAAAGATTTTATCAGAAATTAGGATTATAAATATGTGCTTCACACAGATTATGAGGATTAAATAAAATAATAAATAAAAAACTCCTTTTACACTTCCTGGAACATCACCATTTCTTGTTAATACTATCACCATTGCTTGGTGGGATTATAAGAGGTCTTAAAAAAACTTCTAGCCCAGTGGTCCTCCAACTTTTGTATGCATCAGAATCACCTGATGGACTTGTTAAAACAATAACTCTGGGGAGGTCTATGGTGAGGCTTGAGAACGTGTGTTTCTAAATTCCCAGATGCAGCAAGTGCTGCTGATCCGAGGGCACCCTCTGAGAAGTCAGTCATCCTCCAGACTCCTTATTTCACAAGTGAGAGACTGAGGCTCAAGAGTTGAACTGACCCGACCCTAAACTCATCAGTAACTAGCTCATCTGTCCTCACCTGTCATTATTACTCTGTCAATATACATTCTGATAGCTGCATATTATATCAGATATTTTCACTTTACTAAACCTAAAGGAGCCAGTACTATAGGTACTACAGTTGCTCTACATGTTTGTACACAGGTAGATGAGGGGAGACCTCTGTCTTCAACAGGGAGGTCATATAGGTGGTCACCCATGTGAAAGACCATCAGTCAATTTAACCACTACATCACCTGCTGGTCTCCCATCAGTCAATCTGAAACCACGTGTATTAATTAGCGATTGCTGCATAAGAAATTCCCCTAAAACCTAGAAGCTCAGAATAACGTACACTATCTCAGTGCATCAAGATATTTCCGTGAGGGGCCAGTAGGTAGCATAGTGGTTATGTTGCTGGATTCCCACATGGCCAACCATGATTGGAGGCTCAGACCTGGTGGCTTGAATATCACGCCAGGCACATTGCGTGCATGCCCAAGGTCCCTGGAGGAGAATGGAGAAGGGATAGTGGTGTGGCCATACCCCCTGGGGGGTGATTTCTCACTTTCCCCTCTCACTGCTTCTGTCTCTCTCTGGCAAGCCCTAAGGCAAAAACCTCTAAAAGCAAACAGATATTTCTGTGTATCAAAAACCAGTTTATGGCTTCTCTGGATATCTGATTCAGAGTCTCTCACAAAGCCTCAGTCAAAGTGTTGGACAGGGCTGAGGTATCACCTGAAGACTTGATTGGGAAGGATCTGCTTCCAAGTTCACTTACATATTCTGGGACAGGATTCAGTTACGCAGAGCACTTGGACCGAGGGCCTCCGTTCCTTGTACCTGCTGGACAGAGGCACCCACTACGTCCTCGCCACCTGTGCTTCTCCAGTGTGACAGCTTGCTTCCTCAGCACCAGGGAGATGGAAGCAGAGCCCACTCTAGTGAGGAAGCAGGTTCCACCGTTTATAGCCTGTTCATGGAAGAAGCAGCTGATCGCCTTTGCCACATTCTACTGGTTAGAAGCCAGTCACTGAATTTAGCCCATTTTGAAGGAGAGAGGATTACCCTAAGGTGGGAATTCCAGGAGTGGGAGGACCGAGGCCTGCCACACCACTCCCCAAGCCAACCCCTCATTTCACAGATGAGATCACCTAGTCTGCTCCTCTGATTAGAACTCTGACACTACCACATCCTTGAAGAATTCCTTCATTTGATCTCTGTTCCAGACATCACAAATGATATATTGATTCAAAACAAAACAACAGAAAATGTTCTGATGGAATCAGTGCTCGAAAGTTTATCATATCAACTGTAACTCAAAAAACACTCAAAAAGTATTTGCTTAATCATCACTATAATCAAGAATCCAAGAGACAAAAATACAACATTACAGTTCCAACAATCACTTAGTTGGTGCTCTGTTCAAATAACCAAAATTAAGCAGTTCTCCCTTTTGGATTTCCACATACAGCCCAGCCCGGGAGGCAATTTCCTTATCTCTTCAGGAGAACGCACATTGCTTCTTAACCCTGTGAGGCTCTCAGCCCGTTCAAAACTAAAGGTACCTCGTAAATACTTTTCACTGATCTCTTCAAAAGGTGCTCACTCCCCAGAGAGCTGCCTAGCAAAGCCCAGGGCACACGCTCCTTTCCGTTGTGGGACACATTTATTTACCACCAACAGTGCAGAAGGCACATGCTAGACTCTCAGGAATCAGCAGCCAGCGAGGCCAAAGGGTCACTGCTCTAATGGCCCTTCTGATCTGTTAGGGAAAACAGACATGCTTTAGACGTGACAGAGAATTAACGACTGCGTAGTGGCTTTGAGGACAGAAGACACAGTGTTAGGGGACACAGTGTTAACAGCGGGTCCTAACCTAACCCAGAGGCACAGAGGAGTGTGATCACTAAGCTGGGTCTACACAGGGCATGGCAGTCTGCATACTGCTCCTCCACCTTTGTCAGTGAGGAAACAAGAACATTTCAGGCCAAGTCTCCAAGGTCAGAAAGCTGATTTTATTGGTAAGAGATCAAATCATAATACAAACAAAAAAATCTTTTCACCTACAGAGAAGTAGCAAAACAGCCACCGCTGATTACACGTGGTTGTGGAGACCGTTTTAGCGAGCCCTGTGGCTGTCCAACTTTTTGGTTTGGCCGCGGAGATAGCCTGACCCTTGGCAGGAATAACTCCGGGGAGCAGAGCTCTCGGGTCACCCCTCTTTCTTCCTGAAGGCAGGTGGGGATCCTGTGGTTGACTTTGGGACCATTTCCCCAGTGTCCACAGTGCAGCCTGGTTGGGAAGGTCCCCGTGGGATGAGAAGGGATAGTGTTCAGACTGCCGGATGCTCGTCGTGAGAAGCAGACTCCCCGGGAGGAAGCAAACTTCCCAAGATGAGAGGTTTTAAAGATTAATCATTGGTAATTTTCATTAATGATGAGTCATTAGTGATTAATCATTTATGATCCCCTTCCCGACAGCGATGGATAAAGGGATGCATCAGAACAGAGAGCTCTGAGCAAAAGCCGGGCTGCCAACTCTTCAGGAAAACCAGCCCCCAGGACTCCCTGGAGGGCAACACGTTTGCTGAACAGGAAGCAGGAGCGCGCTCCCAAAGGAGGCCCCCGCACTTCCAAAGCATTTTTATACACCATCTCGTGGAGGTTTTAATTACTGCACGATAGTCACGAGGCCTAGGTTCTAGCCCTTGCACCAATGACAACTCAAGTCAAAATGCCATTGCCAGTTCTAACATTCCAGAGTGCCTTTGCCCAGTAACTCTAAACATCACTTTCTTTTTCTTGGCCGTTACATTGACCTGTAAGCCTCCTTTAGCTATAAAAGTGAAAGAAACAACAACTATGTCTCAGGGTGTTACACAAACAAAGTTTTAAATGCTGGAGATGTAGTACTTGGTCAATGGAGACTAGAGGGAAAAGAGGAGGAGAGAGAGTCTTGAAATGGTAAAAAGCTCAAGATGGAAAACATAAATGGGAACCGGCTGTGAGCTTTCTTAGGGTGTCCCGGTATGGGGGAGAGGCTACAGGGTTTGGAAGACACAGGGCTCAAAAGCTGACTCCTACGTAACGGTGCTGTGACAACCCGGAAGAGGCTGACCCTCTCGAACCTCTGCTCCCTCATCCACACACAGGTGGCTGGGTCTCCCTCACGTGGACATTCTTAACATCGAAGTCAAAACAAGGGCCACACTGACCAAGACGAGGCGCTTAGAACACCAAGTCCTTTCCCTCCTCCCTTAGCCAACCCTCAGCTGATTTTAGAGCTCAGATGATCTGTTTTCTCTACTGAACACTTGAACTAGGGTTTGGCTCTCCCAAATCTCCCTAATCCCATCCCCACGACTTCCTGGTCTGGGGATTCTTTACCCTCAAGGGATCAAGTGGGTCCCACCCCCCATCCCTGTCAAGTCCAAGGATGTCTCTGGCTCGTCTTTTCCAGAAGTTGCTGGAGGCTGTCCGTCCTGTCTGCTCCTTACAGAACGTCTATAGTAACTGCTCTTCCCACGGGTCCCCCGCGTACAGCACAGGGCTGTAGCATGCCGTGGCCCTTCACCCAGAGGATGATTTTCTCCACTGATCCTCTCCACCTACGTTTCCCTCCTGCTCTTCTTGTGCCTTTAGAGGATCTGGGGTTTTCTTCATCAGGACACCCATTTGCTGCCCTCACAGTAGGACACAGCTCTGTGACTCCATCCTATATACCTAGTGAGTAATGTCGCAGCTGGGAGGATAAAAGGGGGCAAGATTTTAATCCGATGTGCTGAGAAAAGCAAATACTTGCCCCGTTTCTCTGGAAATGTTCACTCCTAGTTGGAGGAAAGTGTCATCGCTTCGAACAAGGCTTCCTCTTCCTTTGCTGTTGGTTCCCTCCACTCAGAAGCAAAAACGGTGTTTTCCTTAGCAAAGGTGATTTTCCTCCAGTGAAGCCCACAGACAACAGAATTGATTTTCCAGGCCCAAACAATGCTAGAGTCTGTTTCTCTTTTCAGGATGCTGCCCTGCACCAAACCATTTGTCATCTCTTGGCTGTGGGTTTCTGTAAGAGATGATCACAGACAGGCCTTCTTCACATGTAGAATTAAATAAGTAAATGCTATCTGTCTTCTTTGCTGAAAGCACCTCTCTTCTCACTCTCCTTTGAGATGAAATTCTAGATACTGAATAAAATATTGGCATCTATGTTGAAATAGAAACAAAATGCTTTTCTTTTTTACTCTCTAGAATAGTTATCTCCAGTAGTTCTACAAAAATGACTTTATAGACAAAACTTTGTAAAAGTGAGGATGGATTGTAAAAACAAAACTAAAACTTAAAAACTCTATTAAGGACTCAATTTCCACAGTTATTTTCCCCCACTGGAACATCAAGAACCTTGAGACATGGCTTTTCCTTTTTCATTATAAAATCAATGCATATACTGGTTAAAAAGGAAACAACATAAAAATTCTTCTCTTACCTTTATCCCCAGATGCTCTCTGTACGAACAGTTTTTTTGTGTGTAAGTATAAGCAGAAATCAAACTCTATTCCTTTTTTTTGAAGAGGTTTTTGCTATAGGGCGTATGTGCTCGCCAGAAAGACAGAGAAAGACAGAAAATGAGAAATCATCCCTCGGGGGGGATGGCCATGCCGCAATCCCTTCTCCTCTTGGGATCTTGGGCACACACGCACACGCACCCAGCGTGAGTTTAAGCCACCAGTCTGGGAACCGCAGTCAACCACATGGGAGTTCAGCGACATAGCCATTACGCCAACTGCTGGTCCCCCTATTCCTTTTTTTTAGAATATTTATTTTGGAGATCATTTTATATCAACACTTAGAAATCTACTTCAGTTTTAAATGACTGCATATGATGAATTTTTATGCATAAATCAAAATTTATTTGCCCAGACTCTGATACTTTTGCAGAGGTTCTTTTAGCAAATAGCTATTACAAACAGGCTTTCAAAGAACATCCTTTACAATGTATCTTTGTATTTTTAGATGGGTACATCTACATGATAAATGTAGGCAGTAGAATCTCTGAGTCAATGTGATGAGGACGGTGGGAAAGAGAGCACAAAGCTTTCCAGTTGATAGGTCTGAAAGTCAAACTAATCAGAAGATGCTCGGCCCCAGTATATCTAGCAAGGAAAATAATAGAAATGACAACCAGTGTAAGGGAGCACATAACCAAACTGACCAGGCCGTTTTAAAATTTTCTCTCACCCCCCAAAAAAATCTGGCTGGGTTTATTTATTTATGTATGTATTTGAATGCCAGAGGGCACGTTTGTAATAGAGAGAGAGTACCCCCAGCAGGGCCTGGTCATGCTGCAATCCCTTTTTCTCCACTTATCCATCTGAGCGGGATCTTGGGCACACACACACCTGGAGAGTTTTCAGGCCTCTGGCTGGGATTTAAGAAGCGGGCAGCCCTGTGGCGTGAGGCGCCCTCTACACAGTGCGTACCTGCTGTGCTATAGAGATAGCCCCATTTTTTTTTAAAATCTTTCTCATTTCCCCTTCTTCTTATCATTTCTTTATCGGATGGTAGGTAAATAGCTCTGATAATAGCCTAATAACGGGCAAAGCCTCTAATCAAAGTGGTACCCCCTGAACCTTCCCAGCGCCACGGAGGCATGGCTGACTCGGTTTTCTGTCTGGCCATCCTCTCATGATAACCTGATAAGGTGTGACTGACCTGGGCTGCACTTCACGGGTCCAGAGCTAGTGACTATGGGCTTTAGCACTGTCTCTGTCGTGAACTCCCTGCAGCCCAGACCTTTCTTTTCCAAACCTCGGGTTGCTTCAGCCCAGCTGTCCTCTGGAGCTATCTCATGCTTCTCCATCAGAGCACAAAGTATTTGTGCAATTTCCTGCGTACCGCACCCAGGCTGGGACATCTCGTGGTGGTGCACATAGCCACTGCTCCCCAGGGCTGTCTGCGAGCTCCAGGACTGCATCGTTCAGATGGGAGAGGGACACGGAACATCAGCAGGGCTGGATCTGGATTCGCCTTCATCCGGCTTAGGTTTCTTTAGGGCAAAGATGGGTAGAGTAAGTGGGCCCATGAATTCTTTTATTATTTTTTTTCTGTTTGTAATCAAGATGTTAATTTTATTGTGTTTTTTTTTAAACAACTCGTTTCTTTTTCATTAATTATTTATCAGGAATTCTACCTCCCCTCTCGTAAGGGAGCTGTAAAGGAGAAATCACAAATGAAGACCCTTGAGAAGATAAAGCCATCTAGCCTAACAGTCCGATCGATAAAGGCAGAGGTTCTATATGCTTATGAAATTACAGGTTGTTTGAAAGCCTAATTGGACCCCCTCTGACCTGAACGTGGCCTGCTTCTTCTGCAGTATGTTCTTAACAGTCCTGGGAAAGCCGAGGTCGTCCTGTACAACACGTGTCTCTACATGACGGCTCTCTGAAAAACTCTGTACCCAGATCTCTACTTCGTTTTGGATATGTAAAGAAATACTGTGGAATTTCATAAATTCTTTATTTTCTTAATAAAAGCCAATATTTCAAAACTAGTGGCTTGCAATGACTTAATGTAAAGCCTAATTTGTAGCTTAATGGTGCTTATATTACAGAGTTTATCTGCTCTTTTCTGGAAGCGATATATATTACTGACTCAATAGGTGAAGACCTCCAAGATATCATGATTTACTAGGAAGGAAATCGTGTGGGGAAAAGTTCCACTTCTGATTTGGGTACCTAATATCCTACCGAACAATAGTCCTGTAGATAATAACTAAAAACTCTAAATAGAATACAAGACAAACAAAAACAATGGATGAAGATTTTGGAGAGTGAATTATGTGGGAGAAATTCTGTCAGGGAGTTAACACTTGGGAGAAAAGAAAGGCCTGAAGTGAGTTTCCCAATCTATAATTGCTTTTACCCGTAGGACAAGACGGACTTGGCATGACTTATGGTGACTAACACTGAGAGAAAATGCTCAGTTTTTTGACCTGAAAAATAAAGGAGTTTAGAGAGGAACAAATGCGGGAAAATGAGAAGGAACTCCCAGAGAGAGACAGAGGGAGTAGCCCCAAATTTCGTTTTTAAGTTCTGGTCGAATATCTGGATGACTTCTGAACCTTAACAGAGTCTAGAACAGCAGGTCTATGGGCCTGTCTCAGGGGACCCACGAGGGCCAGACTAACTTTAGGGCATCATTTGCTTTTTTTTTTTAAAGAATTATTTTATTTATTCATTCATTTATTTGAATTTTACCATCATGAGACAAAGAGAGAGAGGGAAAGTGAGAAAGCAAGCCACTAGGTTCAGGACTCAAACTGTGGTTGGCCACGTGGGAGTGTTCAACACCTTAACCACCAAACCACCTGCTGGCCACCTCCTTTGCCTTTTTTACATTCGTTTTCTCATGAATACAGCGATGGAAGGCAGAAGATATGAAGATATGAGAGTCTAGCTGTCTTCTATTAAGCCAGGCATTAAGATTTGCAAAAATGTATGCCATTTTTTTTTTTTTTACTGAATGTTTTTGGTTCTGTAAAATGGAGGTTTTTTTTTTTTAATTAAAATATGTTCTTGTTCACATAAAATAAATAACATTTTTAGCACTGTCAGTTTAATTTCTAACAGTAAATATCAGGAGACACAACCCCCATAAACAAAATACCTTAGGGCTCTGCAGTCATTTTAAAGGGTGCAGAGGGGTCCTGAGCGTGAAATTTGGAGACCCGCTGACGTAGAACAGGTCTGATGTGACTGTGATCCAGCCCTCGCTGTCTGTCTGTCCGTTTTACAATGCTCAGTCTGCAGCTAGCAGCCTGCCCCTATTCTATCTCTGTCTGTCCTTCTCTCTGGGATGCCAAGAATGATTGTCCCGCCGCAGAACCATCCCACCTGCCATGTCCTCCACCGTCAGAACCCACCCCAGACACGGGCAGGGCAGCTCCTGCTTGTCCTTACGTCACTAACTCAGTGGCATCTCCTGGGGCGTCTCCCCGACTGCCACATCTACAGTGCCCCCTCCCCTCTCACAGCGCTCTGTCATTCCACTCCGCTCCCTTTGGTCATAGCGATAAGGGCTCCCTGGAATAAACCACGTGACCTCTGTCTGGCTCCGTGACCAGTGTGGACATGAAGTAGTCACTCTGTGCGCCGTGCTCTGAACTGCATCCCTGACCGGATCACTGCTCTACGCAGAAGCAATGCTCCATGCGCACGTGTTGAATAAAAGCTGGGGTTAGTTTCTCCCAGCCTTCGCTCAGCGTCTCAGCCAGGTTCGCGCCTGATGCCTGCCTGACCTCAGGCTTGCCCCGCGGCTCACTGTACCCCAGCGCCTCGTTTTCCAAGGAGCTGGATCACTTTCCCCACATTGCAGTCTCCCAACGTGTGAGGGCGCCCCGTTTCCAAGCACCGCACATTTTCAGAGTGCTTGCCAAAGTCCAGCGTGTTCTTTTTATTTATTTATCTTAAAGACTTTGATCTTTCTTTACTTAATTTTATTATTTTTTCTTACTTTTTATATTCAATCACTGTATATCTTTACACTGAAAATCAACTTTCCCAGTCCGAATACCCTGTTACTCCAGTCAAGGAAATTATCATCAAAACATTGTCATCAACAGATAATTTTCCATTTTTGTCCTTGGAATGTTTTTCTCTTTTTTTCCACTTGAGTCCCCCCAACCCGGCCCAGCCCCCCTACTTCTCTCCCTGCTCCCAAACTGTCTTTGGTGTCGACAGTTGCTGTCCATGGTCTTGTGCCTCCCAGCCTTTCCGTTTCCACCATGGAGAGCTTAGCCCACCCTATATCCCCTGCTCCTTACACAGACCCTCTCCTCTATAAAGGTCAGCGTCTTCACTCTCCCCTGCTGCCCTGGTCATGGCTGTCCATACATCAGCGCCCACGGGCCTCATCCCAAGATTACTCTCCTCTCTCGCTTAAGTTGTCCCCATCCTTTGAAGCCCGGCTCACACTGTCTCTTCTACTGGACACTCGGATTGCCTCAAACATCATGGATGTCCCCTCCTCTGTCCACACAGCTGAGCACAAGGGTGGCGACTCTGTTTCATCACATTCGTTAGTGCTTTCTGGGACATAATGCTGAGGAAGATTTGGAGCCTCGGAAGAGAAAGGAATACCATGGTTGATTAGCGAAGTCTGTCGATGGGCCAAGGGGACAGGAGGGGCCCGACTGAGTAGTTACTAACGGCCTCCTTGGCATCAGTCTGTATAATCGCGCATGCATGCCTAATACATTCCACTATTCCAAACACCCAGTCTTTTCTTAGTGCAGACAGAGAATAACTTGAGTCCTAAAGTTAGGGAGAGTTCTGATTAGACCCTCCATCCCACTGCTAACTTCAGGCCAGGGTCCAGTAGAACCCTGTTCCTTGGCTTCATCTATCCACTTTTCAGTTCCCTCCTCTGTAAAGGGGAGAAAAAATAGTTCTAGGCACCAAGTGTGGGTAGCCCACTTTTATTTACTCTCAAGCCTGTATTGCAAAAATATCAGTTCTACCTCTACTAGCAATTGTATTTGTCCCTTTGATCCCCAATATAAATAACCACTTTCGTCGTCTCATTACCAAAATCACCATCTAAATGGTAAATTTCCTAAGACTAGAGTGTGTCTCTATTGCTGCCCCCTCCACCCCACACTACCTGGTACCAGAATAGAACTGAGGGCAAGCACGCGTTCAGCATATCGAATGGAGAAGAGAACCATGCTCTTCCTTATGGTCTGGAAGCGTAGGGAGCAGGTCGTGATGGCCAAATGGGACCACAGTGACTCTGGGATCTTCCCCACCCATAACTAATCCCACCTGCCACGAGGATGTCAACCAGCACCTTAACAACGACCATCACTTCAGTATGAACATTCCACTAGCGGTAAAAGCCAGAAAAGTAAAGACATGTCCGTCAAGCAACATAACACCAGGAAAATTCCGTACGCCATCAGTAGACAGCTCAGTTAGGCCAGAAACTCCATATTGACCTGATTTTCTTCTGATTATTACTGAAAAAAATGCTATATCGTGGTTTAAGTCCATCACCTGGCTTTGTAATCCTGCGTACTGACTTATGCTCTCTGGATTCCAGCTCGCTCATCTGTAAGTGCAGGGAGCAGGGGGAGAAGTGCATTTAGTATTTCTTCCAGCGTTAAAGCCTATGATCCATCAACTAAATTGATATTTTAAGTATTGAATCTACAAAATGAAATTCTTTCAATTAATATTTAATACAGAAAGTGTTCTGTGATGGAGGGCCTTGCTTGTGTTATATTTAAACGTTTGGAGGAAGCATTTGGCTATTCTAGAGCATGTAGTTCAATGAACCTACCTACCTACATGTTTGGAAAATAGTTTAAATAATTGCAGAATTGGGGAGGTTGACTGGCTCACAATCCCAGCTGCCACTCAGTGCATTCGTCGCCAGTACACAGCAGCTTTTTAAATCTGACTCTCTCCTCATCCCAGACGCAGTTACCACCCAACAGGACCAGAGCTATCGCTGCAGTTGGGGGTTTTCTTTATCAAATAATTCCACCTTAAATGTCCCATCCCAGACCCGCATTTGCTCATATCTCTGCTTTCTGTCTTAGCCTCCTTCAAATGCTTATAATCACACCAGCCTGTGTGACCGGCCCAGTCTCTACCTAAATAAATATCTCTCCAGGTGATATCTTTTCCTGCACTCAGGACCTCGCCCTATTGCAAAAGGCTCTCTCTCTCCCTTAATGAAAAAATCTTGGACCCTCCCCTCCAGTGTTCTCTTTCCCAAGGTAAGCCAACTGCCTTACAGTTCCTTGAATGCGTGATCTCTGTCTTCTTACAGCTCCCTCTGTCTGCAACACGTCCCCAACTGTTGGCATAGCGAGGCTCTCCTTACCTCTCACATCTCAGCCCACATGTTACTACCTCCATGAGGCCTTTGCTGATCTCCACCTCTCCAACAACTGCCAGCCTTCGCCAGCTCCTTACACGCTTCCAAAATAGCTGCAACAACGACGTCATGCTTGACGTCACTTTCCCATCTTTGTAGTTTGTCCTGGAATATAACTGAACAAGGCTGGGGACTGTGTTTGTCTTGTTCACTGGCCCATCAGTACCGAGAGAATGTAGAAACTGTGCCTGGCCCAAGGGGACTCTCAGCAAGTATTCTTTGAATGAATGGATGGATGAGTGAATGGATGGATGAGTGAATGGATGGATGAGTGAATGGATGGATGAAGGAATGGATGGGTGAGTGAATGGATGGATGAGGGAATGGATGGATGGCTGAATGGAAGGCACAAAGGACAGAGAGATGGAAGAGACAGAGGCAGCGCAGGCCTGGCCCTCGGAGGGCTACCTCCTCCTCGAGTTCTCTGACTTGATTACTGCTTGATTACCACGACCTTCCAGCAATGGGAGGCAGACTGATACCGTGTGGAAACCTGGGCTGAAACTCCACTTCTTCCATTTATTCACTCTAGGACTTCAGCAAGTTGTCTCGCCTGAAAAAAAACCTGATTCTTTATCTAGGATATACTCTGCAGGGTGACTGTGAGGATAAAATGAGATCATGTCTAAAAAAGTACATGATGGTAGCTCAATAAATATTAATTACTTTCATCTCCACTCTCCCATAGCTCCCACCCCAAGTGCGCTGCTATTCCTTTAACACTTTGGCTCAAGTGTGGACAAAAACATCTCCTCTTGGTTCTCCTTAGCACATCTGAGACTGACTGGCACTTTACTAATTGCTCAGGGGAAGACAAAAGGTAATTAAAGATAGGGGGTGCTGCAGAAAAGCAGTGGAACTTCCCCACACAGGCTCAGCTTCACCACAGCTACTCATTTTGCAAACGCAAAGACCCTATTCTCAGCGGGATCGAACTGGGTAAGGGGTCCCACCGCGTGCATGTGTTTCTTTCATTCTTCCGTTCTTTCTCTCATTCACTCAGTAAATATTGGTCATGTCCTAACTACCAGGGCATTAGTACAGACCCCCCCCAGCCTGTAGGCCACACATTTTAAACAAAAGATAAAATCCTTAGTCCAGAGAGAAAAAGGAACCAGACAAAACTAACAGGAATACAGAGAAATGTGCATCAAATTGTGATCCTTGCAGTAAGGTGAGGCTGCCAGATTTTTTGTTTAAAGAGGTGTTTGCATTAGGGCTTATGCACTTGCCAGAGAGAGACAGAGACAGAGACAGAAACAGAGAGAGGGAAAAGTGAGAAATCACCCCTAGGGGGCATTGCCAAGCCTCAGTCCCTTCTCCTCCATTCTCCTCTCAGAGTCTTG
Source organism: Tupaia tana (assembly GCA_026018925.1). Lineage (NCBI taxonomy): Eukaryota > Metazoa > Chordata > Mammalia > Scandentia > Tupaiidae > Tupaia > Tupaia tana. The sequence continues at coordinate 4,170,839 of JAKSZU010000012.1, read as the reverse complement.
GGCACGCATGCACACATGCCTGGCATAATTTTCAAGCTACCAGGTAAGGAACTCGAACCATGGTAGGCGATGTGAGAGTCCAGCCATATGACTATTATACCATCTGCTGGCCCCATCAGATTTTTTTATTTTGGTTGGGGGTGAGGGGTAGGGGCAGTAGCACATCTAGTTAAATTGGAAAAACAGCCCTAACTGCTATATTTTTGTTACTTTTCTAAAACTGAAATTGGGACATTCTAATGTCCTGACAAAGTCAATATAAGATGCAAATCAAAACCATCAAATACAGGACATGTCTTGTATACACAGGATGCTGGCAAACTGACCCCCAGGGAAGGGACCTACCAGGAAAGGCAGAGGCCCATTCTTAACATGGGGCTGGAGAGGTACTTTGGCTAAGGGAGGAGACTTGAACCATCACCAGAGGCGCCACAGGCAGTGTGCCGGGGATAGGCTGGACAGAAAAGGACGGGAGGAGATGAGAACAGTGGGGAGGGCGGTCCCAGGTGTAAGACGTGGAGCTGAGAACAGCAGATCAGAACATTAGCACATTAGCAGGCGGGAAGAAGAAGACCTGCAGGACCGAAAGCAGGGTCCGGGAGCAGCTCGCTACCCCGTCAGGGAGGGCTGCTCAAAAGCACTTAGCAGCTGGCAGGCACTAAGCAACCAGAAAGGGCAGAGCCCGGGGCCCCGTAAGGTTTTGGCTGCCACAGCGTGGAGAGGCTCTAAGAGGCCACCCCAGGGCACCCACGCAACGGGCCATTAGAGGACAAGCAGAAGGAGCTCCCTCTGGAAAGCATGGTCGTGCTCATGGAATGGCCGGGGCACCTTCGGACAAATGGCCATTAGGCGTTTCATCGCTGTGACCCTCATGGTGTCCCGACGTAAGCCCGGAGGTATAGCCTACTGCATACCTAGGCTCCGTGGTACGGCCCGTGTGCTTCTCCGGCCCACTGTCGTATGCGACCTGTGCTGACCTAAGCCCGTCGTGTGGGCGATGACCATGCATCCGTGGTTGGACGATTTCACTGGGAGCCAGAGAGTTCAGGCCTCAGAAGTGGCAGCACACTCAGGAGGCTCAGAAGTGAGTTTGGGCCCTGCTGGCCGTGGCCTGGACCTCTGGCTCTTCAGCGTTCGTGAAGGGGGCAGAGTGACCTCGTGACGGCGTCGGTATCTTCTGGAGCTGGAGAGGGGGCTGGGACTGAGGCCTGCCAAGTGCACATTAAGCCTCTCTCATCTCACATCCCTCTCTCCATTTAGCACGGATAAAATCAGTCTTCCTTCCGAGACTAGAAGCCCCAAGAGGGAAGAGACCCAGATAAGTAAACAACGATAACGCCAGCTATAATGCGGAAAATAACATCGCATTAGAAGAGTTTAAGTTACACTGAAGGTCATTTGTTTATTTGGTATGCATTTGTTTTCAGCCCCTACCACGTGACAGGCATTGTGCTTTGCATGGGATAACAAGAATAAAAACGAAGACACCCGCTAGCTCTCAGTTCCCAGGCACTTCCCCGCACGGCGCCATGGTGTGTGTTGATGCACGTGTCCTCACTTCATCCTAGAACTTCTCTGTGAGGGGATATTATCACTCCTGTTTTACAGACAATCTAGCTAAGCTTTAGACAGTCTAAGTGATTTGCCTCAAAATGCATTGCAGGTGGGTGGCAGAGCCAGGACTTGAGTCCAGGTCCATCTGACACCAAAAATTCCACCTTAAAGGAATTTACCTTCAAGCAAAAGCTGAAAACGTGTAAATAAGCAGTAACCACATAAAAGGATGAGACCTCTCATCGGGAAGGCAAGGAGCGCAGGAGCCCACAGGGGAACGCCTGGCCCAGTCCGGCGTGTGGAGAACAGCTTTCCACACAGCTCAGAAAGGTGGCATTTGACCAAGACCTCCGTCCCCAGTGAGTCTCAGATCATTCCAAAATAACTAAGTCAGCAACGATATGCACTAATTTCCTTAAATATACCAGAGGCAAGCACTTAAGGAATGATGATACCATTGGAGAACTCCAGATTGCCAACAAGACAGGATAATAGAAAAAATGTAAATCTCCGTGAACGGCTTAAACGTGTAATGGGGCACATGGTGAGCCCCCCGATGATTACCACACGCCTTGTCAGGGTGATCGATGCCACGGAATATAATTCTGCTGACATACTATCTGTCTTGTCACAAAGACAAGTTGCAGCTGTCGTCAGGTAGCTGTGGGCTGCCTGGCATTCTAAAAGGGAGAAAACGCTACTTCTCAGGAAGAGTCAGAGCGGCATTAGCTGTTGACACACAAGTAGTTCCTAAACGGAGGGCTCTCCTTCAGTACTGCTCCTGGGTTCAGACCGCTTTCCCACCCACCAGGAGGGGATAGCCTTAACAACAGAGAGTGGAAGTGGCCATCTGCCATCAGTATTGCCTGGCAGGGGGACGACGGAGCAGGGCAGAATGAGTGCCAGGCAGGACCAGCAGATGGCGTAATGTTTACATCACTGGACTTCCATGTAGTCAACCGCAGTTCGAGTCCCAGACCTGACTGCTTAAAATTCACACCAGGCGTGTGTGCGTGTGTGCCCAAGATCCCGAGAGAAAATGTAGGAGAGGGGATTGCAGCATGGCCATTCTCCCTGGGGTGATGATTTCTTGCTTTCTGTCTCTCTGGTGAATGCAATACCATATAGCAAAAATTTCTCTAAAAATATTAAAAAAAAAAAAAAAAAAACAAGGATGAACAGCAAGCTGGGTCTCAACAACTACACTTTTCATCCCAGCTCTGCTGGGATAGCAGTGTGACCTTGAGTAATTTCCTTAACCTCTCTGGATCTGTTCCTTCTCTATAAAAAGTACTTCATCTCTAATACTCTTTCCATCTCTAAATCATACACTATTCACAAGGCCAAAGTCGGGATCAGGATTAGAAGAATTGTTCACCTAAGACAGAAACTAGGAAGACCCTCGGTTCCATGCCTAGAGAGGGTCCACGTGAAGCAATCCCACCTTTCAGGAGTCTGCATCTAAAGACAAAGAATGGGTTGTTCACCATTTTCTCCCAAACCAAAAAGACTATGAAGGCAAAATGATACCCGCTCCGATTTTCAACTAGTTTCCATATCCTTCAACAGTAAGTGAATTTTTAAAAGCTTAACTTGATTTTTTACATGGAATCACTGTATATCACTAGAGCATGCCACATGAATATTACGTGAAAATATAACGTGCTCACCACAGGGCCCGGCAGGTAGGGCTGCTCAAGAACTGTTACTCCTCCCACTTTCTCTAAGGGTATTAGGTGTCTGAATCTCAGCTACCTGACTAGATTTGTCCTTTCTAAGAAAAGATTCTCTAATTCCTGGCTAAAATTATGGCAGGAGGGACCAGTAGATGGTGTGGTGGTTAAGGTGCTGGGCTCCTATATGGCAAACAGTGGTTCAAGTCCGGGACCTGGCAGCTTGCTTTCTCACTTTCCCTCTCTCTCTCTTTCTGTCTCTCTCTGGTGAGTGAATGTACTCTATTGCAAATGAAAAGAAATAAAATTAAATAAAAATAATTATTTTAAAATAAATAAAACATTATTGCTGGAGATACACAGAAATTGCTCCTGACAGAGACCTCCACTCAGTTAAAGAGACCAACGTTGCTGATGACTCTGATGCTGGTGCCAACGTTAGTCTCCTGCAAAGCACCCTGCCTTCCCCAGTCCCCCAAATAGCACTTCACATCCCTTCCTGAGTTCTAAAAATTTTAATAAATAGAACCAAGAATAACTCACAAGGAATCCCCCATATTCCCATTATTACTCAGAGGCTAAGTTGGAGGCCATGGGAAAATCCCTCTACAGGGAATCCAGGAGAGTGGAAAATGCATTTGCCTCCTTCATGAAAAACAATCCATCCAAAAAATCATGGAAGAAATAAATGAACAAACCAATGAAAAGCCAATCATAGTTAGCCCAGGGAGAAAAGGTCCAGGCAATGGAAGCCCTTAGGTGACCATATAGAAACAGTGAAGATGATAAGGTGCTCCTTCCAAACTCCGGATTTCTAAATGTATGGCCTTTGTAGCTAAGGATCGGGAGGCTCAGGGTAAAGCCCTGACCATTTTAGGAGAAAAGCGTGGGCTAACTCGCTGTGGCTCGCACAGTGGAGGGAGTTGTCCTAAGGGAGACAATGTCCTCGGGGTGATCACTCAGCTGAAAAACCACCTGGCCCAATGCAAGCAGTGTCAGCACCAGACGGGGAGGAGTGAGGGGCGGGCAGCGCTTAAGTACAGCGGCTCCCCGGAGAAGTGCTGCCAGCAGTATTTCTGAGCTATTCATTGATTAGGTTTCATTTAAATTGTTAAAGCCTCTAGGGTTAACTATCTAAAAGATAGTGCTCTGAGATGATAATGCACAGAAAAGTGTTTATTATCAACTTTGTCCTGCTTTGGCTTAATCATTGAAGCACTTGTGGAGCAGTCACTATGTTCCTGCCCCTCCAGAAAGCGATTTGAGAGAAAACAAAACAAAACTGGCAAGCATTTCACAGAAGCCAGATCTATTTCCAATGGGCAAGTGAATCAAATGAAAAAATGGCTTCTCAATTATATCCCTGAGATGCACAATATATCCAATCAATCAATGAGCATTTAGCTCCGAGCAGGGAGAGGCAGCTCATCCTGAGCACTCCCTGCGTCTCAGGTTGGAGCTAAGCGCTATGCCAATGTTATTTCACTGAATCTTTATAACTTTCTTGCAAGGTAAGCATTATTATCCCAATTTCCAAATGTGAAAACATGCCAAGTTAATCAGAGAAAGAGTCAGGATTCCAATTCAAGTCTCCTAGTACGGGTTGAATGGTGTTCCCCAAAGTGTTGTATGTTGCAGTCCTAACCTTCAACATCTCAGATTGTAACCTTATTTAATAATAAGGTCTTTGTAGATATAATCGGTGAGGTTAAGATGAGGTGGCACAGGAGCAGAATGGGACTTTACTTCTCTAAAGGAGGAGTGTGATAAGGCCAGTGTATTGGTCAGCGTTCTCCGGAAAAACGGATAAATACATGTACATGTAAGTGAAGGGATTTATTATAGATATTAGCTCAGAGGATTGTAAGGCAGACAAGCCCCACCTGAGGCTGTTGCAGGCTGGAAAAGCAATAGAAAGCCTCTGAAGCAGGGAGGCTGGAACAGTTCCAGTTCAAGGCCTGAAAGGGGCCCTTGGGAGGCCACATGCCTGAGCATCCTCTAGTGGCTGCTGGTAGGAACCCAGAGTGCAAAGGTCAGAGAACTTGAAGTCCATCTGGCTGGAGAGGTACAGGGGCAAAGAGCCAGTAGAAACAAATGCAGCAAGGATGGAGTGGAGGAACAAGGGTAGAGAAGGCGATGTCAGAGTAGAACATACAGCCTGTTCTGGAAGGAAGGGATGGGAGGGAGATGAAGACAAAACCTTGCTCTTCTGCTCTTCCCACTCTTCCAGCTGATTGGATGGTGCTTGCCCAAACTGAAGGTGGAGCTCCCTCTTTCAGCCCACTGACATGCATACCAAGCTTGCGTGACAGCACTCTCATATATACACCTGGAAACAAACTTTACCAGCCTTTCAGGTACCCTTCAACCCAGAGACGTAGAGAGCCAAAATGAAATTCCTTTCTGCTCTTTGAGGAAGTCTTATTCTGATTTTTGATCCACCATCTTCAGCATGGCCAAAAGCAATACTTAGCAGGGATACCGAGATCACCAAATTAAAGTCCCAGAGAAAAAGCTATAGCTATGTTTAATCAGATGAGGCAAAGGAATGGATATGCTACGGTGTTAAATTTAATTTCTGAAAGGTTACGTTTTGACAATTCTTTTCTCTAATATATTGTGTTTGGACTATTCTAGCAAGGCTTGAACACTTTCCCCATTCACATACTTGCCCACTTTAAGTCCTAGTTAAACCCTAGAACATCATAATACCCAACAAATCCACCAGGGATGAAGCACACATGGTTTTCAATACACGGTGAACTTGAGATTTGCCTTTGACTATATTCCTGGACTAGCCAGCAGACTGTAGGTCTCTGCTTCTATAGTTACCAAGTAAGAACAGTTATTTTTGAAATCACAAAGTTGCCGGAGCTATGAAAGCAAATTGCGACTCTCAGTGAAGATCTTTTTACTACCATTCTGTATTGAATTCAGGCACGCCGACTTGGTTTCTTAAATAAAATCTAAGTACATACTAGGAGCAGGAATAGCATCCAGCTGATTTCATAGACCAGTTAACTCAGACTTTAAAACATTCTTCTAGGGGCCAGCAGGTGGTGTGGTGGTTAAGGACGCTGGACTCCCACATGGCCAACTGCGGTTTGAGTCCCAGACCTGGCTGCTTTCTCTCTCTCTCTCTCTCTCTCTCTCTCTCTCTCTCTCTCTCTCTCTCTCTCTCTCTCTTGCTCTCACTCTGTCCCTCTCTGGTCAAATTAAAATAAATAAAGTTAAATAAAATAATTCTTTAAAAAAATATTCTTCTAGTAATCGAATGTGAAAAAAAATGCTCACATTTAGGTTAACCTAAGACAAAAAACAAATTCTTATGTACAAATATTTCTCTATTAAAACCAAAATGGCCATTAAAATTAAGAATGAAGGAGTCCCTTATAACATCTGCCTTGCTCCAAACTAATAACTTTATCTTACAGTATTTCTTGTGACATTTATAGTAGTCCTTAGAAAAAGTACATATCCTGGGGCCAGCAGGTAGAGTGGTGGCTGAGGCAACAGACTCCCTGTGGCCAATAGCATTTCGAGTCCTGGACCTGGCAGCTTGAAAATCACACCAGATGTGTGTGTACATGCCCAAAATCCAGAGGAGCATTCAGGGGGAGAAAGGATTGTGGCATGGCCATCCTTCTGGGTGGGAGAGGTGGTGATTTCTCACTTTCCCTTTCTCTGACTCTCTCTGGCAAAGTTTATGCACCTATGGCAAAAACCTAAAAGAAAAAAAAAATATGGCAAGGTCTGGCCTGTAAAATGTTTCTCTTTTGCCAAAAAGTGCTTGCTGAAGCTAAATGTGATTGTAAAATTTGGGAACAGGTTTAGTTCAGTTCAATTTGACTGAGTTAATGTCCATCATAGTTACAATGCTTTGGTTTTCTAATTGTTTGCTTCTCAGCTCAGGCTGAAGTTAATCCGGTTTCGCTTCTGCTCCTATTGCGAAAAGGCAATCCACAGATTATTGTGACCTCAACAGCATCGCAACTGAGGCAGAGGAAGGAGTCCCTTCTATATGAGCATCGACCCAGGAGGTGTGCAGGCTACTGTGACACCCAGGTGGGGACGCTGCTTGGCTGGAAGTGAAGGTGCTTAGGGTCTGTACAAAGTAAACAAACCTTCATCAGTCCCCATTAAGCCAATATTTTGTCTCTTTTAAATAACAGCCCTGAGTCACTTAGTCAACACTGTCTACGTTGTGATTGAGGTTAATTACCATAACATTTAGATGTTTGGGTTTGGATTTGATTTGAGTAAAACAAATTTGGGGCAGCCCAGACTGATGTAAATGAATAATTGGGTAGTGTGCCAACTCCATTTCAAACAGGTATTTATATGCTAACTTTACCTATTGATAGATAAACATGGGCATGGGTACTTACCTATATTTAATGATAGAACATTGTCAATAGTCTCAACAAGCCAATTGCAGTAATAAAAAGCAGCCTCTGTGATAAGGCTAATACCAAAATGTATTTCAAAGCCAAATCAAAATGAAAGTGACAAATTATAAAATTCATTCTACTGGCCCATCTGAATACAAATGTCAACAAGCAATCCAAGAAATTTCTATCCCTAGACTGTTAGAACCAAAATGAATCAGCAAACTCACTCCCTTCTTCATGTGGTTGAGAAAACCAAAGCACGGAGGCACTGAATCATCTGCACCCTCGCAGCTTCTTCACAATAGATCAGTTAAAGAGGGAGATAACGTTCCTTGCCATTTTTCTGTGGCTGACTGTGCACAAGTTCTAGGAACAAAAATTGAAAGTGACTGCATTTTAAAGAATATACTTTACTTGATATTAAATGAGTCTGATCACTGAAACTCAGCTTACTGCAGTTTACGCTACTTTTGGTGGGAAATAGAACCAGTGGCCGGTCAGGGAAATGAATTAACCAGCACCTCCTTTTCTCCCTTAAAGCCAATTATATTTCTCATTGGACAAGTAGAAGAGTGGGGGGGGGGGGGAACTGGTCTAAATTAAATGTCCTGATATTAAAACTGTCATATACTTTTAAATTAAGAATCTTGAAAATATACAAAATGTAAAGCAGAAAAAAGGAAGACCCTAAAAGGTAATAGAATGTCCACAATCTGATATAAAACTTCTCAAATTTTTTTTTTTTTTAGATTTTTGCAATAGGGTATGCGCACTCACCTGAGAGAGACAGACAGATGAAGAGAGAGAGAAAGTGAGAAATAACCCCCCGCCCCCGTCCCCAGGGTGGATGGCCACACTGCAATCCCTACTCCATTCTCCTCTTGGGATTTTGGGCATACGTAAGTACACATGCCTGGAGTGTCTTTCAAGTTGCCGGGTCTGGTAACTGAACCAGAGTCACACATGTAGGATCCGGCACCTTAACCTCCATGCCATTTGCTGGTCCCCAAGACTTCTCAGATGTTTTAAGCAAAGTGTCATTAATAAAGTTTATGGCTCTTATTTCTATTTTAAATATACATTGAAAGCATGTTTAGAAGTATTTTTCTAAGCAAGTAAATCCAAGTATTACATGTTTTTATCTGTTAATATAGATTCCCCAAAGAATAGGAAAACACTCGGTAGGAAATACACTTGTACATCCATGTCTATTGCAGCATTATTCACAATTGTAAGGACATAAAATCAACCTAAGTGCCAAAAAACTGATGATTGGCTAAAAAACTGGAACGTATATACTATGGAACATTTCTCAGCCATAAGAAACAATGAGACCCTATTGTTTGATCCAAAGTGGATGACTATAAAGGACTTAATATTGAGTGAAGATTTTGAAAGAGACACACTGTATATCCCCACTTAATATGTATTGAATATTTGCACTTTATGGAAGAAATGGAAAGATCTAAAGATATGATAGTAGAAAGGATAAATGTAGATACCAAAGACTGTAAGGGAGAGGACTGGGTGGCAGAGGGTAGGGCAGGAGGGGCAAAGGGAAGAAACATTTAACAGATAAAAGAATGTAAAGTTTTCTGCCAGTAAAAAAAAATCTGTAATTTTTGTTTTTAAAAAATATTTTATTAATGGGACTGACCAGTGGTGTGGTGGTTGCGGGTGTTAGACTCCCACATTGCTGACTGCAGTTCAAGTCCTAGACCTGGAGGCTTGTTTCTCACTTTCCCTCTCTCTCTCTGTCTCTCTCTCACTCTGACTCTCTCTGGTCAAATTAAAATAAATAAATAAATAAATAAATAAATAAATAAATAAAGTTAAATAATTCTTTTATATATATGTGTATATATATATATATATATACACATAATATATATATATTATTTATTTATTATTATTGTTATTATTTTAATTTGACCAGAAGAGACAGGGAAGGGGAGTGAGAAAGCCAGCCACCAGGTCCAGGATCCAAACCATGGTCAGCCATGTGTGAGTCCACCATCTTTAACTACCAAGATACCTGTCAGCCCCTGTAAGTTTTGCTTTTAAAAAATATACAAAATAAATATATTTTTTGGGGGGGCAGAGGTTTTTGTTATAGGGCATGTGAGCTCGCCAGAAAGACAGAGACAGAGAGACAGAAAGAGAGAAATCATCCCCTGGGGCGATGGCCACACCGCAATCCCTTCTCCTCCATTCTCCTCTCGGGATCTTGGGCACGCACGCAAACACACCCAGCGTGAGTTTAAGCCACCGAGTCCCAGCCTCCAACCATGGTCGACTACATGGGAGTCTGGCAACACAGCCATTATGCCAACTGTTGGTACCAGAAAATAAATAAATATTTTAAAAAGTATGTAAAATCGGAAGCTTTAAGGACAGTATGCTAAGTGAAATAAGCCAGTCTCAAAAAACTCAAATACTGTGTTTCTACTTTTATTACATATCTAAACTAGTCAATTCACAGAGACAGAAAGTAAGATAATGAATATTAGAAAATAAGGGGAAGAGAAATGAGTTGTTCAAAAAAGCTCCAGTTTTGTAAGGTGAAAAAAGTTCTGGGAGTTCTGAGCAGCCCCATTCAGGGGTGAGGACCACCGAAGACCTGCCTAGACTTCACCTTCCTGCCCCAGATGTAGCCAGGAGCCAGGTTAGACACCCCACTTATTCCATCTCTCTCCAGCTCTCTCTATATTCTTAATTTTTTTTTAACTTTTAAACTCCTTAGCTCTCTGCCGCTCTTTTGTCTTGCTAATTTTTACCTTCCCCTCTACCCTGTAGGACAAGCCAATCAGCAGCCGTCTATATTTGAGTTCTGAGCATCAGCACTGTGCGGTTTCCAATTTTTGCTCAAAAAATATTTTTTTCTTTATTATTTTTGTCTTTTCTTCCTTTTTTTCTTTTTTCTTTTCTTTTTACCTTTCTCATTTTTCTGCTCAGACTCCACACACTGGTTTTCTAGACAGGTCTCAGGGCTCAGTAGCCAAATATCCAAGTACTTTTAGGCTCAGATTAATCCTCAGTTTCCATTGAATCTGCTGCACAATGGGAGAAAAACGGTAGTGTTTAGAGATTGCAGGTCGCCTCCTCCTGCATGCCTCTAAATCCTCAGATTTAACTCCAAAAACTAGAGAAAAACAAACATAATCCATCAGATGACCAGAAACCACCGCAGAGGGATAATAAATATAAGAAACCAAGAAAATATCTCTCCCCTAAGGGAAAAGAGAGACTACTTTATAGTATACTCACTTCACTCACCGAGGTTTACGTGTAAAGTCAGACATGTGTTCATAGAGATGTATGTGTCAGCTGTGTTTGCTATTGAAAGGTTTTAAATTAAGATCTTTAGTGAATCAATAAAATGTGAAAAAGAAAAGGCACGGAAAACAACTGTAGATACCAGAGACAGTGTGGGAGGAGGGGGTAGGGAATGGCAGAGAATGAGAGGTAGGGAATTGAGGGGGAAGGCAAAATAGATAAAAAACAAGAAACAGAAAATGATCTGTTGACAATAACATGTATGGTATTATCCTTGATTGAGCCAGTATACGATGTAATATGGATGTAAAGTCTCATTTTGTATAGTGTATTGATGTACAGTGAATGAATGTAAATAAATAAACTTAAGTAATAATCATAATAGAAAGAGTTCTGGAGATGGGTGATGGTTTTGGGTGTATAACAATATGAAGGTATTAGATCATCAGGAATGTCATGTTTTTCTATGCAAAATTGTATCGTGACTTTCCTGAGGACACAGTATTTAATGCCAAAGAACTGCAAACTTAAGAATGGTAAGGGGCCAGCAAGTGGTATGGTAGCTAAGGTGCTGGACTCCCACATAGTTGACCACAGTTCAAAAACCATACCAGCAAATGTGTGTGTGTGTGTGTGTGTGTGTGTGTGTGTGTGTGTCCAAAACTCCAAAAGGAGAATAAAGGAGAGAGAATTGCAGTGTAGCCATCTCCTCTCGGGAGTGATTTCTCAATTTCCTCTTTCTATATCTCTGTCTCTCTTCTCTCCAGTAAGCACATACACACCCTATGACAAAAACCTGAAGAAAAGAATGGTAAATTTTATGTTTGTCGTGATTTTAAAAATGGAAAACAAATAGCTTCAGGTTAGTAAGTACAAAAACAAGTTAAAATTCTGAAGGTTAGATCTTCTTTATCCCCTTAGCTTTATACCCTTTTATGGCATACAAAGTTTGTATAGAGTCTTATGAATATTAAATATGTGGATGCCATCATGGTAGGGCAGAAGGAGACGCTTTGTGTCTTTCTGGTGAAGAGGTTGTTTCTGTAACATTTCCGGTGTGGTTCGGAAAAGTGGTTTAGCACAGAGTTCTTTCATGAAGTCAAGCTTCCCATGCATATGATCGCAGCAGCTGGCCTCCAGAGAGCAAATATTAGAGCAAACTGTATTAAATCCTCATCTCATTTTGACTAAGCTAAACAGAAACTTCCAGAATATCATAACCTAACTCTCACTGTCCTCTGCTCCTCAGGATGTGGTGTCTAAGAACCCAGCCAGGCCCGACACCCAGAAAACTTCTTTCATACATTTTTCAATTATTGAAGGGCACAAGTGCCTACCAGAGAGAGAGACAAAAAAAAAAAAAAAAAAAAAAAAAAAGAAAGAAAAATCCTCCAATGGGATGTGGTCATAATGTCATAATGTAATCCATCTCTATCGCTCTATTCTTTCTGAATCTGGGGCATGCACACATGTGCCTGGTGTGTGTTCCAAGTCACCAGGGCTAGGACTTGAATCATCAGCCATGTGGGATCTGACTCACCTTAACCAGTGGGCTATGGGGCCTCCCCAAGACATGCACCTTCAAGGAGCTGGTGTACGAGACGGTGAGAGTGCCGGGCTGTGCTCACCACTCAGACTCCCTGTACACATACCCAGTGGCCACCGAATGTCACTGTGGCAAGTGTGACAGCGACAGTACTGACTGCACCGTGCGAGGCCTGGGGCCCAGCTACTGCTCCTTCAGTGAAACAAAAGAGTAAGGAACAGCGGACATCCTAGGCCACTTCTCGTCCTGAAGGACCAAGATATCTGAAAAGTCTGTGTGTGCTGCGTGCCCAGGCTGCCATCTGCTGGGCCAGGGATCCCCAGACCTCACTGACCTCTGTCCACTGGCTGAGAGGGATCTCCAGGAACCGGGAGTGCTGGGGCCAGGGCCTCGCCACTACTCAGCCCTGTATTCCTAGGTCTGGGCTCTGGAAGTGTCATTCGACTTGAATTCACGACCTGCACATATCTCCCTGCTGTTAATGGACCTAGAGGCCCCTAGAGTACCCCCTTGGTTCCAGAGATGAGAAAGCCTGAGCATGCAAACTCAGGAAAAGGAGATCTCAAGAGGATTGTGTGAGAAGGCCAGATGGAACACAGCCTCCTGGTAGATCACGGGTCCTGCAAGAGCAGGGCAGTGTTTCTTCGCCATCGCAGACCTCTCTGCCTCATTGTTTCATTTTGGGACAGTCAGGAAGTGCAACCAAGCCACCATCACTCCGGATCCTTACAGTGGTGGCCTCAGTCCCACTTTGTCTGTGTCTTTCTGGTGAAGAGGTTGTTGGTGACCTGTGAGGGTGGGAGGGTGGTAAGCCAGGAAGCAGTGCCACCATTCACGATTCATACAGCCTTAAATGTGTCTTCATGATTTCCACTTCAGATCTGAATTGAGAGCTAAGGTGTGAGATGTCAATGTGGATCTGTGGTGACTCAACTGCAAAACCAATGAGTCTTTTTCTGAGTCCTTGGCCTGTGCATACCCCACTCCTTAGATAAACTTGATTAAGAACTCCCAGCCCTCCATGAACCCCCCTCTCACGCAGTAAGATTCCCGTGTGCTGCTAAGCCATCTGGATACGAATGTTGCTTCCCAGGTGGGACGGAGACCTTGAGGTCCCCGCGAGAGCACTTCCGGCCACCCAACAGGCTACATCTGACTTCCTGGCCAATTACCTTTCCAGAGAAATAGTTCTCCCAAGTCAGGGTGGAAGGCTGGGGCACAGCTGCATTTTCTGGGCTTTCTCTACGTCTGCTTTGTCACTTGACTGCTTCTCCAAGCCTATGCTATCTTTCAAGACGATACACATCGAAGATGCTTTGTGACTGACATTGCTTTTAAAGACAGGAACTTGCTTTTATCTCCACTTTAAAACATACTTCAAGGTGAAAAATGTTACCTACGAAAGACACAACTTCAGATCTCTGCACAGTCTCAAACCACTTGAACATACAATTATATTTTCATAACATGTGTGAGGTCATCATTAGAAATCTATTTTTAAAAGCTTCCATAAATATGATCTATGCTCATTATTCACTTGGAAATACCCACTACAATTCTGCTGGGCTTCAGAGATCGCCTTTCCCTCTCTAACACGTAACTACCCAAAATGGCTTCAATGAAACTTTCTGTCATTTCTTGAAGTCATCACTTTCTTATTTTATGCATGTTGCTTCCCACCCCTAGTCTACATTAAAACTGATTTATTTTCAAGAAGCCCTCAGCATATCTTCTTTGCCTACAGCTCAGACTCAACAGGAAGTCTTCCTTATAACCTTTGGAATCTAGTTAAGCACTAAAGCTAATATACTTTCCGGCACATGGATATCAAGGATTCTTTTTTCAAATGACTTTTTTCTCCCATTCAATTTGAAATTCTCAAATTGGATAGATATTAAATCAGTAGGCCTCTCATAAGAATCATCTCCCTTGTCCTTCAAGAACAAATAAGATTATATTTTCGATGGTCTATAGATATAAGGACAAAATGAAATTTAAGTAGAATCAGGGAGCAGAGAGAGGATGGAAGGACGTAAGTTCACTGTTGCCATTTCCCGGATGTTAACACTGACACCCCGGCCAGATGGTGGCGCAGCAGTGACTCAGACGCTCTGCAGTGCTGGACTGAGGTGGGAAAGTCATGAGCTCACATCCAAAGGCTCCAGTACATAACAGACACTTCCATGGCTGTGATCTGCGTTCGCTGAGGCTGGGAGTGAATCACAGCAATAAAACTCTGTGGGGATATGCTCGCTCTCTTTCTCTCATTTTTTTTAAGAGGTTTTTGCTATAGGGCGAGTGCACTCGCCAGACAGAGAGAGACAGAGAGACAGAAAGTGAGAAATCACCCCCAGGGGAGATGGCCACGCCACAATCCCTTCTCCTCCATTCTCCTCTCGGGATCTTGGGCATGCACGCACATGCGCCCGGTGTGAGTTTTAAGCCACTGGGTCCAGGACGCGAACCGCGGTCAACTACATGGGAATCCAGCGACATAGCCATTACACTAACTGCTGGTCCCCTTTCTCTCTCTCATTGAAGAAATAAAGAAATGAACTGAGGGAAAAAAAAAAAAAAGAAAAGCAGCACAGAAAATCAAGATCACATAGGCTGTAATAGATCAGAATTAGAACTCTGGACTGCTTACTTTCAGCTTGTCTTTGGACTCTCACCATGTCATGAAAATGCTTTGCCCACCAGACTCGTTCACTTGAATATGGCTGTCTGTGAAGTGCAGGCTCTCACGTACAACTGTATTTTCCAATATAGTTTTATGCCAAAAGTTGGCTGTGACTCTAGTGTTCAAAATGATAGTGGCTTTCCAGATGCAGGGGTTTTGTCTGCATCATTTAGTTCTGAGGAAACTCTTGGCACTTAGTAGGTACTGTTAGTGGAGTAATTTACTTGGATAGACTCAATCTAAACTGACCCTGAAATTCCCACCCAGTTTTGTCTTCTGGAAACATCTCAGACAAGATTAATCTCTTTTCTGCTTGAACCCCATTCAAGTAAAGACATTAAATATTCCTTTGCTTTTGACCTGAAGATTAGCAGTTCATTCTTTGTTCTCTGAATAATCCGATTTCCAGACTGATTATTCCACAACCCAAATAAATACTCTGTCGTGTGTTAAGGGCTTATGTAAAATATGGGGGGGGGGGGGTCATAAAGGAAAGAATGGACTCAGACTCAAGACATGGAAGAGCTACAGACAATCTTTTCATAGAAAGTCACTAAAGCTGAAGATGCCTTACGATTCCGCCCCGAGCATGGTCCAGTGCCTGTCACACACTCGGCTCTGGGACCATGCCTAAATGTCTGGACCAGAAGACCATCTTAACTGCTCTCTGCACCACCAGCCTGGGTGCTAAGCCTGTGGTCAGATAACATTCCTTTCCACATGAACTTCAATTACTTTTACATAGCAAAGTTTGAACCTGCTAAAGCAGTGTTTTCATCTTTTCAAAGAAAGGCATTCTTTTTTTTTTTTACACTCAGTGTTACTACCTGCCAGAGTCATTCAGATTCCCCAATTTAGATCTTATATACTTTTTTTTTCCTTCGATTACTTTTCACACCAAAAAACAGAAAAAAAAATATTTAAGGTAAGATCTTAAAATGATGAGGCCAAATTTTTAAGTACTATACTGTGGAAGTACCAATATTTTACTAATAAGAACACAGAAACTGTTTATTATACCAGGAGCTACCCAGAGAGGTATCCAGTGAGTACTGGTCTGAGAAAACCTGAGTGGCTGACAGTTAAGATGGAGATAATTCAGAGCAGAATTCAGATCTGAATCCAGTTCCCAGCCTGGCTCCTTTCTGTGTGTATTCATGCCAGCTGTAACCTCTCTGACCTCAGGTCCTCATTTTTTAAGTAAGGATAATATTTATCACTATGTCTCAGGATATATATATATATATATATATATATATATATATATATATATCTCCATCAGTCATGTACTACTTATTTATTGATACATTCAATTCTTATACAGTCCTTTGAAGTTGGTATTACTAATAGCTTCATTTACAGGAGAAGAAATAGAAGTTCTGAGAGGTTCAATACCTTGCACAAGGTCAGAGAGTAGAGCAGCATAAAATGCAACACCCCCTCCCAGAAGGTTCCCAGTTGAAGACCAGAGATCAACCTGGGCACACACTTGCCCATGACCCATGGCTGGCTGAAGACTGGAGGTGGACACATCTGCTGGAGGTACTCACTCTCTTCTCTCTTTCTCTCTCTCATAAAATAAATGAATAAACTTAAAACAATTAAATTGCACAAGTCATATAGTGACTGAGTGTCCAGGTGAGATTTAACTCAGGCAATCAGCTCTAGACTTTCTGATTACAGCCAATACACCATCCTGCCTGGATTTGCAAAACCATATTATTCTTTCGCTATTGTTATCACTGCCATCAGCAGCAGAGGGGAAAAAAATACCAAAAATAAAAAGAGTAGACTGGCTAGAAGGAGGCCTGGGGTCCACTTATAACCCTCCCTGACCAGCTCCGTGACCATGGGCCAGTGGTTTGATCTCTATTGGCCCAGAATCCTTATCTCTAAGATGAGAGTGTCTAGCTAGGACTCCGAATTCTTGCTTAGAGATGCCAAAAGAGTCACGCAATGAGTGAAGCAGATGAAGATACAGTCATGACAGGGGAACGCTTTGCCCCCATCTGTGGTACAGAAATCACAGGAGCATGCGGAGGCACTGAGTGAAGCAGTGGCTACGGTTAGCTGACCTTTCTCTCCTCTTTCCAGCCCTCACACTTCCTGAGTCTCTGTCTACCCTCGCCACATCAGGTCCCAGTGAAAGTCGTTAGTATGAAAGTAGACATCCAGAGGAAGAGCCAGGGGGAGGCCAGCCCCCAGCCTGTCCTTGAGCCTGTTGAGTTTTCCAGCAGCCTGACCATGACCTTCTGGGCAGCTCAGAACAAGCACACCAAAGGCTCTTTAGACCCAAGGCTGGAAATGCACAGTGCTCCGAAAGCAGTCATAACTTCCCAATCCACTTAATCCCATAATCCCTGCCTCCCGGCATGGCAGGGGCCCACACAGAAGGCCTGCCTCTGCTCTGCCCAGTAGCCTCAGCCAGGCCTGAGTGTAGTCACAGCCCTGCTGGTCCACTCTTGAGGCCTCCGCTCCAAAGTGCTTGTTCCCTGAGCTCCCTACATTCAGAGGAAATGTTCCTGTGCGTAGCTGGAGCTTGCTAATATGTAAGTGATGAATTCCAAAGTACATTTGGTATCTGGACACATGTCAAATGTATTCCTGATGCACCAGATATGAAATATAAATGAGGTAAGTTAAAAAAAAATAATAATGGCCAAAAGCAAGCAAGCCAGCTACTCTGAATCTAGTGCTGCTTCTCTCAGATCAGGCATTCTAGAAAGGAAAGTGGGATTCCCGCTGCATTCTAGAATGTTAGTCTCTCCCTGCCCTCTCTGTTGCCATCGGGCCTATGACGGCAGGAAAGGACAGGGAGCACAGGCTTGAGGTCCTCTGGAAAGCTTCATTTCAGGCGTTGCTCCATCTCGAGTAGCTCTACGACCTTAGGCAAGTCATTTGACTTCTCTGACCCAGAATTAATCCTCATCTGTAAAATGGAAACGTCTGGAGGTCACGAACTCATGCACAGAGAGGTTGAGACGGTAACAGAAAGAGAAGAACAGATTAAGGAGTCTTCTTTCAATAGAAAAAAACCACTTTGTTGGCATATTTAAAATATAGTCATATCCTCCACGTTTATAGAGAAATATGCTCTATTTAATGTTTTAATAAAATTTGATTTTAGGACATTTTATTGTGTACAGAAAAGTTGTGAAAATAGTCAAGTCCCTATAGGCCCCACACCCAGTTTTCCCTCCTGTTGACATTTTAATTAGTACTGTACACTTATCATATAACAGCACTTTGTCTTTAAATACGCAGTCTTCTCAGCCCGTCTACAGTTTTGAGCAGAGGGAACTATTTCTCCACCAAAGAAGAACACGGTTCCGACTCAGAGACCATGGGGAGTGGAGGGGACACCAGTCTGCATTAACAGACACCAGTCCTGGCTAATACAGAGAGCCACAACTAGATTCAGCAGACGGCCACCACACGGAATTGTAGATCCTGTGACTCGATTCTAGATCTCTGGAGGGGGTGTGGGTGGATTTTGTTTTTGTTTTTGTTTTTCAGAGAATCCAGAACTCTAGTTTTTTTTAATGAGATATACCCATTTTTTTAAAGTATGACTCTTTCATTTGTTTGTTTCTTTCT
This sequence comes from Tupaia tana, assembly GCA_026018925.1. Lineage (NCBI taxonomy): Eukaryota > Metazoa > Chordata > Mammalia > Scandentia > Tupaiidae > Tupaia > Tupaia tana. Next base: position 4,152,122 of record JAKSZU010000012.1, on the reverse strand, counting down.
CAAAAGTACTACCAAAGCCAAACAAAATAGATGTGTTCCTTGGCACTGCACTTCCATCTTGTGATCTCCAGCTATATTAGCTGTGCTGGGCTAAAGCCATGGTGGCAGCTGAGCTGGTTTGTTCCAGCTCAAAGGAGAGCATCTGTTTCCTCGCCTTTTCAGCTTCCAGGGGCCACTTGGCTTCCTCGGCCAGTGGAATCAAAGCACGTCACTCTGGTCTCTGCTTCCGCCAATGTGTGCCTTCACTTCTGACCTGAGCCCCTCGCATTGCTCTGGTCAGAATTGTCCTGATCAGGCCCCACCTAGATGATCCAGAAAAATCTCTCCAGCTTAAGATCTTAATCACAATCACATCTGCAAATTTCTCTTTTGCCGTATAAGGTAACCCTCAGAGGTTCCAGAAAATTAGCGTGTGGACGTATGTTGGAGTCATTATTCGGCCTCACATTAGGTTCAGAAGCTAAGGTCCCTCTGGCATGCACTGAATACATTAAGAGATTCTCTTCAGCTCAACCATACGAGCCTCTCTTACAATTCCATCTTTTCCTGCTGTCAAAGAAGCCACTTTGGCAAGTATCTGTGGGGCCGCTGCCAAGTGCCCCGGAGTGTAATGGGAAAGAGGGGAGAGGTGAATATAAAAGAACAAATGTTCTCTCCCATTCCAAAGGTTGCTGATGTCCATGGGAAAGGACAAAATTTTACAGGCGTTTCAATGCTCTAAGAACTCATTTCGATGAAAAGATTTTCATTAGATCTAGCAGGGCAGGGGTGGATGAAGTGGAATACACAGAATACTGCACATGTATTTATCCTACGGTCCATTTGCTGACCCTCTGCAGAACGCTCACCGTCACCTTCCCACCCCACGGAGGAGACAGACAGTGAAAAAGCAGGTCCAGCAGGTTATGAGAAAGGTCAACGTCTCTAAAATGAAACGTTTGAATGTGGCTTGGCCAAGACTATAGCCACAAAATCTTTGTCAGGCATCTTTTCTCTGAAACTCTGAGTAGGTAATTTTTGGAGTACCTGTCGATGATGTACGTAAGTCGATAACCCTACCCCTTTTCTCAGGGAAATACAGCTTCTAACATACTGAAATGCACTCTTGGCATCTGTCACTACTGACTACATTTGACTGTACTGTAGAAGGCATCTGATGCATGGAGTTCCATGCCTGGGCGTTTGGAATTGAAGCCATAAGGCAAGTTAGCTGAAGCTGCTGACATACAAATGCGGACTGAAACATCCCAACATTCCCCAACACGGACTGGGGGAGTATAAAGAATCACCCCACATCAGGTCAAAGTGAGCAAGCCACTGAATAGTCACACCCAGAGAGGATAAGGTGGTACCCAGAGAGGTCTCCTGGCTTCCATTCTACTGGGCTGTTGGAAAAATGATGACGTATTTTTTATGCAAAAGTGCTAAGGTCAATATTTCCAACATTTATAATCACCTCCTGAGATTTTTTTACTGCGTTATTGCTCCTGAAATCCAAGAACCAGCACTGTTTCTTCAAAGTAAATTACCCGACTTCCCTTCGGTAAGACCAAGTTGGCTTCCGTTACTTCAAACCAAAAAAGTATTACAGTCCCCTGAGCTCTCTCCGAGAGCTTCCCTTCAAGGTTCCACCCACTGCTATCTCCGCTAAAAATGTTTCCTACTATTACTGCATTTGGAGCCCTGTCTTTTAGGAACTATTTCAGAAGGATTTTTCACCTGGTGTCTGTAAGACTTGAGAACAGAGAACACCTTGGGCAACACAATTCACACATCAGTGTAGTAGAAGTGAAATGTTTGGCCTAATTTCTCAAAATAAAGTCATTTTTATGGAGGGTTAATTTTTGTGTGTCCCAGTTGCTGAGTGCTTTGATGTGAACCTTGAAAGTCTGTGGGAATTTTAGCCTCGCCCTGGGCACTAACCAAATTCCAGTTTGACTCATGTACTTGTTTGGTGCTTTCAGTTGCTAAACATGGTCTGAAAGGACACCTAGAGAGCTGCTCAATGTGTTGCCATTTAGACAATGCTTTTGCCCACAGTGCCTCATCCATATCTACAACTGTCCAGTGGGAAAGACAGGATAAGACTCCATATTCCCATTTCACAGATCCCAGAGGAGTTCAGTGATTTGGACTGGGAAGTTGGCACTTGCCCTGAAGAATTAGTAATCTTAATATGCAAATTATCCTGCATAGACACTGACACATAATGCTTCGGGGGAGACAAGTCGATCTCATCTCACACAGAATCCTCAATCCACTGCAACCCTCAATCCACCTGCAACAGTGGCTGCCTGCAACCATAGGGAGAAGGGTTCTGAGTGCTCCTCCCATGGGAAAGAGGCTGCAACTGAGTAGCATGTCTCTGACAGCTAAGGAGGAGGAGAGTGGCAGAACAGGCCTATTTCCATGTTTAAAAAGAAAGAAAGAAAAGTGGATTGGTAGGTGACCTAATAGTTAAGGTGCTGGAACTCCCACATGGCCAACTATGGTTCAAGTCCCAGACCTGGTGGCTTGAAAATCATACCAGGCATGTATGGCTGTGTGCCAAAATCCCAGGAGGAGAAGGGATTGCAGCATGGCCATACCCCCTGCTGGGGGGTGATTTCTTGCTTTCTGTCTCTCTCTGTCTTTCTGGCTTTCTGGCGAGTACACACACCCTATAGCAAAAACCTCTCCAAAAAAAAAAAAAAAAAAGAAAGAAAGAAATTGCATCCTTCAATATCAGCTTTGTCTAGGGACCAGCAGTTAGCATAATGGCTATGTCACTGAACTCCCATGTAGCCGACTGCAGTTCAAGTCCCGGACCCGGGGGCTTACACTCACACCAAGCGCGTGTGCGTGCATGCCCAAGATCCCGAGAGGAAAATGAAGGAGAAGGGATTGTGGTGTGGCCATCCCCCCTGGGGGATGATTTCTCGCTTTCTATCTCTTTGTCTCTCTCTGTCTTTCTGGCGAGCACACGCACCCTATAGCAAAAACTTCTCCAAAAAAAATTTAAAAATCAGCTTTGTCTATAATACAGGTAATATTTTGCCTCCATTTGCATAACATTATCTGGTTTGTCATTTGAGTCAAAATCCAGGTGAGAAAGAAGGTTACTCTTTGTTGAAATACCCTAAAATATCCCCCCACCTTGTACCCTGTGGATTTCCTAATTCTATCCTTCCGACCTTAGAAATCCTTTCTCTCTTTTCACCTTCACTGAGAATTTATTTTGATAGAGAATTTTTATCTTTAAAAAAGTTAAAAATTTCAGACTACTTAGAATACACAGAAGCACAAGAGAACTAATGTTACCTTTATTTATTCAGCTATCCTTTAGAATGTGCAACCCAGTAAAGTAGCCACTTGCTCTAAACAGCCTCTGAATTTAAATGATTTGTAATCAAGTGAAATGAAGACTTCAGTGCCTCGGTCACACTTACATTTCTAGTTCTCAATACCCACGTGTGGCTGGCGGCTGCTGTCTCAGACAACAAAGATACAGGAAAGCCTATGGGCTAGTGCTGCTCTAGGGAAAATGTGCTCCTTCATCTGTCGTTCATGTTAAATTATATTATATATACTTTTAAATATGATCTATATGAGATATACAAAAATCATGGGACCAGCACGTACTGTTCGTGACCCTGCAGCCCTCCTACTTTGTCAGGAACTGGAGGAGTCCCACCCAGTGGGGCTCCAGGATCTGTCTGAGCCCCCGACCTTTGAGCAAAATCTTGGTCGGTTCAGTACGTTGGCAAGGCCGCTGTTGTACTCCCCATCCCACCCCACCCCCCGACCTATGAGCAAAAGCTTGGGTCAATATGCTCCAGAAACTGTGATAGCCTTGCTGGGAAGTGAACCCCCCCTCTGACTCCCCGATTTACTACTATAAAAGAATTACATAGCTCCCTCATACATCTTGAGTGTGTGATGAGATTCCCGAAAGTCCCCCGACCGCTCCCCTTTACCCTGACCACCTACTGTTAATTACAATACTTCATCCTGCGATCATAATGGAGGGTGTGTTGAAGTTCTATCTAGGCAGAAATCATCTTGACCTTTGGAAGGCCCTTCAAGACACATTTAATATAAATAAACTTTTTACATACAATAGGACTAGGCCGAAACTGGCCAAGGACACTCTTGTCCCATGGTAACTAATGCTCTAACAAAACACACAACAGTGGTGCCATGGGCTACACAAGTGAATCCACAACACCATCAACCCATTTTAAAGTTTTTCATTAACTTGTTAGTCACTTTACCGCCAGTTGAAAAAACTGTCCCCGCCCTCACCAAGTGAATAATAACTTCACCCTTTCAGGATAGGTAAATATATTAGGATTCCTTAAGTTTTAGATCCCTACAGGATTATATAAGTATCATTCTTTATGAAAATCCATAAGAACTAATATCTATGCTTGAGATTTTCTTTCCGTAATCATAAGACGGCTGCTGCTGAACATCGGCTGATAATTAACTCTGCTTGCTGGAATTGCTTCCTGAAACTGCACTGCTTGAAGTTACCAGAAACCTGCTTTCATCAATCAAACAATTGTTGAACTGTATCGATGATTAATAGACCTGCCCTTAATCAAACCCTGAATGGTCTCTATTGTTAAAACTTTATGAATCGATAATTAGAACACTTAGCCCCTCTCCCGTTTACTTGCATGTATCACATTTTCAATAAAAAGGCACGATGATTCCTAGCAGTTGTCACTCTACAGAAAGCGATCTCTGAGGAGTGTCCCACTTAGGACATGCATGAAAAGGCATGAGGCCTTTGTCTTCCTTTCCTTCGCTGCCTCCGACGAGTCAACCCACCCCCGGCGAGGCTGGACCCCGACAAGGAACATCCCACACATCCACGCTCTGTAATATCATTTTTGGTGGCTGTACAGTATTTTTCCATGTGGTATACTATAATTTCTGTAAGCTGATGTTGGAAGTGGCCTTTTCTTTTTCCAAAAATATTTTCGTTACAGCCAAAGGTGCACTGAATATTCTGGAACATCTTCGTAACACCCTTAAATTCTTGGAATAATTACTAAGGCCAAGGGCACACACTTCCAAGCTTCTGCAAGGTGGTGCCAGTTTGATGGAGGAGCCTGGCCTGGATCCCTTCTTTATGAAAAAAATGGAGCGTAATTTAGGATACACCGCTTCTCTACAGAAAGCTGTTTGAAAAGCAAAAAGGCCAAAATGGTAGCTGTTAATTAAAATGCCAAAAATTCCTGGGAGTTTGAAGACTGCAATCACACGGATGTGCTGCTCTTTTCTCTTCACACCCCAGTAATATTTTGTTTATCCTTAACCAACTGAGTTTTGTTTGTTGCTTAATAAACCACCTTACATTTTCAGCTAGAAAAACACTAAATTTGAATAAAGATATTATAAAATGAATTAAAGCACAGTTCACATTTCACATTTGTGTTGGGGAGAGAACACCAGTAATATTTCTAGGGTTTCTTTAAACATTGAGAATCAGTTTTCTCTCCTGAGAGCTTGGAGACTTTTCTCACTGGCAAATCAGTGTTAGACCTTGGGCTCACCTCCAGTGTGTGGTTGGCATGCCTTAATTCTCGGTTTAGCATCTCCTTTTACGTCATGTGTGAGACTGACCGCTTTGGTTAGGTGTGACTCCCCTCCTGGGAAGCACTTTTCTGGTGCTGACAGGATAGTGCACAGACTCTGGAGACCAACTGCCCAGGTTTGGGCCCTGGCTCTGCCATTCACTAGCGGTGTGGCTCTTACCGTATTATAAAGCCATTCTTGTTTCAGGTCCTTATCCACAAACGGGACAATCCGTAGTAGTATCCTTACAAGCCTAGCACTCAGTAAGCATTGTGTAATTGCTCGAGAAGCAGTCTAACCAGTATAAACGTAGCGGGATTATCTTCTGCTGTATCTGAGCATTACACTTCCGGTGGAGGCTAGAAATCTACAAACGGAGTACAAGTGCCGTCTCCCGCACCGTTACTTAGAGCTGAACTTGAGCCAACTGAAATACCTGCATCAGCATTTCTAAGAGTTTGACACAGGATTGGCATTTATTTTCTTCTTGTAGGGAAAATAGGTTATAATTAAATAAGTTTGGAAAGTGTTTTTCTTCTTCTAGAGAATTACAATGCATATTGATAAATTCAGTGTTCTGAAGGCTCTTGCAATAAAGAAACCTGTTGAATACTACTTAACTAAATATTTTCCGTATTGTTTTGATCTGAACACTTTTCATTAAGTACAGACTTCGGGCAATGCTGCCTCTCTGAGCACCATGTTTAAAGATATCACTTGGGGAAATCGAGTCTTAAGTCGTACTTTTCCACAGAAGCATCTGTTCAGCCTCTGTCCCCAGCCCCCACCTCGTGCTTGCACTCATATTATCAGTTTATTGAAAGTTTTGGCAGAACTTTACATATTTTGTCCCTCATCAGATTTATTTTTCTGGTTGGCCTTAGTTTTTTATTGTAGTTTACAAGATTAGGGGAGTAGTGTCATCTCCTGGAAAATGTCTTAGCTTGATTTCATTTTTTGGCATGATTTCTCTTCCATGATTTTGGCAACAATATCCTGCCGAGCAGCTCAGAGGCAGGGCAAGGTGCCCAGGAGGCTTTTCTACCCATCTACATCAGGGGCTTCAGACAGCCTCGGAAATAATTCTCATCCGTGTCGGTAGGATCAGATACTAAAATATTTTTCCAAATATTCTGATAAAAACCTTGTGAAGACATGTCATTAAATAAAATGGATTACTGGTTTTTATTACAATTACTGGCTCCCAGGGACGTGCTTTAGGATAGGTTTGTCGACTGCCCCTGGGATCAGAGGGATCCGCCACATGTCTGATATGGAGGAGCTACAGTACAGACGCCGCATGTCGATATGACTACAGCACGCGCCGCGTGTCTGATATGGAGGAGCTACAGCACAGATGATATGGAGGAGCTACAGTACAGATGCCGTGTGTCTGATATGGAGGAGCTACAGCACGGACGCCGCGTGATATGGAGGAGCTACAGCACGGACGCCATATGGAGGAGCTACAGCACGGACGCCACATATCTGTCAATTCTGCCTAATCGCCTTATCCCAATGCAGAGATTCATTCTCTTTCTTTTACCTGGTTCAGTGACAGGCCTTGCAGACATGGGTCTGTATGGGTCAAAGAGAATTTTGGAAACTCTTTTTTTTTTTTTTTTTTTTTGAAACTCTTAGGCACCAAATCTACTTATGGCTAATGTTAGTCCCACTGGTGTCTTGTTGATTAGCTGGATAGAGTTTTGTTAGCAAAGCACAATTTCTATTGACAAAGCAAAATCAATAATTCGATAAAATTGTTTCAAACTCAAAACAATGTAGTCAAAACTTCACAACCTGGAATCAAAATAATTCATGATTCATGAAATTAAAAATAGAAAGCCTGAATTTTCTTTCCTTTTGTAAAAAGCAATGGAATTCTATGAAGATAGTTTCTAGTTTTCCACACACAAGTGTATTAAGGTTAAAATTATGTAAAAGTCGCTTCTAAGTAATTTTATCATATTTTAAGGGACGTAGTAAAAATATATTTCTGGAACGGAGTTGAGAAATCAGGGCCTTTGCAGCATATGAGTGGCAGGAAGGCTTAGGGGTGTAAGAGAAATGCCTAGAACACTTGCTTGATGAAATGCACCTTGTTCCAATTGCCACCGGCTTTCAGTGACGATCGCCAAACCCTTAGGTGAAGCCTAGGCATTTCTCCTGGGCTCCAGGCCCGTATTTCCAACTGCCAAAATGTGAAACACACATATTCAAAACAGAATTCATTACACATACTCTCCAACCAGTTTCTCTCTTACTATGTTGAAGGTGGTATCGACCACCCCAACTTACCAAGTCAGAAACGTAATGGCATTTCAGACCCTCTCTTTTCCTCATCTCCACAATCAATGATTCAGAAAACCCAGTTCCTCCAAAAACAACTAATAACGATGGTAACAGTAGTCTTCATGTTTTGAGGGCTTCTGTTGGCCAGGCCTCAGTGAGTGTTCTGCACACATGAGTTCATGCATGACTTTACTATTGTTCATAACGTTTCAGTCCACTCCAAATCTCCTGCCAACTTCCTAATTCCAGGACTTGTCCTGTCTCTTCCGAATCATGACAGTTGCCTCAGAGTCATTGCTCTGTCCACCCCAACCAGGAGTCTATCCTTCACATGGTGGCAGAAGACATTTCTGAAACCAAAACTTGATCCTGTCACTTCCTCTGTTCAAATCCTCATGCGATTTTCTATGGCCTAAAGGATAAAATTCAGACTCCTTGGTGTGATGATGGACTACGCTCTTTCGTCCTCATCCCTTTTGCCCTCCACTGTGCATTTTATCGATCGTTTGGATCTCCTCAAACTCTACGTGCTGAGTCACTGCCCCCCCTTTAGTGTGAGTCTCTCAGAGCCGAAGGCCTTCTCCACCCATCTCTCTCCTGAGCTCCTTTCATCCTCCAAATCCCAGCTCACACTTTGCCATGTCTTTGAAGCCTTCTTTGCCTGACTCCAAAGTGCTATCTCTATATTTGTATTTATTTTCTTTACAAATCTGACTCCCCTGACAGACTGTGAGTTTTTCAAAATGAGTTTAAAAACTTTATCTTTTGTTATATCCTCAGGACCTGACCATACAGTTCCTTTCAGAAATGAAAGTTTCACTTTATGGACAGTGAGACTGTACCGCCTCCTTCGAGCTCAGCATTCTGTACTACCACGACCTTCAAGGCACACTTGCACCTAGGGAATGCTTGGTATTACAGAGATGATAGCCCCAACCATCCCTCCAGATCCAGGACTCAAACCATGCAGTTACCATGTGGGATCCAGCCACCCCAACCACCACCAGGAGCTGGCCTATAAATGAATGGTTTTGAGAAGTGCAGAAGCAACTACAAAAAGGGCCTATTATTACCATAGCATCCCCCAAAGATATTGACAAAGGGCTCCTTTTTCCTAACATGTAAGACAGTCCAAAGAAGCTATTGCTCATACGAGGGTCGGAAACACTGGACTCCATGAACTCAAACTCTCCAAACTGACCAGTTCCAAATGCTGGCCAGTCGTTTTGTTGCTGAGATCCTGTACGCAGGAGAGGCAGCCATGAAGGAGAAGCACAAGCAGCCCGGCGTGTCTAGAAGGTCCAGCCAGTTAGTGTGGCTCTGAAAGCCTCATCTTGGACATATGAAGAGGGAGAGAAGGGCTTTGGACAAGACCCTGCGCGTGCATATTTCTGCACAAAATGTGCAAAGACCCTATTGGCTGCATTAATAGGGACAGAGCTAGGAGTGACAGGTTTGAAAACATCCATGGAAGGGAAAGAAACACAGGGCGATACCTGCTCAAAAGCACATTTCCAAACAGTGAAAGCCCTTATTTTTCTTGATACCTCATTTTTATTTCAAAGTAAAAAGGATTGACAAGTCAGAGCAGGAAAGTGATACCCAGAAGGCCCAGAACAGTTCATCTTGATTGTTCACAGGCAATTGCAGCCGTGGAATCAGTGAGTCGGTCTCACACAAGGAGCTTCAGGCTAAGATGGCATTTTCTGTTTTCACGTTTCCCATCCACTTGTGTTATTAGTGTTTGGCATCGAAACACCAGAGCCTTGCTCTTTCGGTGTGACTCGGTGTTGACAGGAGGGTAGTACACAAGGTTACCCACTGTCTGGAGCCCACGGGCAGCTCACACCACGATCACCTCAGCGGTGGGTGTGCGCCACTGCCACCTCCTGGCCGCCTTCCCAAACCTCACTTCTCTTTCTCAGCTTTTTTTCCAGCAGAGTCCTGACTGCCAAGACTTTAAGAGGAGGATAAAATTCTCCACGTCAAGAAAGACAAAGTAAAACCTTTTTTTTTTTTTCAAAGACATCCTCTGCCTAGTCCCTTGAGACGATCACCTGTTTAAAAACCAAGAGGTCAACCATAGAGTGGAGAGTTCCCAGACTTTCTCTAAACAGCGATGGATTTGTTCTTTAAAGATGGATTTGTCCTTTAAAGATGGATTTGTCATTTAAAGACGTGTGATTCTGAACAAAGCTCCATACTTCTCAGAGTCTCTATTCCTTTGTTTAAAACTTGGGAAATATTATTTACTACAAGAGTACTATAAAAATGGTAAATATATGTTTGTGTATACAATTAAATAAATACACACACACACACACACATATAAGGGCAGCTGAAAAACATGTGCAGAAAAAAAATGGAATTAAAGTATAAGTTTATTTTGGTGCAAAAAGATTTTGAAACCATGAACCTCGTTTTAATGTTTTCCATAAATTTTTGAAGACCTCCCCATTTGTCTCTATATTACATCTCTCCCTTCCTCTCCCCATTTATATATATAATTATATATTTATAATTAATTTATTAATTTACTATATAATTATATAATATATAGCATATATATATTTATGATATAGTACATAACATATACCTATATATGTATATAGTACTCTTCAGTTTTGGGTGTGGGGTCTGGGTAGAAAGGAATGAAGCCAAGCACTGATTCACCATCTTATTTAGTTTCTACAACAGATCTGTGATTTAGACATTATTTTCTTGCATTTTAGGGATGAGAAAATTGAGCTTCAGTGAGGCTTAGTGACCTGAATACAGCTTATGGTCAGAGTAGTAAATGGAAAAGTCATGATTCTAGTCTAATCAGTCAGAGTCCAAAAACTGGACTCCTAAAACTGTGACCTTCAAAAGAACATATCATACAAGCCTCATGATAGCATCCGAGGTGTAGGGTCCCACATCTGCCTGATTCCAAGCAGCTCACACTTCACCGAGGTGCTAGGACAACTACCATTTCCAGCAGCTCTAAGTATCCAAACAGGGCACTTGTAGCCGGCGGCACCCACTGAGGGCACACACACGTAAGGGAGGAGGCCAGAGTGCACTCCCAAACCACGGTGAGGACCATCCTGTACGTGGGCCGGGGGGGGGGGGGGGGTCAGCATTACCATTAAAAGTAGGGGAACTAGCTCCCTTGTTCAGACAGGTTCAGATGTGTCCAAACCCACCTAGTGAGCACAAGTGTAAGTCTAGTTTCTCATTCTGTGTTCGCTTGGCTGTAAGGGTCAGTGGAGTGATTGCTGCTGGCTGGATAGTTTGGAAACCCCAACTTTGTGGAAGGAGGTAGGAAGAAGGGCGGCCAAGCTGGTTTTCCTATGGCCACCAAGTGAGGAAGGGACCCTAGAAAGAGGCCTGCTTACTTACCTCCGGAACTCTCGAGTCAGGGTAGAGTTGCTCTTTTGCTATAAGAAATTAAGCTTCACATACTTGTGAATTCTTCAGAAATTGAGGACTATTTCTATTCTTATTTAAAAATAAATTTCCTTTCTCTGGTGTGATGATTAATTTTTGTGTGTAAACCTGACTGAGCTACGGGATGCCCACGTAGCTGGTAAAACATTATTTCTCAGAATGTCTGAGAGGATGTTTCCAAGAGAGATTAACTAGTATTTCCGTCACTAGACTCAGTAAAGATTTTTCCCTCATTATGTGGGAGGCACTAACCAATCCTTCGAAGGTTTTAATATATCAAAAGGCAGAACGAGGCCCAATTCTCTGTTTTCTTGCACTAGGCGTGTCTTCTGCCCTTGGATATCAGAGCTCCTGGTTCTTGGGCTTCATGTGCTGGGACTTACATCAGCAGCCCCACTGTTCTCAGGCCTTCCAGCTCAGACCAAGGTACAGGACCAACCTCCCTGGTTCTCCAGCTTGCGGACGGCATATGGGAAACTTCTCAGCTTCCACAATGGTGTGACCAGTTTCCATAATAAATCCATATGGGTGTATGTACGTACATGTATATATATGTATGTATGTATGTATGGGGGTATATGCATATGTGTGCATATATGTGTATATAGGTACACATATATAGATTATTGAGTTTTTTAATGGAATTGCATTTATTTGTCAAGTGTGTATGTAGGTACTGGCTATGAGCTAGGTATGTCTCCAGAAGCTAGAGATCCAAACTAGTACTACTACTGGTAAACCACAATACCCTCCCCAATCTAGCTGTCCTAATGAATGTCTGAGAGAAAGCTGTGTAGGTGTTCTGACTCCAAACTTCTTCCCGGAGGGTACCTGGGAGGGTGGTGATGGCACTGTCTCTAAGCGCAAGTTCATTTGCCCGCCACACAGTTTACCAATAACAGAAACTGAGTTTGTGAAAGGGAAGGCTTTAATTCAGAGAGCAGCTCAGACAAGAAGTGAGAGTTGAAACTCAAATTCACCTCCTTGATTGAAGGGGATTAGAAGTTTTTAAGGACTGAAAAGGATGCCACCAAGGGTGTGAACAAATATACTGGTGACAGGAAAGGGGAAAGGAGTTGTCAGTGTGCGATCGGGTGCCAACAGGTCATACTGTGTGCTAAAAAGCAACAAAAACCAGGTCTGCAGGTGGAGCATGGAAGAGTTTTAGCACGTTCTATGTCAAAGAGTCACCTATCACACAGGCTCTGTAGAAGGTGACTGGAATCAGCTTAGACTGGTTGAGCGGCTGAACGTAGGTTCCTGAGAAACATCTTGGACAAAACACCTCGTGATCCATTAGCAATAGAGATGTTTTCCACAGCAGCAGTGAAAGGATCTAGTGCCACAGGAACAAGACGACGTGTGGCTCTGGAACAGGGACGTAACTACTCATGGCTTTATTCACGGTTCACAGGAATAAAGCTGAGGCATGTGTCTGCTAGAACTTAACCCTAACAGGACATTCCCGCCCTCAGTTCCCCTTCTGTTTGTCCAATTTCTGCCATTTTGTTACTGGTGAGGTGAGCCATTTCAGCAGGCAGAACGGGTTAATGATCTCACAGATCATGTTCTTGCACTGAGGAGTCCTTGTTTACTCCCCAGGGACTGCTACAGTATTTCACTTTGCCATGTTGAGTACCAGACACCTGTATTATTAGTTTGTCAGGGTCATCACAACAAAGTGCCAGAGGCTGAGCGGCTGAAACAAGAGAAATTTTCTTACAATTCTGAAGGCTAGGAGTCCAAGATCAAAGTGTCATCGAGGTTGGCACTTCTTCTGAGACTCTTATCCTGGGCTTGACAACGACCATTTTCTACCTGCATCTTCACATGGCCTTCCCCATCTGTGTGTGTGCCCTATTCTCTTCCTAGAACACCAGTCTTACTGGAGAAGGGTCACCCCAAGGACCTCGTCATAACCCAAGTACCTCAACAAAAGACCCATTTTCAAATACAGTACAGTTATATTCTGAGGTAGTGGGGATTAGGACTTTACACGTGCATTTTAGTGAGGTCGGGAGCTCAATTTGGCCCACATCAACGTCTAGGGGGAGGTGTTCAGAGGATATTAGAAACACAGCTGTGCAGGTCAGTATTAACACACTGGCTAGGAGGCGAGTGAATACAAAGAGACTTCAAAAAGTCTATGGAAAAATTAAATTAAAGTACGAGTTTATTTGGGTACAAAAAAATCTTTGAAATCCATAGTTTTTTTTTTTTTTTTTTTTCCATAATGTGCATTTTCTGTAAACTTTTTGAAAACCCCTTGTAGTTGGGAGTCTTCACATGTAAATAGGAATGAGCTTACCTTAGGAGAGTCTGTAGTGAGAGAAGAGTTGATGGCCGAAGGAGGCAAGAGGAAGAGCCTGAGAAAGAGTAGGGGTGGCCTGAGGCGTAAGAGGAAGACTAGAAGAGAAGGAGGACATGCGCATTTCAAGATGGGAGCTGACCCACTACGACAAACCATAAGTTCTGAAACTGTACCTTCCAGACAACCCTTCTGAGGCTGTTCTTGGGTTGCACCTGCACCCCCTGCTCAAACCCCCCAAGACCACCATGGCTTCCAGTGGCGATAAAACAAAATATAGGCTCAGCCTCTCATTTAAGGCCCTCCACAGTAAGATTCTACCTCTTTCAGACCTTATGTCCCTTCAGTGCCCTCAAAACTCCTCAGCAGTAGGGACACCCATTGTTCGCACATGCTGGCCCAAGGGCCTGTGGTCTCTCTGTGGTATGGCCGCTCCCCTCTCCCACAGGAATGCCCTTCCCTTTCAGCCTGCACATCCTCAACCTGCCATCCTTTGACCACAATGCCACTCCTGGCAATTTTTCTATCCAAAGTTGATTTCTGGGTGTGTCTCTCTGTTGCATGGGGCCATGGACTCTTCAGAGAAAATTCTGCCAAATATTTAACTTTGGAACCCCTTGGAGACCACCGTGGCTCCTGGTACTTAGCAGATGCTCAGAAAACGGCTTTCTGAGTGAGTGAACTAAGGCTGTTTTATGCCAAACAGAATTAAATAAGAACCCAGCAGCTGACATTTGAAAATGTCGATGCTACTGACTCACCTGTTTGGGGGAAGGGATGAGTTTTCTTTGATGACTTAGTGGCTTTTACATCTGCCAGACATGCTGAATCCTCTTTAATGTGGTTACTTATTACAAGGATAGACAGTTAGTCAGGATTCAGATCTTTTTGTACAGTTGGATTATGATGTCTGGAATTCAATATTGTTCTGTCCCTTGATATTTATTTCAGGGTCAGGAGAAATGTAACCATTCTCATTCTCTGTTTGGGTTAAATCTAATCATATAACAGGAAGATTAGACCCACCAGACACTAATTGATTAAGCTTTAGGAATAACTGTTTGATTTCCGACAGTATATTTTCCAGATATGTGACTATGCAATAATGAAACTATTACTTAATATTTTAATATTCTTAACATCTTAACTTTCTTCTTAACGTGTTGTTAGCCTCTGAATATTTAGGGTGATGAACCAAGTGTCTTCAAGAAGTTTATGGAAAATGCACACTATGAAAAACTGCATAGGTTTCAAAAACTCTTGCACCAAAAAAGTTGACACGTTAATTCTACTTTCCACTAACTTTTTGAAATCCCCTCATATAGGTTAGGGGACAGGCTTGTATAAAAAATTTTCCTACAATGTTTTTATTGTAAATATGAGATGAAGTCAGGTACTGCCTCCTTCAAGACCTTCATCAAAGTCAAATTGAAATTTTATTGTCACCTTCCATATGGTGCTGTTCAAACCTTTCCCTACCCAAAAACTCAGGTGATAATGCTTTGAGATAGACTGGCTAACATTAGTATCAACAATTTACTCATAAAAAACATAGACACAGATTATTTAAGAAGGTATACCAAGTTGTCAGATCCAAAACAAGAACTAGTCTTTTATCCTCAGCTCTAGGCACTTGCCAAAATACCTTCACTAAACAAACTTGATTCCACAAATAATTAGTGATTACATTACATGGCCCTCAAGATCATCTCTAATTTTCAGATTCTCTAAACTCATAAAATACGGAATGTATTTTACAAAAGACCTTTGTATACTAACCTCATTTTTTTGTTGTTGCTTTTAGAGGGATTTTTGCTATAGAGCATGTGTGTTCACTGGAGAGACAGAGAGAGAAAATAAGAAACCATCCGCCGTGGGGGCTGGCCTTGCCACAATCCCTTCTCCTCCATTCTCCTCTCAGGACTTTGGACATGCACTCACAGGCATGAGTTTCAAGCTGCCGAGTCCAGAACCAAACCACAGTCCTCCACGTGGGAGTCCAGCACCTTAGCCACTGTGCAGCCTGTTGGCCCCAACCTCATTTCTTATTAGCTGGAGTGCTTAACGGCGAAGAGCATAATGAGCCAAAGTGAGCCAGAATCAGAACATTCCAGCTAGGCCAATACAATATTGCTTTAGCAAGCTATGTAATGGCTCCAAATTTCAGCTTATCCACCTGCAAATTGGGAATAACAGCATTGAGCTTCCTATAAAGTCCTTAGCAAAGTACCTAGCACATATTAAGTACTTAATAAACACTGAATGCTACAACTGGTATTGCTGTTATCATTATCATCATTACATGTTATGACATATTTGTACATTCAGAACACTATTAGGATAAGCCAGTAAAATGTCTTCCCTACATGAACATCACATACACCAAGCTCATGAAGTATGTATAGTCAGTCAACTGATCATTCATGTTCTACATGACAGAGCTCGGATGCCCCGGAACTGGAATTTAACCAGGAGATTTAAAATGCTCAGTCTTTTCACTGTAATAAAGACAAGTTCTCTCGTGGAAATGGTGCACCTAGGATTTATTGGCACTTTCCTAGGAGAAAAAGATTCCGAGGAATCAGCTTTAAGAAGGAAATATGCAGCGTCAGAACTTAAACCCGAAGGCACTGAGCTCTCCTTATAAAATTCAACAGAAGTCCTCACAGGAAGTGCAATCTATTTAAATATTTACCGAATCTTACTCTCAGGTGAAATCTCAAACGAGAAAGACTCCGCATTGGCTCTCAGAGGGCTTGGTTGCGGCATTTCCTGTTATTTGCGTTGTAGGGAGAAAAGCTTTAGCACAAAAAGCTTCAGTATCAGTTAATAGAAACTGACGCACCAGTGGAAGGGGACAGGACAGCCAGAAATGAGAGAGTCTCCTGTGGTCTCCTAGGGAGACCATCTCTTCAGCTATTAAGAATAAAATGACATTTTTTTTTTCAATTGAAGGGGGAAAAAAAGGCCCACCTGTACCTTTATAACCACCCAGAGTGCCCCTGCACCCATCCGTCCTTGTGGCCTATGCTGCTGCCAGTGACAATACGATGGCTTACTCTATTCAAAACTATTTTTATGTAATTAATGCATACTCTCGTTTATAAATTGATTTTTTTAAAAAAGAAAAAGTTTGGCATATTTAGCTATTTCTCTGTGTACCTGTTAGTCCTTTGCCCCACCCCACCCCTGAAAGATGTCATTGTACAATAAAGGACTTTGAGAGTAAAAAAAAAGAATAAAATTAAAGTTTTATATTTCTACCCAAAATCTAAGGGATGAATATCACATCTCTTTTATGAGTCAAACAATACATATATCCTATAAATTGCACAGCCTTATACAAAGAACATTACTCCTTAGCATTGTAAAGTGGTTCAGAGACTCAGAGAAGTGAGTCCCCTATGGTCACCTAACTAGTAATTAAAAAGTGGATTGGAATCCTAGAACCTAAGTCCCCTCAGCTATCTCAGATTTTTTTTTTCAACAAAAGTTAACAGACGTTCATCATTTTAAGTTGATAGGAACCCAGACTTGGCTAGAGAAATACTGGTGTGTGAGATAAGGTACCTGCTCTTTTTTTTTTTTTTTCTCTCCACAAAATAAACTCGTACTTTAATTCTACTTTCCACGAACAGTATTTTGTAGCAGGGCAGAGGTTCTAAGGCAGAGTAGGGTCTTCCAGGATGTACACGTGGGGAAGCGACGTCCCGTCCCTGAAGCAAACAGCTTGGCGAGGGGCAGGCCCGACCGCAGTGTCCAAAGTGGGGGTTCTGTCCAGAAGGTCGTCTGGGGCGCAGGCGTTGTAAACCGAAGAAGCCAGCGTCCTCGCCTCAGAGACCCTCAACCCTCCCACGGTACCTAACAGACGGCAGGCTGGCAGACTCACCTGGGCAGACCGTGACGCTGGGACACTGCTCTGAGCGTCCATAGCCGGGGAGGCAAACGCGTGTTAAGGCAGCAGCGAGGAAGCAAACAAGGAAGCGCGGAAGAGGGGCTGTTAACTCAGACCTGCTCTCTCGCTACTGGTCTCAAAAGGGATTCTTGGGAGCAGAGGGGATACAGAGTTAGCAATGCAAAAGGCGTACTAGCAGCACCTGTGAACCGACAGGAAGCGGAAGCAGAAGCGGAGCTCTCTCCACGAGCCCATCTGCGAGCTCTGGGGGACAGACTGCCCTTCGGAGTACCCCGCGCGGGCACCAGCGGCTGGGCCTTATTCCTGCTCAGACACGGAAAAGGAGCACCCAGAGAAGATCAGAAAAGCCGAAAAGCTGAGACAGACCCTGAAGGGCCTGACAGAGGAAGGCCGTCAGCCACCACCTTCCTGGAGGCTGGGCTGCAAGGCCTTTCCCAAAGGGAGACCTGGCCGGCTTCTCCACAGGTTGCAGGTCACTGTCCAGTGATGCTGGCTCAGGGTTCTGATCACATGGGGGGTTTGGGGGGCTTGATGGGCAAAGGCAAGGAGAGACTTATTGATTAGGGTGTCCATGATAGGAGAGGACTCCCTGCCAGAAATGTGTCCTGCTGGAAAAGATTGTCTCAAAAGGCTTCCTTCACCTTCAGAAACCCAGTTCTTTACTCCATTTTCAACAGCTTCTCTAAGACCCCAAGGCTGGCAGAGGGTCTCTGATCCCTGGACCCTGCTGCTGCTTAAACACAATACAATGGTCCCTCAGTATCTTCAGGGAGTTGGTTCCAGGACCCCCACAGATAGCAAGTCTGCAGATGCACCAGCCCTATATAAAATGGTGTATTATTCCGAAATAACAGGAAATGCCTTCAATCATCTCTAGATTACTCAAAATACCTAATGCAGTGTGGATGCTAGGTCAATAGTCATTATACTGTATCATTTATATTATTTTTATTGCTGTATTCTTTTTTTTATTGTTTCTCTTTTTAAGTCTGTGTTTTGTTCCATGGTTGTTGAACCTATGCATGTGCAAGTTAGAGGTGGCTGACTGCTGTAAATACCATGTCTTCCAAGAGAGGGGCAGCTTCTCACTGTCCAGAAGACCCAGGTTCACGATTCCCAGACTGTCGCTCAAAGCCCACTCTCTGTCATGGCCCTGTGCATCCTTCCAGAACCGTTTCCAAGGACCGGATTTTCTCAGGTGCACTCAGAGTGTCAGCCCAGGCCCAGTAGAGGGAGAGCTCAACTTAAAGCGAGCAGCACTAATGATTTATACCCCACTTCATTCCAGAATGAATTTACAGAGTCTTCAGAACCTCATCACTAGGCTCATTTTGTAATGAGAGCTTTGGTATAAGTCAGTGGTATACAAGTAAAGGAAGCTGACAGAAGACCGACAGTGCCACGGTGGGGGAAGTTTCTGCAGAGAAGGGGCTTTGGACAGAGTAAAGTGCTATGAGGGAACAAAATAGGAGTTATCATCTCGAATGCGCAAGGGATCATTTAGCACTGAGGAGTTTTCTTGTTGTTTTGCCACTGTGCTCTCAGCAGCAGGCAGCTGTGATTTAGTAATGGGGCTCATTTTTGCTGTCCACCGTGCTTCATTTATGGGTATGCACAGCGAGGATCTGGGCTGCAGCGGCTGTGCGCGCCCCTGCACCTGCCAGAGAGCGGGAGGCCGAGCAGCTGATGGCACCATCTAGTTCCAACTCTCACCTGGCGGCGGCCACCTGGGGTGAGCCACATCTCCTAGGAAGAAACTAAAAGTCTCAGTTGCAATGCTAAAGTCTTAAATGTCAGACAAGTGCACAAAGAAAACAAAACAGCCTCTGGTGTTTTATGAACCGTGAATTTCGAACATCGTTTTACAGGTTTAAGAACAATTTTTCATGATGTATAACTCTAATGGTCGTGCACAGTCTCTAGAACGGAGCTGGTTTCTCAATTCCATAAACACTTGCTGACTGTTCAAAAAAATAAGGCACAACTGTCCTCTGTCCTTGAGGCTCCTGAAGCACACTTATCACATTTCAGACAATGACCTCTTCTACATTATACAGGAGGTCTCAAAAGGTTCATGAAAATGCATACTATTAAAAAACTATGAGTGGATTTCAAACATTTTGGGGCCAAAATAAGACTCTAAGTCCATTTTCCCATCAGCTTTATAGTCTCTTTATGCATTGGTCCTAATGTTCCCTGGACGATTCCACAGTACGTCCCCGTACTCGCCACCCCACCCACCTAAACCGCCATCACCCTCTCATTGCCCTCGGAGCCCTTCGGGGGCCCGCCTTGATCGCTGTTCCTGCCAGCCTATGATAGTCAGAGAGCCTGGATCAGTCGGAACAAAGATGTCTTTCAGGCAGGTGGGGACACCCTGTCATTGGACTGCTTTGCCGCTAGCTTGCATTCAAATGCAGGATTCGGGTTAATGGGAGGCGTGTGGGAGGGACAGCTACCTCACCACCATGTGGAGCCTGTTAGAAACGCAGGGTTCCAGCCTCAGCTGAGACCTCCTGAGCCAGAGTCCTCATTTTTACAAGACCCCAGGTGATTCTGATGCACATAAAGTTTGAGAAGCACAGCCAAAGGTCACTTTCAGACCAGGCACCTGAAAATACCATGCAAAATTCAGTCCTCCAGCTGCCTCTACAGTAACCTTAGAAGCATTAAAGCTTCAATCTGGAGGCTACCCATCTAAAAAGGAACTGCCATGAGGAAAAACGAACTTCTGGGGCAAGGCAGCAACTTCGGGGATTGCCGGTTGTGGCGGCCACTCTTAAATAGTCTTGTTTTCAGTGAGATACATCTACCTGAGGTAGCTTAGGTAGGTTTCTGTTTCACACAACCGAAAAACTTTGCCCATAACAATGGTTCTCAAAGGAGCGAGCATCAGAATCACACAGGGGACTCATTAACACACAGACCGTGGCCCAGCTGGGGTGAAGTGCAGGTGGTCCCAGCGCTCGGGAGGCTGGAAGCCACATGAGAGGCCCAGATTCCGAGCCCTGGCCGACCTGAACACACCAGGCGCTGTTGTAAGTGCCTTCAGGGCCAATGGGGAAGCTAGGGCAGGAGGACTGGAACACAGCAAGATCCTTTCCAAAAAACCCATCTCTTTTCCTTTTTATGTCTCATAAAAAGGGGAGAAAAATACAGCATTGGGCTCCACTCCCAGAGTTTCTGATTTAGTAGGTAAATGGCGAGGCCCAGTAATTTCATTTCTGTCAAGTTCCCAGGTGATGCCAACCCTGCTGGCCCAGGGACCACATTTTGAAAATCACTGGTTTACAGCCTTGCTGTTTGTTCCTCTGTCTCACTACACAATTCCTCTCAGACAGTATTGAGCAAGAATTTGCAAATTATGGCCCTCAGGCCAAATCTGGCGTCCTGCTAGTATTCATAAATGAAGTCTGATGGGAACTTTGGAGCCTCGATACAGCTACTCATTTATGTCTCACCCCTGGCTGCTTCCTTACTACAACGGCATGTGAGTCTTTGCAACAGAGACCCTATGGACCACCAAGCCTGAGGTATTTATTATCTGGTTCTTTACAGAGAAGTTTGCTGGCCCCGATGTAGATCACAGTGGTGTTTCCCTATATAATCCTGAGACTACAGAATACAGATTTATCTGGGTCTAGTCATTGATCCAACTCTTTTTCCACTATGTCATTTTCCATTTTGGCGATCCCCACAAGGAAACTCTTTTCTAAGTTTAATCCCTTTGAATAAGATAACTAATATTTGTTATTATCATTTAAAAGAAGCTATTCGGTATTTGATATTGATTTTCATATTTTTCCTGCTTTATGGAGGTATAATGGAAAAATGAAAATTATATATAGTTAAGGTACACAATGTGATTTGGTATATGTACATTTGAAAGGATTGCTACCATCAAGCCTATTAGCATACCCATCCTCCTACTGGTTACCTTTGTGTGTGTGTATGTTAATAGCATGTAAGATCTACACGCTTAGCAAATTTCAAGTACAATTTTTTGTCAACTATAGTCACAGGTCATTAGGTCTCAGGAACTTATTCCTTTTGTAACTTAAAGTTTATACCCTTTGACCAGCATCTTCCATTTCTCTTACCCCCTCTCCCTGTGACCCTTGGTAACTTCTCTGTTTCTGTGAGTTTGGCTTTTCTAAATTCTACATATAAGTAAGATCATGCAGCACTGGCCTTTCTGTGCCTCACTGGTTCCCATAGCACAGTCCTTCAGGATCATCCATGTTTTCATTAAAGGCAGGATTTCTTCTTTTTTTTTTTTTTTTTTTTTTTGGAGAGGTTTTTCGCTATAGGGCGCGTGCGCTCGCCAGACAGACAGAGAGAGACATAGAGACAGAAAGCGAGAAATCACCCCCCAGGGGGGATGGTCACGCCACAATCCCTTCTCCTCCATTCTCCTCTCGGGATCTTGGGCACGCACGCACACGCGCCCGGCGTGAGTTGTAAGCCACCGGGTCCGAGACGCGAACCACGGTCGACTATGTGGGAGTCCAGCGACATAGCCATTACGCTAACTGCTGGTTCCCAAGGCAGGATTTCTTCTTTTGTAAGGCTGAATAATATTCCATTGTACACATCTTCATCCATTGATGGACAATGCTTAAGTCATGTTCATGTCTTGGCTATTGTGAATATGGTGTCCAGACATCTCCTCCGGAGAGGAGGAGTACTAATACTGTTACATCCCAGGACCAGCAGGTGGTGTAATGGTTACATCACTGCACTCCCACATAGTCGACCGTGGTTCAAGTCCTGGACCAAGTGGCTTAAAACTCATGCCAGGTGTGTGTGCCTCCATGCCCCAAATCCTAAGAGGTGACTGAAGGAGAAGGGGTTGTGGCATGGCCATCACCTCTTGGGGGTAATTTCTCACTTTCTGTCTCTGTCTCTCTGGTGAGCACACGTGCCCTATAACAATAAACTTCTCTCACAAAGGAAAAAAAATACATACATATATATATGTGTGTGTGTGTGTGTGTGTGTGTATATATACGTATATATATGTGTGTGTGTGTGTGTGTGTGTGTGTATACACACACACACACACACACACACACACACATACTGTTACATCCCTAAGGAGAGTAATTTGTCATCAGGGCAAGTCTCTTCCTATACCAAACTGGAAAGATTCTCAGGAGGCAATAGGAATTTGCAGAGAACTAGCTGAGTGCAAGTTGGGATTGTTTTGTGTACCCGGCAGAGTGTGAGGTGGGAGTGGGGGTTGCACAAACAAACACCAGGCATCCTCTGCTGCTGTGGACACTTTCTTAATTACCCACGATGTCTTTTATCACTCCAGGGTCAACTTAGTTTATTAGAATTAAGCTGCTCGTCACCTTCCAGAGCGGCACACAGACTAATATATGCTCTTTCCACCCACTTCCCAAGTCCCATGACCCATTTTTTCCCAATCCTTAAATATGCCAACCCACACAAAAGCACTGACTTTTTTAAAACCATTCTTTCAGGCTTGTGCCTTTTAAAATAGTAGTGTCTACAGGAATGTCACATCAAAAGATACTGCTCAGAGGTAGAAGTACTTAACTGAAACCGCTTTTATTAGTATATTGGAAGAAATTTGCTAATCTGAGACTGGAAAAAGGACTGATACTGAATAGGGAAAAAAAAAAAAAAAAAAAAAAAAACTAGTGCCAAAGGGAGTTTCATTTTTTGTTTGTTTGTTTTTGCTATAATAATTCCAGCTCTTATTTTAAAATCTAAATAAGAATATTCTCTATTGACTGAAGCCTGTTCTTTCTGTCTTTAAAAATGAAAAGCCTTTCAGTCTCCCCCAAATTCTTATCCCTAGGAGGAGCTCTGGGCTGTCCAGCATGTCGGCAGCTGGTGTTAGCACAGGCTCTAAAGGCAGCCAGTCTCCACGACCCAGCTGTCGACGGGCCAGTGCCCGCACGCCCCGAGAGTCCAGATGCTGCACTGTCAGGACTTAGTGTCCTCTCACCTTCCTCTTGGTCTTTGCACAGTCTCTTCTCATTGTCTGAAAAACCTACAGTCTGTTGTTTGGATGAAAACCCTTTCTACTGCTTTGTAACTCAATGTATGCCCTGATTTTGATAAACCTCAGCCCCCTCCTTTCCCACCACCTCAATGAGAATCCTAATCGCCTTCTCCGAAGTGTTCCCAACTCCTCTGGAGGTCCCCAAAGAATGCTTGGAATGCTCACAAGAAGGCATCCAGTTGGCATTTACTCAGTGTCATCCACGCTTTCCTCCCTTGCTCTGGCCTCCTCTGGGACTTGCAGAGCTGCTTATGAGCTGTCCCCACTTTGGAGGACATCAGCCAAATGATGCCAAAGCTCTTGTCTAGAAAGATGGCAAAGGGGTGTTGGTTTCCCCACTGAGGTCGAAGAACAGGCCCATCCCTCTCACTCTGTGTCATGCTTTGTTATGCAGTCCCAAAGGAAACGTTTCTTTCATCTTCCTGGACCAAGTGCTTCAACAAGAGCACCACATCTTTCTCCAAAGGCCAGCATCAATTCTTCCTCCTCAAAATAGCCTAAATCTAGTCATTACAAGTATATTTTCCCTTGGGGACAGACAGTGGTGAAGCAGAAACACGATGGTCTGCAAGGCAATCCCACATAGAAATGTTCTTGATTCAAGTCCAGAGACCTCCCCAGTACACACATGGGGCTCGTGCAGAGACCTCCCCAGTACACATGTGGAGCTCCTGCAGAGATTCCCTGGTACACACGTGGGCCTTGTGCAGAGATTCCCCGGTACACATCTGGGGCTCGTGCAGAGATTCCCTGGTACACACGTGGAGCTCTTGCAGAGATTCCCCAATACACATTTGGGGCTCCTGCAGAGATTCCCTGGTACACACGTGGAGCTCCTGCAGAGATTCCCCAGTACACACGTGGGGCTACTGCAGAGACCTCCCGGGTACACACGTGGGGCTCGTGCAGAGACTTCCCTGGATACATACATGGGCTTGTGCACATCCATGATCCAGAGCTAGCTGAAGTCTGGGGGTGGATTGTGGCACCGACACCTCATTGGAGATGCTGTTGCTGTCTTCTCTAATTCATGGAAGAGATAGATAAAATATGTTTGTGTATGTGTGTGCGTGTATATATATATGTATATTTTATATATGTAATTTTATCTATTATATCAAATTATATAAAATATACATTATATTTTATAAGTAAAATTATATCTGTGTGTATGTGTGTGTGTATATATATATATATAAAATCTCCCCAAGCTTTCCTTTTACCAACAGACTATTCTCCTTCTTAAGTGATTCCCCAGTCACACATAACCATGTTCATTTCATAAGAAAGATTTCACTCTATGTAAACCCCTTTCCTATGACCCATAGGACTGGCTACACATAAAGGCAGGTGAATACAATGCAATACAACGTTGGGAATGAACATCTTACTAGTCTCTCATCAGTACTCATAGAAAGTTGCCTAAATGCATCTCCGCTTTCCCTGATCAGTCAGCGCATTCGGAGTCGGCCTCCGAGGAGCTCCTGGGAACCCTCCCTCCCCGATGTTCGATGCTCGTGTACCTCCACTCCTCCGCTGGTGTCCCAGCCCTCACTCAGATCAAGGCCAGAGAGAGCTTTCCTCCTGGCTCCTCCGCAGCTAGAGGCTGGGCTTTTCACGTTCCTCAGAGCCGAGGATCTACAAGCCACATCCTCCTTTCTTGTCTCTAATACCTGGCACATCTGTGTTTCGTGCTGGAAGACCGCTTTTCCCTCGGCAGTACAGAAAAACAGAATGAAGGAAATGGAAACAGAACATCCCTCATGTATGGTCATCTAACTAAAAATTTTTGCATCAAAGATATATTCAAACTTTCATACTTTTGAATACAAAACCCTATAGTTTAAAGATGGCAGTTTCCCCAGTTTTGATGTTTCCAAGATCCTCGGGCAGGGTTCACTCTCAGGCCCATTTCGAGGGACCAGAGTAGTCCCCTGCCCTCTACAGACTCTAGCAAAGGCAGTTTTCATAGACAGTTAACTTAGGAATGGGAGCTCTGCCCTGAGATAAGGGCTCTGATCACATGTACCAGTCAGATGCACTCGGTGACAATATGGACACCTGAAAGAACGGCGGCTTACAGAACAGAAACCGTGTGCCCTCTCGTGAGACGTTCTGAAGTTGGGCAGTCTGGCACTGCACTGGTAGCTCCGCTCTGACAAGTCCTGGGCAGCTCAGGTGCCTTCCAGGTCACTGGCCCACGATCCACCCTCTTAGCCCACCGTGGTACATTGACTTCACTAGGAAGGCTATGGAGGGAAAAGAAGAGGCCGAAGTTGCTTGCTACCTGCCTTCCGGAGTTCCTGAAAGCTGGCACACGGCATTCTACTTACATCTGTTCGCTCAAAACCTGGCCGTTGCCAGCTGCAAGGGAGATGGGACATTTACTCTTTGCTCTGGACATCTGTATGCCCAGCTAAAAATCCATTTCTGTGTCAGAATAGAGGGAGGTTGGACACGAGAACACAACTAGCAATCTCTACCTCATTGTGCTCTTGAAATTGCTACCTTTCTGTGTACTAAAAATAAGTCAGGAGCTGCCTAAAATAGAATGTCTTAAATTACATGTTTCTATAAAAAGTTAAGCCATGAGTCAAAACTCTGCCATTTTCTATAACCATAGGCAAGTTATTCAGTGCGTTCAACCGCTGAATACGATAGTAATGTCTGCTCTGTCCCCTTAAAGCACTGTTCCGAGGACTGGCTAGGAACAAACTGGGATCCTAAGAATGAAAGCAATTTTTGAAATAGGATATAAATAATTCTTCCTGAAAACTAGAATTAAAACAAAGAATTATCTTTTGTCTCCTTTAAATATCTGTGCCTGTTATTCAAAAGCACCCCCATTTTCCTTTGAGTTCCTGAGTGAAATGTGGCAGGTACGTTTCAAGAGAGCAAGGGACCAGGCAACGGAACGTGGTCTGATACCAGGTGACTGAGGTAGGGCTAACTGGTCCGCTGGAGAGTGAAAAAGAAATTCCCTAGAAATTGCCAATGTTCAGGAAGACTCACCTCATCACCCTGGTGTCTCAACCTTCTTCCTGTATCTAATTGTTATTAGTAGATTTGGGATTATATCTTTATAACAAAAAATATTTTTTCTCAAGCAAAATTATGTAGTCTAGCAATTCTGTTTTGCAAAGGAAGCTACCCTAGCCATTTGGGACAGGGGATAAAATTGGCCAGTGAGATTTCTTGTCATTTTCTGGAGTGTCTAATCTTGCTGTCACTATGGTTGCTTCTGTCATTCTTTGTTGAAAAGCAATGGAAATGTGGGATATCTAGAAAGCATCTAGTATTTCTAAACTGCTTCAAGGCAGGAAACAAATCCAGGCAGGAGAGTCTTCTGAAAAGCAATATGTGGAGCTACAGTTTTATCCCTGCTCTGATAGAAAAGCAGGGATACAGCACGGGCAGACAAGTGGTAGGGGGTGAAAAGTCTGGGAAAGCGAAGTGGACAATTCTGAGAATTATTTCACAGCAGATTCCAGGCTTTTTATACAGACATACATCTCCTCTAGTTGTGGTTAGCTGTGATCAGGCATCATACCAAGTCAAGCACATGTTTGAGATGCCCCGATAGAAGCGTATTAGTCAGAATAGGCTGGGTTATGGTGCAGTAACAAAACAACCTCGAATTCTCAATGGCTTACCACAATAAAGATTAATTTCTTTCCCATGCTACATTTGTAACATGCACCGAGGAGATTATTCTCTACACAATCTCTCAGACTCATGCTGCCAGAATTTCTACCAACTTTTAGCTGCATCACCTAGGAGACAAGTCTTTGTAGTACCCACAGAAAAGAGGGCTAGAAGTTCATGTAAGAGTTTTTTTACTGCCTCGGCCTACAAATAATACACTTCCCTTAGACTCATAGCTCATAGGCCAGACCTAGTCACGGGACCCAATTCAAATACAAGGAAACTAGATAGTGTGGGTGGGAAAATGGTGCATCTGGTGCTGTGT
The DNA here is from genome assembly GCA_026018925.1 of Tupaia tana. Classification (NCBI taxonomy): domain Eukaryota; kingdom Metazoa; phylum Chordata; class Mammalia; order Scandentia; family Tupaiidae; genus Tupaia; species Tupaia tana. The sequence continues at coordinate 4,124,602 of JAKSZU010000012.1, read as the reverse complement.
CTACATCTTAGTAATGGTTAAACTATTGAAGAAGCTTGTCCTGACCTGGAAGACATATCTTGGTCTTCCAGCACAATGCCCTTTACACAGACACTTACATATAGAATGAAGGAATGAAAACTCATTCTAAAGGACACGGAGGGACGTGTATGCTTATTCTCAAATGGGTTGAGTTGTATTCTGATAAAAGTGGGTGACAAATAGTGGGTAGAAGTACAGGCTCTGAGACAACACAGCATGGGTTTGAAATACAACTCTCCCACTTACCAGCTATGTTGCCTCAGTAAAGATACCTGTCTGCATCAGTTTCCTCATCTCTAAAATAAAGACAGTCTCTAAAATAGAGACACTCACTGTACTTACTTTATGATTATAAGAATTAGAATTAAATGGCACATGTAAAGTGATTAACACTAAGCTTGGCCCTTACGTGGTCAATAAAAGTCAATTCATTCTTTAATGTCTAGCTTGTTTTTGTTGTTTTTTGTTTTATTGCCATAGGTTGTGTGAGCTCAGTGGAGAGACAAAGAGACAGTGAGAAGGGGGGATGGCTACACTGCAATCCCTTGTACTCCATCCTCCTCTCAAGATTTTGGGCATGCACACACACACGCCCAGTGTGTTTTTCAGGTTACCGAGTCTAGGACTCAAATGGTGGTCAGCCATGTGGGAGTCCAGCACCTTAACCACTGCACCATCTCCTGGCCCCAATGTCTAGCTTTCTAACAAGCCTCTTTGAATAAATGATTCATTGTACAACTTTCTTATCTTTTTCTCCCATCTTCTTCCTAAGATTTTGTTTCTTCAGTTTCCCCAGTTAGTTACCTCTTGTCTGGTGAAGGAATCAAAGAGAATATATCCAAATGGTTTTGAAAAGTTTGCTTACTCACACAACTTTAATGCTCTTCAGTCCTTGGGTGCTTTCTGACCACTGGGCTGGTCTGTCTAGTAAAATGTAAAAATCATACAGGACCCTGAAGTCTCCTTGCATGGTCTGTAATGGAAGCTCTGCCACCTGCTTACTGTGACATTGGGCACTTTAACGTACTTTTCTGACTCTCACTTCTTTATTTTTAATGTGTTGATAATGATGACATGTACTTCATAAGGCTACTGAGAACATCCATGTAATTCATGTAAACATGTAACACAGCGACTGATACAGAGTACAAATTACACTTTACAATGACGACAGTAATACTTTCCTCACAGGACATGCATGAGCTTAAAGAAGATGTGGAAAGACCAGTAACTGCTTTTTCAGTGTTTTATCTGTGTGTGTCTGTGTATGTGAGCATGATGGATGTGCACACATGCACACGCACATCTATATGAGGCTCTTTCTTAAAACAAGAAGCTGTGAAACGACTGCAGCCGCACTTTGTACAGGGATAACTGCTGGCCCTCACTGCCTTCAGTCTTTTGAGCACAGCCCACACTGAGCATCAGCATGTCATTAGTTACTTGGATCTGCACACGTTCATAGAGCAGTATGCTTCAGTTTCTAGAGACCTGCCAACCAGCATCAAAACAAAATCAAATCCATAAGTATTTACCGAATGCTTACACGACACAAGATCCAGTTGCTCTAAAGCCTAGGAAATATTTTTAGCTTCAGGCATTATCAGTTGACTGATACCAAATGTGCTGATTTCTTACTGGAATGCCATCATGGAATATTCTGAGTGCCATTACTGCTTTTAAAAGAGCTCCCATCAGGAAAACTCTATGGTATTTTGCTCCATCTCGCTCTAAAGAAAGCAAATGCAGCAGAGATGAACGTCTGATTTAGGGTTGTTGTTCCAGGATCTCATCTGATGGAATAAAGTTCTGCCTATCTCACTGAATGAGAACACGAATTACCTGCTGATATGAAGACTGATCCTTTCACTGGGAAATATTAGGTATATGACTGTGTCTTCATATTAACAAGCATTGACAACCAGTGGTCTTTCCATTTTATTATTTTTTCTGTTTGCATCAGCTGACCTGCCCTCTCAATATTTGATGCAGGGGGCCGGGGGAAAGACCAGACCTTAGACCACCACACAGGTCACGGGTCGAGTGAGCGCTGCAGATTTGCTCATCAGCAGGCAGGTTCTATACCAGTGCTGTCTGATAGAAATGCAATGGGAGTCTCTCATGTCATTTCAGATCGTCTAGTAACCACATTTCACAGTTAGGCAAAAGTTAAAAGGAATAGCTAAAATTTTAATTTAATAACGTATTTTATTTAGCCTGATATATCCAAAATATTGCGATTTCAAATACAATGAATGCAAAATGAGTAATCAAACATTTTGCAAGCTTTGTTATTGTGTCTTTGAAATCTAGTGTGCATTTTACATTTACAGGACATCTTCATTTGGACTAGGTAAATTCTAACTGCTTAAGAACACATGTGGGGGCCAGCAGGTGGGGTGGTGGTTAGGGAGCTGAACTCCCACATAGCCAGCCCCAGTTCAAGTCCCACACCCAGCAGATGACTTTCTCACTTTCCCCCCTCTCTCTCTCTCTCTGTCCTTCTCTCTCTGGTGAGTGCATGTGCCCTTCAGCAAATTTTGAGAATCATAATAGTGATAAATAAAATTAAATAAATAATTCTTAAAACATAAAAAGCAGCACACGTGGTGGTTGGCTACCATGTGGGACAATGCAGCTCCCTCCTGCTGGCTGGTTATCTGACAGGGTAAGAGCTTAACATAGATTTTGCACACTCTGTGGAAGTATCACATAATACATGCTATTTGCTATTTTAATTTAAGTAAAATAAATTTAAAAAATTAAAATAAATGTAAATGATGACAATGAAATTTTAAAAATGATTAGAAAATAATATATAGTATTAAAACTTTGCATTAGGAAACGTAAATCGCATGAGTGAAAGACAAGGAAGAGGAGGGTACCGGACCGTAGATCACTAATTGGATAATTCATCAAGATACAAACAGGAGTGCTTAATTTCCTGTTTGAAACCCAAACATAAATGAATGGTTTGGAAAAAAAAAAAAAACTTTATGAATAAAAGAAGAGCCTAGGCCTTTGAGCATGTGTGCGCAGAAATGCTGGGGAGCAGATCCGCTAACAGCTGAGGCACTGGGTCCCCAAAATTCACAAAAGTCTGCTGTGTGTTTTAAACACAGGGTGACAAGTGTTACTACTGAGGTGGGCAGTGGGAACAAGGAAGCATAAAAAAGAAAGTTCTGGACTCAGAGCACAGGACACTGGGTCTGCTGATGTGTGTAAACACCGTCTAGAAAAAAGTATGTCTTGACATGCTTGTAGGAGTACCTCAGATGAAAAGATGAGAAACATATTAGGCAGAGCCTTATCTTCTTAAGGAAGAGGGAAAAAATAAATGTGGCTTTGGGAAATAAGTTTTGTTTTTGTTTTTGTTTTCTTGGGAGGGGTTTTTGTGATAGGGCGCATGCGCTCGCCAGACAGACAGAGAGAGACAGAAAGCGAGAAATCACCCCCCAGGGGGGATGGCCATGCTGCAATCCCTTCTCCTCCATTCTCTTCTAGAGATCTTGGGCACGCACGCACATGCGCCGGGTGTGAGTTTAAGCCACCAGGTCCGGGACTCTAACCACGATCGACCACATGGGAGTCCAGTGACATAGCCATTACACTAATTGCTGGTCCCAAGGGAAATAGGAAGTTCTTAAAACCATTCAAGGAGAATTTGACTTAGCATTTTTCTAAATAAAGCCAGTATTTTGTTAAATATTGAGTAATTAAAATTACCATACTAAAACCAAAAAGGGTTCTATTAATATTTCTAGAGGGCTAGAAATAAAGATAATTGTATCACTCAGTTTTCAGTTGGAGAAAACAGAAACCACTCCTAGTATGTAAAACAGAGGGAACCCAGGAAACTAAATAACGGATGGAACTGATTGAGAAGCCAGATGGGGATGAGGCAACCCAGAGAACATTACAGCAGGAAGCCCCATTTACCCACAGGACCAGTGGCACACAGTTGGGGGTTCCAGAGGTCAGAAGATAAGAGCACCCCGCAAGCGTTTTCCTCAAAAAGCTGGGCCCACAGGGACAGGAGCTGTGGAGGGACATGGTGTCAGGGAGAAAATGCCGTCACCACCAGGGAAGGAGGCAGAATGTGAAGGAGACAAACACTCCGCCGCCTTTCCTTCCCTGTTCACTCTCCAGTCCCCTTTCTCAAGGCAAAGCCTGCTCAGGGACAGCACGGGACAGGCAGCCTGCGAGTCCTCCCCCCATGAGACAGCAGAACGGAGCGAGAACAAGGAGGGCACCTGCAGCAAGCAGAGTGGCCAGGCGCCGTGAGTGTTTCAGTTAGTCCAGCAAAAGCACACCGTGCCTAGTATGTATTAGAAACTATTCCGGCTGAGGGGACAAGAGTCCATAGCAAGGGTCTGTAAGGGTTGGTCAATAAAATACTCCGAACACTGCCATAGGGCAATGACTTAGGACATGAAATACGAAACACACTCGTGAGGCTGAATTAAGCAATAAGGGACTTGGAATCGAAAGGTCTCCAGACAGGTCAAGGAGAATATGGCTATTTTGGGGGACCTCTGGCAGAAATGCAGGTGAAAGTACAAATATGGGAAGTTAGAGTACGTGCCCAAGTTTTGGGACACATCTGTCTTGGTTTGTCTCTAATGAATGGGATGGGTGAGAACTGGAGACCGCTCAGGTCAACGAGGCTCCTTGGCTTTGGCGCCGAACGGGCCTGAAGAGAAACCTCAGCTCTGCTACTGAAGGCTGCCTTGCCTTGAGCAAGTCATTGACCCTCCATTTCCCCAGCTCTCAAAAATAAATAACAAGAACGTCTTTAAAAGGTTACTGGAGAGACGGTATGTGAACATAGGTTTAACATGTTACATGTTTGAGATAGTATAGGCACTCAATAGAAAGAGACTATTAGTAATCTAAAGAGAATTTATAAGGAAATACAACTGCATACATCGTCATCATTAAGACATAGAAGTTAATTTATATTCACACAAATATACTTTGGAACTATACATAGGTAACAAGAAAACGGTTTGTTTCATAATACAAGGTGCAATGATTTGAATATGTCCCTCCAAAATGTGTCAAGCCACTGTAATGAGATTAAGTGGGTAAAACTGGATCTGATTATGGTGTTGTAAGGTGGGGCCTTGGAAAACAGATGAGAGACTATGCGGCAGGGCATGGCCCCCATTATTGCCTTCTGGTGGGCTTGTAAGGAGAGGGAAACCAACATGGAACACAGACCACAAGCTCTGCACATACCAGCCGCCCTCTCTGCCTCCGTTGGCCATGTTGTGACAGTCAGCCTGATGCCAGTCTCATGCCTTCGGGCATTCCCAGGTCAAATTAACCTCTACTCTTTAAAATCACCTAGTCTCAGGTATTTCTCTAGGCAACACAATGGACAAAGACATACGGTGTTAGCAATTATTACAACATGTCAGTGTTCCTTTAGAAACATAGTGGGGGGTCTTCAAAGAGCTTATGGAAAATAGATATTATGAGAAAGCTATGCATGATTTCACCACTTTGTTTCACCAAAATAAACTCATACTTTGATTCTATTTTTCTAGGAACTTAATTTTTATTGTCAGAGGGTATATACACTTGCCAGAGAGAGAGAGAAAGCACCCTTCAATGGGGCCTGATCTCATCACAATCTTTTTCCTTCCACTTCTCTATTCTATCAGGATCCTGGGAGCACCCTAGTGTGTATGTATGTATGTATGTGTGTGTATATATACATATATATTCAGAGAGATTTTTGCTATAGGGTGCATGAAAAAAGCAACAAATTACTCCCCAGGGGATGGCCATGCTGCAATCCCTTCTCCCACATTCTCCTCTTTGGATTTTGGGCAGACATGAATACGCACTCGGCATGTGTTTTAAGCTGCTGAGTCCAGGACTCTAACCATGGTCGACTACATAGGAGTCCAGCAACACGACCACATGACCATTATGCCATCTTCTGGTCCTTCTAATATGCTTTTAAACCACCATCACTAGGACTTAGACTGTGGTCTGCCTCAGCATTTAATTACTGTCCTATAAGGTGGCCCTTCCACTAACTTTTGAATTCTCCTTTGATTAACAGGATATATAATTTTCCAGGAATCATGAGTATCTTTCATGTAGTAAGTATTGTACAGAATTAAATTATTTATTCTATAATTAGATAATTAGCTTGCTTAGCAATTACTGACAGATTTCAAAATATTACTACATTCATAATCATGTTCATAAATACCGAATTAGCACTGCAATGTCTAGTACTATAACAAGTTTTAACTTTGTCATGTGTGTTCTATAAAATCATAATCTGAACACATCCAAGTTTTTGGCATCAGGCACCTAAACCTCTGCTGTTAAATCAGTCAAAAAAAAAAAAAAAAAAAAAAAGAACGAAAAAGAAAAACAAAGAAAAATCACACATCCATGTTGAGTGGTCTCATGTTAATTTTTTTTTTACCATAAACCTTGAGTGGGCTCTTCATGCTCTTAGGTCCTCACGCTATGTACACTAACTCAGCCCCTCTCCCGGTCTCGGACAACCATGTCATAGCTTTCCTTCTCCTCACAAAGCCTCAGCAGCTCCTCTCGGTTTCACTCTTGGAGGTCACCTGATTTCCTGCTCTACTGGGGAAATGGAATTACTGAGAGGCCGGCTTGCACGGCTTATCACACTTGCCAGCCCACCAGCCTCGGCCCCCTCCACACCTGCCTTCCTCAATGGCTCGTCTTTGGAAAAAAAAAAGGAAAAGAAACAAACAAATCAGCAAACAAAAACTTCACCCCCTCCTTCGTCTCTTGTGTTGCAGCACACCAGGCTCAACGCGTGGTCTCCGTCTGCTCGCTCTCTCCCAGGCTCAGGCCACTGCCCACGTTATACCTTCCATCAGGCACGTCTCCTGGAACCCCGACTCAGCAGCCCAGCTGTGTATTAGACACGTGTCAAGCTCACCCTGCCCCACGAACAAGTGTGAACAAACGTCCTTTCCTCAAACTTACATCTACACATGCTCCATTTCGGTTGATAGCAAGTTTATCCTGCCAGTAGGACCAGAATCTTCACAATTAGCCTGAACTCTTTTCTTTGTGCGACACTGCTATCTTTCCACCGGAAAATTTTGTTGGTTCTTTTTTCAAAACACGTCCAGACTCACTCAGATCATGTCTCATTACCTTCATCGGCACCACTAGACTGAACAAACATCATTTGTCACCCGGATGGCTGCGATGAGAGCCTAGAACGGCTTCCTGTTCCTACGATACCTTTGTCCCCTGCGTTAGCCACACGTCAGCCAGAGGGATCCTTTCCCCCCTAAATCTGATCATGTCACTCCTCTACTTGGAGTCCTGCGATACGGCCCACCACACGGAGAGCGAACGCAAGTCCTTCCCTTGGCCTCAGTGGTCCCCTGTGATTTGACTCCTGCTACATCCATGCCGTTTCTGCCACTGTCCTTTTGTGCCAGTCACAATTAATAAGTGTTTGTTAGACAAATCGGTCCCATTCTCCAAGACACTTAGTCCACTAGAAGAAACAGAGTGCATCATGATTACCCACAGAAAATAGAGATGAAGGCGCCCCCTCACCTTCCCTGTTAACCCCCAGCAGGTGAAACACCCCAGAATACTGCAACGTGGGGAATGTGCCTGGGATGGAAGATAATGTTGGGGGAGACGGGGAAGCAGCAGGGACGTTTCAGGCAGAAAGTATCACATGCAAAGGCCTGGGAAAGCGAAGCAGCAGCACCAGTAATTTCGGGAATTATAGGGAAAGGAGAATGCTCTTGCCACAGTGTTAAAAAGCAAGGATTGAGATTAGGAGACCTAGATACAGAAGCAAAGAGAAATACCATTCACACTTAGATAGGAGTCAGGTCATGAAACACTTTTTATTTCTTCCCCATAGTTTCAATCTGCTCTTGGAGCAATTCTTAATCGTATCTTTTTGATATACCTCTTCAACAGAGCCAGAGCAATACTTAAAAAGGATTCTGAATTCCCCAAGTTAAAAATACAAAAGAAAAGCTAGAGACAAATTTAGTTTGACAAGGTAAAGGCGTGGGTGTGCTACCATATCGAATTTAATTTGTACAAAGTCATCATGTCTGGTAACATTATTTTTTCTGATCTACAGCGTTTAGACTACTTTCACTAGACTTGATCTCCCTGTCTACCTAAACACTGATTCACTTACAGTAAGCTTCAGCCTAGCATGGGTCAAATTAATACCCAGCAAATCCACAAGGGGTTAGATGCACACGATTTCTGTATAAAAGGTGAACTGAGACTTGACTCAGTCTGTAGCTTTCCTCAGACAAGGCAGCCAACCACAGGTGAGTCTTGGCATCTATAGGTCTCAAGTGGAGACAGCTACTTTTCAAATTGCAGAGTTTTTAACACCTAGAGAACAAATATAGAGCTTTTCGCTGATGTTGCGTAAGGACTGTGCTTGTCAACCTGGCTTCTTAAATATGATTAATATACTGTAATAACTGCTAGCAGCAATTGACTTTGTAGGCCAATTCACCTGCCTTCTGAACGAGTCTTATTTTAAATAACAGTGGCAAAAGCAAACAAAATTTATGAGATGTTAAAAATAAAGAAATAATGTTATAGGATTAAATTCTCTTTTTCTTTTAAACAAAAGTAGTCTTTAAAAATTATAATGGAAAGGCAAATATGATGACCACAGCTACTTCAGAGTCATCACTAAGACAGCCATAATTCTCTAATCTTTAAAGAGTCTTCTGTTTAAATCATTATATTGGCATTTTGATCTACAGTGTGTTTCTACTTTGATTTAAAAAGATGAAGGAGAAAGAGGAATATTGTTCCAAGAGACAAAGTAAAGAAAAATGAAGGAACAAAACTTGCTGAAGCAAAACGTGACTGAGAGGTTGGGTTGACCAGTTGTTTTGGTTTTGTTGTTTATGTAATAATGATAATTCTTTGCTTTATCATTTTTAATGAGTCTTGCTTGTTTACTTCCCAGTCCAGGATGAAGTCAGTCCAGTTTTGCTTCCTTTTCTGTTGCTGGAAAGCAATCTGCTGCAGTGGCTGTGAGCTGACCAACATCACCATCGCGGTGGAGAGAGAGGAGTGTCGCTTCTGCATAAGTGTCAACACCACGTGGTGCGCAGGCTACTGCTTCACCAGGGTAGGTGCTGTGGCTCAGGGAGTGAGCAGCCGAGTGTGGCGAGGAAGATTCCAAATGCCCACCTTATAGATATCTTCTGTTTCTGGAGTAACAGCCATGAGCCCCTTCCTCGATACTGTTCGCATTGTGATTGGGGTTGATCACACTATCAGTTAGATGTCTGAGCTTGTATTTGATTTGGGAAAAGTCAGGAAAGCCTCAGATTTGATCTGATCAACCTGGTAATATGCCAACACTGCTTTTCAAAGGAAAGGAAAAGTATTTCTGTGCTAGATTTTATGTAGAAAGAAATAAGCATTGAAACACACACATATTTAATCATGAAGGACCTACAGTAATACCAAAAAGGCAATTTCTATCATCAAAGCCATATGAAATGTGTTTCCACAGCCACATAAAAACACAAACAGTCACATTACAAAAATGGTCTTCTTGGCCCACCTGGGTACAAACAGTCTGAGAACACAGATGGCCGTTACTGATAGTCAGAATGAAAATGAAGTCAGCAAACCCACCTCCTTCTTTACTCCACTGAGAAAACCAGAAAATGAAGCCACAACGCTGCTGATATACATTTGTGGTTTGTTCGCATTAATCCGAGCAAAGTAGTTTCCACTTGGTTTTCTCTTCTTTCCTCTGTAGCACCTAGATATCTATGTCGAATTTCATTCAACAAACTAAAATGACAACTTTCTAACGAAATGCACTCTATTTGATGATAAATGAGTTTGATCAATCAAACTCTACTTATTTCACAATTTATTGCACTTCCTTGGAATATAAACTTAGATCATGATACCAACATAAATTAAATAGCCTCAATTTTTCCATTCAGTGCAAATAATTTTTATACTGGAAAGTGTTACAACAAATCATTTCCGGCTGGATAAAGTTCTAATATGCAAACTGTACTCTTTGAAACTAGGAACCTTGAAAAATATAGAGCTCTTATGGGGAAGAAAAGTCTACAGGGCACTGAAATATTTAAAATCTTATATGAGCCCTTGAAAACATGTTAAGCTAAGCATTCATTTTTTACATTATGTGTTTTTGACTTTTTGGTATACTGGGACAAGATATGTGAAAATTATTTTTCTGAAAAGTAAACTTCATGTATATGGTTAAAGAACAAAAAGTTGACTTGAAATTCTAAGTCATACTTTCCTTTTCATAATTTTTCTTTCTTTATTTAATTTTATTTGTCATTATTATTTATTATTTTTTAAAATTTGACCAGAGAGAGACACAGAGAGAGAGAGGGAAAGAGAAAGGGAAAGAGAAAGCAAGCCACCAGGTCCAGGACTCAAACTGCCACAGGTCATGTGGGAGTCCAGTGCCTTAACCACCATGACACCTGCCAGCCCCACTTTTTCATAATTTTTCTATATCAAAATTTTTAATTCCTTTATATTTTGAGAAATAATTAATATTTTGATATAGCCATAGGAAGTAGGAAAAGGAATGCCTTGATTTTTTTCTGTAAGGTATCCAGAACAATCAAAAAACGTGGATAGCATGTAACTCATTTATGAGGTCATGTTTTAAGTGGTAAATGTTAGAGCAAGCTGTAATAAATCTCATTTTGACTAAGCCAAAAGAAACTTCCAGTATATTGTAACCTAACTCTCACTCTCTCCTTCCCACACTTCTCAGGATCTGGTGTACAAGGATCCAGCCAGGCCCACCATCCAGAAAGCATGCACCTTCAAGGAGCTGGTGTACGAGACGGTGAGAGTGCCGGGCTGTGCTCACCACGCAGACTCCCTGTACACATACCCAGTGGCCACCGAATGTCACTGTGGCAAGTGTGACAGCGACAGTACTGACTGCACCGTGCGAGGCCTGGGGCCCAGCTACTGCTCCTTCAGTGAAACAAAAGAGTAAGGAACAGCGGACATCCCAGGCCACTTCTCGTCCTGAAGGACCAAGATATCTGAAAAGTCTGTGTGTGCTGTGTGCCCAGGCTGCCATCTGCTGGGCCAGGGATCCCCAGACCTCACTGACCTCTGTCCACTGGCTGAGAGGGAGCTCCAGGAACCGGGAGTGCTGGGGCCAGGGCCTCGCCACTACTCAGCCCTGTATTCCTTTGTTTGGGTTCTGTAAGTTTCCTCCAGTCTTAGCTCACAGACTTGAGTGCATTAGCCTTTAATAATTTTAGAAATCTTGTGGGAAATCTCTTCCTCTTAGAGAGAGGGATACCTAGACCCAGAAAGAGGACATGATGATGGGAGTGAGTGAAAGAACTAAATGCAGCACAGTCTTCACCTAGACTCCTGGGAGGAGGGCTGGTATCTTCATGCCTGTAGCCTCAATGCCAGCACTCTGCTTGGAACTTAGTGAGAAATTCAACAATGGCATCTTAAGGAAAGTAAGATCAGAAGGGTGAAGGGCGGGAAAATGTCAAACCAGGATGTTTGAGGCTGGCCAGTGAGGCCACCTCAGCCCATGGAAGTGGTGGCATGGTTTTCCCTGGCCTGTCCTTGAGACATGGATCATAGAGACCTGATTTATGCCTGAATTGCTCTAGGCAAAAAGGGGTGGGAGGGTGGGGAATAACAGAGCTCAAAGCTTCCAAACTAGTAATACCACGCCCTTTACTAAATGGCAAAATCAAGAATGTTCATTTGAGACTGTAAAGTCAGCCTTCCTCTTTTCATATATTAGTAAATGGATCGAATGCTATAAGGCCTCTGCAGAACTCTTCTTTGGGATGAAGAAAAAAATCTAGCAGCCTGCTTTCCTAGGATCTGCTCCTTTGCAGGAAGGGGACATTTAGAAGAAGTAGGTTTGAAAGCAATTTCAATAACTTAGTAAATGTATTTAACTTATCTACAGATACATTTGTATAAGGAAGTAGCCCTTTTGGAGTTAGCCATGAGGAAGAAAAAACCTGCTGTGTTCTAGGACCTCTCTAGATCAGTCTTTTCTTTGTCTTCTCCCAAATTTGTGATTTCTTTTAAGGGGGTATATATTGAAACTATTTTATGACTTGATTTACTTTAAAAACGTTAACTCTTTTTGTTATGTACTTGTTTCACACTCATATTGTTTAATTTATTTAAATGTTATTTTTTTAATAAAGATGCTAACCACTAGAGTCATACATTTGGATTATTTCATGTACAAATAAATAACTTATACATGTGTATGTTTACATTGGTAGAAAAAAGTCTTAAAATATATTTTGTAGTACTTTTGAAATTATTGCTTGTCCTCGTCTTTAGAAATATTAAGAATAATTATGTTGAATGTCTAAAAGTACTTTATATTTAAATTCCCTCTCATTGTTAAAAGTTTATTTTGATGTATTTCATGAAGGAAGAGAGAGAGAGAGACAGGTATTTCTGGAAGGGTCTTTACAAAGCAACCTGCCCCAGTCTCAGGCAGCCTAGATCACACACACCCAGTGCACTCCAAGGTGCCTGGACACAAACCCAGGACCTTTCCCATGGGAGTCTAGTTGTGTTACCACTGTGCCAACATCTGGCCCTCTCTTGATCTTTAACTCATTTTTTGATGAAGTAGAAGATGAAATTTAAAAAAAGAACCACAGAGCAGGAGGGAGCATGGAGGTCCTCTAGTTCATTTCTTGAAATTTTGAGATGGAAAAATTGAAGCCCAATGATGTTAGGTGGCCCACCTAAAAATCACTGTTTTGTCCATGAATGATGCTATAACAATGATGCTATACTTTAGACTGGGTAATTCAGAAACAACAGAAACCCATTGCTTACAGTTCTGGAGGATGAGCAGTCCGAGATCAAGGCACCAGCAGATTTGGTGTCTGCAGAGAGCTCACTCTGTGCTTCAGAGAGAGTGCTTTTCACTGCATCATATGACAGAAAGGTTATAGGACTCCCTTTGAGCCTCTTTTATAAGGATACTAATCCCATTTATGAAGCCTTTGCTCTAATCATCTAATATCCCCCTAGAGGGCCCGCCTCTTAATACTAACACATGGATTTTGGAAGAAAATAAATATTTTGACCATAGCAATCACAAAGATTGCTCATAGTAAAACAAGAATTACAAACCTGGACTCCTACCTCTTAGTGGAGCTCTCCTTTGACTATTCCACCATACTAAGAAGTCATTATGGCAGGGCTGGCAGGTGGCGTGGTGATTAAGGTGCTGGACTCCCACACAGCTGAACATGGTTTGAGTCCCGGAACTGGCGGCTTACTTTCTCACTTTCCGCTTCTCTTTCTCTCTCTGTCTCTTTGGTCAAATTAAAATAATAATAATAATAAATAATAGCAAATAAAATTAAATAGAGACATTTTAAAAAGAAGCCATTATGGCAAGGAGTATGTTGTCTCAATCATCTTAACCACATATATCATCTTCTTTTTATAATTATTTATTTTATTTTATTCATTCATTTATTCATTTTAATTTGACCAGAGAGAGACAGAGAGAGAGAAAGAGAGTGAGAAAGGAAGCCACCAGGTCCAGGACTCGAACCATGGTTGGCCATGTGGGAATGTCCAGCACCTTATCCACTATGCCATCTGCTGCTCCCACACATATACCATCTTGAACAAGTTATTTAAATGATCTAGACCTCAGTTTCCTCAACTGTTAAATGGAGAAAATTACATTTCCTACTTCAGAGAGTATGTTAATAAAATGGAATAACACATGTGATGGGCTTAAAATATTCCTTGGTGGTCCAACAGGTGGCATAGTGGTTAAGGTTCTGCACTCTCACATGGCCAACTGTGGTTTGAGTCCCAGTTGGCTTGAAAATCACACTGGGTATGTGTGCATGCATGCCCAAAGTCCCAGGAAGTGAATGGAAGAGAAGGGATTAAGACGTGTCTCCCCTTCCCAGGAATGGTGCTTTCTCACTTTCTCTCACTTTCTCTCTCTCTCTTTCTCTTTCTCTCTCTCTCTCTCTCTCTCTCTCTCTCTCTCTCTCTCTCTCTCTCTCCAGTGAACTCGCACATACATGTCCAGTGGCAAAAAAGATAAACAAATAAACAAACAAACAAAAAATAAGCCCTTGGCTCACAGAATTTCCTCAGTAAATATTAGCAGTTATGCCTTGAGAGAGACAATGTAGTGAGATAGTACAGTCAGACGTAACAGCAGCCCAGCTCAGATTCTTCCTAGTCATCTTGAGCAAGCTTGTTAACCCCTCTAGACCTCACTTTCCTCACTATTAAAATGGAGTCACCATGGTAACTATCCCACAGGATGGCTGTGAAGATTAAAAAAAGATAATACTTATAAAGTGCTTAGGAGTCCAACAGATCTATAATCCTGATGGGGAGAGAGCGCCCCTTACCACTTAGCTAAAAAAGTCAAAGTCAAATGCTAGGAAGAAGCAGAAGTTTCCCAAAAGGGGAAATGGAGAAGAAAAGACTGTGGTCCCCATGGGAATTGGTCAGACTTTTCCTCTCTCCACAAACACATGTGCCCTCTGGTAAAAATTTTTTTACAAAGGAAGAAAGAAAAAAGGAAGCAAGCAAGACTATTTGGACAGTCAGTTCAGATTCATGGATGAAAATAATAAATAACCATTTAGAACCAGCTGAAATAGTGGTAGGTGCTGCATTTAGAAAGTCAGATGCCCTTAAAATAAGCATAAAAACAAAAGTCCACCATGCAGCACTGAGATATGAGCGACACTGAAGTGGCTGCTGTAGGGAGGTGCAATGAATTAGCATCGCTGTGCTGAGTTGACCACATTTCTGTCAGAGCTTTGCTGGTGGCAAAGGACAGACATTGAGATTCTTTACAGGAAAGGCAGATTCTATTGTAATAATGCCCAAAGAATTGGAACGAAAACTAGAATACCTAGAAAGATAAAGGAAGTCATTCTCGCTTGAAGCCCCCCACATCTCATTCCCGACTTCCTTCCCCTCTCTTGGAAGCACAGTTCTAAGCTCCTCGGTATTGATGTGCCTGTGAGTTATGGGCCCTGTTTAATACCAGCACCCAACATCAATCAGAGCTTCTCTTAGAGTCTCTTAGCTTACCTCCCCAAGAGAAAGGATGTGATGGGCTCACATGTTATCATACCTGCTGGGTAGCGCCTTCCACACAAGGCCATAATGAAGGCCACTAGGAACCCCAGAAGTAGATTTCTGAGTGCACTAAAAGCAGCCTGGATACCAGCTCCGTGGACTGGTGGCTAAGGCAGCTGAATTCCACACGAATGACTCCTCCACGCCTCATCAAGTGCTGGACCCAGGAGTTTGAAGAACACTTGGGGCGTGTGTTCACATGTGCCTCAAATCCGAATAGGATGGAGAGATGGAGGAGAAGGGATTGTGATGTGACCATATTCCATGGGAAGGGAGTGCTTTCTCCTACTCTCTTTCTCTCCAGCAAGTGCACTGTCCTCTGGCAAAATAAAAGTAAATAAAAAATGGCAGGCTACCTTTGTAAGCAAGATATAACTTTTGCACCTTTAGTGACCTCCCATGGGTAAAAAACAGCCCAATGCTGTTGCTTTAGTGTTTGTTTTTGTTGTTTTGTTCTGCTAGCAAGGGAGAGATAGAAAGGGAGTTTAATCTAGAAAGTGAAGTTGAATATGGCAGGTAGATTGATTGCCATATCACAAACAAATATTTATCTAAAGTCAGACCCAACCATGTTAATGACCCTGAAGAGCTCTAAGTAGTTGTTTTGCATTTGAAAAACAGGTGATTCATCCTTGTGATGCTCGGGATATTGATCTGAATTCAGTCTATTATCTGTACGTTGGCCCTGGAATATGAATCTATGTACTCTCATCTATACGCTGAATATCCCCAAAGCACCTTTATTTTGTTCTCCTTCTGTCCCTTTGAATTTGCTCAGGAGCAGCTGTTCTTGCCACTAGGTGGAAATTTATCAGGCTACATGGCACTCACTGGTCACTCTTGGGTAATAAAATTTTTATTATCACTTCACAAATATCACAGTAACCTAAAACCTTAGTCCAGTTAATAAGGAAAACTAAAAACCTAAGTTAGTATGCAATGTTTCCATGCTTTGAAGAGTAGGGGTAAGATCCTTTAGCTTTCTCTCATCCCCCACCTGCCTTGATTTCTGTTCCCCGCTGCTTGGTCACTGACCCCTCTGGATTGGGAATCAGAGTAGGGAAAGAAGAGCTAGGTAAGATGGTCACATTCTCCTAAGACCTGGTACCGGTTGGAGCTGACCACTTCCCAAGTATATGTCCATGTTCTTCTGAGACACCTCTGCTGGCATCCACCCACAACCCACAGTCCTGGGGAGTGCCTGTCTGTAAGCAGGCCTCTCCTGACCTCCCTAAGGTTCTTATCCAACACTATACCTCAAGCCTTCAGCAAGAACTTTATTGCAGGACCTTTTATTAAATTGATATTCCTAAGGTGGGTTTCCCATTCAGGTCCTACAATTCTTGCAACGTTGGTCCGGTTTGCTTTTCCCAGAGGGGAAAGAAGTTGTTTCCCAGATCCACTCCCCCACTTTGAAGCCACAGGAGGTTTATAGACAGGCACTCCCCAGGATGGTGAGTTGTGGTGGGTGGATCCCTGCAGAGGTGTCTCAGAAGAACATGGACACATACTTGGGAAGGGGTTCAGCTAGCTTCTTGATTTTTAGCATGCCCAGGTATGAGTCATAAATCAGTGACACATCGCATTTTCAAACACCTACATTTTTTTAATCCTTTAATCCTTTAATGAAGTTCTCTAAGAATTTTTTGGTCATCTACTCTGAAATTTCTAAAGGATGGTCTATCTTACGTTTCGTGTGTGTGTGTGTGTGTGTGTGTGTGTGTGTGTGGTGTTTTGCTTTGTTTTGTTTAAACAGTGTCTACCTATATTATAATCCTGCTGATGCAGCTTCCCAAGCAGCTGTAACTACAGAAATGCACTGCCATCCCTGGCTTTTTTAGAGTGGACCAGAAATTTTAAGGTTCATTTTGATATTTAAAATCCATTTCATTTTGATGTTTGAAACTTCCATTACAACATCCTGTTATACTGCCTAGTACACTGTGAGAAATCAGCTGACCGAAAAGGAAGAGCAACATCATGTTCACAGGTTTTATTTTTGCCCTATCTTTAGTTCCATGCAGGAAACTTCTCCTACCTATGCACTGACCTGCAGATCATTCTTGAGTTATCTATCCTCCCTGATGTCCCAAAAGAATTGTAGCAGGGACTGAAGGAAACTAAAATGGAAATGATCTCTAGATAGACACAGACGCTGAGAGACAACTGCATCTCTGCTCAAATACAATTTCACCATCTCCTAAATTACATTTTCCCTCACCGATTCACTTAACATGCACCTTCAGAATGCTGCCTCAGAATTTCATTTTCCTCTGGGCAAAATGGTACATTCTCATCCAGCCTGGAGCATGTTTTATGTCTTCTTTTATTTTCTTAAACAAAAGTTAGGACAAAGACAAATGATCAGAAGTTGCAAGGAGGCACATGGGCCGGTAAGTGCAGAAGGAACAGGGAGGCAAAGGAGTCTGGGGACTGTCTTAGCTCGGGGAGCCATAACGGAACAGCATGGACTGTGTGGCTTCAACGACACAAACATCTTCTCATGGTGCTGAGAAGAATTCTATGATCAAGGTGCTAGGCAATTCGGTTCTCAATGAGGACTCTTTTTGTGGCTTGCCGTCTCCTATTTGTGTCTTCACAAAGCAGAGAGAGAGAGAGAGAAACAACTCCCTCGGGTCTCTTTTTAGAAGGATACAAAAGCTCTCTGATCAAGGCCACATCCTTATGACCTTGTTTAGCCTTAATTATCTCCATAATTGCCCTATCTCCAAGTACATCCACACAAAGGATTGTAGCTTCATGGTATACATTTGGAAGGGCACAAACATTCAGTCCATCACAGGAATGATTTTATCACTGGCCAATTTGACATTAATTTTCTCTACACTGTGGTAAGACTAGCAGCCTCTACACCTGGGATGACTAAATATGAGGACCCCATGGTGCAGCATTTCTTCTAGTGACTTGCAGATGGTGTCAGAACCCTTCAAGTTTATGTAACCTGTTGTGGCAGGCAAAATAACAAGCCCCAAAGGTCCATGTGCTGAAGGCTGGAGTCTTGATAGGTTACCTTACATGGTAAAAGGGATTCGCAGATGGGATTTGAGATGGGGTGGTGATTCATGTGGCTCTAATATAATCACAGAGGTCATTAAAGATGAAAGAGGAAGGCAGAAGAGAGGCGTCACAGGGAGATGTGAGCATGGATGAAGGTCAGAACGGATGCAGTGTGAACTAGACCCAGCACCACTGGCTGGCTGGTGGTCCATGGACCTGAATAGGACAGCTTAGGGGCTGTCTGCAAGTTCCATGATTGCTTACAAAATGAATAGATGAGTATAGGTACTGACTAAAAGCTCAAGACGCTTTCAGGAGACAGTTTAATGTCTGTGTCTGATGCAAGTCCCTCTGAAGCAAGTCCCCTACACTATAAGCACTCTTTGAAGATAAGGGATACTTCTTACTTGGGATTTCATCTTCAGAATCTAGGACCTCAGAACTTAACATATAATAGATGCTTAAGAAATATTTGTTGAATATTAATAAAATATTTATCACAGACTCTGAAGTCTGATAGACTAACCCCAAGATACTTCATAATTTTTACTCTCAACATTATTTTATTATAAATAAAGCTATATTGTCATGGACTATATTTCCATTTATAGGAGCTAGAAACTCAGGAATGAAGAAATTTGTAATCCACTTCACTGCAAAGGGCCACCATGCCAGCATCAAGCATTCCTAAGTCCAGGGTTACATTCACACTCAGACTTCAGGGTACTCTCCCATGTTTGAAAAACAGTCTCATGCTGAAACTGAAAATTCAAAGTACGTATTAATAAACTAGATAATCTTGATGATTCCTTTCCATTTTAATAGCTTACTGTTTCATAACAGAATTTCATGCTTACCCAGAGAAAACAACATTTAAAATGTGTTTCCACCTACATATCTGAAAGGTCTTTCCAAAGATACACCAACAAAACAGAATTTGTCATACTCTCTCTTATAGATATTTATTTCCCAAGCTTAAAGAAAAGTACTTATGATGGATCATTATAATATAAATTTGAGTAATCCATGGGTGAAACTCTCCTTTTTCCCCTTCTCTCCTAGGCTTTAGAAACAATGGGAAATTTGTCAATTATAATACAAGATGTTCTAACCTCTAACATCCAATACTGTAACTGTACTTTGCTAGGGCACCATAGGTACATGCATGCATTTTCAGAACCAAAAGTTGACCTACAATACATAATTTTAGCCATTGCCTCTAGTATCTGTATGATTGTCTCTTTATTGCTCCAGAATTAGAACAGAAATTATATCTCCATGCAAATATTGAGACACAAATTAATCTTGTTAAAAAATGCAGTATTACTTCAATTATAAGATCTGTTCTGTTGAATCTAGTTTAAACACTAGTGTTGGAATTCCTAGACATGTTGACAGTTTGTGGGACAACAAGGTGGAATACTTAAAATTAGAACTGGCCAGAAAGTCTGGAATATGCAATCATTTCATCAAAAGAAAGAGTTGAAGGGATGGGGGCTAAAGCGGATAAAGTATGAGATTCTTCTAATCCATAAGAAGCTTATATATAATGGTAAGTAAAATTATATTTAGCCAGGGGAAAATGATGAACAGTAGAAAACAAAGTACAATAAAATACTAGGTGTGTAATACACAAGGCGAAAGCTACCGAAGAATGGTAAAATACCTTCAAATACTTAATGTTAACTACTGTTTGTAATAGTTTTAGTGATTTTATACATCTTCTCTTTTCATAGTCACTCATCTGAGCATTCTGGCCAGCTCAGTAATGGGGCTTCTTACTAAGTAATAATAATCTGGCCCCTATTCTCCCTCTTTCCAAATGACAATGAATACAAAGAGATTCCTACACACTTGGAACAGAGCCATCTGAACAATAACTTTGACAGATTTAAAAGTTAAATCTTTTAAAGGAAATGTCTTTGTGAAAGAAATGCAGTAACTGGAATATATACCCACTGTTCATAATAAGCATATATTTTCTTTTGTAACAGCTGCCAGTATGGGATGAGTGCTAGAGTTTAAATGTGTCCCCTCAAAGTTCACATGTTAGAATTGGGTTGTATTGTGAAGGTATTAAAAGGGAGGAAACTTAATTCAGTTACAGTGTTAAGTGTTACAGTGTTAAGAAGTATGACTTTGAAAAGGTGATTGTGATTAGATAAGGCCATCAAGTGAGGCCTCCATGATTGAATCCAGTTGGGTGTATAGGCGACAAACCGGAGCAGAGACACAGACATGCATACTCTCACTTGATCTTGCCATGTGATGCCCTGTGTCACAGGGGCCTCCATGGAGTTCTCACCAATAAGACCCTTACCGTATACAGCCTCTCAACCTTGGACCTCCAAAACTGGGAATTAAATAAACCTTGATTCTTTATCAATCATACAATATTGTATTCTGTTATCAAGTAATAGAGAACAGACTAGATAGTGGGAATGAGCATTGTGGCCCATGTAAAAACTGTATTTAGGAAGGGTTAGAGTTCTCTGATACATGACAAGCAAATGAACGACTGACATTGCTATGGGAAAGGTAATTATATGTGACAGGATATAATTTATGAAATAAGGCCAGAAAAGTAAACCAGTGTGTCTCAACTCCAACAGGGAGTAAGTCAAATGAACTCAATGGAGTTGAACCTACCCACACAACTAATCCACTTTTAACTGAAAAGTGTTTTTAAAAGCTATCTTTCATAGTCAACTTTTAAAATCTGTAGATCTTTTTCTCTGTTTCTGTAGCTGACTTTTAAATAAACATGTCACACAGTTTACAATGTAAAATTTAGTTTTAATAGGATTCCTTTCAGAGCTGGCAGGTGGTTTGGTGGTTAAGGGCGCTGAACTACCACACAGCCAACCACGCTTCAAGTCCAGGACCTGGAGACTTGCTTTCTCACTTTCCCTCTCTGTGCTCTGTCCTGCTAAATAAATAAATAAAGTTAAATAAAATAATTATTTTGAAGAATAGGATCCCTTTGGGGTGAGCAGGTGGCATAATATTTACATTGTTGGACTCCCACATGGTTGCCCATGATTTGAGTCCCAGACCCAGTAGCTTAAAGCTCACACCAGGTGCATGTGTGTGAGTACCCAAAATCCCAAGAGGAAAATGGAGGAGAAAGGATTGCAGCATGGCCATCCCCCCAGCGGGGGGGGAGTGATTTCTTTTTTTCTGTCTCTCTATCTCTATCTATCTTTTTTCTATCTCTCTATCTAAGCACAAGCACCCTATAGCAAAAAATCTCTCTTAAAAAGAAAGAAAGAAAGAAAGAAAGAAAGAAAGAAAGAAAGAAAGAAAGAAGAAAGAAAGAAAGAAAGAAAGAAAGAAAGAAAGAAAGAAAGAAAGAAAGAAAGAAAGAAAGAAAGAAAGAAAGAAACTATAAGTAATTTTTTTGGGGAAAATCCTTAAGTTTTTTCTTTCTTGCTTTTGAAAAAAGCATCATTTATTTCAAAGTACAGCATGAAGTTGTATTTTTAAGAAATACATATTCAAGGGGCCAGTAGGTGGCATGGTGGTTAAAGGCACTGGATTCTCACTTGGCCAACCGCAATTCAAGTCCTGGACATGGCAGTTTGTTTTCTCACTTTCCCTTCCTCTATCTCTAGTCAAATTTAAAAATAATAATAACAAATGTAATTAAGTAAATACATAATTCTTTAAAAAAAAAGAAAGAAATATACATTCAATCTTGTATTACAGGCACTACAGCCAACATACTTATACCCTAAAACAAATGTGGAATAAGTAATATTGCAATGCTGGTGACAACTACCTTAAAGTTTGCCAAAATGACACCGGAAATCCATTACATGATCAATAAAAAGGATAGCTATTAATTAAAAAGAAAAACTTAGGGCCAGCAGATGGCATAGCAGTTACATTGCGGGATTCCCACATGGCCACCACAGTTTGAGTCCTGGACCTGGCAGCTTGAAAGTCATGCCAGGCACATGTCTGTGAGCGCCCAAGATCCCAGAAAGAGAATGAAGAAAAAGGGATTGTGACGTGGTCATCTCCCCTAGGAGGAGGTGATTTCTCACTTTCGCTTTCACCATCTCTGTGTCTCTCTCCAGCGAGCGCATGTGCCCTGAGGCAAAAACCTCTAAAAAAAATTAGAAATGGACATTTAAATATTATTAGGTCTAGAAACAATGAGAAGTTCACAATTATAAACATTCCCTCTTTTTTTTTTATTTATTTATTTATTTATTTATTTATTTTTGTATATACTTTCAATCATATTGTTTGTCTTACAATGAGACCATTTTGATATGTGAACATTTCTCCCCAGACCCGTTGATCGAAATATCTTCAGCAGATAACACCACACCTCCCCATCCCGTCAATGCTCTACCTCTGTATCCCTTCTCTAAATGTCTTTCGTTGGGCCCCACTCCTCCACATACACCTCATCTGACATTCACACCCATCTCTTGTGTTTGTTCAACTGTTAGTCAATCAGTTTCAGACATAGAAAGCAGACAAACGGTATATGTTAAGTGGGGACATACAATGTCTCTCCTTCATAATCTGGCTTGCCTCACTCAGCAGTACATCTTCCATATTCTTCCACTTTCTGTCAAAAGCCAGGGCTCTGTTGGTTTTTATGGCTGAGTAGTATTCCATAGAGTATATGAGCCACAGTTTTTCAATCCATTCCTCCATACGGGGACATCTGGGTTGGTTCCAAGACTTAGCAATTGTGAATAGTGCCGCAATAAACATCGATGTGCAAGCACTTTTCCAATGAAGAATTCTTCTGTCCTTTGGGTAGATACCGAGGAGTGGGATCTCTGGATCATATGGCAGATCTATCTGTAGATTTTTGAGGAATCTCCAAATTATTCTCCACAGTGGTTGGACCAATCTACATTCCCACCAGCAGTGTAAAAGAGTTCCCCTTTCACCACACCCCCGCCAACACTTATCATTTTTTGTTTTTTTAATATTAGACAATCTGACTGGGGTTAGGTGGTACCTCATTGTTGTTTTTATCTGCATTTCCCTTACGATGAGGGAGGTTGAACATTTTTTCATATGCCTTTTGGCCATTCGTATGTCATCTTTAGAGAGTGTTTTCTTCATCTCCTTCTCCCATCTTTTAATAGGGTTGATCATCTTTTTTCCAAACACCTTTTTTAGTTCCTTATGTATTCTGGTTATCAGTCCCTTATCTGATGCAACATTTACAAAAATATTTTCCCATTCTGAGGGCTGTCGATTCACACTAACTACTGTGTCTTTGGCCATGCAGAAACTTCTTAGTCTGATGTAATCCCACTTGTCTATTTTGTGGACGATGGACTCTGCTTTGAGTGTCTTCTTTAGGAAGTCTTTCCCTACACCAATGTCTCCCAGAGTTTCCCCAGCATTCTCCAGGAGCAGCTTTATAGTTTGAGGTCTTAGATTTAGATCCTTGATCCACCTTGACTTGATTCTTGTCAAAGGAGAGAGGTAGGGGTTCAGATTCATCTTTCTGCAAGTGGAAGTCCAGTTTCTCCAGCACCACTTGCTGAAGAGGCTTTCATTTTCCCACTGGATTGACTGGTACCCCTTGTCAAAGATCAGTTGACTGTATGTTTGGGCACTTATTTCTGGGGACTCTATTCTGTTCCATTGGTCCACATGTCTGTTTCTGTGCCAATACCATGCTGTCTTTATTACCACAGCTTTGTAATACATTTTTGGATCGGGGATTGAGATGCCACCCACTCCATTCTTCTTGTGTAGAAGTGCTTTGGCAATACGGGGTCTTTTATGATTCCAGACAAATTTTAAGATTGTCTTTTCTAGATCTGTGAAGAATGTGTCTGGTACTTTGATTGGCATTGCATTAAATAGGTAGATTAATTTGGGTAGAATTGCCATTTTGATTATATTAACTCTTCCAATCCATGAACATGGGATGTCCTTCCATTTTTTTATGTCATTTTCAATTTCTTTTTTTACCTTCTCATAGTTTTCCTTGTGGAGGTCTTTAACTTCTTTGGTTAGATTTATTCCTAAATATCTTATACTTTTAGTGGCTATGGTAAACGGAATAAGTTTTTTCAGTTCTATCTCAGTCTGCCTGTTATTCGTATACAGAAATGCTATCGATTTCTGTATATTGATTTTATATCCTGCAACTTTACTGTAATCATGTATTACTTCCAGTAGTTTTTCCATGGAGACCATTGGGTCTTCTATGTATACAATCATGTCATCTGCAAATAGAGAGAGTTTCACCTCTTCTTTTCCTATTCGAATGCCCTTTATTTTTTCCTCTTTTCTGATTGCGTTGGCGAGGACTTCCAGAACTATGTTGAAAAGGAGAGGAGAAAGTGGGCATCCTTGTCTTGTTCCTGTGTTTAGTGGGAAAGCTTTCAGCTTTTCTCCATTCAGGATGATGTTCGCTATGGGTTTTTCATAGATGGCTTTTATTGTATTGAGAAATGGCCCTTCTATGCCAATTTTGCTAAGAGTCTTGATCATGAAGGGATGTTGTATCTTATCAAATGCTTTTTCTGCGTCAATCGATATGACCATATGGTTTTTGTCTTTCTTCCTATTAATATGGTGTATTATGTTTATGGTTTTGCATATGTTGAACCAACCTTGCATTCCTGGAATAAAGCCTACCTGATCATGGTGTATGATCTTCTGTATAAGTTGTTGAATACGATTTGCTAGTATCTTGTTGAGAATCTTTGAGTCTATGTTCATCAGAGATATTGGTCTATAGTTTTCCTTCCTTGTCCTGTCCTTATCTGTTTTGAGGATGAGGGTGACAGAGGCTTCATAGAATGAATTAGGGAGAGATTCACCCTTTTGGATCTTTAGAAATAATTTGAGCAGAATGGGAGTTAACTCTTCTTTGAAAGTTTTGTAGAATTCAGAGGTGAATCCATCGGGGCCAGGGCTTTTCTTTGTTGGGAGGTTACTTATTACTGATTCAATTTCCTGGCTTGTTATGGGCCTATTTAGACTCTCTATTTCTTCCTGGCTCATTCTTGGTAGATTATATTTGTCCAGGAATTTGTCCATCTCATCCAGATTATCTTGTTTCTTAGCGTATAGATGTTCAAAGTATCCTCTAATGATGTTTTGAATTTCTACTATGTCTGTTGTTATGTTACCAGCCTCATTGCAGATTTGATTCACCTGGTTCCTTTCTCTCTTCTTCTTAATAAGTCTCGCTAGTGGGGTATCAATTTTGTTTATCCTTTCAAAGAACCAGCTTTTGCTTTCACTTACTTTCTGTATAGTACGTTTATTTTCTATTTCATTTATTTCTGCTCGGATCTTTATTATTTCCTTTCTCCTGTAATTTTTTGGATTTTTTTGCTGTTGCTTTTCCAATTCTCTAAGGCTTGATGTTAGGTGATCCATTAGCCTTTTCTCTGTCTTCCTCTTATGTGCACTAATTGCTATGAACTTCCCTCTTATGACTGCTTTGGCAGTGTCCCAAAGATTATGGAAACTTGTATCTTCATTGTCATTGGCTTCCATGAATCTTTTGATTTCGGACTTTATTTCTTCGGTAATAGTGGAGTCATTCAGGAGTAGGTTATTTAGTTTCCATGTTTTTAGGTATTTTTGAGGATTTCTCTTGAAATTAAACTCGAGTTTGATTCCATCATGGTCAGAGAAGATGCTGGAAATAGTTTCTATGCCTCTGAATCTGCAGAGGCTTGCTTTGTGTCCTATGATGTGGTCAATCTTCGAGAAAGTTCCATGTCGGGGTGAGAAAAAACTATATCTTGTGGTTTTTGGGTGGAAAGTTCTATAGATGTCTGTTAAGTCCAATTGATTTATGGTATCATTTAGATCCTTGATCTCTCTACCTATTTTTTGCCTAGATGATCTGTCCAGAGGGGATAATGCGGTGTTGAGATCTCCAACAATTAGTGTGTTGCAGTCTATCTCCCCTTTCAGATCTAACAATCTTTCCTTCACATATTTGGGTGCTCCTGTGTTAGGAGCATAGATATTAATAAGCGTTATATCTTCTCGATCTATAGAACCTTTTACTATGATGTAGTGCCCTTCTTTGTCTCTTCGGACACTTTTTGTTTTAAAGCCTATTTTGTCAGAAATTAGTATCGCAACTCCAGCTCTTTTTTGGTTCCCAACTGCATGGAAAACCTTTTTCCAACCCTTCACTTTCAGTCTATGTATGTCTTTTTCCATGAGGTGGGTTTCTTGTAGGCAACAGATAGAGGGTTTCTGTTTTTTTATCCATTCAGCCAGTCTGTGTCTCTTGATTGGAGAATTTAACCCATTAACATTCAATGTTATTATCGATGTTACAGGATCTGTACCGACATTTAAGTTAGCCATTGTCTTAGTTGCCTGTTATTTCTTTGTTTCTGGCTGTTGCGTCTTTAGTTTTCCTGGAACAGTACTTTCTTCAGGATTTCTTGAAGAGCTGGTCTGGTGTTGGCAAATTCTTTCAGGTTTTGTTTGTCTGAGAAGATTTTAATCTTTTTTTCCCAAATGAAGGATAATCTTGCAGGGTATAATAGTCTTGGCTGAAATTGTTTCTCTCTTAACACTTTCAGTATGTCTTCCCATTCTTTTCTTGCTTGCATTGTTTCTGATGAGAGGTCTGGTGTTAGTCTTATGGGATGGCCTTTGTAAGTTACTTCTCGTTTCTCTCTTGCCAGTTTTAGTATCATGTCTTTTTCTGTGACGTTAGACAGCCTGGCTAAGATGTGCCTTGGGGAAGATCTTCTGGGGTTGATTCTATTTGGGGTCCTTTGTATTTCTTGGGTCCGGATGGTTCGGTGCCTCTCTAGGCTTGGGAAATTTTCTTCCAAGATGTCATGGAATAGATTTTCCATTCCGCTATTAGTTTCTTCACCTTCTGGGATGCCGATTATTCTGATGTTTGGGCGTCTAATAGAGTCTAGTATTTCCCGTATATTATCCTCATGTTTTTTAGTTATTTTCTCGATCTTTTTGTAGTTTTTTTCTAGATCAGAGGTTTTATCTTCTACATCAGAGATTCGATCTTCAGCATGGTCTAATCGGCTCTTAATACTTTCCAGAGAGTTTTTGATTTCTTGTATTATAGACTTTATCTCTAATAGTTCCACCTGATTCTTTCTCAGAGTATCCATTTCTTCTTTCATATCCTGGAAGGACTTCCTAATTTCCTGTAGTTCGTTGTCTCTTTTTTTTTCCAATTCACAGAATTTGGTCACCATGAATTTTCGAAATTCTGTGTCTGTCATTTTGGTAACGTCCTCCATATTTACGAGACATGGAGGGGCATTTTCCTTTGTTGGAGACATATTTTCTTGTTTATTCAGACCTGGGGCTCTTTTTCTACTTTTAGCCATTGGAAGATTACTTCCCTTTTAAAGACCTCTTGGGAGAACTTTTGTCCCACGAGAAGTAAGAGTCTTTCCTTTTTGATGGGAATAGCTGTTTGTTGAAGTCTCTCTTCTGTTGTTTTTACCAATGTGTTTTCAGGAGCGGAACTCTACAGAAGGGTCTAACAAGCAGTATCTCCTTTTTCAAAGGGGATCAGTACTAGGGAGGATCCCAGAGACACTTACCTTCCTAGGAAATTTCAGATATATGATTCTGGACCTGTCTAGTCTGTCTGGCACATTAAAAAAATAAGGAGGAGAGGACAATATGCAATTAAAGGAAAGACAACACAGAAAAATGAAGAAAAAGTCGCGCGCGCCGCGCGTTAGCGCGGCGCGCGACTTCGCCAGAGGCTTGCAGGAGCGCCTATTGCCTTCTGGCAGTCCCGGATGGTCTGGGGGCAGAAGGAGAGCTGGGTGTTAACAAGGGAATGCAGGGGTTTCAAGAGAGAAAAAAAACCGCCTCAAGGAAATCCTGGCTACCTACCTAGAAGGTGGAGTCTGGGGCCTGGGGGTCTGGAAGTGAGGTGGGGGTCAGAGGTGACCCTCCCTCAGTGTCCCTTGCCGGCCAGAGGCTTGCAGGAGCGCCTATTGCCTTCTGGCAGTCCCGGATGGTCTAGAAGGTGGAGTCTGGGGCCTGGGGGTCTGGAAGTGAGGTGGGGGTCAGAGGTGACCCTCCCTCAGTGTCCCTTGCCGGCCAGAGGCTTGCAGGAGCGCCTATTGCCTTCTGGCAGTCCCGGATGGTCTAGAAGGTGGAGTCTGGGGCCTGGGGGTCTGGAAGTGAGGTGGGGGTCAGAGGTGACCCTCCCTCAGTGTCCCTTGCCGGCCAGAGGCTTGCAGGAGCGCCTATTGCCTTCTGGCAGTCCCGGATGGTCTAGAAGGTGGAGTCTGGGGCCTGGGGGTCTGGAAGTGAGGTGGGGGTCAGAGGTGACCCTCCCTCAGTGTCCCTTGCCGGCCAGAGACTTGCAGGAGCGCCTATTGCCTTCTGGCAGTCCCGGATGGTCTAGAAGGTGGAGTCTGGGGGCCTGGGGGTCTGGAAGTGAGGTGGGGGTCAGAGGTGACCCTCCCTCAGTGTCCCTTGCCGGCCAGAGGCTTGCAGGAGCGCCTATTGCCTTCTGGCAGTCCCGGATGGTCTAGAAGGTGGAGTCTGGGGCCTGGGGGTCTGGAAGTGAGGTGGGGGTCAGAGGTGACCCTCCCTCAGTGTCCCTTGCCGGCCAGAGGCTTGCAGGAGCGCCTATTGCCTTCTGGCAGTCCCGGATGGTCTGGGGGCAGAAGGAGAGCTGGGTGTTAACAAGGGAATGCAGGGGTTTCAAGAGAGAAAAAAAACCGCCTCAAGGAAATCCTGGCTACCTACCTAGAAGGTGGAGTCTGGGGCCTGGGGGTCTGGAAGTGAGGTGGGGGTCAGAGGTGACCCTCCCTCAGTGTCCCTTGCCGGCCAGAGGCTTGCAGGAGCGCCTATTGCCTTCTGGCAGTCCCGGATGGTCTAGAAGGTGGAGTCTGGGGCCTGGGGGTCTGGAAGTGAGGTGGGGGTCAGAGGTGACCCTCCCTCAGTGTCCCTTGCCGGCCAGAGGCTTGCAGGAGCGCCTATTGCCTTCTGGCAGTCCCGGATGGTCTAGAAGGTGGAGTCTGGGGCCTGGGGGTCTGGAAGTGAGGTGGGGGTCAGAGGTGACCCTCCCTCAGTGTCCCTTGCCGGCCAGAGGCTTGCAGGAGCGCCTATTGCCTTCTGGCAGTCCCGGATGGTCTAGAAGGTGGAGTCTGGGGCCTGGGGGTCTGGAAGTGAGGTGGGGGTCAGAGGTGACCCTCCCTCAGTGTCCCTTGCCGGCCAGAGGCTTGCAGGAGCGCCTATTGCCTTCTGGCAGTCCCGGATGGTCTAGAAGGTGGAGTCTGGGGCCTGGGGGTCTGGAAGTGAGGTGGGGGTCAGAGGTGACCCTCCCTCAGTGTCCCTTGCCGGCCAGAGGCTTGCAGGAGCGCCTATTGCCTTCTGGCAGTCCCGGATGGTCTAGAAGGTGGAGTCTGGGGCCTGGGGGTCTGGAAGTGAGGTGGGGGTCAGAGGTGACCCTCCCTCAGTGTCCCTTGCCGGCCAGAGGCTTGCAGGAGCGCCTATTGCCTTCTGGCAGTCCCGGATGGTCTAGAAGGTGGAGTCTGGGGCCTGGGGGTCTGGAAGTGAGGTGGGGGTCAGAGGTGACCCTCCCTCAGTGTCCCTTGCCGGCCAGAGGCTTGCAGGAGCGCCTATTGCCTTCTGGCAGTCCCGGATGGTCTAGAAGGTGGAGTCTGGGGCCTGGGGGTCTGGAAGTGAGGTGGGGGTCAGAGGTGACCCTCCCTCAGTGTCCCTTGCCGGCCAGAGGCTTGCAGGAGCGCCTATTGCCTTCTGGCAGTCCCGGATGGTCTAGAAGGTGGAGTCTGGGGCCTGGGGGTCTGGAAGTGAGGTGGGGGTCAGAGGTGACCCTCCCTCAGTGTCCCTTGCCGGCCAGAGGCTTGCAGGAGCGCCTATTGCCTTCTGGCAGTCCCGGATGGTCTAGAAGGTGGAGTCTGGGGCCTGGGGGTCTGGAAGTGAGGTGGGGGTCAGAGGTGACCCTCCCTCAGTGTCCCTTGCCGGCCAGAGGCTTGCAGGAGCGCCTATTGCCTTCTGGCAGTCCCGGATGGTCTAGAAGGTGGAGTCTGGGGCCTGGGGGTCTGGAAGTGAGGTGGGGGTCAGAGGTGACCCTCCCTCAGTGTCCCTTGCCGGCCAGAGGCTTGCAGGAGCGCCTATTGCCTTCTGGCAGTCCCGGATGGTCTAGAAGGTGGAGTCTGGGGCCTGGGGGTCTGGAAGTGAGGTGGGGGTCAGAGGTGACCCTCCCTCAGTGTCCCTTGCCGGCCAGAGGCTTGCAGGAGCGCCTATTGCCTTCTGGCAGTCCCGGATGGTCTAGAAGGTGGAGTCTGGGGCCTGGGGGTCTGGAAGTGAGGTGGGGGTCAGAGGTGACCCTCCCTCAGTGTCCCTTGCCGGCCAGAGGCTTGCAGGAGCGCCTATTGCCTTCTGGCAGTCCCGGATGGTCTAGAAGGTGGAGTCTGGGGCCTGGGGGTCTGGAAGTGAGGTGGGGGTCAGAGGTGACCCTCCCTCAGTGTCCCTTGCCGGCCAGAGGCTTGCAGGAGCGCCTATTGCCTTCTGGCAGTCCCGGATGGTCTAGAAGGTGGAGTCTGGGGCCTGGGGGTCTGGAAGTGAGGTGGGGGGTCAGAGGTGACCCTCCCTCAGTGTCCCTTGCCGGCCAGAGGCTTGCAGGAGCGCCTATTGCCTTCTGGCAGTCCCGGATGGTCTAGAAGGTGGAGTCTGGGGCCTGGGGGTCTGGAAGTGAGGTGGGGGTCAGAGGTGACCCTCCCTCAGTGTCCCTTGCCGGCCAGAGGCTTGCAGGAGCGCCTATTGCCTTCTGGCAGTCCCGGATGGTCTAGAAGGTGGAGTCTGGGGCCTGGGGGTCTGGAAGTGAGGTGGGGGTCAGAGGTGACCCTCCCTCAGTGTCCCTTGCCGGCCAGAGGCTTGCAGGAGCGCCTATTGCCTTCTGGCAGTCCCGGATGGTCTAGAAGGTGGAGTCTGGGGCCTGGGGGTCTGGAAGTGAGGTGGGGGTCAGAGGTGACCCTCCCTCAGTGTCCCTTGCCGGCCAGAGGCTTGCAGGAGCGCCTATTGCCTTCTGGCAGTCCCGGATGGTCTAGAAGGTGGAGTCTGGGGCCTGGGGGTCTGGAAGTGAGGTGGGGGTCAGAGGTGACCCTCCCTCAGTGTCCCTTGCCGGCCAGAGGCTTGCAGGAGCGCCTATTGCCTTCTGGCAGTCCCGGATGGTCTAGAAGGTGGAGTCTGGGGCCTGGGGGTCTGGAAGTGAGGTGGGGGTCAGAGGTGACCCTCCCTCAGTGTCCCTTGCCGGCCAGAGGCTTGCAGGAGCGCCTATTGCCTTCTGGCAGTCCCGGATGGTCTAGAAGGTGGAGTCTGGGGCCTGGGGGTCTGGAAGTGAGGTGGGGGTCAGAGGTGACCCTCCCTCAGTGTCCCTTGCCGGCCAGAGGCTTGCAGGAGCGCCTATTGCCTTCTGGCAGTCCCGGATGGTCTAGAAGGTGGAGTCTGGGGCCTGGGGGTCTGGAAGTGAGGTGGGGGTCAGAGGTGACCCTCCCTCAGTGTCCCTTGCCGGCCAGAGGCTTGCAGGAGCGCCTATTGCCTTCTGGCAGTCCCGGATGGTCTAGAAGGTGGAGTCTGGGGCCTGGGGGTCTGGAAGTGAGGTGGGGGTCAGAGGTGACCCTCCCTCAGTGTCCCTTGCCGGCCAGAGGCTTGCAGGAGCGCCTATTGCCTTCTGGCAGTCCCGGATGGTCTAGAAGGTGGAGTCTGGGGCCTGGGGGTCTGGAAGTGAGGTGGGGGTCAGAGGTGACCCTCCCTCAGTGTCCCTTGCCGGCCAGAGGCTTGCAGGAGCGCCTATTGCCTTCTGGCAGTCCCGGATGGTCTAGAAGGTGGAGTCTGGGGCCTGGGGGTCTGGAAGTGAGGTGGGGGTCAGAGGTGACCCTCCCTCAGTGTCCCTTGCCGGCCAGAGGCTTGCAGGAGCGCCTATTGCCTTCTGGCAGTCCCGGATGGTCTAGAAGGTGGAGTCTGGGGCCTGGGGGTCTGGAAGTGAGGTGGGGGTCAGAGGTGACCCTCCCTCAGTGTCCCTTGCCGGCCAGAGGCTTGCAGGAGCGCCTATTGCCTTCTGGCAGTCCCGGATGGTCTAGAAGGTGGAGTCTGGGGCCTGGGGGTCTGGAAGTGAGGTGGGGGTCAGAGGTGACCCTCCCTCAGTGTCCCTTGCCGGCCAGAGGCTTGCAGGAGCGCCTA
Source organism: Tupaia tana (assembly GCA_026018925.1). Classification (NCBI taxonomy): domain Eukaryota; kingdom Metazoa; phylum Chordata; class Mammalia; order Scandentia; family Tupaiidae; genus Tupaia; species Tupaia tana. The sequence continues at coordinate 4,092,202 of JAKSZU010000012.1, read as the reverse complement.
TTGCCTTCTGGCAGTCCCGGATGGTCTAGAAGGTGGAGTCTGGGGCCTGGGGGTCTGGAAGTGAGGTGGGGGTCAGAGGTGACCCTCCCTCAGTGTCCCTTGCCGGCCAGAGGCTTGCAGGAGCGCCTATTGCCTTCTGGCAGTCCCGGATGGTCTAGAAGGTGGAGTCTGGGGCCTGGGGGTCTGGAAGTGAGGTGGGGGTCAGAGGTGACCCTCCCTCAGTGTCCCTTGCCGGCCAGAGGCTTGCAGGAGCGCCTATTGCCTTCTGGCAGTCCCGGATGGTCTAGAAGGTGGAGTCTGGGGCCTGGGGGTCTGGAAGTGAGGTGGGGGTCAGAGGTGACCCTCCCTCAGTGTCCCTTGCCGGCCAGAGGCTTGCAGGAGCGCCTATTGCCTTCTGGCAGTCCCGGATGGTCTAGAAGGTGGAGTCTGGGGCCTGGGGGTCTGGAAGTGAGGTGGGGGTCAGAGGTGACCCTCCCTCAGTGTCCCTTGCCGGCCAGAGGCTTGCAGGAGCGCCTATTGCCTTCTGGCAGTCCCGGATGGTCTAGAAGGTGGAGTCTGGGGCCTGGGGGTCTGGAAGTGAGGTGGGGGTCAGAGGTGACCCTCCCTCAGTGTCCCTTGCCGGCCAGAGGCTTGCAGGAGCGCCTATTGCCTTCTGGCAGTCCCGGATGGTCTAGAAGGTGGAGTCTGGGGCCTGGGGGTCTGGAAGTGAGGTGGGGGTCAGAGGTGACCCTCCCTCAGTGTCCCTTGCCGGCCAGAGGCTTGCAGGAGCGCCTATTGCCTTCTGGCAGTCCCGGATGGTCTAGAAGGTGGAGTCTGGGGCCTGGGGGTCTGGAAGTGAGGTGGGGGTCAGAGGTGACCCTCCCTCAGTGTCCCTTGCCGGCCAGAGGCTTGCAGGAGCGCCTATTGCCTTCTGGCAGTCCCGGATGGTCTAGAAGGTGGAGTCTGGGGCCTGGGGGTCTGGAAGTGAGGTGGGGGTCAGAGGTGACCCTCCCTCAGTGTCCCTTGCCGGCCAGAGGCTTGCAGGAGCGCCTATTGCCTTCTGGCAGTCCCGGATGGTCTAGAAGGTGGAGTCTGGGGCCTGGGGGTCTGGAAGTGAGGTGGGGGGTCAGAGGTGACCCTCCCTCAGTGTCCCTTGCCGGCCAGAGGCTTGCAGGAGCGCCTATTGCCTTCTGGCAGTCCCGGATGGTCTAGAAGGTGGAGTCTGGGGCCTGGGGGTCTGGAAGTGAGGTGGGGGTCAGAGGTGACCCTCCCTCAGTGTCCCTTGCCGGCCAGAGGCTTGCAGGAGCGCCTATTGCCTTCTGGCAGTCCCGGATGGTCTAGAAGGTGGAGTCTGGGGCCTGGGGGTCTGGAAGTGAGGTGGGGGTCAGAGGTGACCCTCCCTCAGTGTCCCTTGCCGGCCAGAGGCTTGCAGGAGCGCCTATTGCCTTCTGGCAGTCCCGGATGGTCTAGAAGGTGGAGTCTGGGGCCTGGGGGTCTGGAAGTGAGGTGGGGGGTCAGAGGTGACCCTCCCTCAGTGTCCCTTGCCGGCCAGAGGCTTGCAGGAGCGCCTATTGCCTTCTGGCAGTCCCGGATGGTCTAGAAGGTGGAGTCTGGGGCCTGGGGGTCTGGAAGTGAGGTGGGGGTCAGAGGTGACCCTCCCTCAGTGTCCCTTGCCGGCCAGAGGCTTGCAGGAGCGCCTATTGCCTTCTGGCAGTCCCGGATGGTCTAGAAGGTGGAGTCTGGGGCCTGGGGGTCTGGAAGTGAGGTGGGGGGTCAGAGGTGACCCTCCCTCAGTGTCCCTTGCCGGCCAGAGGCTTGCAGGAGCGCCTATTGCCTTCTGGCAGTCCCGGATGGTCTAGAAGGTGGAGTCTGGGGCCTGGGGGTCTGGAAGTGAGGTGGGGGTCAGAGGTGACCCTCCCTCAGTGTCCCTTGCCGGCCAGAGGCTTGCAGGAGCGCCTATTGCCTTCTGGCAGTCCCGGATGGTCTAGAAGGTGGAGTCTGGGGCCTGGGGGTCTGGAAGTGAGGTGGGGGTCAGAGGTGACCCTCCCTCAGTGTCCCTTGCCGGCCAGAGGCTTGCAGGAGCGCCTATTGCCTTCTGGCAGTCCCGGATGGTCTAGAAGGTGGAGTCTGGGGCCTGGGGGTCTGGAAGTGAGGTGGGGGTCAGAGGTGACCCTCCCTCAGTGTCCCTTGCCGGCCAGAGGCTTGCAGGAGCGCCTATTGCCTTCTGGCAGTCCCGGATGGTCTGGGGGCAGAAGGCAACATTCCCTCTTAATATCAAATAGTTACTGAAAATCTACAACACAAATAAACTCACTGTGGAGTGTGAAGGGCACTGAGAAGAGTGGAAGGACATCTCACTTTCACTGGATTTACAGTCTAGTAACTTAACTCACAAAACATGATCACTTCCAGTCTGGACGACTGGTATAGAACTATTTCTTCCCGGTCCTCCCTGCTAGTCACAGCGACAAACCCAGCAATGACCAGTCGGCAACCCGAGGAGAGCTCTGAAATGTGGTGGGAGAGGAAGAGCACGTGGGACCTGGAAGCAGAGTACCAGTGCAGCAGCCGGGCCTTAGTGCCTCGCCCCAGCAGAAGACCACGTGGTCTGGTGTTCTCCCACCCCCAGACTAGGGAGGTTAATGCCTCTCCATGTCAAACCAGGGTCTCTCTGACATCAGGCAACGCCAACACAACTGGTTGATCAGAAACCCTTTCCATTTTTTCCTAACTAAGAAAACATGGACAGGAAGCATTCCCCTCCGACCTTTCCCACCCCCACCCCATCCCCACAATGGCGCATTGAAAATAACCCAACTCTACGCTGTTTGGGGGAAACTGGCTTTCAATTCAGCCAGGTAGGTAAGGCTGGAGGTAAAAGAATGCTAAATAATATGCCACGGAAAAACTAATCAAAAAGAGCACAGAGCAGATACGGCTGTGTTAATATGTGATAAAGCAGACTTCAGAGCAAAGAAATTACTAGAGACAAAACAGGAGTGACATAATGAGAAATCCGCAATTACAGCTGAGCGTTTCAATGAACATGTGGAACACAAACTAAAGACAACACAATTTGCAAGTCTTCCATAAAAAAAAAATGAAATCTAGGGAACCAGCAGTTAGCGTAATGGCTATGTCGCTGGACTCCCATGTAGTCGACCGCGGTTCAAGTTCCGGACCCGGTGGCTTAAAACTCACGCCGGGCGCGTGTGCGTGCGTGCCCAAGATCCTGAGAGGAGAATGGAGGAGAAGGGATTGCGGCGTGACCATCCCCCCTGGGGGGTGATTTCTCGCTTTCTGTCTCTATGTCTCTCTCTCTCTCTGTCTGGCGAGCGCACACGCCCTATAGCGAAAAACCTCTCAAAAAAAAAAAATGAAATCTGCAGGTATTTAGTTAATAAAAGATGTACAGGTCTGTGTGCAGGAAATGACAAAATGCTCATGAAAGAAACAGAAGACCTGTATGAGTGAAGAGACATACTGTACTTGTGAAGTAGAAGACAACGAAATAGAGCTACCAGCTCTCCACCAAAGTGACCTGTGTATTTAATGTAATTTCTATTAAAATCCCAGCAAGACTTTTTTGCACACAGAGCCAAGCTTATTCTAAAATTTTATATGGAAAGGTACAGTCCCTAGAATAGTTAAAATAATCTCAACAAAAAAGAATAAAATGAAAAGAATCTCTCTACCTGATATTAAGGCTTGCTATACAGTTACAATAATCAAGATGATATAGTACTGACAGAGGCATATATACATCGACAAATTAAATGAATTAGAAAACCCCGGAAGCAGACCCCCACAAATATGTTCAAATGCTTTTACACAAAGTTGCAAAGGCCATTCAATGGAGGATAAATATCCTTTTCAAGCAATGGTGCTGTGGCAATTGGACAACCATGGGCAAAAATAAGACCTCCACCTAAATCTCACATCCACACAGAAATTAAATCAAGATGAATCATGGCATCAAATACGAACAGTACCAGCATGAAACTTAAACAACAAAAGCCAGGCAAGCAGGGGCTGAGGACTGGCACAACGAACCAAGCTGAAGGAAAGGAGCCCATCTTCTTTACCCACGGTGCCAAGTCCCTCCTGCTGCGTGTTCCCCCCACAGAAGTAAGGGGCAGCTGGAAGCCGCAGAAGCAAAGGGAATTGTCTCAGTGCTGAGGAAGCCTGAACAGAACGCCCCTGCCTTTTTATGGACTCTGGGGCTGGGGGGTCAGAGAGAACAGGCTAGGAGTAGAAAGGTACTAAGCGAAGTGAAGTATTTCAGCCAAGGTCCCCCAAAAGGAAGCACCTAGACTGGAAATGCGGATATGTACAGAAGCACAGCTGCCCCGGGGAGCCCTGATGGCAGCTCTCTCTCTCCAGAAAGCTGCGATGCCCTGGCTGTACACCACATCCAGATGGAGCGGGCAGCTCGCCCCCGTGAGGCCTGCCAGCAGAGCCCTTAATTGTCTACAGTGAGACCTGAAGAATCACACACACGATTTTTGCCTGGAGTTGGACAGCTCAAAACATGGGAGGAAATCTTTGGGATCCAGGGATAGGCAACGATTTGTTAGATGACACCAAAAGCACAATCCATAAAAGAAACAAATGATAAGTTGGATGTCATAAAAAAATTTTTAAATACTTGTTCTGTAAAAGGCACTGTTAAAAGAATAAAAAGGCAAGTGTAGATCAAAAGAAGATATTTGCAAATAATGTATCTGACAAAGAACTGTATCCAAATTATAGAAGGAATGCTCAAAACTCAACAGTAGGAAAAAATAGTCTAATAAGGGATGAGCAAAAGACTTGATTAGACACTTCACAGAAGTGGAAATACATATGGCAAATAGGCGCTTGCAAAGACTTTTATTTTCATTACATATCAAAGCAATGCAAATTAAAACTACAAAGAGATATCAATACACATCTATTAGAATGGCTAAAATAAAAAAAAAATGATAATGCCAAATGCTGGCAAGCATTTGGAGGATCATTTGTACATTGCTGGAGGGAATGTACAATGGTACAGTCGCTCTAGAGAACAGTTTGGCAGTTTCTTATGCAACTAAATATGCAATTACCATATTACCCAGCAATTGTACTCACAGTATTTATCTCAGAGAAATTAAAACTTATTTTCCCACAAAAGCATGTACACAAGTGTTCATAGCAGCTTTATTCATATTAGCCAAAAATGGAAAACAGCCCAGATGTCCTTCAACTGGCGATTAGTAAACAAACAGAGGACACACAGACCATGAATACCACCGAGCGATAAAAAAGAATGATTGATACATTCAACATTAGATGCATCTCCAGGGAATTATGCTAAATGAAAAGGGCCAACCCAAAAGGCTATATGATTACATTTAAACAGCATGTTGGGAATGACAACATTTTTGCAATGGAAAGCACGTTAATCTTGAGGGTAAGGTGGCAGAAGGGAGACTCGTGCTGTCATCACAGGGTAACACAAAGAACCCCTAAACACACACATACATTTAAATGAGCACAAGGAAAACTGGAGCAATCTGAATAAGAGAGGTGCTCCACGTCAATGTCAGTATCCTGGTTATGACATTATACTGCAGTTTTGCAAAACGTTATCATTAGGGAATGAGGTAAAGGATGCACGAGAGCTTGCTGAGTTACTGCTTACACCTGCATGTGAAGGTACCATCACCTGGGTTAAAATTGCACAAATGGCCCTGCTGTGGCGGTGATGGCAGGCGGTGCTGCAGTGTGACACCGGGGCTGTGTGGGAGGGCCCTGGCTCCTATCTTGGGTCAGCCGGAATACATCAGGGTGCGCTGTGATCCTGGCTGGCTGCAGGACTGACGGGAGGACTATGGCAGGGCAAGCTCCTGTTGGGATATCTCTCTCTCTCTCTCTCTCTCTCTCTCTCTCTCTCTCTCTCTCTCTTCATATATATGAGATGTAGGTATATATATATATATATATATATATATATATATATATATATATATATTTATCTTGAAAGGAAGACAAGATGAAAGGGAAGAAGGGAGGATGGAGAAAGGGAACAAGGAAGGGAGAAAGGAAGGGAAACTCCTAATATTATCAGTTTTCACCACAGTGTATGTTTATTCTCAAGTAAGTGTTTGTCATAACCACTTGAGAAACACTGTCCCCTAGAAATTAAAGGGCCTTTCTTCTGGTCAGAGATTGTAAGTGGCAGTGCAGGCTCTGGCATCTTCTTTCCTCCTTCTGCCATGGCCACCACCATGTTTCAGGCAGTGGCCACTCCAGGAGACCAAGGCCCTTAGTGAGGATGATCCCTTGGGAGAAGAGACCCTGACTGGCCCCTGATGGGTATACGATACAAGCAAGACAGCGAGATAAAATTCTGGTGTACCCAGCCCTTCACTGCTATGGCACTGTTTGACCTACCTGACTGATACACAGCTTAACAGCTGTCACCTTACAGCACCTAGGACCAAGACCAGAGGGTTAGCGCCTCTGCTCCTAAGTCAGAGAGACGATGCTATGACCGCCATAGAAAGAGCCTCCCAGAGCTACGCCCCCCCCCCACGTACCAAATTTAATTATCAAATTAGTTTGCAGATTGATAAGCCAAAAGTGAAAAACAGATTTTTCAAAGTAGGCTGAATGAAATATTGGCATTTCTAATTTTATAACATAGCTCTAAATCAACAGCCCATCATTAAAAGGGGCTTGATTCAAATGAGTCATATCAAAGAAATCTTTGATATTTTGAAAATTCAAATGTCAACAAGCCACCTAATATGAGAAGTGAGAGGCACCAACCCTAGAGATTTATTATTCATCTTATAAAAGAAATGATGGGGTAATTCTGCAGAGAGAGGCCTCCACTGTGGTCACAAAAATTGGTGGAGTTAAAGGAGAGTTTGTGAAAGTGAGAGACATGTTTAATTCTGAGAAAGGGTTGTTTTACCCATCACAGTGTTTTTTGGATGTGCTAAGAACCCGAGAGGTTTCCCATGGTGTATGTGCAAATTCTAAATTTGATTTAAAGCAGAAACAAAAACGTAAAGAGCTAAACCTATTCCAGAATCATTCCAGGACACAGTCTTCCATCCTCGTTTGCTACATGCCACCCAGAGAGAAAGGGAGCATGCCCTTCTCTGACTGCCCAGGACCTCCTGAAACTGCCAGCCACCCAGTCAGCCATGCACTCAGGCTTTCCTGCAAACATTCTGCTAGAAACAGTGAGCTGTTCATGAAAAGAGAAGGATAGAGCTAAAACTTTCCTAGGGAAAAACTTCACCTTGACCTTAACTATTCGACACACTTCTTTAAACAGTGAGTTTATTTTTTAAAAAAAGATAGTTTAAGAACTACTTATATTATTCATTATTATTATTTTAATTTGACCAAAGAAAGACAGAGAGAGAGAAAGGGAAAGTAAGAAAGCATAACCATGAGTTCTTCGCTCTAGTTTTGATTCTAAGGATAAAGTAATATGCTCATTGCAGAACACTTGGAAAGTTTAGTCAAGAGAAAATGAACACACACAAGAACGTTTTCCTATAATCCCGCTACCCTATGCGGATACTGGCATGATTTTGGTAAATTTCCTTTGTTTTTTTTTCCCCTGGGCATGAGACCTACACGAAGGGGCTCTAGAAGTTGGGTTTTGAGAACAGAGACCAGTGCTTGTCCCCACTGTTGTTATCCTTGCGATTTCCTAAACAATGGAAAGCACAGGAGACTTTTCTCAAGTCCCTCTGGTGACACATTTCTCAGAGACATAGAAAGAACCGCTGTGGATGCCCAGCAGCTGTATGGCAGAAGGTTCTGGAAGCATGAAACTATATGTGTGGGTTCTCCCTCGCCCCAAACTCATATGCTAATGTCCCAGCTCCAGTACCTCAGAAAGTGGCTGCATTTGAAGGCCTTTAAAGAAGTGACTAAGTTAAATGAGTTTAATACATCACACCAGTGTCCTTCTAAGAAGAGGAAAGGTGGACACACACTGAGGTTCCAGGGCACACACACAGAGGGAAGATCATGTGAGAGCACAGCCAGAGGCTGCCACATGCAACCTGAGAAGAGAGGCCTCCCAGGAAACCAAACCTGCCGACATCTGGATCTCGGACTTCTAGCTTCCAGAACAATGACAAAATTAACTTCTGCTGTTTAAGTCACCCAGGTCCATGGTATCGGGTCGTTGAAAAGTCATGACTTATTTTTCTGACAACCTGGCATTTTCTTACGGCAGCTCTGGCAGACTAAGTGACCGTGCAGCAGCCCCGGGCATCTGTGGGATCCGGAGGGGCGGTTATGGATGTGGATGTGCCAGTCTCACAGAACAAGGGTTCTTATATGTACCTTTGCGGCCAGTGATCAGCATAAATGATTGAACTTCCCTATGTCTGGGATTGTACTTAGTTAAGTACAGAGAGGAGAATGCAAACATTATGAGGGCAAGGCCCTTAATCTATTTTACAGAGTACTACATCCCCAGTGTAAATATACACTATGATGAGCTTGGAAGAATACAGAGTCTTGTAAAACCATCAGAATCATGTTATAGAGCATTCATCAGCACATACTGTTTCTTCATGCACAGAGAAAGGGAAAGTGAGAAAGCAAGCTGCCAGGCCTGGGACCCCGAACCTAGGTCAGCCGGTGGGAGTCCAGAGCCTTAACCACCATGCCACATGCTGGCCCTATAGTTTTAATTTTAATATTTATGTCTATCATCCATTTCGATGAACTTTTATATAGAGTGTGAGATGCCTTCTACATAATTATTATGTATGTAATTATACTTTTGGTGTGTAAACAATGATACTATAATTTTGAGTAGCCTTTACATCAGAGCTCATGTAGCCACCCTTCTTAAGTGTGACCTTTCTGGAGTGTATACAGAAATGAACTAGATGTTAAATAAGCCCTCTCTACTCTGGATGGTCAGAATTTAAACATCTCAGCCCCACGTAAGCCATGGGAATTTTTAAACATATAACTACCCAATTATCTATCCTAGCCTCATTGGTTTCTACCATATAAATGTATGGATTTTACTCAGCATCAGACCCAAGGAACCCACAGCAGACTTCCAAAGTTCTTTCTCTGCAAAACTGTCTCCTCTCCTGTACCCTGTCCTGCAAATTCCTGCTGCCCCCACTCTTCTCCACATTGTGGTCTGTCTGCTCAATTCAGTGGGATCACTTTGCTCGTCCCAAGAATCCTTTCCCTGTTTCTTGGGCAGAAACCAAATGATTATAAGACTTGCCTTTTTTGTTTCCCTTCTCAAGAATCACAGTTCTGGAATATTTATTACTGAGTTTCATATATTTTGCCCAGTTTTCTAGTTGTTTGAAGTTGGAGGGCTAGGCTAGTTCCAATGACTCTGTCAAATCCAAGGTCAAAATCTATTTAATATTCTGTTTATGCTGTGAAATTATCATCTCCAACCATCAGCTTCCTCAAGAGAAACTTCTTGGTGTTATCTGTTGAAGATATTTCGATCAACGGGTCTGGGGAGAAATGTTCACATATCGAAATGGTCTCATTGTAAGCCAAACAATATGATTGAAAGTATATACAAAAATAAATAAAGTAATTAATAAAAAAAAAAAAAAAAAAGCTGCAAGAGAATTTCAGAAACCGATGCTATAGAATCATAAGACAATCTTTCAGAGAAAGTTTAGGAAAGAACAACTATTTTGGAGTTCTTTGCCAACTGCAGGGAATCACAACTGATTTTTTTTTTTTTTCTATTTGTACCTATTTTTGGCTTAGGTCATTAAACCCAGGCGTGTGTGTGTGTGTGTGTGTGTGTGTGAGTCTCTTTTCTGCAGTCAGTAAAGCAAGCCTATTCCATCAGTTGGCAGTTGGGACAAGCTGCTGACAAGTACTGTCATTTGGTTTGCAACTCTGGTGATGGTACGGAAAAGTCCCTCATCAGGGTAACCAGATGGAATACCCAAAGGCAGGAGAAGCAGAGACAACACAGTGAACTAAAGACAAATTGATTCCCTCACAGGTTCTGTAGTGAAGAAAGGCCAGGAGAGGTGCTGGCAGGGTCTGCCAGGGGAGAGCTGAGCACAATCATGTCACTTCTGTTGGCGTAGGGTGGAGCAGCCCTTGGGGAAGGAAGAGGTTTCAGGGGAAAGCCACAAAAGCAATTAGGAATAAAAAAATAATCTGTGGGGAGAAGCATTAATGAATTGACATTGTTTATACTATAAAGAGCGTTAACATGTCTTCACATATAGATTAGTGTGCATTTGTGGAGCACATTAAAACCCTTGTACAAACCCTGCCAGATTATACGATTTTATCTTCATAATAACCTGTGAGTGTAGCGCATTATTTCTCTTTTATAGAGACAGACTGAGAAGCAGATTTAAAGGATTTGACTCAAATTACAGAGTTAGCTGATGGCAGAGACAAAAATAAAATATGGCTGGTTCAGGCCACCTGCACTGGCAGTGGGCGGTCCCCACACAGCGGCCGAGGCTGCATGGGAAGCCTAGGTTTGTTTTCTGGTCCAACCTGAACAGGCCAGGCACAGTGGTGCACACCTGTCGTCCTCACTGACTGGGAAACTGGGGCAGAAGGATCATGACAGGGCGAGAAAATACCTGCTTTTCTCTCTCTCTCTCTCTCTCTCTTACTCATGAAATACATAGATAGATAGACAGACAGACAGACAGCTGTTCCCGTCCATTCAACTAAAGTATTTTAGCTAGTGATTCTTCATCTCTATACAGGATGCCAAAAGAGAAAGCAATCTTTTGTTCTTTTCTTTTTTTTTTTTTTTTTTTGAGAGAGACAGTTTTTGTTATAGAGTGTGTGCACTTGCCAGAGACAGAGACAGAAAGCAAGAAATCATCCCTCCAAGGAATGGCCATGCTGCAATCCCTTCTCCTCCATTCTCCTCTTGGGATTTTGGGCACACACACATGCCCAGCGTGAGTTTCGAGCCGCTGGTTCAAAGACTTGAACTGCTGTCGACTACACAGGAGTCCAGCAACATAACTATTATGCCATCTGCTGGCCCCAAGAGAAAGTAATCTTAACAAATAAAATAAAAACACAATAGCATCATACACACACACACACACACACACAGAGAGAGAGAGAGAGAGAGAGAGATTTTTTTGACATTTCCTGGATTTCTGGGGGAGAAATGTAAGAATGTATACACTTATCTATTTTCACTGCCCATCAGAAGTCCACTAAAGTAGTAACCAAACTTTTAAGGCACAAATGCACAATTATCTCTAAGTCTAAGAAGTCTATGATCCCAGCCTACTCTGTATAGCCAGGAAGCTAGCAAAGCTCTGCCCCAGCAAAAGACTGGAGTTTTTTCTGTGGAGAGGGAAGAGTTACCTCCCTTCTGGACTGAGGTCACTGAGAACAGCTGACCTCAAAGGACACCTTACTAAAAATAGAGGAGGTCCCTTCCCCACTGAGATGACAGAATGCTGCCAGCTAGCCTTCGCCCTCCAGGAAGGAGACTGGAGAGTCTTCTTTGCAGGATCTCAGTAACCCTCGAGGACATAAACATCAGAGAGCCCCATTCAAAGGCCTAGTGGTGCAACCTCAAGGGAGCTTTCTGTTGACAAGATGCATTCATGTTCTTATATTTCCAATTGGCTTTTTAGTCCTGTGTTCTTAAAATTGAGCAGAAAGCTATGGATTAGCACATAACTAAGGAGGGCCTCTAAATTAAAAGAAACAGGGTGGAGGGAAGGGGAAAAGCAAGTAAGGAGATAGAGAATATGAAATCGAAGAACCACCTCACCCCACTTCACCTAGCCCCTTCACTCAGGTAACACCCCCACACATAAGCACACACATGCACGCAGTCACTGCAAACTCCAAAGTACTTGGGACAGACAGAAGATCCCTCAAGCTCCTAGAAAAGCAAAATGAGATTCAAAGTGGATGGAATTCAATACTGCCAGCTATTAACAGAAAACAATGGTTGAATCCTTTTAAAATTCCAAACAGAAATGATTTTCAACCTAAAATTTATTAACAAGCCAAATTACCACTTAAAAGTGAAGGAAAAAAATTTCAAAAATTGTATCTCCTGTAAGAGTTAAGTGGGGCAGATAAGAAGAATCACAGACAGGCTATACAGCACAGAGACGAGGTAAAGGCATCTCACAGTGACCATGAGAGCAAGTCTTAGGCAGTCAGGGGTGGACCTGGCCCAGAAGTGCCGATTCAGCTTCTCAGTACAGATACGGAGAATACCGGAAAAACATCTTCAGGAAGACGAAATAGGAACCTGAATGTGCATAAGTACTTTTGGAGGCATTCTAGACAACTAGTGAAGAGTCTGAGGCTGGATTAATAAAGTACATAGAAAATCAAGCAAATGAACAAAACTGTGTAGAAAAAGAAGAATCATACTTTTCAATAGGGCAGCTGTGATTGGTGAATACAATCATAATGTATGAACAATGAGTATATCAAAACAAATTAGATTATCCCTGTTTGGGGTGTATGGGAGATAAAAAGGTTGTCTATTGGGGTCAGCAGGTGGCATGGTGGTTAAGGGTGCTGGGCTCCCACATGGTCGACCACAGTTTGAGTCCCGAACCTGGCAGCTTCCCTTCTCTCTTTCTCTCTCTCTCTCTCTCTTGCTCTCACTCTTATACTCTCTCTCTGCTCAAATACAAATAAATAAATAAACAAAAATAAAATATTTTTTAAAAGGTTGCATATTTGTAATGGAGCAGGAGATGAAAAAACACACAAAAATACAAAATTACCTGTTGATGATAACATGTATGATAATATCTTTAACTCAACTAACACACAGTGCATCCATGCTGGGAAAATTCATTTTGCAAGCAGTAATGATGTACAGTGGTTGAAAATATAAAAAATAAATAAGTAAACAAAAACATTATATTCTTATCTTTCAAAGTGAGAAGTTAATAGTTTGGAAAAATGGAGAAGTATCAGTGGAAACATGTCATTTAGAGACATTCAGGAGGCCCTGGAGTCGACACAGAACTTGGTAAACCATATATCCCCATCTTTCCAGGAAGGATGGAACCTATTCACCTTACAGAATGCGAAAAAGGCAACACAGCACGGTTGCTCAAAAGTCTAAGCTCCAGGGGGGGACCAGCAGTTAGAGTAATGGCTATGTCTCTGGACTCCCATGTAGTCGACTGCGGTTCGCATCCCGGACCCAGTGGCTTAAAATTCACGCCGGGCGTGTGTGCGTGCGTGTCCAAGATCCCGAGAGGAGAATGGAGGAGAAGGGATTGTGGTGTGGCCATCCCCCCTGGGGGGTGATTTCTCGCTTTCTGTCTCTCTGTCTCTCTCTGTCTGTCTGGCGAGTGCACGCGCCCTATAGCGAAAACCTCTCCAAAAAAAAAAAAAAAAAGTCTAAGCTCCAGAGTCGAACAACCAGGATTCTGGTCTTGATTCCACCCATCACCTGGATGTTATAGCCCCGGCTATGACGCCAAGCTGTTTTTCCCATTTTTAAGATAGAAAATGATAACAACGCTGTCTAAAGCTCAGTGTACATTTGTTAAGCCAATGTTACTGAAGAGATGGTGCAGTAACGTGTTTAGCATAATATACAGTAAACACATAGCAAAAATTGGACTTATGCTTAGGACTGGCCTGTTTACAAGCATGTTCTAAATCTAAGTCCTTCTCTTTTCTCATCAAGTTAACGAGGAGAATCGCTATTACACTTTACTTTCTCCTACTTGTCTTCAGCCAAAGCTACGTGAACGATTTCACTGTTACTGATACAGAAACGTTTTCACTGCTTCTTGTCTTTTCCTCCTCAAATATGTCCTCCATAAATAAATAAGTAAATAAATAAATAAATGAAATATATACACAATATAGGCATGTAATATATACATATAACATGTACGTGTATTTCTTCCATGAAATACATGTATTTTATATACTAATATATGTAAAACTATTTTTATATTCAAAGTTTCACACTTTTTTTTTCTCCATCTTACCACTAGTTACCTCTCTAAGGCATAAATCTAATCCCAACGTTCCCACACTAATACTTTCTAGAGCTCCTCATTACTTGCAGAGTCCCCAAACTCTCTTTTTTTTTTTAACCAAGACTTTTGCTATAGGGCGTGTGAGTTCACCTGAGAAACAGAGACAGAGAGCGAGAACTCACCCCCAGGAGGGGATGGCCACGCTGCAATCCCTTCTCCTCCATTCTCCTCTTGGGATTTTGGGCATGCGTGCACATGCATACATGCCCCGCATGAGTTTTAAGGTCTGAAACTAGAACCGCAGGTGACTCTGTGAGAGTCCAGTGACGTAACCAGCACAACATCTGCTGGTCCCCCCAAACTCTTCATAGTGTGCTCTCTAAAACACCACAGAATCTCATCCAAGCCCACCTGAATTTCATCCCTGACGTTCTCTAACCTCTCCTTCCCAGATAGCTTTCTCGTGATACTGCCCAAGCATGTTCCATCCACAGTCCCTGCCAGGGCCCTGCTCCTTCTCACTTTGAGACGATGTACGTGCATAAAGTTAATGGGGAGAATCAGCTATTATACTGACCATACTCTTCTTGGTAAATACACTATCCATTATTTTCTTGGTGGTCTCCGTGACTGTCACGGGATCCTTATAGCCTGCGTTGTGTGACTTCTATGTAGCCTGCCCCACAACTGACACAGCGCTGGCCCAGAGTGGGTGTTAAGTAATTGCTTGTTGGCTAAAGGAAAGACAAAGCCCTGAAATGAAGAGTCACTTCCACTTTGATGCTTCTGCTCACCAATTCTACTCCTCCCCAAATAATTAAGCGTAGTTTATTATTCAAGATACAAAAGAAAAATCATATTTCTTTTTCAGTGAAAGGCTCAGACTTCTAGGTTGCCTTATTTAATATTCCCTACTTAAGATCTGTTAAAATAGAGAAATCTAATTTACTTACTGTGCTATAAATGGAAAAGAGCTTCTTCCACTGTACCTTATTTCTATCTCTTTTAAAAGAAAGAAATCAACTGATAAAAGAAATGCTCATTTTCACAGTCATAAAATCAGCTTTTTAGTGCAATATATTCTTTCTTTTCATTGTTTTTCTCGGCTCTGTTTGTACCCACCCCACTCCCTGGAAAACCCACATCAACAACCAGTATGTTTGCATCTCTAACTACATCTTTCTATCGGTCTCTAAATATTATTATATATAAGCATATGCTTATATGATATACCTATATGTATACACAACAGTACTCTTTGCGTGCTTTTCATTTCCTGCTTTGCTCATTCAGAAGAATCTATGGACAGTCCAGATGTTTGGTATAATATTAAGTCATTCTGCTTTGGCTACATAATATTGGGTCATTGGGAAAGTCGTGGTGCATTTTTGCACAGAAAAGACGTCATGACTTCCCGGGCGACCTAATAAGTTACTCTGAATTCTTATGAGAGTTTTGCCACCTTCTCATTAAAGTTATGTCCTGGCCAGTGACAATCAAGTCTTCCAAATGGAAGGGAATCTATCATTCAAAATGGTTGGCAACTTCTGATTCTGTCAGAATTGAGAAGAAAGCTGTAAACAAACAAAATCTTAGCTGAATATAAACCATAATGAAAGTGGGGTCAATGATTCATATACAAATGCTGCTAGCAACATTTTTAAACTGTCTCAGGAATTTGCATTTGGATTCATTTATATTCACTACAACAAAAACAGCCCTGCAATTTATAAGGTACCTCCAGGCATTTCATTTGTTAGACTGATTTACAGTAAATTGGCTTATTCCAGCATAATAAAGAATAGTCATTGCTATACGCCACCAAAATAAATTAATCAAGCAATTTAAAATTGAATTTCCACACCACAGCTTTGTTTTGTTATTTCACATATCTAAAATAACAGCCTACCTCATCATTTAAAACCAATAATATAATTTGTGCTTTGCAGAAACCAACAAAAATTAAAAAGCAAACCTTTGCATTAGCACCAACAGCCAGCAGGGTTTGAGAAATGAGTATGCTTTTTCCTTCGGTATTGCTCTAAAACATGAAATCTGGGAGCAAATGGAGCCTCCACTGTCTCATGATTGGTTTAAAGGCTGTAACACTTCAGGACAATGCAAATGGCTTCTCACATTAAAAAGACATTAAATCGCTCAGCAATTTAGAAGGAAAGGCACACAACTGCTCTCAAATTTTAAAATACATTTCTGTGAAAAATTACCTGTGCGTCTTCAGGATCCCTGAGGCTACTGTGGTGTACCTTTTCGTGTGTGTGGTGAGTGATGGTAAAGTTCCCTGGGTTTTCCAGAGTTGAGAAAGACAACAGTCTGGTTTTTCAAAATATTGAAATTGAGTGATTAATTATGAGCTGTGTCACAAGTACATGAAGCGACGAAGATGGGAAAAACTGAAAAACTGAGTGGCTTTGTGGAGGAGGTGTAATCAACCCTGATTAATTCTGCTAATGGAATGGAGTGTTGTGGATAACACGAGCATCATTAAATGCCAACTGAAAACCAAGCCTGGGTTTGTCCCAAAAACATAAATTGAAATTTTTGGATATGAAACATGTCTCCTCCCCCCACCAAACACACAGAGCTATGATATCTGTGCGGGTGCATCCATAATTTAACCCAAACACTGTCTTTGAAAGAATAATGTTTAACGGTGTTAAGAAGTTAAGAGTAGCAACATTTGGCAAGGGGAGCTGCATTTGAAATACTCTCATCCACAACAAGAACTATTTCTCTGCAAACTGCACCTGATGCCCATCTCCTAATCTTGACAAGGAGGGACCAAACACTGCAAAGGTGAAAACTTAATGGTTGGAAAATAAAAATTCTGCTAGGATGTCCCCAGATCACTGAGAATAGATGGGTCTGATACGAAATACTAAAGCATACCAGGTTTGCTAAGGCTTCTCTCCGACAGGTATATGGACATGGCTGTTCTACATCCACATGCACCAAGAGGGGAGAACAGCCGCTAGCCATCAGCCGTTTCTATCCGGCCTTGCAACATGGACGCTCATTCAAGCTTTCCGCAAGAAATATGCAGCAGGCATGAGCCAGGAAGCACTCTGGATACTGAGCATGGCCCGGTTACCAGCACAGACATGGGCACTGCCTTCACGGAGCAGAGTACCCAGCAATTCTTAGCACACTAATAGGTGTGCAGTAAGCATTCCTACTTTTTTCTCTCCCCTCAGTCTCTTTTAGCTTGTGTACTCTTCTGTTAAAGATTAATGATAAATAATTTATAAAATTAATAGGAATTCTAAAACATATTCACTGACTCTGAAATCTCTCTAGGATGAGCAGCCAGCTGCTTAAATACCAACTTATATTTTAAAAAGGAGAGTGGAACATAAGCTTGTAGGGTAACATGCGTGCGGTTGCTTCCCCTACGATGGGAAGTGCAAATAAGAAATGAAATCAATTCTAGTTCAAAATCCATGGAAAAAGACAGGATTTTAGGATTTTTACTGGTGGTTGTCAATATTTAAGAACATTGAAAAAGTGAACTGAAAGGGCATCAAATTCCCAAGAAACTGTTTTAAGTTTAGTGCCAATAGAGTAGAAGAGTCCAAAAATGGTTGGGAAAATGTCAAATGGAAAACATACAAAATTAAAAATGATGCTTGATTATTCCAAGTGAATTTTGGAAGGTAGAAAGAAGGCAAGAAAATGCCTAGTCAATCATCAGAGATTCATATAAGAAATCATAACTATCCTTACTGGATCCTTTATCATTCGCATTTGTTGTTTGGTTTTATCATTGTAGAAACAAGAGTCATTGCAGCATACAAAATGAGTTACTCATCCAGAATATACTGTACATTGGCTCAGTCAAAGATATTACCATACATGTTATCTTCAACAAATAATTTTTCATTTCTTGTTTTTTATATAATTTACTTCTCTTTTTTCCTCCCTTTTTCTTTTTTTCTTTTTTTGGAGAGGTTTTTGCTATAGGGCGCGTGCGCTCGCCAGACAGACAGAGAGAGACAGAGAGACAGAAAGCAGGAAATCACCCCCCAGGGGGGATGGCCACGCCGCAATCCCCTCTCCTCCATTCTCCTCTCGGGATCTTGGGCACGCACGCACACGCGCCCGGCGTGAGTTTAAGCCGCCGGGTCCGGGACTCGAACCGCGGTCGACTACGTGGGAGTCCAGCGACATAGCCATTACACTAACTGCTGGTCCCCTCTTTTTTCCTCCCTTTATTCCCTGCCTCTCAACCTCTGCCATTTCCCACCCTCATCCCACATTGTCCCTGGTATCCACAATTGCTTTCCATGTTGTTTTTTTCCCACATCTTATTGATTCACAAAAGATATTTAACTAAATATTTTAATAGTAAGTACAGTTGATAAGCAGTTTTAATTTTAGTAAATCAAAATCAATAAATGTTAAGAAAAATTTGCTTAAGACTTAAAGCCAGGGAAAGGGTTAGGATTCTGTTCAAACAGTAGGTAGACACTAAAACCTCAAAAAACACATATGGACAAAGCTAAAATCTAGTAATAAATGCACTGTAATTTTCTTCTGAAACATTTTTTCTCTCTCCATTCCCCCGTTTTAAACTAACTCATTGGCAAAAAAAAGACTTCTCACAAATATTTTCCAATTCCAGAGGGGTCAGGAGGAGAGAGAAGTTTGTTTCAATTAAAAAAAAAAATTAACAAATTGCTGAACCTATCAACAGTTCAAAAGAAAACAAAAATCCTTAACTCTGAAAGACAAAGCATAGAAAAAATTAGTAATTGGGAATCAGCAGTTAGCGTAATGGCTATGTCACTGGACTCCCATGTAGTTGACTGCGGTTCGCATCCCGAACCTGGTGGCTTAAAACTCACGCCAGGCACATGTGCGTGCGTGCCCAAGATCCCAAGAGGAGAATGGAGGAGAAGGGATTGCGGCGTGACCATCCCCCCTGGGGGGTGATTTCTCACTTTCTGTCTCTATGTCTCTCTCTGTCTGTCTGGCGAGCGCATGCGCCCTATAGCAAAAACCTCTCCAAAAAACAAAACAACAACAACAACAACAAAATTAGTAATGATTTACTGGAAAGTCATAAAATTCTATTTCACCAATTCAGTCTCATATAATTAATCTCTCTTTTGTTGAATGTGCAGTGTTACTGTAGTCTGATCTTTCTGTTTAAATTCTGGAGGTTAACATTCAACATTATTATTGATATTTTCTGACTTATTCCTAACATTAAGTTGACCATTTTCTTTGCCATTTTTTGTTCTCTTATTTTTGTCTGTCTTTAGTTTTCCTGGTATAGCACTCCTTTCAAAACTTCTTGAAGAGCTGGTCCAGTGCTGGTAAATTCTTTCAGGTTTTGTTTTTCTGAGAATGTTTTAATCGTTTCTTCTCATATGAAGGATAACCTTGCTGGGTATAGTATTCTTGGTTGAAATTGTTTTTCATTTAACACTTTAAATATATTTTGCCATTCTTTCCTTGCTTGCATTTTTTTTGATGATAGGTCCTATGTGAACCTGATAAGATAACCTTTGTAAGTAACTTATCATTTCTCTTTTGCCAATTTTAGTATCTCGTCTTTGTTTGAGGTTTTGGCCAGTCTGGCTATTATGTGCCTTGGAGAAGATCTTCTTGGATTGGTTCTATTTGGGGTTCTCTGTATTTATTGGGTCTATATATTTGAATGCATCTCTAGATTTGGAATTTTTCTTCCAGGATTTCATGGAATACATTATCAATGCCCTTAATAGTTTCTTCACCTTCTGAGATACCAGTTACCCAGATGTTAGAGCATTTAATGGTTATCTAGTATTTCTCACAACATTATACTCATGGGGGGTGGTATTTTCTCGGTCTTTTTGGTGATTTTTTTCTAGGTCAGAGGTTTTGTCTTCTACATCTGAGATTTGACCTTCTGCATAGTCTAATTTCTTTTAATACCTCGAAGGAGGTTTTGATTTCCTGTATTACAGCCTTCATCTCTAACAGCTCCATTTGATTCTTTTTTATGGTGTATATTTCTTCTTTCAAATTATGGAAGAACTTCCTCATCTCCTGGAACTCGTTGTCTCTTTTCTCTTGCATCTTCAGGACTTTGTAGTCTCTCTTTTCTTGCATTTCAACTAGTTTGTCACTATGAAAGTTCTGAATTCTTGGGGCCGGCAGGTGGAGTGGTGGTTAAGGGCACTGGACTCCTACATTGCCGACCGTGGTCCAAGTCCCAGACTAGGCTGCTTTCTCTCTCTCTCTCTCTCTCTCTCTCTCTCTCTCTCTCCCCTCGTTCTGTTCCTCTCTGATAAAATTGAACAATTAAATAAAGTTAAATAAAAAATAGTGCTTTAAAAAAAGAAAATTCTGAATTATGTATCTGACATTTCCACATGTTCCATTGTACTGTCTGTGGATGATGAAGGGTTGTTCTTTTCCCTTGAGGGAGAGATATTTTCTTGGTTTCTCATATTTCTTGTTCCTCTATGGTAGTTTCTGGTCATCTTATGGACTACATGTTTCTTCCAATTTCTTGAGCATTCAGAGGTGTGTGGGAGGAGATGACCCACAATCTCTCTGCAGTTCTGTTTACCTGATACTCACAAAGTAACCTGTACTTTTTGTTGTTGGAACTGGATTTTACAAAGCCTCGCAGTTTCTAAAGAACAGGTGCACCTGGGCTGAGATGCGGGGTTTCCACTGGGAGTGCAGCGACGTGTGGGAAGAGAGGAGCTGCACACTCTCTGCAGCTCCACATTTCTCCCTGCTGCTCACTCTGCAGTCTCTCTTCTCTGTTGTTTAGTCATTTGGTGGTGTATTCACTTCTGGTTGATTTGTTGGAGAAGGCTTTTTCCATTGTAAGCTCGTATGCTTCCCTTTACTGTGAGGTACTTGTGTGCCAATTTCTCTCTTCTACTGTCTAGGTGTTTGGGTCTGAAAGGAGAGGTTTAGACCATAGGCTCTCCAGTTAAAGGAGCAAGGCTCACCTCAGATGTAGATAGATTTTGTCTAGGTGTTTTCAAGAGTCATAAGATTTTTGACAACCTACATGCAATCATACATGCCTCTAGAATTATTTTGCTATTTCTTTCTTTGGGTTATGTATATCGGAGTCAAATATCCCAGATTCCCACCACCTGTCATTCTGAATATACAAAACAGTTATATTCTAAAAGATTTCGTTTCCAGTTGAAAAAAACCTGTGTAGCTTTTATGTTCATGTATGAAGAAATAGATTAGACTCTTCTCTATATAAATAAAGTTCAACTGGAAAAAAGAATATGTACTAAAAGCCAGGAATATTTTGAAAAAGAAAATGAAAAATAATAAATTCACCCTGATAATTAGATATGGTAAGAAGCTACAGAAATTGCTTTGGGACTGAACAAGAGGCATATAAACCAATAAAATAGAAGTAAGAAACCAAAAATTAATGTCAAACTGTGTTATAAATGAGTGTTTCAGAGAAGTGATACAAAAGTATAGATTATTCAATAAATAATGGTGAGGCACCTAGGTAATCAATTAACAAGCAAACTATAGCAAAATTCTTACTTGGTTTACAGAATTAAATATTTTACAGAAAGATCTAAAGTTTAAACACTTTAAAAAATGAAACCATGAGTGTTCTCAAAGAGAGAATTAGTGATGTATTCAAAATCTTAGAATAGGAAAGGCTTTTCTAAGTAAGACACACTCAGGAGTCATATGAATACGTAAGAAATTCTTCATAAAAATTTTAATTAAGATGAGGAGGACTGGCCGCATAGCCTAGTGGTTAAGAGAAGCCAAAACCATATGACTGACCACTACTCAAGTCCTGGCCATAGCAGCTTAAAACACATGCCAGGCACATATATGTGCCCACAAAATCCCAACAGGATGGAGAAGTAGAGGCGAAGGAATTGTGGCATAACCATGTCCCATTGTGTATGGGGGATTGCTTTCTCCCTCTCCCTGCCACCCCCTTCTCTCTCTCTGGTGAGCATGGGTATCCTCTGGCAATTAAAAAAAGATGAGGAAATATATGCAATACCTATTAGAAAAGAAAATTTTTTTTATATACACATAAATTATGTGAATCAGGACTATGGCAAGAAATCTAATTTTGGGGGAAAAAAAGAAAAAGCTATGAATAGATAATGTATAGAAAAAATTTTCAAATGGTTAACAGACATGAAAAGTTTTATAATCCATTATTTAAAAAATGAAAACCAAAATAAAATGTTAGTTTTATTTACAGATAAGCAAAAACTTCTAAAGCTTAACAATGATCCGTCCCGAAACCACTGGTAGACATGTACATTCAAACATTTTGAAGGCAATTTAATGATCCCTTCCAATATTTAAAGTACAAATATCCTCTGATTTAGGGATTCATTACAAATAATTTACTTATGTCCGCACCTGCAAAAGTTCACCTAGATATGTGATATTTATTGCAGCGAGAATGTGAACGACAAATGCTTTCAGCATTATAGTACTCATTAAATAAAATATAATATATCCAGACTATGAACTATCATGCAGTGACCAATGATACGAGAAGGAAGATCTGAATTAGCTGATAATGGAAAGATGGTCAAGTCATATTACTGAATTGTCAAAGTGCATAATGATGTGTAAGATATGATTCTCCTTTTGTGTGAATGAGAAATAGAAAAATTTTGATATGCTGGTGTATGCATGACTTTTTTCTGGAAGGAAATGCAAGAAAATAATAATGGTAGATACCTGTATACAAGTGACAGGAAGTCATTTAATGCCTTTATGTGCTCTTTCACCATACTTACTATAAGCACATCACACTGGATTATTATTTTTTAATGTCATATACACTGTGGGTCATTTCCTAACCTATACTTTTAAAATACCTTTATAAAAATAAATAATGATGGGACCAGCAGTTAGCATAATGGCTATGTCGCTGGACTCCCATGTAGTTGACCATGGTTTGCGTCCTGGATCCATTGGCTTAAACTCACTCTGGGTGTGTGTGTATGTGTGCCCAAGATCCTGAGAGGACAATGGAGGAGAAGCGATTGTGGCGTGGCCATCCCCCGGGGGGTGATTTCTCACTTTCTATCTCTTTGTCTCTCTCTGTCTTTCTGGCGAGCGCATGCACCCTATAGCAAAATAAATAAATAAATAAATAATATTATTTAATTTAAAGTGATTTTTAAAAAATCCTTAAAAACAATGTCATTTAACTTAAAAATTATGTTAGTTACTCGGAGCTCTGTATAAATCATCCACTTTTCAGGATGAGGTTAAGAAACCTCATCTAATCACACATATGATCTAATCACACATATGGTCTAGGTCCTATATTTCAGATGGCCGTGATTAAAAAAAAAAGGAACATATGTAGGCTTTTCTGTTAGTAAGATAAATGGTAGTCTCTCTCTGCTCTTTCTGTTTCTCCCCCTTTCTTCCTCCCTCTACCCGTGGAGAAAGTAACTTAGAATTTTACTCTAACAATAAGAAGAAGTTACTGGAGTATTTTAAGTGGGGAAATGATATGATCAGATTTGCCTTCTCAATGAATTCCCACAGCTATTTTGAGAACATAGACTTATAGAATGTATTCGTGTATTAGTCAGGATTCTTCAGAGAAACAGAACCAATAGTGTGTAAGAGTGTGTGTGTGTGTGTGTGTGTGTGTGTGAAGAGGTTTATTATAAGAAATTGGCTCAGACAATCATAGAGGTTAGTAAGTCCCAACAACTGCAGATCCAAGAGCACTGAGGTCAGAAATCTAGCCAGGGGAACCAGCAGTTAGCGTAATGGCTATGTCACTGGACTCCCACGTAGTCGACTGCGGTTCGTATCACGGACCCGGTGGCTTAAAACTCACACCGGGCGTGTGTGCGTACATGCCCAAGATCCCGAGAGGAGAATGGAAAAGGGATTGCAGCGTGACCATCCCCCCTGGGGGGTGATTTCTCGCTTTCTGTCTCTATGTCTCTCTCTGTCTGGCGAGCACACACGCCCTATAGCGAAAAACCTCTCCAAAAAAAAAAAAAAAAAAAGAAAAGAAAAAGAAAGAAATCTAGCCAGCATGATACCCAAGACCAGATATTTCAGTTCAAGTCCAAAGGCAAGAGAAAACCAATACCAAAACTCTCAGCAGTTAGGCAGAAGTAGTTCCCTCTTATCTTGGGTGAGTCTGCCTCCCTACCAGCCCCCAACTCAAAATTTCAGTGGATTGGAGGAGGCCCATCCCTATTAGGGAATAGTCTGCTTTACTCAGTTTTCCAATTCAAATGCTAATTTCAGCCAAAAACACCCTCATATACACAGCTAGAGTCATGTTTAACCAGCTACCTGGGCATTAGTATCCCAATCAAAATGACATAAAATTAACCACCACACAGGGCAAGAATAAAAATGGGAAAAGTGAAGAGGTTCTTAACATTTTCTAAGCAAGAGGTGATGATGACTTGAATTTATGTTGCAGTAGCACAAGTGTAGGGAAGTGGCAGGATTCAGAACAAGCTTGAAAGTAGAGACAATGGAACTTGTCATTAACATTGTTTTATTATTGCTTCTACTGCTGTTATCATCTTGGTAACTACAACAAAATGATAATAATAATATCCAACAGTGAACTCTTCAATGATTATTAGTAGGGTCAGGCACTTTTCCAGACGCTTTACATATATTAATTCATTTAACCCTGACATATGTTAATTATTCAATCTTTACTAATAAGGAAAATGAGGCACAGAAATTTTTAGTAACTTGCTCAAGGTCACACAGCTAGTCAATGAAAGTATGCAGATGACCACTACTTTAGTAAAAGTGACTTCTTTTGTTTATTGTCATATTTTGGTAGAGGAAGGAGGGAAGAAAATGATAAAATAGAAATCAAGAATTTAGTTTAAGACAACTTAAAATTAAGCTACCTATTAAGTATCAAGTGGAGTTGTCAAGTCAATAGGTTCATATAAAAGTTGGAGTTGACAGAGGTCAGCACTAGAAATATGAATTAGAGTGGGCGTCTCCAACCCTCAGGCCAAGAGCCAGTTCCAGTCCATGACCTGTTAAGAATCAGGCCACACAGCAAGAGGTAAGCAACAAGTGAGCGAATGGAACTTCATCTGTATTTGCAGCCACTCCCCATTACTTGCATCACCATCTGAGCTCTGCCTCCTATCAGATCAGGGGGCAGTGTTAGATTCTCAGAGACTCCAGATGAGACCACTGAGTTGCAGGAAAACAAGCTCAGGGCCCCCACTGGTTCTGCATTGTGGTGAATTATATAATTATCTCATCATATAGTACAATGTGATAATAATAAAAATAAAGTACACAATAAATGTAATGCACTTGAATCATCCCAAAACCCATCCCCACTCCTACACCTCCTCCAGTCTTTGGAAAAATTACCTTCCACAAAACTGGTCCCTGGTGTCAAAAAGGTTGGGGACCACCAAATTGGAGAATCATACAAGAGGCATTTAAAGTTAAGGGACTGAATTAAATCAGTGAAAAGAGAGGTGTAAGGACTAATCCTGGAGAATCCCAACATTTAAAGGTCAGGGAAATAGAATGATCCCACAAACATGACTGAAAGTCAACAGTCTTTCAAGTAAAAGCAAAATCCTAAGAGTTAGGTACCCTAGAAGTCACGTGAAGGAAGTATTTCAAGAAAGAAATCACCTGCTTCAAGTACTAGGAGGCTAGGAGAACTAAGCACTGTGTGTTCAACTTACAGTTCTTAGATAACTTTGAAAAAAATTATCCCAATTTCTTTTTATTGGGGTAAGATGCACATAACACAAATTGTGTCATTGTTTTGCTGTATTTTATTACATTTTACACTCCTCGTTTACAAATATCCTATAAAGAGAAAAAAAACCTATATGGTTATTTGTTACACTTTAATTTTTAGGTATTAAGAAAAGAAGCTGGCTTTCCACTCAGGAAGAAGTTCTCATAATAATATATTAATAGATGGAGAAAGGTCCTTGCTCTCAATGGTCTCCAAACTGCATTTTATCAGTTTACTTAGGTTTAAACTCTAGAGAACTAAACTATCTAAAAGAGTTACAAGTTTACAATGGAATATGATATTTTGGTCAAAAACCAGTTTATCCATTTATGTTAGAGAAGGCACCATTGTAAGACCATTGAAGTGAACAAATGGCACAAAAGTACTTGCCATCACGGAACTTACATTATTACTTACAGGCAATAAATCAAAAGTAAAATCAATATTTCAGAGAGTAGTCAGAGCTGTGGAGAAAAAGGTACTAGCAGGCCAGTAGAGTTGGAATACTGGGTGTCAGGACATGGCCATTTGCACTTTAATGAGGGTGGCCGAGAAGAGGATGTAGCATGGGAATGAAGATGAGGGAGAAAGGAGATGCCCGGGTGTTGGCATAAGTTTCATCACAGAATTACAGCAAATTTTCCATACACTGAGACACCAGCATTGGCCACTCAGATGCAATGAAGTCTTTTTTTTAAATTCATTTACACTTAGTTACATATCTTTACAGTATACATTTCTTTTTCCAACACAAATACCATGCATGTCAGCCAAGACAAAGATATTGCTATATACATTATCATCAGCAAATAGCTTCTCGTTTTTTATCAGTTAAGCATACTTTTACCAGTTTTTTTCTTTCCCCTTTCCCCTTCCTCCCTTCCATAATAAACTTCTTTTCCCCTCCACATTTCATTGATTCACAAATGATTTTAAACTAAAAGTATGGATAAAGCTAGAATCTAGTGACAAGTGCACTGTAATTTTCTTCTGAAACATTTTTTTTCTGTCTCCTCCCCCCTTTTACTAAAGAGAGATATAAACTAACTTATTTGCAAAAGAAAAAAAATAGGTTAATCTCAGTTTGGTCTGTTATTTGCACAAAGCCCCTTAAGAATTCAATTTCTGATGCAAGGCAACAGACATCCCTGAGGCTCCTCGCTGGCTCCTCCTGCACAGGCACCACCTTGGGCATTCATTCTCGTTGTCCCTCAGGCCTTGGTAGCTTTGCTCAGTCACATAGCTAACTCCCTCACTCTGTCAAGTCATTTTCAAATGATTTCTGCTCAATGAAACCTTACATGAAAAAAGAGTCAATGGCACTCTTGCTCATAAATTTGTCCTTGGGTTAACATATTAGCACTGTCCCTCTACAAACCGGATAAAGGTAAAAGAGCAAGACTATAATCCAGCAATGGTGGTGTGTGTGTGTGTGTGTTGTTTTTGTAAAAGTAACACCTGATTCCTATACAGTACCATCTGGAATGGAAGTTACATGTGTGAAGTGTACATACCTGTTTGGAATCTGTATCTTTGGATTTCTCTGAAAGAGATAAATCATGTAACAGGATACGTGACTTGGGGCTTTCAGGTGAGACACCAGGTCATATTTGGGACAAAGGCTTCTAAGCAAGACTGCAGATTGCACTTACCTAGTAGAATCTCTTTTTCTCACAACTGACTTAAAATTTGAGGCAAAGCTGGAAAGAACAGATAGACTGGCTTCTGGATGACATAGGGGAGTTCTGGGCTCTACAACGTCATTCAAGAATCCAGATGATAGACTCTCTATCATCACTTAGCTGCACCATCTAGAAAACACAGCCTTCCTAATTGCCAAGGCCAGGAAAGAGAATCTTCTGTCTCGCCACTCCCCTTTCATTGGCTGGTACTAATTACAACAGCTTTGCTCAACTATAGGAACTGAGATACACAGTTTTCTATTTGCCCAGAGAAAAGAGGACCAGTTACTGGCAAACAGCATTACCATGTCTACCAAGAATTCTAAAATATGAATTAAGTTGCAAGTTCAAATTAATTTAAAAAATAATTTAAAAACTAATTTTGAAACTCTGAAGAGAAATACTGGACTGCCCTGCTGACATGTCATTTTTCCTGGCCTACCTCCTTCTACATAAAGCTTGTTTCAAATCTGACCTATGGTAGTCTAGTTGAACCAAAGACTTCCCTGGTGGTAACCATGATAGCAGCTAAAGTGTGAACAAGCTAGAAATCACCATGTAGCAGACAAGCAGGGAGTATGTGAGAACTAGAAAGTTCAGCAAGTATTAGAAAGCTTCTCCACTGTCAGAGATTGTGCTAGACTTCAGAGTAGAGAGACAGAGACAGAGGGGGAGAGAGGAAAAATGAGAAATCATTCCCTGCGGGGGAGGGGGTTAATGGTAGCCACCTGCAATCCCTTCTTTTGGAATTTTAGGCATGTATACACATGCACTGGGTGTATTTTTCAATCCATGAGGTCCAGGACTCAAACCACAAAGTCAGCCATGTGGGATCCAGTGCCTTAACCACCATGCCACCTGCTGGCCCCATAGCAAACATTTTTAAATGGACCAGTAAAATTATGAAAGGAGTTTTACAATTTTCTGTCTAATATTACTGGATATAATTCATGAACTGTTGTGATTTTGTAGCTATTATGCATATTGAGACTTTTGAAATTAAGAAACAAACTTTTTGAATACAGTGAAATATTTATAAATACCTAATTTATAATTAGGTATTTATAATGAAGTAAGATTTCATTAAATATTTATTAGTTTGGGTTTCTTTATTTTATTATTTTGAATTTTTTTTTTGGATTTTCAGCTTTATCTTCACCTTTCAGAATTTGTGGTAGACATGACAATAATGTCCACCAATAGGCAGGGAGGTATGAAAAGGTTGAATGTGTGAAAGTGATGGTGATGCAGTGTCTCCTGGGCAAATAGCAAGCTGCATTTATCCTTTCTACTTGAGAAAAGCCACGTGACTTGTCCAGGCCAATGAATAGTGAATAGTGACACAAAGGAAACCACGTGCCCAAGTCTTCAGTCTCTTTCTTCCCTCATGCTGACAATTAGAAAGGCTTTGATTTCTAGATGGTGCAACTCAGGGACAGTAGAGCTTCTATCAGCCTGGATTCTTGAGTGACTCTGTAGAGGTCAGAACTCCTAAGTCCTCATCATTAAGTTGCAATGGATATGTGTCGTCATAAACTAGAAATAAAACCTTTTGTATTAAGCCACTGAGAATTGGGAAATCATTATTTTTGTGGCACAACTTAACCGATGATGGTAATCACGAAGTCCCATTTTACTTGTTCTCTTTTTTTTCCAGGACTCTCACATTTTCAGAGGCCCTTCTTTCAGACCTTACGTACTATGTCAACAGTACCTAATGAATGAAACAATCTTAAGTCTACCCGGGAATAGGAGATCAAATGAAAAGTTAAAATAAAGTTTAATAAGAGCCATTTATTCAACAAAGATCTATTGAACTCATACTAAGTGAAAAGAGAATCAGGTCATTATCCCTTGAGTCATATAGGCTGTGGGACAGTGGAATGACACTGGAGTAGATTCAGAGTTCTAAGTAGGAGAAAGAGAGGTGGATGAGTGCAGACAGTCAGCAGTGTTTCCTACAGGACAGCAACTTCAAAGTCATAATGGGCTTCTCTCACAGATGATCTTACATAAAGCAAGGCTAGGAAACTTCTAATACTAGAGAAAAGACTATTTCTCTAGAAAGACAAACTAAGACACTGCAGTGTGTTATTTAAGTCTGAAGACCATTAAGGGAGGCTAAGGAAGATGGACTTCTCTACGGAAAAAGAGGTCATTCCATTAAAGAGAGAAAATCACATTCTCTTCAAGTGGGGTATGAGAGAGAAAAAAGTTGGCTGAGCGATGACAGTGACGAGGGGAAAAAGGAGGGGGACGAAATGCAAGCAACAGCTCTTAAGGTTTCTGACCTGGGAATCTACTCTCTCCAGACTATCTTTGGCTGTTAAAAAGTCTGCAGTTCAATCGTTACCATGTACGATGCTTGCTGTGACAATTGGGACTCATGCTATTTTGACTGTTGATACTGTACTTTTTAATATAAAGTTTTCTATATATTGCAACAAAAGGAATCAGTACCATTGCTTATTAGTAACTTTATTATTTTTTGGAGGCTTTTGCCTTAGGGCACATGCATACACGAGGGGTGGGGAGAGACAGACAAAGTGAGAGGGTAAGTGGGGGGAATGGCCATGCCACAGTCCTTTCTCCTACATTATCGTCCCAGGATGTTGGGCATGCACACACACCTACCCAATGTGAGTTTCAAGCCACCAGGTCTGGGACTCGAACCACAGTCAGCCATGTGGGAGTCCAGCAAAATAACCTCTAAACCATCTGCTGGTCTCTATTAAATAGTTTTATTAAGACATGATTTAACTATAAAATAAATCACCAATTTTAATTGAGTCTTAATGAGTTTTAAAGGCATGAAGTCATGTATTTAGCATGGCCATCAAGATATAAAACATTTTACTTGTTCAAAAAGTTCTGTTGTGGGACCAGCAGTTAGCGTAATGGCTATGTTGCTGGACTCCCTCGTAGTTGACCGTGGTTCACGTCCCGGACCCGGTGGCTTAAAACTCACGCCGGGCGCAAGTGCGTGCGTGCCCAAGATCCCAAGAGGAGAATGGAGGAGAAGGGATTGCGGCGTGACCATCCCCCCTGGGGCGTGATTTCTCGCTTTCTGTCTCTGTGTGTCTCTCTGTCTGTCTGGCGAGCGCACGCGCCCTATAGCAAAAACCTCTCAAAAAAAAAAAAAAAAAGTTCTGTTGTATCTCTTTGATATACCTACTTTTTAAAGTGTGGCTTTAAGAATGTTTGCTATCCCCAACTTCATGAGTGGACCTTGACTGAATTGCATCAAAAGTGGTCCTCCCATACCCTTTGCTGGTGATTGGTTCAGAAATATGAAAGCCTAACTAGTTCTGACCTAGAAATTGCTATCGACTTCTGGGCGAGCATAGCCATCCTCTTCTGTTCCTGACAGAATAACTGGATTAATCATCTCAATATAAGCCAATAGAACACTGGACAAAACTTGTGTGTGGGGGGGGGGAACCGATTCCAGACATCAGACAGTAGACAGTACAGAGACTTGTCATCCCTTAGGCTTACTCCGAATTTCTGCACAGAGAGAATTCAGACTGCAAAGCAGAGCAGTAGACACTAAGCAGAGAAGAGGAGTCTACAGAACTGGTGACGCGGAGATGACAGTGTGGGAAGCTGCACATCTGAAATTTGTGAGGCAAAGCACCAGAGAGAAGGGAACAGAAGTAGGAAGAGAAAGAATGCCAGGAATCTGCATCAGGGTCTCTTGAGTCTTGGCTGAATTCTAAGATGCCACATGGCTGGTCAGAGAACAACTCCAATGAAAAAAACAAGCATTAGGTTGCTACACACTGAGTATGCTCTCGGAATGTTTGATCGTGACCAGCGACTAGAGACCTCAAGATACCTGTGGTGTTCAGAGACCCCAGAAAGGCCACACATTACCCTTAGCTTCCCATAGTATATGTATTAGAAAGAAATTTAAGTTGTAAATAAAAATCTCCCTACAAAGAAAGTAACAGTCTCATGGTCTGGCTTTGCCCAGGTGGAGAATTCTATCAAAACCTAAGGAAGATATATAACATCAGTTTTATACAAACCTTCTTAGGAAGTACAGGAGAGAACACTTCCCAAGATATGAATTCTATGAATTCAGTATAACCCTGATGCCAAAACTTGCCAAAAACATTTTAAGAAGCAACAGCTACAGAGCAATAACCCTCAAGAACATGCACACAAAGGTTGTTAACAAAATATTTAGAGACTAAATACATAAATATAGGAAAACAATGATACATTGCAAGTAAATCACATTTTAAATCAATCAATATAATTTAGTATATTCACATAATAAAAGAAAATAATTATATGACCATTACAATAGTCTCATAAAGAGAATTTGACAAAAGTTTAAATTCATTTCTAACAAAAAATTTCAGAAAGCTAAGACTAAAACACAAAAATACATAACCTATTAAAAGCCTACTGCTACATAATTCTTAAGTTGTTTTTGTTTTTGCTATAGGGTGCATGCGCAAGACAGAAGAGAGACAGTGAGAGGGAAAGTGAGAAATCAGCCCCCAGAGAGGATGGCCATGCTGTAATCCCTTCTCTTCCATTCTCCTCCTGGGATTTTGGGCATTCACACACATGCACTTGGCATGCTTTTCAAGACACTGGGTCCAAGACTTGAATTGTGGTCAGCTATGTGGGAGTCCATGCCCCTTGTTGTTGGTGGTGTAGTGATTAATTTTTCTTCTTTTTTATTTGGTAGAGGTTTTTGCCTTAGGGCACATGTGTTCACCAGGGAGAGAGAGACAGAGAGAGAAAGAGAGGGGGAAAGTGAAAATCACACCCCGGGGGATGACCATGCCACAATCTCTTCTCCAGTCTCCTCCCAGGATCTTGGGCACGCACGCACACACACACACGCACACACGCACACACACACACATGCATGCATGCACGCACACACCCAGCATGAGTTTCAAGCCACTTGTTCCGGGACTCAAACTGTGGTCGGCCATGTTAGAGTCCAGCAATGTAACTGTTATGCCATCTGCTGGCCCAAATTCTTTTTTTTTTAAAGATAATTTATTTATTTCATGAGAATGAGAAATAGAGGCAGTGATAAAGAGAAAGACAAGGTCCTTCAATAGGGTCTCACAGCAAGATCCTCCCCCACAGCCTGCCCAACCAACCAGGATCACGGGTGCCTGTGGCAGGGGTGTAAGTCAGCTGGGGAACTAAAACTGCATATTCTACGTGGCCCCAGCTGATAAGGCATTACTACAGTGCACCCTGCCAGCTCTGCTCCATGACTTTTTTTTCTTTGAGAGATTTTTCACTATAGGGTGAAAATACACTTGCCAAGGAGACAGAAAATGAGAAATCACGCTCCCGGGGGATAGCCATGCCCCAATCCTTTCTTCTCCATTCTCCTCTCAGGATTTTGGGCATGCACACACACGTGCCTGGGTAAGTTTTAACCCACGGGGTCCGGTACTCAAACCACGGTCAACCGTATGAGAATCCAGCGCCTTAACCACTACACTACCTGCTGGTCCCCTGGTACATGATTCTTTTTTTTGTTGGTTTGTTTGTTTTAAGCTCACCAGAGAGAGACAGAGTGTCAGAAACAGAGAAATCACTCCCCAGGAGGATGGCCATGCTGTAATCCCTTCTCCTCCATTCTCCTCTCAGTATCTAGGGCTTGCGCACATGTGCCTGACATGAATTTTAAGCCACCAGGGCTAGGACTCAAACCATAGTCGACTATGTGGGAATCCAGTGACGTAACCATTATGCCAGCTGCTGGTCCCATGATTCTTAATGGAGAACAAATAAGCAAGTTGCCCAAAGATCAGAAAGAAACTAAGTCACTTTCTATGCAACATCCTAAGTGTTCTAGTCAGTTTAAGTAGCAAAAATATGATAGCAGAGGCCAGCAAGTAGCATGGTGGTTAAGGCACTGGATTCATGCATGGCCAGCCATGATTTGAAAATCACATTTGACGCATGTGCGTGTGCCTGAAATCTCGAGAGGAGAATGGAAGAAAAGGGATTGTAGCATGACCATCCCTTTGGGGGGTGATTTCTCACTACCTCACTATCCGTCTCTGCAGTGAACACATGTGCCCTATAGTAAAAACCTAAAAAAAGAAAAAAAAGAAAAAGAAAATGATAGCAAAGGAAAAAGTAAACCATCCTGTCCTTACAGATATACATTAGTACATAAAAAGAAAATTCTACTGAATTTACCAAAAAGTAAATAAATAAAAGCTACTAGAATAAGTAAATTTAGCAAGAGTACAGGATACAAAGACAAGATACAAAAATGATCACATTTCTACATGCTAACAACAAAATAGTTGTTTAAAAGATGTAACAAAACCAATAGCTTATTAAAATATCAAGAAAATATAAATTATGTAGCAATAGTAATATGTGCAAGACCTGTGCACTGAAAACTATAAAACATTGAGGGAAATTAAAGAAAATGTATATGGAGAAATATACAATGTTCATGGTTAGAAGATTTTTCTTTATAGGAATAATTTAAAAATTACATCGTGACTCAGTCAGAGGAATTCTATCATTAGAGACATCCCTATTTAAGGAAATAGACATCTCTATTTAGGGAAATAGATCTCTGTGCTTTAAAGGTCTACATCCATTTAAAGAACTAAGGCTCTGAAAAGAAGACAAGAGTTGAAGGATTTATCCAGTGTTATCTGGCACTGATGGTTGCTGACTCTTTAGGATTGCAGATTTGCCCTGGGTGTGGGGATCAATCCTGCCTTCACTGTCTACACAAGGTCTTGATCAGATATATCCATGCTACATTCATGGAGATCTAAGCGAGGGTCCCTCTGGTTAAACTAGGCACCCATATGAATCACTCCCTGGAGTGATTAATCTCAAATAGACTGTTGCATTTGCCTTTAGGGACCTTGTAAGTCCCCAGGGCTCTTGTAAAAACCAAGCTAGGGAAATGAGGCTACGAAATCAAATGCCTGATAATAAACTTGAAGCAATCTCAGCAGATGGAACCAGATTTAGCCTCATTTAGGAAATAAATAAATAAATAAATAAATTTTTAAAAAAAACCAACTTCCCTAGAGCTTAGTCCAGAAATCTCCTGTCTTTTTATCCTCTTTCTCTTGTTGATCTCATAGATTTCTGTAGTTTTAAATGCCACCTATATGCTGATGACTTCTATTTTTATATCTAATTGGTACGTGCTTACACCCACATAGTACATAGTCCCCGTAGCAATACTCTGTATGTTTTCTTCATTCCACTTGTCACTGTTTGTTTTTAACACGTTTGCTTTTTAAATTTATTTAAATTTATTTATTTACATTCATTCACTGTACATCAATAAAGTATACAAAATGATATTTTCCATCCAGAATACATTTGTATATTGGCTTGATCAAGGATATTACCATACATGTTACCATGAACAAATAATTTTCTATTTCTTGTTCCTTATATACTTTGCTCTTTTCTTCCCCCCTTAATTTTCTACCTCTCACGCTCTGCCATTTCTCCCCTTCCTACCACATTGTCTCTGGTATCTACAGGTTTTTTCCATGCCTTTTTGGCTGTTTTTCAAACAAGGTTGTATATTAGTCAAGTCAGGAGCCCTGCCTTTTTTATTTCCCAAATACATACCTATTTTTGCCCAATATAGCTCCTGATACAGAGGACTTGATTAATAAACATTTGTTGACTTAATAAGTGAATAAATAGAATCCCTAGATTCAACTAGAGCAATTCATATTTATCACAAAAAGGGAAAATCGCACTGGCTAGCTGCAGTGGTGCAATAGGGCACACTCCACAATGCTGGGGCAACATGGGACGATACAAGGTTTGTGTCCCTGTCTCCCTGTATCACAGGGCATGCACACATGCCCATGGCCCTGGCTGGCTAAGACTGGAGTTGGTTTGCAGCTTGGAGACCCTGTTGGGGAGTGCCTGTCTTTTTCTGTCTCTCTCTCTCTCTCTCTTATGAAAGAAGGAAATAAACTTTTTTTAAAACAGAAAAAAATCCTTCTTAAAATTTTCTCCCATTAGTCGTGTATCATGCTTTCTTTATTGACAATTCTGAAGTAAAGGGGCCACGATTGCTTACATTCCATCACTTTCCATGCTCATCTCTGATATACGGAGGATTTTCTGCCCCCCCCCCACCAAAAAAAAAAGACTTCTGTTAATGCTCTAAGACTGACTTATGGTGCAAAGAAAAGTTGTTTGCCTTATAAGTGATCCATTTAAAAAATAAGGATTCACCACTGACACCCAAAAATAGACCTTGGAATAGAATACCTAGGGCAGAAACATTGGCCAGAACTTAGCAGGCCACAGGGGGGGCGAAGGGAGCAGAGACAGTAAAATGACGAAGAGCAAGAGACTAAAATAACTATTTTTTGGTATCCATTTAATAGTTAAGCTGGACTAAAAGATGACCCACACAGACAGAGACATAGAGACAGAAAGCGAGAAATCACCCCCCAGAGGGGATGGTTACGCCGTAATCCCTTCTCCACCATTCTCCTCTCGGGATCTTGGGCACACACGCACATGCGCCCGGCGTGAGTTTTAAGCCACCGGGTCAGGGACACGAACCACGGTCGACTACGTGGGAGTCCAGCGACATAGCCACTACGCTAACTGCTGGTTCCCTGAAAAATATTTTATATCATTCTATGAACTATGAATATGTTTGTAATAAGTCATGCCTAAGATTAGATTTTTTTTCATAATTTTACTTCTTTTTTATTGTGATTTCTGGTTTATATATCATAGTTGTACATCTGTGTGGAGTACAGTATGGTTTTTCAAAGCAAGCATCCTTTGTGTAATAATCCAATCAAGAATATAGAAATATTCATCTTGTTCAACTTTAAACATTACATTGTGTTGTGCATATTCAATAATGGTTCTCACTAGTTCTTTTTTTTTTTTTTTTGTAAGTATGTATTGAGTTCTCAATGACATTTTTTACTTTGCAGTGGTACATCATTCCACAACCTACTGCACTTGTTCCTCCTGAACTCATTCTCCCACCTTCACTTTCTTGTATCTGTTTATTTTCTGGTATCTATCATGACTCTCCACTCTCTCTAATTCTATACCACCCAGTACTTCAGTTTCCACCATGGAGTATGAACTTCAGCATATGTTCTGTGGAGAAAAATAGTCTTCATCCTTCACAGGTTGGCTTGTTTCACTTAGCACTGCATCTACTAGGTTCATCCACTCTGTGTCAAATGACAGGATACAGTTGTTCTGTAGCTGAGTATTCCGCTATGTACATGTGTCACATTTTCTTTATCGAGTTATCAGTTGGTGGGCACTTCGGATGATTCCACGACTCAGCTATTGTGAGTAATACTGCACTAACTACAGATGTGAAAAGGCACTTCCAACAGACTGGTTTCCTGTCCTTTGGGTAAATACTCAAGAGTGAAATTAGTAGGTCATGTGGAAGTTCTATTTTTAAATGTTTAAGAAATCACCATACTGTTTACCACAGTGGCTGTACTGATTGACATTTCCACCAGCAGTGAACAGGGGTTCCCTTTTCTCCACAACCTCATCAATACTTAGTATTCTTTATTTTTGTTTGCATGTTTGTTTGTTTTAATCATAACCATCTAACTGGGGTTAGGTTGTAATTTTGATTTGCATGTCCCTTTTATAAGAGATGTTGGGAGCCAGCAGTTAGCACAATGGCTATGTCGCTGGACTCCCACATAGTCGACTGCGGTTCGCGTCCTGGACCCGGTGGCTTAAAACTCACGCCGGGCACGTGTGCGTGCGTGCCCAAGATTTCAAGAGGAGAATGGAGGAGAAGGGATTGCGGCATGGCCATCCCCCAGGGGGGTGATTTCTCGCTTTCTGTCTCTCTGTCTCTGTCTGTCTGTCTGGCGAGCACACGTGCCCTCTAGCGAAAATCTCTCCAAAAAAAAAAAAGATGTTGAACATTTTTTCATATGCTTTTTATCCGTTTGTATGTCTTCCTTTGACAGTACTCTGATTGACTGCCTATTTTTAAATTATATTAGGTTTTTGTGTGAGTAAACTGTTTTGAGTTCTTTATGTATTCTGGTTATCAATCCCTTATCTGAAGTATAGCTTGAACATATTTGCTCCCATCCTGTAGGTTGTCTTTTTACTCTACTTTTTGTTTCCATTGTTGAGCAGCCTTTTAACTTCCACAAAAGTAATTCTTTGGCTATTTTCTGCGTTGTTGTCTGTGGGCCTTATTTAAGAAATCCTTGCATACTCCAATGTTCTGAAGTGTTCCCCCTGTATTTTCAGGTAGTTTATAGCTTTAGGCTTACATTTAAACTTTTAATTAATTTTGGATTAACTTTTGTAAATGATGAGATATAGAGGTCTAGTTTCATTCTTCTGCAAGTAAATATCCAGTTTTCCCAGTACCATTTATTTATTTATTTATTTATTTATGAGAAATTTTTGCTATAAGGCACGAGTACTCACCAGAGAGACAGAGAAACAGAAAGCAAGAAATCACACCCCATGAGGGAGATGGTCACGCCTTCTCCTCCAT
This sequence comes from Tupaia tana, assembly GCA_026018925.1. Lineage (NCBI taxonomy): Eukaryota > Metazoa > Chordata > Mammalia > Scandentia > Tupaiidae > Tupaia > Tupaia tana. The sequence continues at coordinate 4,054,291 of JAKSZU010000012.1, read as the reverse complement.
TCTCCTCAAGATTTTGGACACACATACCCGGTATGAGTTTTAAGCCACTGGGTCTAGGTTGGCTATGTGGAAGTCCAGCAATGTAACCATTACACCGTCTGTTGGTCTCTCCAGGACCATTTATTAAAGACTTTCTTTTCTCCACTGAGTTGTCTTGTAATCTTAGTTTAAATTGGTTCTGTATGTTGTTTTTATTTTTGGATTCTTTATTCTTTTTTTTTTTTGGGGGGGGGGAGGTTTTGCTATACAGCGCATGTGCTCACCAGAAAGACAGAGAGAGACAGAGAGACAGAAAGCAAGAAATCACTCCCCAGGGGGATGGCCATGCCGCAATCCCTTCTCCTCCATTCTACTCTTGGTATCTTGGGCATGCACGCACATGAGCCCGGCATTAGTTTAAGCCTCCAGGTCTGGGACTCGAACTGCAGTCAACTACATGGGAGTCCAGCGACATAGCCCTTATGCCCAACTGCTGGTCCCAGAGTCTTTATTCTTTTCCATCAATCTGTCTGTCTGTTTTTGGGTCAGTGCCATGCTGCTTTGGTTATTATGGTTTTGTGATACATTTTGAAGTTAGGTAATGAGATGTCTCCATCTTTATTATTTTTCACAGTATTGCCAATTTTTAATTGACATATAATAGTAGTATATATCTATGAAGTACAATGTGGTTTTCCGATACACGAATATAATATATGTGTAATGATGAAATCAGGGGAATTAACATATCAAACATTTATCATGTCTTTGTGTAGTGAACATCTGAAATCTTCTCTCCCAGCTATTTTAAGTAGACATCATCAATTATAGTAATTCTACCATGCTATATTGCTCTAGAACTTACTCTGCTTGTCTACTTATACTTCTGTATCTGTTCGAGTTCTCCCTCTCCCCTCACACTTCCCCTTCCTAGATTCTAGTATCTATGTTTTACTCTCTACTTCTACAAGATCAAATCTTTTAGCTTCCACTAACAAATAAGAACATACAGTATTTGTCTTTCAGTGCCTGCCTTATTTCAATTAGCATTATTTCCTCCAGGTTCATCCATATTGTTACAAGTGACAGGATTTCACCCATTTTTTATAGTTGGATGATATTCCACTATATATATGTGTGTGTGTGCATATATATATTTTTTTTCTTAACTATATATTTTTTCTTAAATATATATATATTTTTTCATATATATATATATATATATATATATATATGTATACACATTTTCTTAATTCTTTCATAAGTTTTGAGGCACTAAGGTGATTCCTTATATTATTATTAATAGTGCTACAATGAACACAGGAGTACAAATTAGATTATTTCTTTGAATAGCTGGACTCACATTTTTCAAATGTTTCCAGACAGAATCCCTACCTAAAACAAACCCTCTGGTTCTCAATAAATATCACTTTGCTAGGATCTGACTTAGGCAAAGCAAGGTATCCACAATCATAATTTAGTTTTCCATCATTCTATTTCAGATTAGAATAAAACATCACAATATAATAGGATAAATGAAGAATCTTCAAAAAGTTCAAAGAAAATGTGAATTATGAAAAACCTATACATAGAACTTCCAAATTTTTTGCACCCAAATAAACTCATACTTTAATTCCACTTTTTTATGAACTTCCTTCAGTCTCTTTATATAGAAGGCACTGTAGAAGGAGACTCAGAGAGAAAGGACTCACAAGCCATGCATGGTTCAGAATCCAAACTTAATCAAAGATCTGGGGAGAACAGGTTTTAGGTCCTGTTTGCTTTTGAGTGCTGAGCTCATGGAACCATCTCCCAAGCTAGCAAGAAAAACAAAAGCTTCTGCCTAGCTTCTTCTACTTGGTGTTTGGTACTCTAATCTAAAAATAGCTAAGATAGATAATGAGTGCCCCGCATTGCTAATGTATTTAAATGAAGAGTCCTGTTCTGTGGTTTTCCCATCCTTACCCAGCTAGCTAAGCTTTGCCTGAAGCAGAGTACAGACTTTCTTATCAGTGAAGTTGGAACAATAAATTATATGTCAGAATTATTGTTACTAATTAGAGGCAGCAAACAGCTTAGACACAAGGCATCTGATAGATGCCTGATAAATGGTGCCTGTTACTATAGTTCTCAGACATTTGCCACCCCCATAAAAAATACTCATTAAATCATATGGGTTTTCTAACATATTTCCAATATTTCTTTCTTTCTTTTTTTTTTTTTTTTTTTTGGAGAGGTTTTTGCTATAGGGCGCGTGCGCTCGCCAGACAGAGAGAGACAGAGAGACAGAAAGCGAGAAATCATCACCCGGGGGGATGGTCACGCCGCAATCCTTTCCCCTCCATTCTCCTCCCGGGATCTTGGGCACGCACGCACACGCGCCGGCGTGAGTTTTAAGCCACCGGGTCCGGGACGCAAACCGCGGTCAACTCGTGGGAGTCCAGCGACATAGCCATTACACTAACTGCTGGTTCCCCCCAATATTTCAATAAGGACTTACAGAAAAAAGACAAAGTAGTAGTCATATTGACACCACAGAATAAAACACAATAATACAGGGGAAAAGGCAATAATAATGTGATTCTTCTGTCAGTATTAGTAGCTTGACTGAAAGTAAAGTGGCAGGATTTCTATTTCCAGCTATAATACCAAGCCTCTAGTGAACCAATGATGCTCCTGTTTTCGTTTATTTGTACTGCTAAAACAAAGAAAAACAGAGACGAAATAACTTATAAATAACATGATTTTATTTCTCACAGTTCTGGAGACTGAAAAGTTCAAGATCAAGGTGCAGCAGATCTGGGATTTAATGAGGGTGCGTTCTATGCTTCCCAGATGGTGTCATCACCACCCGTGTCATCACATAGTGAAAGGCAAAAAGTTTAGCTGGTCTCCTGTGGCCTTTGATAAGGTGACTAATCCCATTTACCAGAGCAGAATCCTCATGACCTAATCACCTCCTGAGGCGATCTCGAAGCAGACCAACTTAAGGTTTAGCAGGACTGAAGCCATTATGAAATTAAGAAAGGCCTCTAACGAGAACCTGACCAAGTGCTGAGTCAGGAGGAGTTCTGTTTGAGGAAGGGTCAGCTGAGAAACCAGGAGTAGGTACTAGAAGGAATCAGGATAATGACTCAGGGGAAAATACCAAGAACATGTTGAGTTTTTTGAGACAACTTGTTAGTATTTGCTAACTGTCTCCCTGTAACTAGTAACAGGAATAAACTCCCTTCTCCAGCCTCTGCCTATTATTTCACTGACGAAGAGAAGCAACAGCCAGACCCAGTGGGCTGGTAACAATCAGACTTCTCCCAACTTCCTAACAAAGAACAGGTGAATCTTTTCTGAAGGAAGATAAAAGTGTCTAAAACATGTTATTTTTTCATATACAGTATCCACCATTTAATGAAAGATGACAAGGTGATGGAGTTTAGAACACAATGTTCCCAGATATTATTGTGGTGTGAGACCCTTTTGAGAGTATTTCTCTCTCTCTCCCATGAAAAGAAATGAATAAACTTACAAAAAAAATCCTCCCTCAGAAGCACATGAAATGAAACTTCACATTTAAATATGAAAAACAAACAAACAACTCTTGGAGCTTTGATCCTTGGAAATTTCCTTAGGTTTTAGTGCTAAATTTTTCTAATTCCTCTTTCACAGAAAGACAACAATTTCAAGGTGCTGTCTTTAAGCAGGGATCTCGGTTCCAACTTTCTGCCTCACACAAGTCCGAGGGTTGTCTTGTCTCCAGGAGAGCTTTAAACTGTAGCCTCCATCTCTACGGAGTCATGTCCAGTTATCAGTGACTCAAGCCACCAGAGTGTCAGAAGGGCAGTTTACAGGTCTGGCTTTAACGTTCCTTTTCTTGCATCCAGTGACATCCATCTCTCTTATAACAAACTGCTTTGTAATTTCTTAAATCCACAATTGACACGTGGCTGTAAGAATTGAGTAGCTCTGCTTCGACTCTGCCCACCAGACTCCTGGAACCACCCTACGATTTCTATATCATACTTCCTCCTCTTCATGCCTCTTCTGAATTTGCTCAGGTCAGCTTGCATTTGTGCCACTAAAGATCTAAACGTTTCACTAGCGTACACAAAATGTTCAACCCCATTGACCACAACTATATTCTTTGTAGATTTTATCAAGTTCTGCGGAGCCACTGAGGGAAGAGAATTTCATTGTAACGTCCGTCGCCATCCCCCACCTTGATTACTTCAACCTTCATCTCTCCTCCTCCCAGCAGGACCCCTTACACTCTGCCCTCCGGAGCCCAGGCTCTCGTGTGTCTCCTTCCTTAGCACACGTGGGGAGGCAGATTCACCGGACTGAAAGGAGGTCCCAGTTCCCAAAGCAGATCGATGCCATCCAGTCCCACGGTAATTCTGGGTAAGTAAGATCTTCTCTGTATCTCTAGACCCTTGTAAATCGGCCAGAAGAGGACAGAGGCAACAGAAAACCAGAGACTATTTTTATTATTGAGAAAATGGAAATTAATCTATAAATAACAGAAAAGAATAAGTATCAGCAGCTTTAAGGACTGTTTTGACATTTATGCACACATACATACACACACACTATAAAACATGTCTGTTCATTTAACAAATATTTATTAAGCACTTAATAAGCAATGTGCTAACTTTCAGGGATATAATTAAAAACAGAACTATCTAATTGCCTTCTTTTCCTGCAAAACTATAAATCTTAGGAGGGTAAGGGTTATGTTTTGCTTGTTTAATTCTGGACCCAAATGCTTCACAGTGTGCCGGCACTGAATAATATTTACTGAATGAGTAAATAACGGATTACATTAACATGTGAATGAGCTTTGTTATAAAGATAAAAACCTAAAGGAAAATATGAAGTTGCTCCTAAATCCAGTAGCTACTTAAAAAATAGTAAGACCCTGGGACTAGCAGTTGGTGTAATGGCTATGTCACTGGACTCCCATGTAGTCGGCCACGGTTCGAGTCCTGGACCTGGTGGCTTAAACTCACGCTGGGCATGTGTGCGTGCATGCCCGAGATCCCGAGAAGAGAATGGAGGAGAAGGGATGGCAGCGTGGCCATCTGCCCTGGGGGGTGATTTCTTGCTTTGCCTCTGTCTCTATCTTTCTGGTGAGCGCAGGCGTCCTATAGCAACAAAAACCTCTCCAAAAAAAGAGTAAGGCACAACTCCTTATCCCTTTAGCTAACTAGTGGGCGAATTTGCTGGAAGCAAGATCTCAGTAGCTCCTGCTCATCTGGGACCTTTACTTAGCCCCAGGCACCCCTTCCCTCCTGGCTTGAATTCCTTGCCTGCCATCTTGGTCTTCGCGGCCACTTCCCCGAGACCTCTCTGGCCGATGTAGCTCGTATCAGATACATTAGACAGCACAATTCAAGGAATGCAACTTCATCGTTGTCCATCTGCCTTTTAAAATGATTCGGAGGAAGATCTGTTTCTGAGAAAACGTCACAGGTCTTCTGACTTCATTTCACAGTTTAGATGATTGATGGTTCTATGGCCGTTCACGTCACATACCACATTCTCAGATCCGAAAGTCAAACTACAGCTCAAGATATAAATATCTGCTCAATCTGCATTTGGAGGTAAAATGTTTCTGCCCTGCCACCGCGTGATGTTTTTGAGGTCCCTACGTGTTGCCGTGTGTCAGCGGCAGTTCAGCTCTCCTCACTGCTGAGTGTACTGCGCTGGTTAGGCATACTATTATCTGACGGCTTCACCATTCAATGGATGATTTGGTTCTTTCCTTCTTTTTTTTCCATAATGAATAAAGCTGCTATGAGCATTCAAATCTAAATGATTTTGGAGCATTTGCTGAAATTTGTCCTAGGATTGAGTTTCTGAGTTACATCTTTAACTTGTAAGAATTGTCAAGTGGTTTTCCCAAAGTGGAGTTCCCATTTTTTTCTACCAGAAATATATGAGTTAGCTTCGCTCTAATCCTCACAAGCTCAAAAGGATTGCCTTTTTCATTTTAGCCACATAGTGGACATGCGGTAGCATCTCGTTTTGGTTTTAATTCACATTTTATTCATGACAAATAACACTGGAGATCTTTTCAGGGGCTGGCAAGTGGCGTGGTAGATGAAGGCACTGGATTCCCACATGACCTACCGCAGTTGGGACCCGGACTTGGCGGCCGGCTTTCTCTCTCTCTGGTCAAATTAAATAATAATAATAACAAATGGACTTAAATAAACAACTATTCTTTTAAAAAAGATCTTTCATATACCATTGCTGTTGATGCACTATTTTTAGTGTCTCTTCAACTCTTTGTCCATTTTGTTGTAAACTGTGTTGTCATTATTACTGAATTGTAAGAATTCTTGATACATTCTAGAAAGAAGCACTTTACTAGATATATGTCTACAAGTATCTTATTAAGGTTTTTGCTTTTCTTTTCCTTGTCTTAATGTTGAAGAGCAAAAGTTTTATTATTTTTTAGAGAGAGCTATTTGCTATAGGGTGCATGCACTCACCAAAGAGAAAGAGAGACACAGAGAGACAGAAAGAGAGAAATCACCCCCCAGGTGGGATGGCCACGCTGCAATCCCTTCTCCTCCACTCTTCCCTTGGGATTTTGGACACACATGTACACACACCCAGCGTGTTTTAAGCCACCAGGTCTGAGACTTGAGCCTCAGTTAACTATGAGGGAGTCCAGCAATGTAACCATTATGCCATCTGCTGGCCCAAGAGCAAAACTTTAATTTTCATGAAGTCCAATTTTTTTTTTGGGGGGAGAGGTTTTTGCGCATGTGCTCACCAGACAGACAGACAGAGACAGAGAGACAGAAAGCAAGAAATCACCCCCCAAGGGGGATAGCCATACCACAATCCCTTCTCCTCCATTCTCCTCTCGGGATCTTAGGCACGCACGCATACAGGCCCGGCATGAGTTTTTTAAGCCACCGGGTCCAGGACATGAACCGCGGTAGACTACATGGGAGTCCAGCGACATAGCCATTACGCTAACTGCTGGTCCCATGAAGTCCAATTTTTCATGTCCCATCCCCTTCCACCAGGGCCCAAGGTAAAGGAACACATGATAAGCCCAGAGATAAGAGAGAACTGGGAGAAATTCCTGCCAGAGAGATGCATCTGAACCATACATGTCACTACCTCACTCACTTTGTAAATCAGTCTATGGGTCGTCATTTCCTTCACGGTAAAGTTAAACTCCTTAAAATGAAGACCTGTCATCTCATCTCTTAGTATACGCTCTCATTTTACGACTCAACACGACTGAACTACTGGTATGTCTCTGTGCATGCCGTGCCTTCTCAGGTCTCTATGCCATTGCTCATGAAGTGCCCTTTGTTTTCTCTGCCTTGGTAATGCCACACCACCTGGGACTCTTGTAGCTGCAAAAGAAAGTCACAAACTAGCTTAGACACAAAAGGGGAAATTTATTACCGTGACTTCTCATGAAACAGGACGGGAGAGTGGCTGCACAACCTACAAAGGAACGTTCCCCGGGGGAGACGCTGGGAGGATGCGGCCACTTCCCTGCTTGTCTCTGCTCCTCTCTGGGTGGCAGTGTAACTTGCAGTGTTGTTATTACTGGCTTTCCTCTACTGAATGGCAGAACACAAAGCAGTTGATAGATTTTGAGCTTTACGGAGACCCACGTTGAAAATTAGGAGAGACACTGACTGTCCTAGCACGCTCTGCGTGGCCACTTGCAGACCAACGTCTGTGGCTCAGGGATGCCGCATAATTGTGAACTGAATGGGTGCTGTCACCACGACCTCATGGGTGGGAAGAGGAGCGCCCAGAGAAGCAGAAGGCACGTTACGGAACACACGGAGAGGAGCACATTTCTTCCCATCCTGTATGTCTTAGCGCAGGTGAGCCGCACCCAGGAAGCATTCCAGCCCCTCTGTTGGGGAGGTGACTACATCCCACACACCCATACTGCCCCATGAATGTGTCCAGCACTACTGTTAGGATGTCGGTCTGCTTTTGCATCAGTATTTTATGAACACTTTAAAGATAACTGTGTTTCATAATCAGTTGTGAAACTTGACCTCTGAGGATACAAAAAAAAAAAAAAAAAAAAAAAAAACCAATACTGAATATGTAAATGCATTGAGGACCTCTGGAAAAATGAATCCGTGATTACTTCAACAAACTGACATCTGCATTTTATTTCTAAGGCGCCAGCTACGAAATGTCATCATTTTAAACTTTGTCAATACACACATACCCTCTTACATAGCAAAATCAAGTGACCAATGAGATAATTCCAAACTTTTTTATTACATGGTTATTTTCCTTTTAGAAGTAATTATTAGAGGCAAGGAGATATATACTATTAATTTCATTATACAAGATGAATATCACTAATCTGAAAATGGAAAATCCCAAATGCTACCAAATCCGAATTTTTTGAGCACTGATATAATACCATAAATAGAAATTCCACACTTGATCTCATGTGATAAGCTGCAGCCAAAATATTGTAATGAGAGCCAGACAGTATATTAGCAGTCATGCAGCTGGACCCCAAGGTCCCAGGTTTGGGTCCCAAGACCTCACCTGCCACTGAGTGCACACATTCACTGCAACCCAGGCCCACTGAGGCTGAACAGGACCTCTCTCTCTCTCTCTCTCTGTCTCTCTCTCTCTCTCTCTGTCTCTCTCTCTCTCTCTCTTTCTCTCTCTCCTTCCGAAGAAACAAGTGAGTAAACATTGAGGGAAAAATAAATGAAACAATGCCACGATACAAAAATATTTATAAAATTGCCTTCAGACTATATGAATAACATGTATCTGAAACATTAAGTAAATTTTGTGTTTAAGACTTGGGTCCCATCCCCAGATATCTCATTATGTATCGGTAAATATTCCAAAATCTGAAACCAGAAACACTTCCAGTCCCAAGCATTTCAGATAAGGGGTACTCAACATGTATACAATCTTTTAAGTCACATACTGAACACAACATTATGGAGAAAAGCATGTGAAAGCCACACAAATTAATTCCCACTATGCTTAAGAACTTTCCAACCTAGCACTTAATAGCCGATTGATCAGAGTAACATAAAACTTCAATTCCATAACAGAGGTATCCCGATCTCCCCAAAAGTGTAAGGAAAAAAAACTATTTTTTCTCATCATTGGCAAGAATTGTATTAAACATGTGGGGGGCGGGGAAGGAACAAAAAAATGTAAAACAGAATGAGGAGAACTTTGGAGAAAATTAACAAAACAATGCTCTGTTCTCCCTCTGCTGGCTCCTAGGCAGTATTGCTCTTCAAAGGTCTGCCCCAAGTCCCAAAGGAAATTCTTCCATGGAATCCCAAAACTACGTAAATCTTTTCATAGTACTCACTTCAATGAGCCCCACCAAAACCACTGATACCTTCTCTTCTTATCACTAATAAGACTAATCTAGAAAAGACAGAACACATAGAATCTAATGGCCTGCTTTCCAAGAAGGCAATTCTACTAATATTAGAGAGATACACTGTTACATTGTGTGGTTTTCTAAGATGATGACCCTTAGCGTTTGAGATACAGCCTGACAGGGTAGGGGGAACCCTGCATTGGGGTTACAAGACCTGGGTGTGAGTCCTGGCTTCTCTATTTCTTACCTTCACTAATTGTCTTATATGCTGGGTAGATGACAGCACCATTTCCGGAACTGATTTCATCTATCTCTACGTGAAGAAGCTATGCCACAGAATTGTTGGATCCTTTCCTAGCTCTAATATTTTATGATTCTAAGTACTGTTGAATTACAAAATTTTAATGATTAACTTCTGCTTTTTTTTCCTAAGACCATATGGGTCATTCCGAGACACAAGCAACATGGTTGAAACTTCCTGTAATCATCAACTTCCTTCCCTGATGTGGTGCCAAACACACTGTGGACACCCAGATGAATCTTAATTGATACAATAATGATGATGATGGCAATGAAGAGCCCTGGGATTTCAATTTGAGCCAACTTCCCTCCTGGCTATATGGCTACTATTCTGAGTAGCAGCTGTGAACAGATCTGTATTTCCTTCCCCCACGCCATCGGCACAACACCCCCACGCCACCTCCACAATGAGTGAAATTTTACTTTAAAGGAGAGAAATCAGAGGAACTTGGAAAATAGTTTCAATCTTTCCTTTGGTCCAGTTACTAGTTAAATCCCCAGTATCACATTTCTTTACATCAACTGACTCTTAAATATTGCTACAAAGAAGGAGGGGACATAGTGGGTAAGAGAAAAGTTCAGGAAATCCAAGTTCCAACAACAATCTACTTCTTCCCGGTTTGATAACCATCTTTCACGATCGAAATATAACATGTTATGAATTAAAGAACACGTGTGAGCTGATCACTCCAGGGTTGGCAGAAATAATTGGAGATCCCTAAATAGCAGCAAAAATAAATATAACTACCAGTAACCAGGAGCCTATTCTGTGCCAAGCACTATGCCAAGCTCTTTATATACAAAGGTGATTCTCTCTCTTTCTTATCCTTTCTCTCATTTATTCCCAACAATCCTATAAAGTGGATGCTACTGTTCCTATTTTATAGCTGAGTATTTTACAAGTTGAGTCTTTGAAGCTTAGAGAGAAACTAATTTCCACAGGTTATCTCACTAACTAGTGGTTGGGTCAGAACTTCAACCAAGCAGTCTGATTCTAGAGTCCATTTAGTTATAGTTTTGTTTTGAGTCCCAAGTGGGACATTGAAGCAACTTAGCTTTAGAAAACAATTATTTATGAATTCTCTAAAGCAACTAAGATGAAAGAAAAAGTGATTGATAATCCCAAGTACTGATGAGTGTGTTCAGGAGTGTAATTTGGTGTTGGAAGGAGTAAACTGATGCAACCACTTGGGCAAGCTCTGGCGTTAACTAGAACTGAACTTACACGTTGCCTAAGATCCAACAACTGTGCTTCCCGCCATGCACCCAAACACAAGTGTGTGTATACGCACCGAAAGACAGAATGTTCACAACAGCATTTTCTGTAAAAATCCCAAACTGAATGAATTCAATGCTCATCAGTTGTGAAGTACAAGGACCCGCAAGTGGCATGGTAGTTAAAGGCACTGGACTCCCACATAGTCAACTGCAGTTCGAGTCCCAGACCTGGTAGCTTGCTTTCTCACCCTCCGTTTCTCTCTCTCTCTCTCTCTCTCTCTCTCTCTCTCTCTCTCTCTCTCTCTCCCCCTCCCTCTCTGGTCAAATTAAAATAAGTAAATGAAATAAAGTTCAAATAAAATAATTCTTTAAAAAATAGTGAAATACATAAAATAAAATTTTGTCACCTTCATGCAATAGAAATACAATTCAGTAATGACAAAGAATGATCATGACACAGAGCATGAATTAATTTCTCGAACTTCTTGAGCAAGACACAAGAGTATATATGGTATAATTTCAAAATTCAGAGTTATAAAAAAACTCAAGACTCATCTATGGTGAGAAAAGTTAGAGCAGTGGTTACCTCTGGCAGCAGATGCTCATAATGGAAGGCAGTATGCAGGTGACTTCTGGGATACTTACCATTTCTGGACCTGGGTTGCAGTTATATGGATATGAAAATTCACCAAGTTATAGATTAGGACTAATGCTCTTCTCTGTGATATATTAAATTTCATATGAAGGCCTACAAAAAGAAAAAGAAAAATGATGACTAAGAATCCATCCTCTTTGGGGCTTGCAGGTGGTTAAGGTGCTGAATTCCTACATGACCAACAGCAGTTCAAGTCCCAGACATGGAAACTTTCCTTTCTCATGTTCTCTCTCTCTCTCTCTGGTTAAATTAAGTAATAATAACAATAATAAATAAAATTAATCTTAAAAAAAGAATTCATCCTCCTTCATTGCCCATATCCCCTGTCACAGTTCCATGTCATCTAATCCCAAACTTGGGATCCTTTGAATGCCAATGTTTCATGTTTTCCTAATTCTAAGTTCCTTTGAACGTCTCTAAGTGTCTTTGATAAGAAGCCAAGACTTGACCCCACCAAGGGAAACTGCTCCACCAGCTAGATATCTTAAACTGTTCTACTCTCTAACCACCATTTTTTATTTCTCTAGTCTGATTGCTGACTTCACCTCCTTACCTCCTATTTTGATTTGAGAGCTCCAGTTCACTTCACATTCTCACAGTCAGTCAGCTTTCCCTGCTTTGTCTGTAGAGCTTCTATCACTCCAACCAACCCCTAGGCTCGGACAACACAGCGGTAAAGCAAACTGACATGGTGTCACCTCCCATGAGTCTAACCACCTGTGACTTTCTTGACAAAACCCTCAACTCCCTTGTCCCTAGTTCTTCTTTAAGTTTCTTTCTTTCTTCCATGAGAGAGAGACAGAGATAAAGATAAGCACCCTCAAGAGTTTCCAACACCATGACCCTCCACACCCGTCCCAGGCAGTGTGCCCAGTGTGGACAGATAAACCCAAAACTGAGCACTGACCTTCCACGTGGCCTTCGCAATGCAGAGCTCTGCACGACTGCTGTGCCACCACGGCTGGGCCTCCCTGGTGCTTCTTGCCATGTGACTGACACTTCCTCTCCCTTGAATTAACCCAGTTATCTGACCTCACTGGTCCTTTACAAGGTCGTCTATACACTGGAAGAGAGGTGGAAATTCTCACTTCACACATCTATGTCTCTGCCTACTTGGTCTCTTACTTCGTGCGGGCCCTAAATGCTGTCCTTACAATAGATCTCCAGTTAGCTATTCTTTCCTTTCCCTAGCACCTAACTGAAAGTTAGCATTTCATTTACTTCAAAACACAGGCAGGCAACAAATTATAGTACCATTTGCAGAGCCTGTGAGTATTACCGCAGTACTAATCAGTTTGACTACAGTGTTTATAACTTGGTCACCAATAGAAATCACAGGTTTTTTGGTGTTATAATCCTGTAGTTACAGATATCTCAGAATATCATTTATCACTGCTTTGAAATTACAGTAGCTATTAAATTTGGTATTAGACTATGCTATTTTATGTATTAATATAAGAACTGTAGCTTTTTTCATTTTATTTTTAATTGCCAGAAGGTACCTGCACTCATCAGAAAGAGGAAGGGAGACAGCACCCCCTGAGGAGTGTGGCCATGCCACAAGCCCACCCCCATCTCTCCATTTCTCCATCAAGCTGGGATTTGGGGCACACACATGTGCATAGGCCTGGCATGGTTTTCAAGCCACTGGAGCCAGGATTTGAACTACTCCAGCTATGTGGGATCCAGCTTCCTAACTACAGGGCTAGCCCAATTGTAGCATTTTAAAAAGATACCTACAATTTCTTCCCTAACCAATTCCTTTTTCTATCCTCCCAATTACCCAAATGGAGAACCCTAACATCATTCTCCTCCCTAACATCTGTAACTAAGTAATACAATTCTATTAGTTCTGCTTCTTCACTTCTGCCTTCTCTGGGCCTTCTTAATCCCTGAGTTGAGAATCCCTCCATCTTTGTACTACTGTAATTTTTTTTTTTTACTTATGCGTGTGTGTGTGCGTATTTTAAACATTTATTTATCTATTTATTTGTTGTGATTTTTAAACCACTCGGTTTGGGACTCAAACCATAGTTGGCCATGTGGGAATCCAGTGTCTTAACCACCATGCCACCTGCTGGCTGCACTACTATAATTTTAACTCAGATAATGTTTTGTTGTGAGGGGTTGTCTTGTGCATTATGGGATGTTTAGCAGTTTTCTCTGTCCTCGTTCCCCCCTAGATATCAACAGCGCCCCCTAACTGGTCTAACCAAAAATGTCTCCAGACATTATCCAATGTTGGGGAAGGGGGTAGAAAATGAGAGGTCAACTTTCACCTGGTGGACTTACTGCCTTACTTGACTGAAATCCTCATTATTAATCATCTACATTATCACAAGAATCAATTGGACTGCTCCTTGATTCCCTGCACTCCTATGGTTTCAATCTGCGTCAAATCCAGAATCTTTAACATGATGAAAAGGATATTACAACTTTCCACCGTAACCATTCTGAATTCCTTGCCACTTGTTTCCTTAGGGAGAGATAAAAGTCCTAGCTGTCGACAGTAAGCTAGCTAGTGAGTTATAAGATAGATGTAGGACTCCTAGGATGTTTTAAATATAGAGTATGAGTAAGCATGTACTTGGTGAAACATAGACAGAATTGTGTTAAATATATATAGTAAATTGGTAAACTATAAGGCATGCCAAAGTTAAAATAAATAGAAAATATGATCAAACAGAGGGTCACATACAAAAAGAAATGGAAAAAAAAAAAAAACAAGTTATGAACAATCATGATCTATTTGGGCAGATAATCATGCCTCCTCTAAATCAGCCACCCACTGCCGACACCTAGAAATTGCAGGTCTGCTCTACCCCAATAAACCCAGCTAAAACCTGTGCGGGATAAGCAGCATAACTGGAAGCTCTGGGTGTGGCCAGGTACACCTCTCCGCATTCAGCGGTCAAGCAGGGGTGTGCCCTGGGCCCAAGCACTCTCCACCCCAGCCAACCTTCTTGCTGAGACCTCATCACTGGTCCTCCTCAGCCTATCATCAGTAGGGACATGTGGACCTCGCTCATTCCGTGAATCAGGTGGTGGTGTCCTTCCTAAAAGGATCAGTTTACAACTCTCCCCGCCTGCTTTTCACTGGATATTGAAATTTATTCCATAAGTCACATCATTTCCGAATCTTAACTCCGGAGACGTCTGTTTCTCTCTAGGACAGGCTGTCCAATAGTTTACTTAGAGGCCACCCTTGCACCGTTAGTTTCCTATATGACAATGCACATCTCAGTCTCCTCCCAGAATGCTGTTCGGTACCTCATTTTATCTTGTTCACATCCATGTGTTTCTATGATGCCATTTGTCACGCCCCACTGTGATTAATTGCTTACTCTTCTGTGGCTCCCACTAGAGGAGTGAGCTTAAAAGTAGGAATAAACTGTAGTGTCTCCTCATTGCTAAGTGCCAACCACAAGTAATCAGTAAAGAAACTGCCCTGCCCGGTGCAGCCCTGCAGACGCAGTGGCGGGGGCTGCCATTGCTCCGCCTTTCTCCCACTCCTAAGTTGGTGCAAGGCGGTGAGCATCGCAAGGCTGCCTGCGTGGGGCAGGGTGGGGACGCTAGGGCAGCCCACGGCTCCTGGCCAGCACAGCCTGTTACACAGAATTAAGATCAAACATGGCCCTTAGCGGACCCACGTTGCCTGTCCGGCACTTTTCACTTGCTGCTTAAAACCATAGTTTCGGTAACTTCCCTCCTACGCCAACCTTAAAATGGTTACAAAGCCAAGAACACCTAGTGTAAGAGACTTCCAGCTGTCAACGATTCTATTGCAGACGAATAAAATCCACCTCAAAAAGTCATCAGTGGCCAGGCTGGTGGTTCTGAAAACCAGATCCCTCCGCCAACCTCAGCTGGAATCCCCGCCCGAGGGGTATAAAAAAAACCATGCCAGGTGTGTGCGCACGTGTGACCCGTAACCAACACGGGGGAGAAGGGAGAAGCCCCCAGGGTGCACGTGCCCTCTGGTAACTAAGGCAAGAAACGGAACAGCACTGGCCCGGAGCCTGCAGGTTAGGGGCCCGCGCCCACCCAGAGCACCCAGAACTCCTGTGGCCTCCTGGCTGGGCGCACGGGGTGGCCTTCTGCGCTGGGCCTCGCTCCCTCCCTCTCTCACACTCGCGGAATACGCCAAAAAGGACTTAGAAATTAAATCGAATGGGACCAGCAGTTGGCGTAATGGCTATGTCGCTGGACTCCATGTAGCTGACCAGGGTTCTAGTCCCGGACCAGGTGGCTTAAACTCACGCCGGGCGCATGTGCGTGTGTCCAAGATCCTGAGAGGAGAGTGGAGGAGAAGGGATTGCGGCGTGGCTATTCCCCCTGGGGGGTGATTTCTCGCTTTCTGTCTCTCTGTCTCTCTCTGTCTTTCCAGCGAGCACACGCGCCCTATAGCAAAAACCTCTCCAAAAACCAAAATAAATAAATAAATAAATAAATAAACAAACAAACAAACAAACAAACAGTGAATGAGCGGTGCCTCGCTCCCTCCGTCTCGCACTCGCTGAACACGCCAAAAAAGACCTAGAAATTAAAAGAGAACGAGCGGCGGGATCCAGGACAGCATTTCCTCCCTTAGGAACCTTAGTCATCTTCCTGGATATTTTCTTGAATGAAAATAAAAAACATTTAAATTCAAGAAAAAAAGTGAGGCCTTCCAAGGCCGTTCTCCGGGCCCTTTGGTCCCCTAGGCCCCACTGGGAGGTTAAGGGAACATGGGGCGCGAACTCGGCCACGCACAGGCCGGGAGACTAGGCAACAAGCCGCCACCGCTGCCTGCGAAGCGGCGCTCAGGGCTCCCAATCCCCTAACCTCGGGGAGCACAGGGCGACGACCCAGCGGCGTCCCGAGAAGCCCCACGCGGCCCTGAGCGGTCCGACTGCGCCGCTCCGCCCGGGTCTCCCCCGGAGGCCGAGGCTCGGCTCCGCTCTAGGCTCCTCCAGGCCTCCTCTCGGTGGTGGCGCGGAGCCGCTCTAGCCTCCGCCGCGTCCTCTCAGTGGTGGCGCAGGGACCATCCGCGAAGCGGGCGGCGGAGTTCGAGGGGTGCGGAGCGGTTCTGCCCGATCCCCGGAGGAGAGGGCCCGGCAAGGCTCTGGAAGGAGCGGGCTGGCGGAGACAGCGGCGGCGCGGAAGTCCGTTAGGTGAGAGAGGACGCCCGCACGCGAGGGTCCCCAGCTGCGGCCAGGCCGGGCCTCCCGCAGCCTCGGACGGCGGCCCTGGGACCCGCTGGCTCCGGGTCCAGGCCGTGGCCGCCGCTCTCCACCTGCGAAGAGTCCGGGGACGCCCGGAGCTCACGTAGGTCTGTGCTGCTGAGCGATGTTCCTGTGCCCTTGAACCCCGCGTGGGTCTTAATCTCATCAGTTTTCAGTTTTTAAAATCAGGATCCTGCCCCCCAGCCGGCTGGTTGAGGCCGGAGGCAAGTACTTTTTCCCATCCCGAACCGTGAAGCAGTGGGGGCTCAGCCGAGGAGCCTGGTGGTTTGTACCGACTCGTACAGCCCTGCGAGGGGGGGTGTTAAGTGTGCGGCCACTGCAGGGGTGGGGCGGTATATTTGGGTCCCGCGGACCAAGCCGGTTGATTTGGGGGGATTCCGCCTTCTTGATGTGAAATGCTGGCAGTTTCAGAACACCTGTTTATTCCGGAGAGGTGTTAAGTGCCACCGAGTGCCAGCTTCGTGCTTGTTCGCGAGTTCAGGGCTGCACTCAGCTCCCGGGGCCCCTGGCCCGCCCCAGCTCACTGGGTAAGGGATTCAGACACGTGAGTGATGCGAGAGGGAAGTCCCTGCAGTTCCGCGTTTACTGTGGTCCATGCGGAGACCAGCGCTGGGTAGCCTGGGTTTGCAACGCTGAGAGGTGATAGAGAAAAAGTTTCAGTTCTCTGACTCCAGAGGGAGGAGGCCCGAACACTGGCATTGGCAGGGTCTGGAAGGGTAAGCAAGCATGGCCTGGCCCCGCGAGGGCCAAGGACGAAGTGAAGGCCCGCAGTGTCAACTCTGTAGGTAGAGCACTTGGACCTGGAGTATGTGGCACTGGAAGAAGCGACCTGTGCTAGAGGCCAGGTTTTATTTTGTAGGAAGAGGCGAAAGTGTTTTCAACAAGATGTTTGCAGCTCAGTTTCATCATCACTTACTCGACATCCACAGTGTTAATGGATATTGTTTGGCAAGTCTAGCCACATGAAGAACAAGGTAGAAGAGCTTTGCTCATCCTGTGTTGGTCTGGAAATAATCTATTTATTTGTTTATTTATTACCATAATCTTATTTATATTACATTGAATCACATACAACTTTACAGTGTATTACATTTCTTTTACCAGAAGGAATACCATGCATATCAGTCAATACAGAGACATTAAAATCCCCATCTTCATCATCCAATAGCTTTTCATTGTTTTCCCGATTATTATTATTATTTTTCCAATTATTTTTCTCTCTTCTGCTGCCTTGGACCTTTCAGGGGTGGAGAAGTAGGGAAAAGTTGCACATGAGGTTGGGAAATATGAGAATTTGCTAAATTGTTCCAAAACTAAGCCAGAAAGGGTTTCAAAATCTTAGCAAAGTGGGGACTAGCGGTTAGCGTAATGGCTATGTGGCTGGACTCCCATGTAGTCACACGTTTCGAGTCCCGGACCCGGTAGCTTAAACTCACGCCGGGTGCGTGTGCGTGCGTGCCCAAGATCCTGAGAGGAGAATGGAGGAAAAGGAATTGCAGCGTGGCCATCCCCCCTGGGGGGTGATTTCTCGCTTTCTCTCTGTCTCTGTCTTTCTGGCAAACGCACACACCCTATAGCAAAAACCTCTCCCCCCCAAAAAAAAATCTTAGCCAAGTGTGTTAGGTGAATAATCTGTTAGGAACTAATCAAGAGAAAGTTCATGTAAAATAAAATTTGGGTGCTTTTGTAAGTGTTGATCCATTTAGCAAAAGCTTGCGTGTTGAGTCGGCACCGCGCCAGGCTTCGACTGCCTCTGGAGACCTCAGCTCCTTCCTCTGTATGTGCGGACGATAGTACAGTACTGACCGCACGGTGGTTGGGCGATTGCCCAGACGATGTCTGCCCTCGGCACTGAGCCGGGCACTTCCTGACTGTAGGCACTGTCACCAGATCTAAATGGTACTGGGGACTATGTTTTTCTTCTAAATTATCTCTCTATTTCCTTTTGGGCCTGGATTGTCGTGAGGATTGGAACTCTCATCTTGGCCTTTGGGTTCTTCTGTTAGTGTCATTCGCACATAGCAGAGGTACTTAGTATGTGAAGATAGTAGACACGAAACGTTAATAGTTGCGGATGCATGATTTTAGTATATGTGTGTGCCCATGACTGAAGGACTGATTTTGGTAATAGGGGTACATTAAATTATCTTATTTTCGATAAATAATATATAATCTGGTCATTTATAGATTGTAAGACCTCATGCAAAAAAAAAAAAAAACCTAACATGTTTCATGGAACTTTTTTTTTTTTTTTTTTTTCTTCTTTTTCTTTTTTTGGAATTTGCCAGAGGGTGTATGCATTCCCAAAGGAGGCAGGACTGCGCGTGCGCACGCATAGCGCGCTGGTGTGCACACACCATGGAGAATAGTTACTTGGCAATCTCTTCTCCATCTCCCTCTCTCTCTCCTCGCAGGATTTTGTACACACACACACGTGTCCGGCGTGAGTTTCATGGATCTGGGACGCAAACCAAGAGACTGGCCGCCTTAACTGCTATGCTGGGAAGGAGGGGGCGTTTTATGAAATTTTTTTGTATTTTCCTCATGAGAAAGATTTATGAGTTGACCTAAAAATTAAGTATCAATATGTATTTTATTTGGTTGCTGGTCCTCTAATGCTACTCCCACTAATTAGGAGACTAATAACAAAGTAAAACCTATATTAAGAGAAATCAATATTTTAACATATACACATACACATAGATATATATGTTAACATGGCTTTAAGTTTTTTAAAACTATTTACTGTAATTTATGATTTACATCTACTCATTGTGCAGGGTACACAGTGGTCTGTAAAAGCAGGTATACACTGGGTCCAGCAGGTGGCGTGTAGGTTAAGGTGCTGGCTTCCACATGGCCCACTCTGTGGTTCAAGTTCAAAAACCATAGCGACTTGAAAATCACGCCCGGTGCATGTGCATGTGTGCTCAAAATCCCAGGAATAGAATGGAGGAGAAGGGGTTGTGGCATGGCCGTCCTCCCTGGGGGAGATTTCTCACTTTCCCTCTCACTGTCTCTCTTCGTCAAGCATATATTCTCTATGTCAACAACCATTTTTTAAAAGTATGTATACAGTATGTAATAAAAAATTGAGAATATAAACAAAAAACCATCATCAACAGTTAACATTATATTATGCTATGAACATTCAAAACTTGTTCCATTGGATGTTCTGGAAGAGAGTACTAGATTGTCTGTGACTTTCTCTTTTTTTCTTTTTATTTGAGAGGTTTTTGCTATAGGGCGTGTGTGCTCGCCAGAAAGAGAGGGACAAAAAGACAGAAAGCAAGAAATCACCCCCCAGGGGGATGGCCACGCCACAATCCCTTCTCCTCTTTTCTCTTCTAGGGATCTTGAGTGCGCACATGCATGCACCCGGCATGAGTTTAAGCCGCCGGGTCTGGGACTCGAACTGTGGTCGACTACATGGGAGTCCAGCGACATCTTCATTACACTAACTGCCGGTCCCTGTCTATGATGTTCTTATTTATTTATTTATTTTTATTTTATTTTTATTTTTTTGAGAGGTTTTTGCTGTAGGGTGCATGCACTTGTCAGAAAGAGAAACAGAAAGCAAGAAGTCACCTCCCCGCCCCCCGGGGGGATGGCCACACCGCAGTCTCCTCTCCATTCTCCTCTCCAGATCTTGGGCACACAATCACATCCACCCAGCGTGAGAATACATGTGTGAGCTAAACAAATATGGACTTAGGGCAGATTTTATTCAAAAGGACTGTTGCTGGAGGGAAAAGGAGATAAGGAGATGGGGAGAATTCTGACCAAGAGATCTGCAAGCACTGCAAAGGAGAAGACTGCCAGGGAGGACGGTGTGAGGGAGCCCCGTGGAAGGATGGCTTCGTCTCTGAGGATGGAGGTCCAGGAATGAGTCTGAGGCCAGTTTGCTCTCCCATGCGTTCCCTCAATGGCTCTGGCTGAGGGCTGGCCGGAGTTGGAGATGTGGGGGCAGGAGAACAAGTTCAAGTTTGGTTAAGGAGCATTTTGTTCCAGTTTATCATGGAGACAAGAAACTCAACAGTCAGTCATAAATTTATAAATGAGGAAAAAATGGAAAATTTGGGAGTCTTTGCCTCTTCGTAGGTAAATAAGGGGGGCATCTTTCAATTTTTATCTAAGTAATATTGGGGCTGGGGGATGATTTCCTTTAATATGGCTGTTAAAGAACCAGGATCACAAGGTTCAGGTAAAATTCTGTTTGTCAGAAAGTATTTTGCTATTGAAAATGGAAAATAAGTATATAAACATCTGTACAGAGAGACCTTAAGCCCATTGACCTATTTAGGAATTAATTGTTAGAGTTCATAAGTCAGTATCATTAGGTGTTTTTTTAAAGTACTTGAAGACTTGGATTTTATTTGTATCATGGTGAGATCTTCCTAAGGTGGGGGGTGGAGGAGGGACAGTCCCAAATCAGTGAGGTTGAAATGAACAAATTTAGGGTTCTTCATTTGTTATTAGTTTGCTTGTTATCTTGAAGAAGAAGGGTTTTATTTCTTCCAGGAGAATTACTACAATAGGTATTATACCGATCAAAATGACTGGCTGGAGCAAATCATTTTTTTTTTTTTTCTTGAGAGGTTTTTCGCTATAGGGCGCGTGCGCTCGCCGGACAGACAGAGAGAGACAGAGAGACAGAAAGCGAGAAATCACCCCCCCAGGGGGGATGGTCATGCCGCAATCCCTTCTCCTCCATTCTCCTCTCGGGATCTTGGGCACGCACGCACGCGCGCCCGGCGTGAGTTGTAAGCCACCGGGTCCGAGACGCGAACCGCGGTCAACTACATGGGAGTCCAGCGACATAGCCATTACGCTAACTGCTGGTTCCCTGGAGCAAATCATTTTAACCATTTCCCATGTTAAAAGATAACTTTCTGGAACCAGCCCGCGGTATGCTGGTTAACGCCACTGGATTACACATGGCTGACTGTGCTGTTCAAGTCCCAGACCCAGTCACTGAAAAACATGCTGGGCACGTTTGCAAATGCATGCCCAGAATCCCCAGAAAAAGGGAGAATTGGAGGGGAAGGGATTTTGGCATGACCATTTTCCATGGGGGATTCTATCTCCTCTTCCTTTTTTTTTTTTTTTTTTTTTTGTCTCTAGTGAGCTCAGGGGCCCTCTAACACAAAAACAAAACCAAACCTCCCCTTTTCCTTGTCCCATTCTTCCCCAGCATCGTGTACTTGTAAGGCAAGTGCATGATTCAGTGTTTCTCTTTTCTTCAATATGCCTTATGAAATAGAGAAAATGCTTGGTAATTTTTAAACTGGAATTATCTGAAGCTATACATCTTAATCTGTAATGTGTTTACAAATCAACTGGGCATCTTTTTTCAAATGCAGGTTCTGATTCAGCGGGTCTGAGCTCGTATTGAGATTCTGCATTCCTGCTGAGGTCCCAGCTGGACCAGTGCTGGTTCATGTACAGTAAATAATGCTTTTCTGACTTTTAACTAAGGAAGGAGTTAGGCTGCTCATTATGAAGAATAGCCCCATACTGCAGGTGAAGGAAACCTCATGAACCTTGTTGGACTGTCTCGTGAAGAAAAGAAAATAAATTAATGAATTGTAGGTCACACTGTCAGAACAGGGACCAAAATGAGCAACAGAAACGTTGCTAGGCAACAGCTACACAGCAGAACTTCAGCTGAAGAGGACAGAAGACACTGGAAATGAGCCCACTGAGGCAGGTAGCAGGTGCAGCAACCAGAGAATATAGTTTTTAGAAGGCAGACAGTGAGCATTTGAAATCATTGCCTGAAAACCAGCTGCTTTGGCAGTAGGTTGGTAAGCTACTTAATTCAAGAGCAGGAGGGGACCAGCAGTTAGTGTAATGGCTCTGTCGCTGGATTCCCACATAGTCAACCGCGGTTCCCACATAGTCCTGGACCCGGTGGCTTAAAACTCACACCGGGCGCGTGTGCTTGCGTGCCCAAGATCCCGAGAGGAGAATGGAGGAGAAGGGATTGCGGCATGGCCATACCCCCTGGGGGGTGATTTCTCGCTTTCTGTCTCTATGGCTCTCTCTGTCTGGCGAGTGCACATGCCCTATAGCGAAAACCTCTCTAAAAAGAAGAAAGAGCAGGAGGCTAACCACAGTAGACATTTAAGCATAAACCTGCCTTCACGCAGTCATGTGCAGTTCTACCTTGAGACTTTACTGAGTGTTATTGATGTTCCACTGAGTTTTAGTTAGTGTTCAAAACTTACTTTTTATTGCAACTAACAAATTGTCTTATATCAGATAGGATATTTTTATTTTAAACAATACATTCTGTAATTTGTAGGGAGCTTAGTTTTCTTTTAGCAACAAGATTGAGTTGGAGTTGGCACCAAAAATCTTTACTTAGGGGAAGATGCCAAAAATTGTCAGGTTTAGCAAATAAAAATTCAGGCTGCCTGTTAAGTTTGAATTTCAGATAAATAATGAATTACTTTTTAGCAACAGTAGATACAATTGAAATAAAAATCATTCATTAAAATAAAAGTTTTGTGTTATCTGAAATTCAAAGTCAGCCAAACATCCTATATTTTATTTGGCAGCTTGTTGCAGTAAATACTTCTAACCCGACAGTGACACCTGAGGGCTGGATGCTTAGGAAATGGTACAGTCATCATGTGGGCAGTTTCATTCCTCCAGTTGCTCCTACAAAACTCACAGTACTATGAAGTGTGCTAAGAGCTCAAAACGGTTGGAACTCATTGTTTACCAGAAAGGATGTTTTCAAAGAATGGTAGGATCGTGGCTACCACGCAGGGGAAAAAGACCAGTTTATCTCTTGCATCCAGGTTCATAGTACTTTAAGGTAAGGCTAATACAATAAATTCTGACCGAAACAGAAAAGAATTTATGTTGTGTGGAAGATATTTAGGCGAAGACTTACCAGGAAATTTGGTTTAAAAGGAGTTGATTAATTGTATTTCCAAGTTTTTAACCGAGCCTAAGATTGCTTAAAAATAATTTAACTGGAGTCGCTTTGTAATTGATTTTCGTTTGTGTGTAACACATCTACATGTCTTTTCCTGTAAGCCAGGCACTAATGCATAGTACCCACTGCTGTAGTACCATAGGCCGTACACCAGGTCCTCGTCCGTCTAGGGTTCTCTGTCTGTACTGTACCAATACCACACCTAATTATATAGCCTTGTAGTAAATAAATACTTACCTTCCTTCAAGATTATTTTGTCTTTTTTAGGACTTTACTATTGCGTGAAGAACAGTTTGCCGAATTCCATGAGGATGAGGGTGGAATATCTTACAGTATTTTGATGAGAATACATTGAACTTATAGATGAATTCCTAGAGAATTGACATATTTACTGTAGTTGAGTTATGTATCTGTATTTATTTAGGGTGTCTTTTTTGTCTTTGAATTTGATTGTTTTCTCAAATATCTCATCTATATCCTGTAAAATGTGTGTATTTTGTAAGGCATCTTGTCGTGTTTTTGGTTTCCAACATCTGTGTCCTTACTGATTGGTTGGTTGAACCGCCAGTGTTTCTCATATAGACACTATTCTATCCTGAGAAACGTGACTTGTTTCTTCCTTTTCAACTCTTATGCCTTTTAATACGGTCTTAAATGGAAGCTGCGATAGCAGGTATCCCTGTGTGTGCTGACTTTGCAGGGCGTGCTTCCGCCACTTGCGGACTAAACGTAGCAGTGCGGCTGGCTCCGCCTCAGTGGCACAGGTGGCGGGTGCTGCTGAGTGCGGCTGGACCACACTGACACCGACTGAGCTCAGTAACCTGTACCTGTGCCCGCAGCTATCTGGGAGGCGGTAGGGTATCGCAGGGGTGAGACCCTGTCAGAAATGCCTCTCTTCCTCCTCTCTCCCTCTCCTGATGTGAGTGCAATGTTTATCGTAGGCTTTTGGTAATTACTTTTCTATTCCTCACTTGGTAAGAGTTGGTTGGTTTTATTTTTAAAACAGGTGTTGAGTTTGATCAAATATGTTTTTTAGTTTCTCAGAAAAAAAATTGTGGCATGGATCTGACTGTCTTTAATGTTTTATCTAGGTTGCTCAACACATGACCTGCTAAAGAGAAATCTCTAGACAAAATAAAAGGAAAAACTACCTAGCATCAAGAATGATGGATCCATGTTCAGTGGGAGTCCAGCTTCGTACCACAAATGAGTGCCATAAAACCTTCTATACTCGTCACACAGGTTTCAAGACTTTGCAAGAATTATCGTCAAATGATATGCTTTTACTTCAGCTTCGAACTGGAATGACACTTTCAGGGAATAATACGATTTGTTTCCATCATGTGAAAATTTACATTGATAGATTTGAGGATTTGCAGAAGTCTTGTTGCGACCCATTTAACATACACAAAAAACTGGCCAAAAAAAATTTACATGTAATTGACTTAGATGATGCCACTTTTCTGAGTGCAAAATTTGGAAGACAGCTTGTACCTGGTTGGAAGCTCTGTCCAAAATGTACACAAATCATCAATGGAAGTGTGGATGTTGATTCTGAAGACCGCCAAAGAAGAAAACCTGAGTCAGATGTATGTGGTCATTTTTTTCCTACCATTGTGACTTATACAATGGGAAATTTTGTTTAATTATAAAGGAATCATATTTACATTATTATAAGGAAGTCACATTTTCATTGTATTTATTAGCATACCGTGAATTTAAAGTTGGGGAGGTGAAAAGCAAATGATGTTTCTAAATATTCTCATATACCGACAGTCAAGATTGGGTGATAAAGTGCTCTGGGTAAAGGAATAACACAGTGCGTGCAAGACTCCACACTGTAGTTCCTAGTGCTAGGACATTAGGAAGGGATCTGAGAGCATCAGACAAAGCCAGGGCTAAGCCTGGTATCTTTTCTGATGTGAAGTAACTCAATGTGACATGCCAGCCAACGAGGGTCTGTATACCAGGATGAATTCCCCTTTTTAGAAGGACTTAGAAATCACTACTTTAAAAGGTGGATCAGAGACATGACTTGAAATATGTGTGTGTGTGTATTTTAAAGATTTTATTTAACTTTATTTATTTAAATTTGAGAGAGAGAGAAAGTGAGAAAGCAAGCTACCAGGTCTAGGACTCGAACCATGGTCAGCCATGTGGGAGTCTACTGCCCTTAACCACCATGCCTCCTGCCATCCCAAAATATGTATTTTTTTTAATTTTAATCTTTCTTCTTTGGCACTCTCCCATTTTTGTTTTGAGTTTTAAATGCCTTTGAATATTTCCTTCTGTCTCTGAATTCTTACTTGGTAGGATCAAGGCTAATTTTAGGACTTCCTGTGGTCAAAAAGCGTACATTTTCGTAGTGTAAATCATTAAATATACCTCCCTTGCTTAGATCTTGGCTGCATACAGATTATTTAACCATATCAGAATAACTGAAGATTTCTATAAGCTGTTTTTGGTGTAGAACAGAGACAAGTATGTCAAAGGAGCACTTCTCAAAGTTTTTAATTATAAATCTTGCTGCTAAAATATTTTTCTCTATCATCTCCTTTTCATTATATTAATAAGCCAAACTGTAAGATAATTAAAATTTTAAATCGTATGCAGTGTTTTCCTTTTGTTGTCCTCAGAGCCACATCTCCACAACCTAGTGTTACCTGTCTTTCAAACTAGATAGTTGATAATATTGCTTTGCCTTTTATATATATACATATATATGTGTGTGTGTGTGTATAATTTATATGTGTATAAATATATATATATGTATGTGTATGTGTGTGTGTGTATGTATATATATATATTTTTTTTTTTTCTTTTAATGGGGGAGAGGGGCTTTTTTTTTTTTTTTTTTTGAGAGAGAGAGAGCTTTTTGTAGTTGGAAGTGCGTTCGCCAGAGAGATAGAAACCGAGAAATCACCCCCCAGGGGGGATGACCATGCTGCAGTCCCTTCTCCATTCTCTGTGGATTTTGAGCACGCACACACACATGCCCGGTGTGAGTTTTAAGCCTCCAGGTCTACTACATGGGAGTCGATGGGAGCAGCATTATCATTATGCCATCTGCTGGTCCCAGAGAGAGAGGCATTTTTGACAGGGTCATTTTCCTGCACTATTTTCCCAGTTAGCTAGGATTACAGGCACTCACTACCCTCCCCATCGTGTTTATGTTGTCCCGGGAACCAATCCCAGCCTCCCTCACAGCCTTGTCCTCACCTAGCAGTGCCCTGCTGCCTGGACCCCTGACTGAACCCGATACTGTCACCGTAGGTGTCTCCACCTGATCGAGACGTTGCTCTTGTGGGATGTACCACATGGAACTTTCCCCCAAATAGCAAAACATTTACCAAAAACTTGTTTTATCAAAGCTTTTTTAAAAAGTTATATTATTTAAAACTTAAAACTACATTACTTCTTGGTACCAGCAGATTGCATAATGGTTATGTCACTGACTGTGACTTAGTTTACTGTGGTTCGAGTCCTGGACCCAGTGGTTTAAAACTCATGCCAGGTGCATGTGTGTGTGTGTGCCCAAAATCCTGAGAAGGAATTGTGGTATGGCCATTCCCCCCCCCAGGGGGGGTGTAATTTCTTGTGCTCTGTCTCTTTATCTCTCTGGTGAGTGTGTGCGCCCTATAGCAAAAATCTGTCTTTAAAAAAAAAAAAACATTTCTGCTCATAAAAATACCTAAAATTTAATGATAGAACCTTTCTCTTAAGAACCCAGGATTATTATCAGGAACTCGAGTTCTGTACCTCAGGCTCCTACAGCAGCTTTTATGCCTTCTCTCCCAGGTCGGCAATGGCCCTTGCTGTTTCACCGTGCCTGGCCTCCTCTGCTCCTGATGCACCAGAGACTAAGTGCAGATAATGACAGCTTAGGATATGGTCTGCAGTTGTGTAAATTTTCTTGCACTTGGGCTCTGAAACGTGTGTGTGTGTTCCAGGTTAAGGAATACTCCAGATTACTGTTACTGATCTATTGTCTGCTGTCATGATTCAAGTTGATAATTTGTTTTACCTTTACCCAGGGAAGAACTGCTAAAGCTTTGAGGTCATTGCAGTTTACAAACCCAGGAAAGCAAACTGAATTTGCTCCAGAAACTGGTAAAAGAGAAAAAAGAAGACTTACAAAAAATGCAACTGCTGGCGCAGACAGGTAAGCTATGTGTTTCTTAAAGACATATATTAACTTGCTGCTCACAATTTTTACTGTTCTCCTACTTTCCCTTAAATTTTGTATTCTCTAGGCAAGTATTTTAAGTTCGATAATGTGGAATTAGTCATTGGCTTTTATTCATATAAAATAAAGGCATCTCTTTTAGTTAAAAATTTGTTTCTAAGAAGGTAGCAGTGAAGTGAACGAGTTAATATTTTGCCATGAGAGTTCAAATAATTGAAACATTATACATCTTGGAATTAAAAGACTTACTCTTTTGAAAAATATATGTAATTGGTCTACCTGCTGTATAGGTGGCAGCTAAAGGTAATCAAATTGGATGAGAATGCAAGGTTGCATTTAAATTTTGTGTCTGAAAGAGAAATTCAGTTCTGGTACAGTCAACAGAATGAATGGGAGAACTAAGTTATTTAGCGTATGACTCTATAAATCAAGCATTTCTAAAATACAAATTGACAAGTGTTAGTATCATCTGGAATTATTTTTGAGTGCAGTCAACATTTCTATTCCATCTGTTAAGGTTTTTCCATTGAGTCATTTAAATATTTTTAGGCCAGATTTACAAGAGTCCCTTAAAGAACAAGGAACAGACTAATTGCAGTATTTGAAAACCTACAAGACAATATACTATAATAAAAATGTTTATAAAGCAAGAGACTAGGAGCTAATAAAGTGAACCCCTATTAAGTAGTCATTATTATTTTTGTTTTGTTTAAGGAGAAAATATTTTAACAGAAATACACTTATTTTTTGGACAGAGTTCTTATTTCTTTGTTGAGTCGACTTCAAGGCATTTCAGAGTTTATATTTGTGTCAACACTGGACTTTGGTTTTTTACATTTTTTCATTGCCTTATTTTTTATTAAATATTCAAAAAGTACATGTTTTCCGAATGTAATGTAGGATGCTTTATTTTGCAGACAAGTGATTCCAGCCAAAAGCAAGGTCTATGACAGCCAGGGGCTCCTGATTTTCAGCGGGATGGACCTCTGCGACTGCCTCGATGAGGACTGCTTGGGCTGCTTCTACGCGTGCCCGGCCTGCGGGTCCACCAAGTGTGGGGCCGAGTGCCGCTGCGACCGCAAGTGGCTGTATGAGCAGATCGAAATCGAAGGGGGGGAGATCATTCACAACAAACATGCTGGGTGACTTCTTGTGGCGTCAGACAGTGGGGTCCTGTGAAGGACCTCTCTGGTCCTCAAGTCTGTCACTGCAAGGTCCTTACCGTTTAAGCTTGACCACCTCAACATGCACTTGCTGTGTTCTCATACCGCTCCTGGATGCGTTAAGATGTATTAGTGATGGGAATTTAGATGAGCTGTTTCTCGGCCATCAGCTTTACGTTTCTCTGGGTCAATGTAAACATGTAGGGTATAGGCAGTCCTTGATGTGCATGGTTCTTACAGGCACACATGTCACTGACCATGACTTAGTTACATAATATTTCCTCTCCTGGGGGCCAGCAGATGTCATAATGGTTACATCATTGGACTCCCATATGCCTGACCGTAGTTCAAGGTCTGGACCCAGTGGCTTAAAATTCACACTGTGCGCATGTGCCTGCATGCCCAAGATCCCTGGAGAGGATGGAGAAGGGATTGCAGGTGGCCGTCCCCCCAGGGAGTGACTTCTCACTTTCCCTCTCATTGTCTCCTTATCCCCACCTCCCAGTACACATGCCTTAAGGCAAAAACCTCTTTTAAAAAAAAAAAAAAAAAAAAAACAGTTTAATCTAACAGCATAGCTTGAATTTCAGTTACCACAGTATATTACACATGAGTAATTACATGAAGTATCAACTTTCCTGCTGGCTCTTCTGCAGCTCGCTATGTAAATACAGTGAGAGGTACGCTGCACAGTTACTGACCAATCACATTCATTCTTGCAAACTCTGCTGCTGATTGGTCCCTGTACATCTATTTTCAATTCACTTGCAACAAAATGTGTATTTGTGTAGTCTCTGACGTCTACGTGACATTGTTCAGAAACGGATAATTGAGAGAATTGGCCAACAGATGTACGTGCAGCAAAGAACTGTAAAATTATAATATTGGAACTGAAATTTGAATTGGACTAAGCAGAGTTGTAGAAGAGATCTTTGATGGTGGGGATGTTGATACTGCTGCTGTTCCAGAGCCTTTAGGCCTGCATCCAGAGGGCCTCGGTGAGGGCAGGCTCAGCAGAAGTGAAGAGAGTGGTCGTGAGGAGAATGGGTATGTCTCGAAGCAAGCCAGGAAGCTTTATTCTAGAGGATACTGGGCGTCAGTACAGGACGCAGCTTTGAAGACACAAAAAATAAAGCGGTGGAAGTTGATCCAAAGACAGTTTGCCATGGTACAGAAAAGAGACTTACTCAGCGTCTTAAGTTACTTGACCACCACCCCCCACCAAAAAAAAAAAAAAAGGCAAGCACTGTTCAGATTACTCTTGGTTATTTAGCTTTTACAATGAAACTAAAATTCTTAATGTCTTGCAGTGTACTAAGTAAATATTTTTAAACTCTTCCATGTTCTCCTGCGGTTGTAACTGACAGGATTTGTGTGTTGGTAGGGACTGCCTTTAGCTGGGAACAGTACCTGTTTCTGGGAAACTTGATTTTGGCACAAAATCTATTTTGGCAAATATCTAAATGCTAAAATGTATTTCTTTTTTCCCATTTAATCTTGAAATAAATACTGTAAAGTTTTCATTGTTTATACCATGTGTCTTTGTGAAAATTTGTTCTTGGAGACGAAAAAGCTTCTTACATATAAAGCATGAGTCGTATACATAGTGAGTGTGTGAACAGGTACACATATCTGTGGTGGTTAAGCTTTATGGCGTGGTTGATCAGGATCGAGAGGGCTGAAAACATCCCTCCGGAGGCAGCGGTGGTGGGAACGTGGACTGGGGCTGTCCACGGGGCAGCTGTTGCGCAGCGTCGCGGCCTGACCCATGTGGGAGGCTCCCTAAGCACGTTGGCTTATGCGTGCCGTGGGCTAGGGCTGCCTGAAGGTGAGGGTGGATTGAGGTATAAAGACCTTGTTGGGTTGCCTGTTTTTCTTTCTCTGTCTCTCTCAAGAAAGAAAGAACAGAAAAGGGGAAGAAACACTAGTTAAGACTGAGTATAAATGATTTTTTTGGAAATGGATCTTGATGTCAGTTTGTATGAGTTCTGTTTAGAGGACAAGGGTTGTGGGGGTGGTATTTTCTCTGCTTTCTTTTTTTAAGAGTACTACCTGTTGGGACCAGCAGGTGGTGTAATGGGACTCCTGCATAGTCAACTGTGGTTCAGTGGTTCAAGTTATGGACCTGGTGGCTTAAACCTCACACCATGCGTGCCCAAGATGCTGAGAGAAGAAGAGGAGAAGGGATTGCAGTGTGGTCACTTCCCAGGGGGTTGTTTTCTTGCTTTCTGTCTCTGTCTGTCTCTTGTCTCCAACAAGTGTACACACCCCATAGCAAAACTCTCCAAAAAAAAAAAAAAAGCTACCAGTCATTTTATCTAAAAACTTTTATCTAAAACATTGCCACTAAACTAGGTTTCCATTCCCTGAATACAACACTTCAGTTTAATCTAAGGAGCTTTTAGCTTATCTAAAGTATTTTGTAGTCATTGAAACCACATAACCAGTTCAAAGCAAACATTAGAGGCTTATTTTTATTTTTATTGTGTTATTTCTTTAAAATTGGTTTTACTTTGATTAAATGTTACTTTCAACCTTGGAATTGAATTTTATATTTAAGTTATAATTATCCACTGACCTGTTTATCAGTATCAGAATTACTTTGCTTATTGTTTATCACACTCTGGATCCATACATGTCAACTGAACACTGACAAAAGAATATTTTAGCTTTAAATATTTAAATCAGATGCTAGATTGTTTACTTTTTTCTAGTTACAGAAATACTTTGTTTTAGAGAGTACAGACTCCATTTTTTGTGACTCTTCAGGGTAATTAAGTCTTTTTTTTTTTTTTTTTGGAGAGGTTTTGCTATAGGGCATGTGCACAAGACAGACAGAAAGGGAGAGATCACCCCCCCAGGGGAGAGGGCCACGCCACAATCTCATCTCTATTCTCCTCTCAGGATCTTGGGCACGCACGCACACGAGCCGGGCGTGAGTTTAAGCCACTGGGTCCGGGACTCAAACCGCCACAGTCGACTACATGGGAGCCCAGCAACATAGCCATTATGCTAACTGCTGGTCCCCAGGGTCATTAAGTCTTTAGTTGCATTTATAGGGCTTGTTTTTGGTCTGCTTTGATTTGGTTGGTTTGGTTTCACTTTCCTTCTGAGTATATTAGGACTTGTCAGGACCCCAGGCCCACACATGCATCTGATGTGTTCTCCAAGCCACGGGACTGGGGCCAAACCTCAGTCATGTGGGACCTAACTCTCCATATGGCACGAAACTGCTAGACTGTGGGGTAGCAGGACTGTCTTGGGCCAGCCACATACTCTCGTGGTTAAGGAAGACAGGTGCCACATGGCCAACAAGCTGGATTCTTGGCCTCTCCCCAGCCTGAAAAACAGGCATGTGTGCAAGTGTGCCTAAGATCCCGATAGAATAGAATAGTGGAGTAGAAGGAAGTGTGGCATGACCATACTCCATCGCTTTCTCCCGCAGGTGAGCACACACACCCTTTCACAATTAAAAAAAAAATAGTTATCTTTGTGATTGAGTAAATGACTTTAAAATTCAATTGCCAGATTTCAGCATTCCTTAATAGAGTAGCTCTGTTATTTTTCAAAGATGGTAATATGATCATGGGTCACTGAACATGGTGGTTCATCTGGAGAGATGGGTTGCTGGTGACTGCCTCGCCGAGAACATCCTCGAGTATGCAGGCCGAGATGGCAGAGCCCACCACACACGTTGCTTCTGGGCTACAGCGTGACAGCATGTGACTGCACCGACTGCTAGAGGCCAGAGCACGGCGGTAGTGTGTGCCGTAGCAAAGTAGAAGGTGAAGCAGTGAGTGCTTGCTGAGCCTGGAGCTGGCGGGACTGGAAGCTGCTCTGGGTGAGTGAGTAGAGAGGGAGTGTGAAAGCCTAGGACGTTACTGTACACTGCGGTGCGTTTTATAACCCTGTACACTTGGCCAGAGGTGGAAGTGTGGTTAATGCACTGGATTTCCATATGATCAACTGGTTCAAGTCCCAGATATGGCAGCTTGGAACTCATGCTGGACACGTGTGTGTGTGTGTGTGTGTGTGTGTGTGTGCACCTGCGCGTACACGTGCGCCCAAGTCCCAGGGAGAGAATGGAAGAGGGGATTGTGGTGTGGTCATCCCCCTGTGGGGTGATTTCTCACTACATCACTGTCTCTGTTTCTCTCCAGCAAGCACCCTATGGCAAAAACCTTTAAAAACATTTTTTTAATTAAATAAAGAAACCCTGTACACTTAGGCTACACGAAATCTGTAAAGAAAATATTTTGCTGTAATAAATGAAACCTTAGCTTACTGTAATGTTTGACTTTTATAATAATTAGCTTGAAAGAGATTGCACAACTGTGCAGAAATTTTTAGATCCTTATTCTGTTAGCTTTTTTGTATTTTTAAACTTTTCTTAACAACTAAGACACATACACATCAGCCCAAGCCTACATACAGGATCCAGGTCAGTGTCACTCCTCCACCTCCGCACCTTGGCCTGCCAGACAGCCATGACTGACAGAACAACGTGAGGTTAAACTGAGCGCAAGAGAAAACGATGCAATCGAGGGAAAAGAGAACAGGATCCAGGAGGCTGCTGCTGGCATAAGACTTGCTGTTTTACGGTAACCTTTGTAGATACAAGTAGGGGTACACTGCAATATTGAGAAAAGGCATAGTAGCACGTAAACCAGCACCCATCATTTATTATCAGGGATCGTGTGCAGACATCGCAGCTCGATAGGTTTGTTTACGCCAGCATCACGAACGGGAGGAACGCGGCGCTGCTTACGTGACAGCGGCCGTCATCGCTAGGTGATAGGACTTTCATGCTGTAGGGCATGTGAGCTTGGGAGGGGGGCTGAGAGAGATGGTGAGAGGGAAAGTGAGAAATCACCCCCCACAGGGATGGCCACACCGAAATCCCTCCTCCACCATTCTTCTGGGCTCTTGGG
The DNA here is from genome assembly GCA_026018925.1 of Tupaia tana. NCBI lineage: Eukaryota > Metazoa > Chordata > Mammalia > Scandentia > Tupaiidae > Tupaia > Tupaia tana. Next base: position 4,020,321 of record JAKSZU010000012.1, on the reverse strand, counting down.
CATGCATGCACATACGCTCGGCATGATTTTCAAGCCACCAGGTTTGGGAATCGAACCACGGTGGTCCATTTGGGAGCCCAGCAACATAACCACTATGCCATCTGATAGAACTTTTTCAACTCCATTATCTCGTGGGGCCACTGTCATGTAAATGGTTTCTTGTTGACTGAAACATTGTTATACAGCACATGACTGTAAAGTTTTTTCAACTGAAAGATTCTTGAACAGTTTTGCTAATATTTGTTCATTATGCTCATTGTAAAGACCACAATTTTGATGTGCATACAAAATATTGACTGAAAAGTATATCTGATTTAAAGTAAGCTATAATAAATACTGTTTTTCGGGAAAATTCCATCACAGGTCCACTTACTATGTTTTACATAAGATTACAGAAATGCGCAATACAAGTTGGCTAGATCACATTTACATTTCGCAGAAATATTCAAGGTGGCTAAATGACGTTGGAATTTGACTAATTTATAGATATGTACACAGACACACATTGGCTGCTGTGTGCAGGTCTTACTGTCAGATCACAAGCATTGATCTTACTCTGTTGGTCATAAACAGTAAAGTAAAAATACATGTATATACTCGAATAAAATACATGGCATTTAGTGTGATCTTTTTTCCTATTTGTTTTTACAAATATGAGAAAACAGCTATTGGGCCAACCCCATAGTAACCACATTACGTGGGGAGCCAGATCCCACATGGCAGACTGTGGTATGAGTCCCAGTCCCGGAAGCCTGAAAACCACGCTGCATATGTGAGAGTGTGAATCCAAAATCCTGCCAGGATGGGAAAATGGCGGAACAAGAATCGTGATGTGACCACGTTCCATTTAGGGAGGCTGCTTTCTCTCCCTCTTCCTGGTGAGCACACACCCTCGGGCAATTTAAAAAGATAGCTGTTTACCTTTGGGATATTGTACATAGGATTCTGCTATTTTTAAGATATGTCTAGTTCTCTGTAACAATCTGTTCTACAACCTGGCAGTCTATTCTAAAATTGCCTTTTGGCATGGATTCAAGCAAATGATTCTTAGCAAATGAATTTTTAATTTTATATTTATATATATATATATATATATATATATCACACACACACACACACAACACACACACACACGTAGTGATTTATTAAAACATAACTTTAGTAAATTTAACATTATTAACTTTGAAAGCTAAATATCCTTGTAAAAAACTGATAAAAGCTATGAACTAACTCCCCAGAAATGCCTGCGTTTGTACATGTGTATTAAATGCTTCATGTTCAGAACCCTGAACTTGTATTGCAGTACCTGGGAAATAGACAATATTCTGAAAACTATATTTTTTGTTGTTTGTTTGTTTTTTGGATGAAGGAAAGTATACTTTATTGCAAAGCAAGGAGAGTGGGTAGCTCATGCTGAAAAGGCTCAGTCTCCCCAAGGTGTTCCTCACATGCCAGTTTAAGGGCAAAATTAGGGGCAAGGGGAACCCAGGCATATGATCAGTTCCATGATTGGTTCAAGAGGGTGTGATCATCTCGTGGGCATTTTGTAAAAATGGGAATGGCTGCCTCAAGTGTAGCTTGGCTCGTTACATAACGTAGAGTTTTGTTTGTTAAAATCAGAAGAGCTGTTGCTGCCCTGGAAAATCAGATCTCACTGTGGCCTCTCACACCCCTCCCACATCCAGAAGGGTAAGCTGAGTCACAGTGCAGAAAAACAAGGCGTCTTCTCCGGACTGAGCTTTGGTAAGGCTACCCTGCTAGAAATAGCTTAATCTCGGGGTCAGTCAGTGGCGTGATGGTTAAGACAGCTGAAGCCCACATGGCTGACGGTGAGGTTTGAGGTCTGGACTCGGCAGCTTGAAAAACATGCTGGGTATGTGTGCATGTGCACCCAGCAGCTGAAAAGAAGGGAGAGGTGGAGGGGCAGAGACTGTGGCAGTCATGCCCTATAGGGCACGCATTTTTTTCTTTCCTTCTGCCTCTTTCTGTCTCTCTCCTGGGAGTGCATATGCCCTTTGGCAATTTTTTTTGAAAAAGAGAGGGAAAAGAAATAGCTTAACATCCTTGTGCGAAAAATTCATGCAACACTACCTTAGTTTTTGCTGACATCTACTGGTTTCCTCATGAAAACAAAATGCTCTCTACTGCAGTCACTTCCATTTCCTCTCTGCACGCCTAAATTCAACTACGAACACGTAGCTACGCAGTAGCCTGCTGCAGTTGGGCATTTAAAAAATCTCCAAAGTAAAGTAGTTTCTCCTTATAGGATTCTTAGGTCTCATCCAACAAATAAGCATACTGGGTTTTATTTTTAAACTATGAGTGAGGGTACAGAGATATTCACAGGCAAGTCGGAGTTTCTTTTAGTTTTTATAAAGTAGAGATCCCTGGAAAAATAATGCTTTTATCCCGTTTTCAAAAGTCATTGACCACTGTTGAGGACATGTGGTTTGAAAGGTGGACTTACATGTATACAGTGCCTCAGGTGTGGCTTATTTGTAATGGCATAGTTCTGAGGGAGGATTTTTTGAGGTGAGGGCGCGTTTTTTTTTTTTTTTAAGAGGTTTTAGGGTGCGTTTTACACTGGAGAGAGAGAGAGAAACTGAGACAATGAGAAGAAAAGTAAGAAATTACCTCCTGGGGGGATGGCGTCACAGCAACCCCTTCTCCATTCTCTTCCTGGGATTTTGGGCATACATACACACACATCCTGCGTGATTTTCAAGCCACTAGGTCTAGGACTCAGACTGTGGTTGGCCATGTGGGAGTCTAGCAATGTAACCACTATGCCACCTGCTGCCCCCAGGGTTGAGTGATCTTATCAAGATCATTTAATTTCCAGAAAACAAAGAAAGTTTACCAGTAAAGCAGACTATTAACTCAACTGGGACAGTAATACATCTTTAAAAGCAAAAAGTATTTAAATTTGAAATTACTCTATTTCATCCCTATTATAATGGCACAACAAGCATGCATTTTTTCCCCCTCCCCTGAACCAGGACAGAATGATTTTCTTTACTGTTATTAAATTAAGTTGACAAGTTATAATTGCATATATCTATGGAGCATGCTGTGATTTTTTTTTTGATACTTCTATACAATGTATAATGATCAGATCAGGGTAATTATACTTATCACCTCAACCTGTATCAGTTCTTTGTGTCAAGGACATTCAAAATCCTCTCTTCTAGTTTTTTTGAGATACAAATCAAATTGTTACACTTAGTCCCCCTGTATATTGTTATTGAACTACAAAATGTATTCCTTCTATCAAGCAATAACTTCATTTCTGTTAACCAAACTCCCCCAACCTCCCTTCTTCCTTCCCCTCCTAGCTTCTAACAGGAGTCTGCCCTCCGCTTCCATGAGATCAGCTGTTTTAGCTTCCACACAAGAGACCCCCAGAAGCATTTTTCTTTCCACACCTCGCTTGTTTCACGTAACGTAATGTCCTCCTGACTCATCCACGTTGCCCCAAGTAACAGGATTTCATCACCTTTAAGGCCGAATAGTAGGATTCCATGGTGTATATATACTAAGCACGTTTTCTTTACCCACTCATCTTACAGACTTTAGCCTGATTCTGTGTCTTGGCCGTTGTGAACACTGCTATGACAAACGTAGCAGCTATCTCATGGACATATCTTTTTCGTTTGGGTGTATACTCAACTGCCAAATCAGATGGTAGTTCTGTGTTTAGTGTTTTGAGAAACTGGAAGGAAGATTTCTTTGTAAACACTCAATGATCAGAAACGTCATGTCAGCACTACAAGCAAACAAACACTCCACTTTTTAAAGAGTGGCTATGATCGACCTAGACATAAGCCAACCTGGAATTACTAAAACTGCAATGTTTGCAAACATGGCCAGAACTGATAAAACCTTCCAAATCTCCCAACTTCAACAATTAAGACCTAGAAAAACAAGAAGGTTTTGGGCTTATAATTTTTATTAACTTGTTGGATGTTTTAACTCAGTTATTTTCAGTTATTTTAACTCAGTTATTTTCAGGCATATGTTGAAATAAGAGCACATTTTATTTTAATAAAGTAAAAACCAAATATTGGCTCAAGGTTGTAGGATCTTTGATCATCAAGAGAAATTTATCTAAAACCAAGCTTGGAACATATAGACTTTAAAATGATCTGAAACAATTCACAATACAAGTACTAGCTCTGTAAATACTTCTGTCATCAAAAACCAGTCAGTTACACTAAAGAATTTGATAGACCAAACTAAATTCTAGTTTTATTATTTTATACTGTGTTACTCTAAGTTTATAATTTGTGTATCAAAGTAGTATTTACTTACAGTTATTGTGAAAATTAAGTTGGTTAATCGGCAGCATAAGACAGAGTAACCAGTAGTGACACTACTGGTCCCATGTAAGTTGGTTTTGCAAGACTCTGGATTACGTACAACTTTAATCTTAGATTTTACCTTTTAAGAGAGGTAGATGATTCAGGAATGTTCACTGAAGTGTGGCAACATTAAGATTTTTAAAATAATCACAAGCTCATGCCTTCCCCAGAGGTCAGTTAACCTTTTGATTAGAGTTTGACTTCTATTTTTCAATTCAGCCTAGTCTAGGGAGGTCAGGTCAATTATTAAAAGAGAGCTTGGAGTGCCAAACTGGAAGGAAACTAGAAAACTATCACTTGAGCTTTTTTCTTTTTAGTAATGAGGTTTCTTGAAATGCCACAAGCTCGTAGACATTTATGTTTTAGTGAATGAGTATGCAAAGAGAATTTCTGCATAAAATATAGGCCTTACAATTTGGTACATGCAAATAAGGTTATTTTCTTCTGAAACAATTTGGCTCCAGGCATTCTTCAATGGGATGACAAGACTTTCCCATAGAACACATGGAAAGGAAAACATTTCCTAAGTTTTTCAGTATATGCTTCCAACTCATCTCCCAAAAATGTAGTGGAACCACTGCGTTTCACCCTGATGCGTTTTTGTGTCAAAGAACTGCATCTAGATTTAAGGGTCAGAGAGCAGCTAAACATCCAGACCAGGCCGCACACTTGGTGTTATATCCACAATCCACGTTAGGAGGCACCTCAGACCTTTTAAGGGAGGGCCCTGGGAGAGTCTTAATGTTCTGTGTCTTGTGCTGCCCTGGTCCCTTCCGAGTGGGCTGCGTGGGAGAGCTGACCTAAGAAACGCCAATCTGTATCTTGGCCAGAAATTTAGAAGTTGGCCAGAGGTTATGGAAATACTGCCCAGAGGATGAAAAAGATAAACTGAACTAGATTCTGTCAGGAATTTAAACAGAAGATAAAGGAGAAGGAACTCAGCATTTTGTATAAGAAAAGGGAAATAGCAGACTCAGTGAGGCACTAAGGGTAGAAGAACATTGGGATCTTCTACCTAAGCACGTGGAAGGCACAACGCTGGAGTTGCCAGCCAGTGGTGTGGTGGTTAAGGTGCTGGACTCCCACATGACTGACATGGTTTGAGTCCCAGTTCTGGCATTTTGCTTTCTCCCTTTCTCTCTCTGTCTCTTTCTCTCTCGTCTCTCTCTGGTGAGCACATGTGCCTTATAGCAAATTAAATAATAATAAATGAAATAAATATTTTTTAAAAGAAGTAAAAGAAAATAACCAATACAATGAAGCCTAGTCACATGTTCAAGGTACCATTTATTTTTAAATGAACCCTTACAACAAGCATACTAGTACTTAAAGAAACTTCAATGAGGGGTTGGTTGTTTTTACCCAAAAAGCCTTACCGAAACACCTGTCCTTCTAGTTAAGAGAAAGGGGACTGGGCTGTAATAGTACACTCCTGCCTGTGCTCGCATTCTGTGCGTGGGGCTCTAGGCCCTGGAACTGAGCATGCATTAGAATCACTTGAGGGGCTCATTAAGCTACAGGCTTCTAGGCCCCACCCTTGGGATTTCTGATCTGGTAGGTCTGGAGTGGAGACAGAAAAATTGTATTTCTAGCAAGTTTCAGAAAGGTTGATGTTGCTGTTGACTAGTCTGGAACCCAACCTGAAAGAACCACTGCTCAACACGAGTGAGCGCGTTCCCAGCCTTGGGTGCGTATTAGAATCACCCAGGAGCACAATATCAACTTTAACCTGGGCCTCTACCTAGTTATTTGATTGCAGTGGTCTGAGGTTCAGTCTGAATGTTGGGAGGCCAACTCCACGTGGCTTAGTGCGGGGATCACTCAGCATGCGAGGTGGCCACTGTAATCTTACGTGTCACGTGGCTGTTATGTCCAGTTTTTGACCAAACCTTAATTTGGAGATTGCCGTGAGTATTTTTTAGGTAGGGTTAAGCTTGACGGAAACAGACTTCTCATAATGCAGATTTCTCTCCCTCATGAGAAAAGGGGGGCTCATTCAATCAGTTGAAAGCTTTTAAGAAAAAGACTCAAGTCTCCCATAAAAAAGGTGTTGTGTCTCGAGACTGCCTTCAGACTTCAGCTGCGACATTCACTCCCTGGTCCCCGGGATGCCAGTGTGCATGCGGATTTGGACTTGCCAGCCCACACAACTGTGTCAACCAGTTCCTCTCTATCCATACACGCGTGTGTGCACACACACAGACACACACAATTGGTTCTATTTCTCTGGAGAATCCTGACTAATACAGTGACCTACTTAATTTATATTCCATATTGGTTCCCGAAAAGTCTTGGCTCTAAATCAAAGAGAATATAAATCCTTTACTAATTGATTGTTGTATTTGGGTTTAGGTGAGTCAATGAAATCTGTATAGCACAATACATTTTTCACTCCTTTCTCGTATTCATTTTATCAAATCCACTTGGTCCCTGCTTGAAAAATTCTTGAATTTGTTTTGTTTTGTTTCTGTTCAATTTTATTTTGTTTCTACCACATCAGTTAAAGAGCATGTCCAGTATCAAATATTAGTTTATCTGGAAAATCATGATGTATTTTTCTATGCAAAAATGCATCATGACTTTCCCAACAACCCAGTAGGTTGTTTGCATGCCCAGCATCGAATTCCCCCTTCTAGTGTTAGCTCTCTGCAGTTTGCCTTGAGAAACCATTCTTCTAGTCCTAGCCCACATCATCTGGACAGGTCGACCTCCCTTTGTGGTTCTGGGGTAGGTGTATCACCAAGCCTGGCCTTTGAGAACCTAGCATTCTTCTCACTTTAGTGAATGCTTGCAGGTGGACACAGGACCAGCCAGGCCGGTCAAACCAATAAACATCAGTCTTGCTAAGACGAGAAAAAGGGGGATGCTCTTTCTCAGCCAGGTCACTTAATTTATAGATTTAAGACAGGGCCTACTGGTGACTAATCTTGGTAATGCTCATGGAGAATCTGCCTTAGCATGAAAACAGAAGCCAAAAAGGAAGACATTTAGATGGGATTTACGTATCTAATTCCAGTTATGTCTGAAGTTGAACTTGAAGTTCTCAGTTGCATGAGTCAGTCATTTCCTCTTCTTGCTCATGATTGGTGATTGAGTGTTTGAATAAAAGACAGTGACCAGATAGATAGGAATTACTCATGTGAGGATAAAAACCACCAAAGCTCACAGGTAGAATGATTTGCTTAACTTTCATGACTTTCCCGGTGATCTAATACTTGAAGAAAAGGGAGCGAAGAGCTGTGGCCTACATTCTTACTCTAAAATCTTACAGAATCTCCTCATGTAATTCTCATGGACCTTAATTCAAACTCCTTTACACACTGCAGTAATAGCACGACCTATGATAATTTGCCAAGAGGACTAAATTCTATCGTAAAAATAAGACACTTGTAATTAAGTGATCAAAGAGGGGTATTTTCATTGGGGTTACATGCTTTAAAAGCACTTAGAATGTTCGGTGATTATTTGAATACTTGAAGCATTCTCTCTGTAATCCTATGTTTCATGACTGCAACTCAGTCCTAGGTCAAATGAACAGACATTTTTAATAGTTGAATATGAATTAGTTAACTTGTCAGGCAATTAAAGGTGTGTCATTGATGCGGATTTGTAATTAATAATACAGTGCTAGCAAAGGTAGATCTAAGCATGAACAGCTTCTGCTCTTCCCTCCTATCCTTCCAAGACACTCAAGTCTGTGGTGTTGGAGGGAGTGTGGGAAGCAATGGTTTCCACCAAACGGAAGGAAATTTAGGGGCCTAGGGTGTCAGAGTGGTGAAGCGAGAACCTCCGGAAGGCAACCTTCTCACATCAGGAGACCTCCCTGAGTACGCAGAGCACACGCTTCCCATGATCTGGGATGGCAGATGGGGAGTGGGATGTGGGTCAAGACCCTGTAAGGAGTGCCATCACTTTCTCTCTGTTGTGCTTGTGGAAGAAATAAACATTTCTTTTAAAGGGAACTGAGCACAGCTCAGCATGTTTTATGTGTCATTTCCAATAATAATGGTGCCAAAAAATCAAACACATAATGACTTCCATATACCTGATATTATCTCAGACAGCTGCATGCTCCAAGTTATCTACAATAGGGATATTCATTTTCATCTTTTTTTATTCTCGAATATATATATATATATATATATATACACACACACACACACACACACACACACATACATATATATACATATATATTTTTGGAGAGGTATTTTGCTATAGGGCACATGTGCTCGCTAGAGAGACAGAGAGACAGAAAGCGAGAAATCACCCCCTAGGGGGGATGGCCACGCCGCAATCCCTTCTCCTCCATTCTCCTCTCGGGATCTTGGGCACTCACGCACACGCACCCAGCGTGAGTTTTAAGCCACCGGGTCCAGGAAGCGAACCGCGGTCAACTACATGGGAGTCCAGCGACATAGCCATTACGCTAACTGCTGGTCCCCTCCTCTTGGGATCTTGGGCATGCATGCACATGTACCCAGTCTGAGTTTAAGTCACCAGGTCCAGGACTAGAACCATGGTCAACTACATGGGAGTCCAGTGACATAGCCATTACGCCAACTGCTGGTCCAAATATTCATATATTTTTAAGGTTTTTTTTTCCAGTTTTAAAATGAAATAAATTATAATTATCTTTGGTATGAATTTGATAGGCTCACATATTTCTAAGGTTTCTTTTCTTTTTTTTTAGCTTTTTTAAAAATTATTTATTTTTTATCATCATAATCTTGTTTATATTACATTGGATTGCATATAACTTTATAGTGTATTACATTGCTTTTTCAAAAGGGAATGCCATGCATGTCAGTCAATACAGAGACATTAATCTCCCCACTTCATCATGAGGTTTCTTTTCTGAAACATCTTGTGGGGATATTATTCATTTCCTTCAAAAATATATAGCTCTAAATATATACACATATATATATATGTGTATATATGTGTGTGTGTGTGTATATGTGTATATATATATATATATATATATATATATATAAAATTAAAATTTGGATGAATTTAGAGAAACATTTAGTTTGTTTAATGTTTGCTATTAGCCAAAACTTGGGTAAAACTAAAGTACGACAGTTCACAAAGAGAAACTTTATACTTTATGTCTCAGCACGTTCAGGCTGCTCTAACAAAACATGGTGATCTGGACAGCACGTAAACAACAGGAATTTACCTCCCACAGTTCTGGAGGCTGCGAAAGACCCAGGCGTGAGCAGACTCAGTATCTAGCAAGGGGGAGCCTGCGTTCTGATTCACAGCAGCTGGACTTTTGCTCTAATCTCACGTGGCGGTAGGAGTGGAGATACCTAGGCGAGGAAGCCTCTTCTCTAAGGGCACTCATCCCACTCATGAAGGCTCCACTATCATGACCTAATCACCTTGCAAATGCCCCCCTCCACCCCATTCCCCCCACGCTTCAAATACGGTCACAGTGAAGATTAGGTTTCCGCTCATGATTTTGGGAGAACAGACATTCTGTCAAGGTATTTTACTTCTTCATTGTTGACTTCTATGTTTCAAAACTTTAGTTGATTCTAGACTGTTAATCATTGTGATAGGACCTAATAATAAAATACCAGCTTACATATACTGAGTCCTACTCTTAGCGATTTGCTGCGTTTGTTAGGTGCTGCTGTAATCTATGGAGAGTGCTGTAACAAAATGCCATCGTCCCCAATAGCTTATGAACAACAGAATTTTATTCTCACAGTCAAAGGCTGGACAGTCCCAAATCCAAGTGCTTGCAGACTCTGTCTGGTTAGGGCCCACTTCCTCATCTAGTATTAAATGGCTACTTTTATAATGATCATTTTACAGATGAAGAAACTGAGGCTTCAAGAGTTTAGATAATTTGCCTACGCATAAATGACTTAAAAATAGAAAAGAAGGAAATCCAGTGAGATCTGCCTGACTTCCAAGTGCCAATACTGATAGTCGCTCAATTCTTTCTTCATTTGATTGATATATGTGGAACTTTTCCTATTCAGGGGCTGTCAGTCACTATGTAGTTATCATTATAGTTCCGTTATGCAAGGCAGGTCTTGTAGTGAAAGATTTTGCCTAATTCTATCCCCTCACTCAGGCACCTCCGTAAGAATGGATAGAAAATGATTGCTCAGACAGCTCTAAAACGTCATCTGCTTCCATCCCGAGGAGCCACATTGAAGAATACGTCATATGCCCACTAATTAATAACACTGGCTATTCGTTGTGTGATTAGACATACAATTGAACTGTACTTTTTTCTTTTAAAAATCCTTTGCAGCCATCTCTAATCCTTTGCATGATGCCTGTTTTCCAGAAGAGGGCGATGCTCCACTACAAACTTCCAGGGAAGGGTCAACCATCTTTGGAGAAGGCAGATATCCTTGATTTGGTTATTATACACTGTATTCATGACTTTAAAAACCACACTATGCCCCCCCAAAACATACGTAGATTATATATAAACCATAAATCAAAACAAAAATTAATTTAAAAATGTTAAGAAAGAAAATAAGTATCTTAAAGAAACAACTAGAGTATTGTTTGTTCAAATGCTTTGAGGGAACAAATGTTTCTTTTAAATGTTATGTGGAAAAGAGCAAAATTTCCTTTCTCATCACTTCATTTTTTTTATATAAGTTGTTATTTCAAATGTTCTATTGAATTATAAATACTTATAATCCAAAGGAAAGAACGTAAGTCTAGTGTCAGATTAATTTGACTTTGAATGCTCTCTCTACTACTTCTTGTCTTTGGGGCTTGGACAAGTCACTTGCTGTCTAGAGGCCTCACTTTCCTTGCATTTAAAATATACATATATACTTGGGATTCAGCAGATGGCACAATGGTCACATTGCTGGACTCCCAAGTAGTCGATCATGGTTCAAGTCCTGGACCTGGAGGCTTAAAACTCACGCTAGCCATGTGTGCGTGTGTGTCCAAAATCCCAAAAGGAAAATGGAGGAGAATGGACTATGGTGTGGTCATCCCCACGGGGCATAATTTTTTGCTTTCTAGCTCACTGTCTCTTTCTCTGTCTCTCCAGAAAGTGCACACACCCTATAGCAAAAACCTCTTGTAGCGGGATATTTAGCGAGAGACACAGGACACAGGCCTTTGCAGGAAAATCACGATTGACCCATGTATTAGCACTGGCTTAGCGGGTTCACATCCAAAACCTGAGCCCTGAAGTTTTGAAGGCTCTTTTTAAAATTTGTTTTAGCTTTTTTGTCTCTCATCTATAGTTACACACACTTCTAGACTCATTTCATTGGATCACTTACACGAGATAACTTAAATGATAAAGTTGCTTACATGATCGTGTTCTGGGCCACTAGGCTGTCAGATACTCAAGTGTACAAAAGTTACAGAGTTGCTATGGAGACAGGGCTCCAAGAGTTGCTAGGTTGCTATGAGGATGGGGTACAAGGTCATTATAGACCACACCAGCATATTTAAAGTTTAAACTTGCCCCATTATCTTCCCTGGTCCTGGAGGCTCCCAAGGGTCCCCCTATCACACTCTCTCTCAAAAAAAAAAGTATATGTGTATGTGTATATATGTGTAGATATATATATATATATATATATGATATGATACACACACACACACACACACACAGATACCTACATTATAGAGATGATAATAAAAATTAAATGCATCAGGTTAAGAGCTTACTGTAGATACTCAATAAATGGCAATTTCTTATTTGGTAGAAACAGGATTGCCAGATAAAAAATAAGATACCAATTAAATTTTAATTTTAAATAAACAAATAATTTTTAGTATGTCTCACACTATATTTGTGCCACACATACAGTTATTGCATGAAATATACTGAAGGCATGTGTTTATCAGAAATTCAAATTTAACTAGATGTCCTGTGTTTTTATTTGCTAAATTTGACAATCTTAAACAAAAAATTCTTTGGCACACAGGGAAAAAAAATATAAAATGGCTAGATACTTTAGGAATTTTATAATTCTATTAGTAAAAGGATTGACTTTTCTAGCATCGAGGAAAATTAATAGAGGCAATGTTCTAAATGTTTGTATAAGCACCTACTCTAAGCAACGTTCTATGACACGTTCCTTCAGGCTGAACCTTGGTCATTCCATTCCCAGTTACATCAATGGTCGTTTCCACTTGCTATCACATGCACGGGGAACGGGAGCGGAAATGCTTGGTACATGGTACGCACGCAATACACTGTACCGAGTTATTCCTTTTAAAAATTGGGGAAAGCCATACTTTAAGAAAGAGCAGATGCTAGAGAGTGCAGCCTGATCGCTGGGTTTCTGCTGCTCCCTTCCTTCTCCCTGGTTTCTTCTTCGACTTGAGAAAGTGAGTTTGACAGGAAAAGGATAAGGCTTGGGGAATGAAAAAAGGGACAAAGAAAGAAAAGGAAGTGTTTTGCTTGCTGTCGTTTTTTTTTTTTTTTTTTTTTTTTTTTTTTTTTTTTTTTTTTTTTTTAGAGGGTCGGAACTTGGCCCCAGAAGAAGGGCCTCAGGGCGGCAGTGCCACAGCCTGGGCTCCTCTGGAGGACAGTCCCTGGTGCAAGGGCGAGCTGGCTTTGTGGCCGCCAGCGGTTCAGGATGGCGCACAGCCCTGCTCGTCAGCTTCCTCTGGGACTCCTCACCTGGGAGCCCAGGCAGCACCCAGGTGGGAATAGGCGCTCCTCTCCCTGGTCTGGCGTGGCCTCTGGTCTGGACCCCTCTCCTTGGGCCCAGCTGCAGCAAGCCCCATGTATCAGTCGATTTAGCCAGGCACACCACGGAGGTCACCGGGACTGAACAACCAGAAAATATAAATGATAGCATTCCCATGGGAAAGGAACCACCTTTGAACGATAACCGTGTCTGCTGTGGGTGTGTAGGCTTAGAGACTGTACAACGAAGTTCGTGTATTCCAACAGCAAAATTTGGAAATCGCCTAATTTTGCAAGAGAAAAATAATCACAGAACTAAAGGTAGGATATTTATGTACCAGATACAACCAAGTACATTATTTGGAGAACGACATGGGACTCCATTCTTGGTACGTGATATTTATGTTCTTAACGTAGAGTAGAAAGCACGATAAAGGAGGCAATTCCAAATTTGCTAAAAAATAAAGAAAAACACAGAGTACGAGAGACTTCAAACTGTTGACAAGACTTGGCTTTGACTTAATGTGACTTTTTATTTTCTGTGTTATATGTTCTGTCACTTTCTAATTCCCTATGCTAAATATGATTACCCTGATAATTATGAAAATAAAGCATGTGAAAAGGTGTTGGTGCTATGATTTGTATCTCTTCCGCCTCACATAGAAATGAGACATGGCTTTTGCAATAAAATGTTGGACCTTCAGCAAGTCTTCCGACACTTTCGCCAGTTTTTACACCCTTGTACTGGGAATCATTTAAGGAGGACAGGATAATTTCCTGCCATTGTTGTGATGATTAAGAGACACAATGTATGTCAAACTTGGCTTGGTTCAGTGAGCGATAGAGAGGGAGCATTTAATAAACTACAATAATTATCGAAGAGCAGAAAATCTGAGTAATTGCCTAATTCCAGCCCTGTCTTCCTCAAGCCTTCTTCTCCTCCTTCCTTCCTTCAGATCAACAATAGTTGATATTAGTGATTTCATTTTAGTTGACTTTACTTCTTATTTCACCCCCATCTCAAAAATTCGGGACAAAAAATTGGACCCCAATCCCTACTGGGAAGTGGATTTCTGAGGATAAAAAGAGAAAGGAAGAAAAACAAAGTTGAAGAAAAGGACAGACTGCTGGTCTATCAGAGACGGAGCGCGTCAGTGTCTGTGCACCAGGGAGGGGTGGGTCAGCACTCAGGCCTTGGGCTCTGGTGCTCACGGAGGCCCAAAGTGTAGCACCAGTACCCAGACACGGTCAGAAGTGGGGTTGTCTTGGCCGGGTTCTCCAACTCCATCCACCATCACGGAGCCCTGGATGCCAAGTGGGAGGGAAAAGAGTTTGAGCCATGACCTGAGTGACCCAGGTTGGATGCTCCATTTGAAACTCTAACAGTGCTCCTGACAGACAGAAACTCCAGAGGGCAAGTAGCATCTGCATTCCCTCCAGAATAAAATGAAAGCGAAGCTCCAGTGGCTGTCAGTGCCCAGGTCATCAGAGCAGATGCCACCATGACTGGGTGTCTCTCAAGTCCTTCTCCCTCCTGCTGTGCTGCCTCCCGCCACAGTCCCACCCATGTAGCCTAAGAGTGATCTATCAGATTTGCTGGGCCCCATCAAGGGAAACCTCTCAAGAATTTTCTGAAAAACAGGGTCTGGAGAGGCTCAAAATATGAACAAATGAGCAACCTTCAATGTTCTTTAAGTCTAGAATGAAGGTTAGAAATGTTTTTGTTTTTATAGCAGTAAGTGTGCACCAGGCAGCAGGCCGAGGTATGACCCTCCCCAACCTTACAAGCCACGTGCTGTGGTTGTTCCCAATCTGCAGACAAACGCGAGTCCCCAGAGGTAGTTTTGTTCTGTTCACTCCTTTATCTTCAGTACCTGAGATGCTGGCTGGTATATATTGCAGTAGGTGCTTAGTAAAAGTTTGTTGAATCAATAAATGAAGTAATTTGTGTAAACCACACCCGTGGTGTGGAGCACAAGGAACACATGGCCACACACCCAGGCTGATCTACCTCTTACCCTGAGTTCTAAAACAGCTGCCTCCAACAATCTCTATGCCCCTGAGCCTGTAGACTTGGGAAGGAAGACTGAAGACATTTTTCTGCATGACACTCAGAGATGGCAGCTCCTCAAATAACTGGACATGGAGTGATCTCCCCAGGGTCACTGTTACAGGGGACTTCAACAATGGAGTGAAAGTGTAAGTGTATTTGGGTGCAAAAAATATTGTGAAATCTATGCATCTTTTTTTTTTTTCATAATATGCATTTTGGTTGAGCTTTTTGAAGACACTTTGTAGACATCACTAACCATCCAGGGCTTTTCAGGTTTAGGAATATGTTTATGTATCAGCTGTGAAAGCTGAATGCTTCTTTATGATATAATTCTCCAGACGTTCTGTTATACAGAATGATAGATTATGGGCTACTTAGCAAAAATCTCTAGATACGAGCAAATGTATTTCTAGTATCACTTTAGCAATTGCTTAAGGGTTTTGAAAATCTCTTAAATACAGGCAGCTGAAGAAGTCTCCCCTAAGAAATGATCAAGATGAGGGCTTGAGAAGGTAAGTGCAATTGCCATACCTTTTAGGCTCAGCCGATTCCAGGGTGAATAGATTGCACTTGCATTCTTTGTGTGATTAGCATCAAGCACTCTGTGTTGGTTGAAAAGGTTCATTAGCTGGAGAAGAACTTAAAAGGCAGGATGGACAACTTCAATTTAGGTAATTGTTGGGTGCTATGGAGTGCTCTGCAAATGGGTCTGCGTAGGGCTGGGTGGGGGGCTGGGAGGAGCAGCAGCTGCTAAGCCAGCCAGACTTTCAGAACCTACAAGCGGCAAATCGCTGAGAGGAGGAAGTAGGAAGGGTGGGATCAGAGGCCTGAGTTTCAGCTCTGACTCCATCGCTTACTTGCTGGGTGACCTCAAGATCCCTCCGTCTCTTCGAGGTCAGTCCATCATCTGTAAAGGAGGCAAGGAGCACACCTAACTTCCAGATTGTAAGGGTCTAGAGAGGAGCTGAGGATGCCTCGTAAACGCTCTGACGAGGTTGGGAAGGACATTGTCTCCATCATGGCGATCATTACCACTAGACAAAGTATAAGAGGACTCAAGGCGACTGAGTATTCCTGTCCTGGTTCTATAGGGCCTGAGGTTAATGCAATCTCAAAGGCCTCTTTAAGAACAGGTACACACAATTCTAAAGTGCTATCTTAAGAAGTGCTTGCCTAGCCTCACAGTAAATGAGCCTCTGCCTCCAGAGAACCGCAACAGTGGTCTTGAGCATGGACTTGAAGACGCATACTGCCTGAGTTCAAATCTAGGCTAGGCTGTGTGTCCTCGGGCAAGTTACCATACCTCTTTGTGTTTCAGTTTTTCAACTAAAAACAGGGTTCTTATGAGGATTAAACAACATGAAATACGTACCTAAGCTAGCACACGGTAAGAAATAGATGTTTACCACCATCATTTCTTTTTTTTTTTTCTTAATTCCACCTCCTTCCAAGGACCTTTTCACCTGGAAGGATGGATTATAACAACTGCAGATGTAGCTTAGACGGAACGTGGTGAGCGCTACAAGGACGGAGAAACCATGACTTCTGGGGATCAAAGAAAAAGTCATACCTACCTGGGGAAACCAGGGCCATCTTCATGAAAGACAGGGAGGGTTTTGAAAGGCAGCTCCTTCCAAGAAAGAAGAAAACAGCCCAGGACTTGAAGGCGAGACTCGAGTTAGGTATGTTCGAAGGCAGCAGAGCGCGTATCTGCAGACTGGAGGAGCGGGGGAGATGAACCTGGAAAAGGCCGACGGAGGCCGTAGTGCAGCGGCCTCGGGTGCCCGGATGAGGAGCTGGCCGGCAGTGGAGGTGACTAGACGGCTTCTGAGCAGGGTGCAGTCAGGTCAGCACGTGGGCTTGAGGCAGACTGACGGGGAGCATTAGCACGAGGCGTGGGAGTAGTTCGGTGTCACTTCTCACCCGGGCAAAGGTGGCTGGAGTCCTGCCACGTTAATAATCCAGGCAATTTGGAATCTGCACCCTGCAAACTCGGGTGGAGCGATCATTTCTTTGAAGTCTGAAAAGGCAGCTGTCAGTTTTTATTTTCCTATTTTTTTTCCTGCTCATACTGGTGGCCGAGTGGAATTTCCCCTTCCATTTCGTCCATGTGAGAGGCGGGTTTATGCCTCGGAGAGAATGAAACGGCCCCCATCCGAGGCCGCTGCCTTGTGCTGGGAGGCTCTGAGCAAGGGCCCGGCACAGCTTCTCTCATTAGAACTAACGTTTTTCAAGACTTCCTTTGCCATCTCTTGGGGTGTGCTCCCTTTGAGGAACGAAGTACTTTCATGCCTCATGTTTTATTCATGCCTCTCACTTTCACGGCCTGCCATTTTCCTCTGTACGCCAGCCAGGTGGGGCTGCTGCATACAGCTCACCACGTACCGCGAACACCTGTAGATGGGGCTGCTGTGTACAACTCCCTACACAACGTGAACACCTGTAGGTGGCAGCCCAGCTACTTCGTCTGGGCCTTCTTGCAGAGGACAGCACGGGAGGTCTGCACCCAGGTGCTCCCACTCCTGGGATTCTGCTTCCCTGCCTGAGCTGGTCGGGGAGAGGGCATCTGGCCGCAGCCAGGCCAATCCACATGCTTCCCTGGAATTGTCAAACCAAAACTAAGGAGAAGACAGGCTCCCAGCGCATGGAAGAAGGCAGGCTACACAGCAGAGAAGGAAAATCATCCATGAATAAAGTGAGTCCTGGTTGAATTTGAGTCCCTTTTCCTTTTTCCAGAAGACTAACCTCACCCTAGTTCTACTCTAAATTAGGTATGATCCTTCTCAGAATGGTTCTTCTTTCATGAGGAAAGTCACAAGTACTTTTCTATGCAAAAATGTGTCATGACTCTCCTGATGACCCAATATTTCAGTTGGATTTCTATCACAGTTGATCAAAGGGTGCCACCGCTCAGCCTGTGCTCATCAATTAAAGCTTACTGAAACTGTTTCCTTTCTTGTCAGGTTCTAAGGATTGACCAGGTAAACCTCATTCCTGTAACATAGAAAAGAGTGTATGAAGTCTTAATAATCACAATAAGGACCTTCGTGCTGCTTTACAAGTTTCAATATGAATTTTTAATTGGTATTTTAGTCTATCTACAGAAACATGAATAAAACAGGGCAGTTACAACCTTCCTTGTTTTATAGAATAGAAAAGGTAGACCCAGGCAATTAACTGACCAGTCCATTTCTCATATTTATTTTCTGCCAGAACCTAAGTTTCAACCTGTATCTTTTCCTTCTAAATCTTACATAATTTTCCCAACAACTTTTGCTTTAGGAAATAACACAGTACTTAGACTTGTGGATATTGATGAAGGTCACTCCAGAAGACGATGTGTCAAGGGGACTTCATAGAATCCTCAGCACTGTCTGGGTAAGAGCTATATATTCTGCCTAAAAGGGAAGAGGTAGACCTTTTGCCTGTGCTTAATGGGACAAGAAAATAACACAGGTGGCCGAGGGTGAATAATTAAAGGAGGTACTTACTTTCAGTGTGATGCAAAATCTTGGTGTTTGCTCTGTAACATTGCTATGGTCATAGCTGCAAAATTCAGACTCCAGGGGAATGTGAAAACCCTTCTGAAACAAATACACCTTTAAAAATTTTTTTCTTCTCAGAGATTTTTGCTATAGGGCATATATGCTTGCTGAAGAGACAGAGAGACAGAAAGTGAGAAATCACCCTCCAGGGAGGATGGCCACCCCAATCCTGTGTGAGTTTTAACTGGTATGATTTTTAAGCCACTGGTTCTGGGACTTGAACAGTGGTCAACTACGTGGGAGTCCAGTGACATAACCATTATGCCACCTGCTGGTCCCAATAAACACACTTCTTCTAAGCTTATTAGTAGGAAGAATGTTGGGTGAAAGAATCACATGAACTGAAACAGACCCTTACAGTCAACTCCATCATGCCTAGCACATAGACCTTATTGCCCTAATGTCTGGGCTCAGTGTCTCATGTATAATTATGCTCTCAAGAAACATTTTTTCACTCACTCTGGCATGCAAATACCCCTAAAAGCAGACTCAGGTGAAAGAAAATTACAATCACATTCTGTTGGAAACCTAATAGAAGCCAAACAAAGACTAGAAAATCAATGTTTTTAAACCTACAGTAGGTTCTAGAGATAATCTATTTCAAGTTGGATTTCTGTCACTTTTGACCAAAGGGTCCCAATTACTATATCCATGTTCCTGGGCTGCTCTCATCAACCAGAACTTACTCATCCTATTCCTTCCCTTTCAGTGTCCCAAAGGTTTTATCAAATCAGAAAATGAAAGCTGATTGAATTAACAGGCTTCCCCCATGGCCCCGCAGCTTGTTAGTGGAAGCCTAGACTGAAACCCAGTGCTGTGGACACACTGCTCTCTCCGCTCTGCCCGGGTCCTACCCCATCACTGCAACGAGAGCGTATGGTCCGAAACTATTGGCAGAACTCAGCTCCTTGCGAGGATTGAACTGGTGCCTCAGTACTTCCTGACTGTTGGCAGGAGACCTCCTCCAGATGTCAGGTGGCCTCACGCCCGGGCAGCTCACAACATGGCAGCTGGCTTCCTTCAGAGTGAACCTGTCAGCAAGCGGGATAGGGAAGCCCCAGGCAGAGGCCACAGCAGACTGTGGAACCTGCTGGAAGTGCCATGCCTTGACTGTTCCATGTTCTAATCTTTAGAAGTGAGTCAAAAGGCCCAGCCCACAACCAGAGGGAAGGGATTCCGAAAGGGTGCAAATACCAGGAGACAGGACTCACTGGAGCCATCGTAGAGGCTGCCTAACACGTGCTCCACATTAAAACTACACCCTCGGGGTGCTGAGGTAAAATAGAGTTCAGTTTATGGTCCTTCAATGTTTAAAGAAAAACGTTTTTTTAATTGTAAGCGAAAGGATTATGCACCCCCAAACTGTAGCTGGCAGCTTGTTTGCTATTTCGAAGCCATTGTGTAGAGTGGACACGTATCCCAAAGGGAGAGATCTTGATTCTGCGACCCAGCTCTCCTCTCCTCAGAGCATGCTAATTTCATAGTTTCATTTTTTTTTCCATTTGAACTGAAGTCTTGCCTTCCAGACAGCGCCAGTGAATGACACTGCCTGCATGTCAGAAATTGCTACTGACATTTCAATTTTGCTTAATTTTTTTTTCTTTCTTTGATAGTATTATGGAGAAAATTTACATTTGAATAAAAAGCAAATAGTGCATGTCAGAGTAAGCATCAGGGAATGTCAAATTGTTTTTTTCCAATTACAACTCTATTTCAAATAGGGTAATGCAATTAAAGGATAATTACTAGAAGCACAAAGCCAAGGTTACGGTCAGAAATGGCTACCCTTTCACTTTAAGGCCCGTCTTGCTAAATAAAATATTCCTGAGGGGCAAGTTTCTGTTTGAAAATAGAATACACTCATCCAAGAACAAGCAAACACTTGGCAGTGTTGACCAAAACATGTATCTGTGCATAAATGCAAGTGTTTAGAAGAGATGAGAAGACTCCGAAGGTGAGCTGCATTTTCCTTGGCTTTATCACTCTGATTAATAATGTGATAAATTAGCTGTAGGATGCAATATTAATTAACAGTATATTAGTTGTATTTTATTGCCAATAACATAACAAGGTCTGAAATAGTAGTCGGACTAAACTGCTGATGCGGGCTTTTCTGCAAACTGAGCTGTAGTTTGATTTCTCATTTGTCCAAGTGAAGCATCAGCAACTGAGTAAAACCAATTACCTCAAACCCCACCAAGCCCTCGGCAGCAACTTAGTGCGTCGGAGCTTTGCCCAAATGTTATTACTTTCAAATTAGAGCCTCGTCTGAGATGGAGCATGGAAGAATTTCCACTGCTGAAAATAATTCAAGATGGCAGTCCAGTTGTGTAACACGGTATGAGGCCGAGAAGAAAGCAGAGACTCTTCTCGACTAGGAGGCATCTGAAATCCATGGTGGCCCACTTCCAGAAGGCAAGCCTGGAGGGACAGATGGCAGATGTGAACAGGGGGCATTTTCCTGACTCCTCCCCATGAAAATGTTGTAGGGACATTTTTAAGTTGTAGCATCCATTTTTTGAGGTACAGTCCTGGGATTGGGATGGGGAACATTTGAGGAAAAAGGACACACGATCAGGCGTAAAAATGAACAAAGAGACTCACCCTAGGGAAATGCCTTCCCTCAACATGTCGTGAGAAACTAACACAAGTTCACTGGGCAAAGAGACGTTGTTGAGTGAACGCCTGGTCAGAGGAATTGAAGCAAGTGGGGCCAGGCGTATTATGGGACCTGGAGGAAGTGCCGTTCATATATCTACTCGCTCGTTTCCCTGACAGCCCTTCGCTTTCTGGATGATGTCCGTCTCTCTCTCTGTATCTCTCTTTCTCCCACACATACTTACACAGACACACGACATGGCCATTCTCTTTTTATCTCGCTTGATTTCCTTCATTGTCCAAAACTGCATTTCATAGCATTTACTCATTCATTTACTTGCCTGTGAGCTGTATCCCTACCAACTGGTAAACCCCAGAGTCAGGGGTGTGACCATTGGTACACCAAATCAGTTGAATCAAAGAATGAATCCACTCACTGAACTTAAGGTTACTTACCACATAGCCAGTGTCCAAGTCAAAGGATTCGAAGGTGATGATAATCACAGCTACCATTCACTAGTGGGAGGGCCCTTAGTGAGCTAAAAGCTTTTCACCAGGGGCCAGCAGCTGGTGTAGTGGTTAAGGCGCTGGACTCACATGGCCAACTGTGGTTCAAGTCCTGGACCTGACCATGTGAAACTCATGTAGGTGTGCGTGTGTGTGAGTGCCCAGAATCCCAGGAGGAGAATGGAGAAGAAGGGATTGTGGCATGGCCATCGCACCCAGAGGGTGATTTCTCACATTCTCTCTCTCTCTGTCTCTCTCTCTCTGGCTAGTACAGGCATCCTGTGGCAAAACCTTAAATAAAAAACTTTTACACCAAGGGTTTCATTTCCATTTCTCAATACATAAAGCCTGTGTTTCTATTTCCTTTTTTCATAAATGTGGACATTGAGGTTCAGCCAACTGACTTAATATCACAAAGGAAGAAAGGAGTTAGACTGGCTCGTCTGACTCTGACGGCAGGCGTCGTCATAGTCCGAGTTGAATACGACAGCAGCAGCTTGCTGAGAACCCCACGCTCTCGTGGTTGGGGTTCGAACATCACTGCTTCAGAGAGTCCCCTCCGTCTTCTGTGAAGTAGAACGTAGCCCCGAGGTCTGGAGAGCTGGAGCCGGGAGGTCCACCATGCTGGCGGCCGCAGCCAGGCCGCCCTCGAGGCAGGCCCAGTATTCAGGCCGCTTTGCCTTTGGTGAGGTCGGATTCTGCTGGAGAGGTTTGCAGAGCTGCAAATATTCTCACACCCCCAGCTCCAGCCCGTATGCGAGCGCAGCAGCTGTCAGGGATCCCATTACTTTTAATAAATCTAACAAATGAACAATAAATAAGTGATGAGTCTTCTGCCTCAGAGCATCCAGCAAGGGCAGGACCCAGCCAGGTGCATGGGAAGCCGAACTCCTTTCTAGCGTCAGTAACTGAATTCTAAACAGCCAACCCCGAGCTCCGAAGCTCATTCTGAGCACGACGTTTCTATGTATCTCACAGGTCACACAACTATTCCTCTCTCTTCTGGAATAAAAGAATGTACCTTGGCTTATTCATTCCATGAATTAAAAAAAAAATTGTTAAAGGTCTTCTCAGTTACAAAGCTATTTGTGTCCTTTGACCAGAAAGAGTTAGAGAAAAACTTCAGGATTGATCTGGGAGACACAGAGCCCAGGTTCCATTAAAGTGTATTAAAGCCAAGGTCTGTGCAATTAGTGAAAAGTCAATTCCCATTACTAGTTAACACTATTGAATATCTGCTTTCTTTAATAAAAAGCCATGTCCAGTACAAAGAGAATAAATCAATAGGTTGGCTGCATTTAGATCTATTCTGCCTTCTTCTGAAATGCAGAGAAACTCCCCGTCGGAGCTCCGCTGTCTGTCTGCCAGCCAGACTCAGTCTGCGAGCTGGCAGCCAGCCTGACACCTTTGCCTGGAATCTTCTGTGAGGTCGCTCTTGCCTCAGCTCTCTTTTCTCTAATCAGGAAAGGTGAGGTTTTCCCCACGCCTGAACATCCCCCACTTGAGCTTACTCTTGATCTGCCTCTCATTTGGAGATACTCAGAAAATGAGCTGCGAAGTTCGGCCCTCCAGATGTGGTCTTTGCCCTCCTTTAGACCCTACTTGATGTCAGGTTTGGAGGGAGCTGGAATATTCCAGATTCCCAATGGTGAATAACTTAAATAAATAAGTAAATGAAAAATAAATAAATTACACCTGTCCCATGAAGCTTACAAGCCCTCCCAACTTCCAGCAGCACAAGCAGAAGGGTGCATTCCTCTGCCTGGCATGGAGACAGCCCTTCCGTAGCTCAAGCTGGACTATTCGTCTTCTCTGGTGTGGACCACAAGGAGGGCAGATCTCTGTAGACACTGCCCTCGTTCCGACTCGTGGTTTGTTAAACGTTAAAAGGATGCTTTGCCCCCCACTGGCTCTCAGGTACATGGAAGTTACTCCTAAGCAGGAAAATAAGTTTCCATTAAATTACTTCTTTCTCACATCATTTTGTTTTATTTATCGGAACTCAGTCTTTGATTGGAAAAGGAAAACCAGTACAATTTTGCTTTCGTTCAGGTTTACTGTACAGCATTATTTGATATTTTTAAAGAATCTTTTGGTGTTATTTAAACTGTTGGTCCTGGGACCACAGTCTCCCTTCTTTCCCAGAGTGTGTGTCTGGTGAGGCAGGTAGGCTTGGTGGTCATCTCAGTTTGAGTCGTTTCATTGGAAGAAAATATTTGAATTGTCCTCGTTTTAGGATCAGCACATTGGCGTAGATTGTTCTGGGGTTTTCCACTACTTTGAGCCTAATATTTCTCCACTCGAGCAGGTAGGCAGATCTAATGAGAAAACAAAAAAGCTGCCCAAACCATATCTGTTTATTCCTATTGTAGGGATGCATTCAGGTCACTTTGCATTTCCCATTCCTGGTCCTGAGGCCTGGTCTGTCACTAGAGATGACCATGAGGGGTCATCAGGTGGCATAGTGGCTAAGGCGTTGGAGTCCCACATGGTTCAAGTCTCACCGGGCATGAGTGCGTGTGTACCCAAATCCCAAGAGAAGAATTGAGGAAAAGGGATTGTGGTGTGGCCATCCCCCTAGTGGGTGATTTCTCACTTTCTGTCTCTCTGTATCTCCAGCGAGCACATACACCCTGTAGCAAAAATCTCTTTCAAAATAAATAAATAAATAAAAATCCTGAGCCAGGCTCTACGCTATTGAACAGACAAGTGACCCCCAGGGCTGTTTGGATGCTTCCTGAAGCCACCAGAAACATCCACTGTGGTTGGAGAATCCAGAAAGGGGCCTGCCACACCACTTCATGCAGCAGCTTATGCAGTGACAATGACCAAGGCCACCAGCGGAAATCCGTGCCTCCCTTGGAGCAGGGCAGGAAGTGTGCCACTCTGAGGAAGCGTTTGCATCTACCCTAAACGCCAGTTTCTCTTCACACTTAAGGTTATAGATTTTGAAAAGGCAGATTCATTAAGCAACAAGGACTTAAAACCCATCAGACAGCTGGCTGGGCCTGCTCCGGCAGCTCCGGTGACACTCCCTGAAGAACGAGCGACTGGGTGACGCATACACAGATCGTGGGCAGCCCCAGGCGAGGGCTCCAGCCCAGCAGAGGCAGTGGCTGAGTTCCTTTCTGGGATGGAGCTCACAAAGCAATGGACTGGCGAGTCAGGAAATGAACAGGAGGAAGTTCAGGAAGAATGCCAGGAATGAGTGAATGCAGCCTCGACCCTCTGCCCTCCTGATGCTTAGGTGGGAAAGCTGCCGCTGAAAAGGTTGGCAGTTGTCTTTGGTCCTTCCGTAAATACTGCTGTAATAATGCCGACCTTGATAGCAGGAGGTCGAATTGGCTTAAACTATTTTACTTTTGCAGAATACAAAGTACTGTTTCTTCCAGGCAATGGCAGGTTTTAAATGGACATATAATATTTGTACTTATGTGTGGGGGACAATGTGGTTGTTCAGTTCAAGATGACAATGGGTGATGATTGAATCAGGATGATTAGTGCAGCCGTCATCTCATCCATTTGGTACTTGTGCTGGGAACATACAAAATCCTCTGTGTTAGCTACACCAAGGTGTACAATACGTGGTTATTAACTACATTCACCCTGCTGTACTCTGTAACACCATACAAATTTCCTTTTATCAACCTGTCATTTTGTGCTCATCAACCAACTTCTCTCTATCTCATGCCCCTCCCATCGTGGCCAACCTCAAGTATTAGGGTGTCAGGAAAGTTGTACTGTACTTTTTCAACACAAAAATGCACCATGACTTTCTCGATGACCCAATAGTTTTCCTTCAACTGTAAAGAGACTTTTTCAAATTCACAGAATCACCTCAAAAACTGCAAACCTTATAAAATGCCAAGTAGTCAATCCCTCTCACCTTTAAAATGGGGCTCAGTGATTTCTCCAACTCTGTGGGTGCTCCTGGAATCAGCTTTTACAGGAGACTTGCCAAGCCAGGACTAGCAGAAGAGTTACTCCACGAAATGAGAACATTTGGAGTGCACTCTCACCCTTGAATTCAAGTGCATGTTGAGATTTTTATCTGAAATGAATTCTGATTAATATCAACTTGGACTAATGGAGAAAAACATTCAAGCATGTGTTTACACTTGTTGATATGCATAAAGGGTAAACCTTAAGCCCGAGTCATAATACTGGAGCAAAAGACTATAAAGAAATACATACCACTGTTGTAGTCTCACCAAAAAAGCCAACAGTCAAAAAAAAAAAAAAAAAAAAAAGAAGTAGAGAGAAAATTGTTTCAATGAATCATCCAGTCATTCTTTAGCCATAAGAACAAGCTATGGTCAAGGAGCCTCAGCCTGCTCACACTGGGTGACTGGATGACACTCGAGGAGGAAGAGGAATGGCCATCCCTTCCACAGGTGTCCTAAAGACCTCATTGAGGGTGCAGAGAGAGGAGAGAGAGCTGAGCTCCATCATCTAAGAAGGACACTGCAGTCATGGCAATAGATGGCACACACTCCAAGAAGAAAACAAAGTAAGCACCTTGGCTCAGATGATACTAATGCAGATGCTTGGAATGAGGTCTCGTTATTGAGCCTGAAGTTTGACTTTAGCCAAGTCAGATCTCTCAGTGGAGGTCAGATGGCCTTTCCAACTGAGCAAGATTTGGAGTTATGCTGGGTAAGCCCAATCAACAAGAAGCCAGTTTTTTCCTGCTTCTCTACTCTCAACTTCAATATAAGCTGCATGCAGATTGTTTTGTATTCACTGCTGTATCTCCAGTGTCTAGAATGCCCCTGGTATGTCTAAAGGGCTCAATAAATACAAATTGAATGGATGAATGAGTGAATAATTTCATTACATGCAAAGGGAGGCCTTTTACTGGGCACTAGAAGACTTACCACTGTGATCCTCATGGTGAGTGGCTATGAGCTCTGTCCGTGTGCCAAGCATTGGGTGGCACACCTCACACTTACTTAATCTTCACAACAACCCTGAGCTGAGCGTGGTCATTTGCAGTTTCCAGTTCATAAATGATGAGTCAGGGAGATCAAGTACCCTTCCATGTTTACTTGCCAGTATGTGGTGGGACTCGAATACGAGTTGAAGTTTTCCCAATGCAGGACTGACTTTGCCCCCCAGGGGACATTTGTCAATGTCTGGAGACCGTTTTTTGTTGTCACAATTGGAGGTAGCTGCTGGATTCGTGGGTAGGTATGAGAGATGCTGCTACAAAGCATCCGGCCATGCACGGAACAGCCTCCAGTAACAAAGACTTATCTAGCCCAGAGATCAACAGTACTGAGGCTGAGAAACCCTCATCTGGCTCCATAAACCATTTCCAATCACTTTGTGGTTTTGCTTGATTAATTGCTGGTGCAAACTGCACCCACCCTTTTGTGAAGCACCATGACAGCATTTCTTGAGAGGGTTGAATGTTCTCATACCTTTTGATCCTGAAATTCTACTCCAGTAAATCCGGCCTAAGGAAATCATCTGAAATGTAAAATATCCCCAAATATTTATCATGACTTTATTTGTAACAATAAAAGATGGAAACTAGTAGTAAATAGTAAAAAATGTCTGGCAATAAAAGAATCATTAAGTAAACTCTGGAATAGTCACTTGTTGGAACATTAAGCAGCCATTAAGTTGATATTTGTTGAGAGATTTTAACTACACACAAAGATGCTTACATAGAAGTATTCAATTTTAGAATTAGGTTTCAAAATTACATAAGTAGTATGACTATTAAACAACTGACAAAAATTACACGTGTAAAGGAGCTAACACAGAACCCTGCACCACAATATTAATAACACAGGAGGACTAAGGCTGCTTAAAGCCTTTCTTCTGAAATGTTCTAGAATCACAATGTGTTCATTTTACAATGGAGAAAATAACATCTAAGTAATCAGGGTCTTGTGGAGCCAGATGGTGGTTTGGTGGTTAAGACACCAGACTCCCACATGGCTGACTGTGGTTCAAGTCCCAGATCTAGAAACTTGCTTTCTCACTCTCCCTTTCTCTCTCTGTCTCTGGTTAAACTGAAGAATAGTAAATAAAGTTAGATAAATAATTTCTAAAAAAGAAGATATCAAGGTTGTGTTGTTTGTTTTCGTTTTTCTCTCTGTCCCATGTAAAAAGAAAGAAGAAGGGTAAATAGAGTAACTATACCTAATGTAAACGTCAGTCTGTGGTACTAGATTCACCTCTTACCTGGATTTATTACTGTGTTTTATTAGCATTTACTATTCTTTCCAAGCAACTTTGTTATAGAAAGCAAGGAATGGTATGCTATGTAGTAGTAACTCCATCTTTGCCAGTTTATAGCTACCAAAATAATTTCACTCACTCATCTTACATTTTTTTTTCAAATATTGTGAAAACATTTGATCCTATTGGAGCACAGAGTTTCACACTGGCACTGGAACCGCTGTTGACAGTTATTCTTCAGGCTCAGAAGGATGCATGGAGGGTGGGTGCCATGGGTAACTCCTCTACATGGGCACCCAAAACTGGAGGCCACAGTCCCGTGACTAAGAGTGGAGGCTCTGGGTGCAGGCAGGCCTTGGAGCAAATCAGTGCAAGCTCACCAGCATGTCCCTGTGGGGTCCTTAGCCCCGTTGTGCCTTCTCTGGATCCCAAGCCCAGCTTTACCACCATTATGAGAAGTTGTGAATGCCTGACAGACTCCATGCCCTGTGGATACTGAAACAGCACCATCCACTTGAAGGAATCTGTTCCGTAATCAGCTTCGTCCTCCCTCACTCATCCTTCACCCCACTTCCAGATGTCTTTATCTCAACACAACTTCAGGTGTAGCCTGCCAAAGTTATGGCGCCATCACTGAAAGTCCCATTCAAGACGCCCTATCTTTGGATCTTGTTTTAAGTTAAACTTGCTTTTACCCTTCAGACCGATAGGGATAAGGCTTGGCTTTCTGGTCAACCTTGGACTGCAGGCTAGAATAAAGCAAGCACACAAAGAAGCTGCAGAGACAGCGTCCTCACTCAGGCACTCTTTGAGAAATGAAAGAACAGAGAACTTGGTTATTTAATTAACCCTCGGAGTCTCTGGAATGTAAACATTTTGTCGAGCTCCGAGACCTTTCTTGTTTCCAACCAGTAAGCCTATCTTTCCACCTCCTCTCTGCTTCTCTGCTCTTGACCTCCTGTAACACATGGTCAGATGACTTGTTTGCACAGAAGGACAGGCTTTTCTCCCCCCCCCCCCCCCCAAATTCTTGAGGCATTAGAAATTTTCTCCCTTACCCATTTTCCATGAACTGGCCCTCTATTCCCTAATGGTGCGGGATTGGTACACACGCAGACTGGTACACACTGGCTCAGAAACAAAAAGGAAGGCAAGAAGATAGAGATACACACAGCCAGCCTCCCTGTCTATTCCCACTGTGTCCCACTGACAGTGCCGAGTGGAAGGGAAATTGTTCTATCAGCGACTGTGTTAGATTCATGACCCCACCACAACCTTGAATTGGCCTTTAGTTGTCGCTGATGGGAACTGAAGAACAGCGCCTGTCGACATGATTGCTACTCTCCAATGAATCAGAACATACAGGGCGAGGAGCAGCGCATTAAAGTAGCAACAGAAATATATCACTGTGCTTTTATATAGATGTATTGCTTTGCCCGGGCATATAAATGATTGGGCCAGCCACTTATTTTTTTTTTTTCAAGGACTATAAATTAAAAATAAGCTAAGGGTTTAAAAATTATGTTCTTTTTAAAAAATCAGTGTAGCTATTTTAAGGCAACAGTCAAATATTTAAAGATCATCTTATATGGATATTTCAGCCACTGTCACTGGGAGGAAAAGTCAGCTCTTGCCACTCGCTCTCAGGTTACTTAACACACGGCCACTGATTTATCACGGATTGTCATTTGCTAATTGATCTTTTTTTTTTAAGTAAATGTTTCCCATGTTTACTTCTCTGCCTGTTTATTGAAGAAAGTATAGTTCACAAGTACAGTTGATCATTGAGGTTGTGGTTTAAATAGATAGTGAGCTTATTCACCAGCCTAGAACAAGGTGTTCCAAGAATCAGGTATCTTGAGAAAGCAGGGACCAGGGAAATGGATAGGTTATAGGACCCTGTTAAAAATATGCAGAAACCCTTTGTGATGGTTAACTTCAGGTGTGAACTTGACTGGACAAAGGAACACCTAGCAAGCTGACAAAAGATTATCCTGGGAGAGCCTGTGTGGGTGTTTCCAGAGGAGATGGACATGTAGCCATGCACAGAATGGGTGAGGAAGATCTGCCCTCAGTGTGGGGCAGGCAACATCCAGTCAATGAGAGCCCAGAGAACCAATACAGAAGACAGATGGCTGCTCTTTCGAGAGACTGGATCATGTCTTCTGCAACCTTGGACATCAGAACTTCGGGCTTGCCTGCCTTTGGACACCAGGATTCATACCAGTGACCCTCCCTGCTACCCCCAACCTCCACCCCGGCTTCTCAGGCTTTTTGCCTTAGACTGAGAGTTATACCATGAGCTTCCCTGCCTCTGAGGCCTTCAGACTTGCACTGGGCCATGCAACCAGCGTTCTAGGGTCTCTGGCTTGCAGACGGCGTGTTGTGGGACTTCTTGGCACTCAGAGCTGCAAGAGCGGACCCCCCCAATAAATCCCTCTCATACATCCATATCCAGTCTATTGGTTCTAATTAATACACCTTTGGAAATTCTCCCCAGGAGCAAACATGCTTGCTTGCACGTGTAAGCAAAATTTTTCATTTCACTTCAAGGACTTACAAACTCTCTGAAGCTCCTCCTTGTAGTCCAGGTTAAGAATTTCTGCTTTTGTGGCTATCTTGTAAAGTTCTGACACCCTGGAATGTGATGATCATCTGTGACATGTGTCCAAATAACTGGTTACTACTAGTAGGTCAATATAGACATTTGCAAATATTTTACTTTTTAGAAATACACACATGACAAGATCCCAAGGTTTCCCACAACAGACTCATTCTCATTTAACCATTACAGCCATAAGACCTTAGATGATCTAGCCCCGCCCACCTCCCTATATCAGCTCTGCCACATCTCTCCCCACCCTAGGAGATAAAGCCACAGGGCCTCCTTTCCGATTTACATCCCACTAAGTTGGTATCTGCTTAGGGGTGTTTGAGTGTTGGGCAATGTTCTAGGCACATTTCAAACAAGACAAGACTATCTTTTGTGGACCTTATGTCATGGGGGAAGGCTATAAGCCTTTTCTATGAACAAATTCATAAATTCAATCATGTCAAATGTTACAAAGACATTAAAATGAAGTAATGATGGGCTAGTGTGGGATCGATGGGTAGCCAGGTAAGGCCTTTGTTGAGATTGTCAGTGGGATTTTAGCTGAAATGGGAGAAACAAGAAATAGCTGCAGGTCACAGGAAAACATGTTCAGGCAAATGTAATAGCAAGTGTAAATACTCTGAGGCTGGAAAGAGCTCGGTCAGAAAGTGGGTCGCGTGGCACCTGCTACGCTCTCAGGGAGAAACTTAGACTGTCCATGCTGCTGCCTAACTCATTGATTTGCTGTGGGTAGTGGTGGTGATTACAATTAAGTGCCTTATTTCTTTTCAATAATTTTGACTTTTTGTGGAAATCTAGGTAGGCAGATTAAGGTAGTTCAAGTCTTGAGATGGAGTAACGTAAGGCCCAGAGGAGTTAAGCATTTTGCCCAAGGCCACACGGCTGGTTAGTTCATCAGTTTGATGGAGAAACCAAAAGAAAGGCTTGGCTTCTACATTTGTAGGGTAGTATTCTTGTGCTACTCTGCCTCCCCTTGTCTTCATATAATTAAATAAAGTTTATTTTGTTTTGAAAACTAGTCTGGAATTGGGCCAGCAGGTGGCATTGAGGTTCAGGTGGCTGGCTCTCACATGGTAGACTGGGCTACTTGACTCCCAGATATGGCAGCTTGAAAAACACATCAGGTGAATGTGCGTGCATGCCCAAAATCCAAAGAGAAGAATGGGGAGAAAGGATTGAGGCCTAGCCATCCCACCTGGGGGTGTTTTCTCACTTTCCTTCTCTCATTCTCTCTGTCTTTCTCTGGTGAGTATACATGCTCTATGCCAAACTAAAGAAAACAAAACAAAAACTAGTCTGTGTCTGGTTCCACATGTAATTCATCCCAGAGACCCACTATCACAATGTATTCAACTGTTACAGACTTTTGTTAAAAATCCAGCTCAAAGATCGATGTAGCCAAAGGTGAGCTAAACATCACTCACCCGTTGGGGAAACCAAACAACTCTATGTTCTTTGCACCAAGCATTAGGATCAATGAGAATATCAAGTTCTCGTTGTTTTGGGGCCCCACCTGTCCTTACCTGCCTCGGGTGGGTCCAGCAGTTGGGACAGATGAACTCCCAGCTTTGGGTATCCATGTAGAGGGGACAGCCATGGCCCTCTGCTCCACTGCCCAGTGCCCCTCTGTCACAAATAGCTAAATTGACAGCAGTCTCGATTCTGCCTAAGTCTGAGAATTCTTTGCTCTAATAAAATCAAAGATTTTTAAAACACTAGAAATAAGTGTAGGTGGGAGAGTAAAATCGTTCTGGTAGCTATGAAGTGGCACATACTGAATTAGCTCCGGCCACGACTACATAACTAGCCATCACTGGGCCAGTGCTGAACTTTCTCTTTATTTGTTTATTTATTTATTTATTTTTGGGAGAGGTTTTTGCTATAGGGCACGTGCACTCACCAGAAAGGCAGAGAGTGACAGAGAGACAGAAAGTGAGAAATCACCCCCCAGGGGGATGGCCACGCCATAATCCCTTCTCTTCCATTCTCCTCTCGGGATCTTGGACACATACACACACATGCCCTGCATGAGTTTAAGCCACCGGGTCCAGGACTCGAATTGCAGTTGACTACATGGGAGTCCAGTAACATAGTCATTATGCCAACTGCTGGTCCCTTGAACTTTCTCTTTATAAAATTCAAAAATAAAGAGAGTGGTCCAGTCTGACATTGAAATACTCTTTGAGTGAAAAAGCTCAGAAAAATGAACTCAGCCTTTCTGGACTACCTTTGACAGAATCCAGGTCCCATTTGTCTCTTTGATCTTCTGCAATCTATCTTCACTAGGTGAGTTTTCATCTCCTTCCTCACATTGCTGGTGAAAATAGAAGCAAGTCATTCCTTCAGGAGCACAATTTCGCTGTTGGCTACCAAGAAACTCTAAAACCTGTCGTCTTTGACTCAATAATTCTGTTTCTATGATTTGGTCATAAGGAAATTGGATACACACAAGATTCCATGGCAAGATAGTCATAATGGCATGATTTATGACAGTGTAGTAGCGAGAATAACCTAAAGGCAATTAGAATCTCTCCAAATGTATTCTACAGAAACTGGTCTCATAAAATTTACCCCAAACACACACATGCACAAGAGGATTGTGTGATCAAGTAAGTTTAGGATACGCATATTGCATTTCTATTTTTATACCTATCTGTTTTTTTGGTTTTTTTTTTTTTTTTTTTTTTTTTTTTTGAGAGGTTTTTGCTATAGGGCGCGTGCGCTCGCCAGACAGAGAGAGAAAGAGAGACAGACAGTGAGAATTCACTCCCCAGGGGGAATGGCCATGCCGCAATCCCTTCTCCTCCATTCTCCTCTCGGGATCTTGGGCACACATGCACACGCGCCCGGCATGAGTTTTAAGCCACCGGGGCCAGGATGCGAACTGCAGTCGACTATGTGGGAGTCCAGCGACATAGCCATTATGCTAACTGCTGGTCCCTATACCTATCTGTTTACCTAATCTAATCTATTGATCTTTCAGAGTCCCCCAGAGAAACACAACCAAGGGCCAGCAGGTGGCATGGTGGTTAAAGGTTTTGGATTTCCACATGGCCAACCACAGTTTGCTTTCTCATTTTCCCCATTTCTCTCTCTCTGGTCAAATAAAAATAAATAAATAAATATTAATAAATATTAAAAACAGAGCAAAGCACAACCAAGAGTTCATGGAAGAATGAAATTGAATGAGTTCATTTTGGTACAGAAAGATAGTAAAATTCAAGCATAACTTTTTATAATATGCATTTTTCATGGGCTTTGTGAGGAGGTATTTACTTACTTGTGTGTGAACATGAATATGTATCAAGAGTAATTGGCTAGTGTGGTTTTGGAGGCTAAGGAGTTCCACAGTTTGCCCTCTGCAGGCTGGAGACTTGGGACACACAAGTTATTTCCAATCTAAGTCCCACAGCCTGAGAACAGGAGACCTGATGATAGTAGTCTAAGGACAGGAGAAAGCTGATGTCCCAGTCAGGCAGAGGAAGCTAGCTATCTGCTACGTTGCTCTTTGTCTTATTTAGGCTCCAAGGAATTGAATGAGGCCCGCCTACATTGGAGAGTGCAATTTACTTACTTAGCAAAAGAAAGAAGCAAATATTTAAGAAACACAAAATGGAAAATGATCTCTTGATGATAATATGCATTGTAATATATTTCAGTGAGCCAATATAATGTGTATTCTGGATGGGATAATTTATTTTGTATGCTATAATGACATACAGTGATTGATTGTAAAATAAAATAATAATAATAAGAAGAACAACAACAACTTATAAGGAGGAAGGCGCCAGAGAGTGGCACAGCAGTAACACACCTGGGCCTTCTACAAGGAAACGGTGCTGAGTTCATGTCTAGAACCTTCCTTCCTGAACACACTGCGTGTACATGCTCTTGACCAGGCCAGCTGAGCTGCAGCATGAGGGTCTTGTGGGGAAGGCTTGCCTCTGGTGGTCTCTCTCTCCTTCATGAAAGGAATAAATAAACTTTATACAAAGCATGAGGATAGAGTGAACATCCGTATGCACACTGAGCTGGCAGAAAAGAGCATCAGTGAGTGCCAGAAAGGATTCTAATTACCCCAATTTAGTATCACCTTTTCTCCCCATAGGCCTTTCCTGACCCCAGCCTCAAGTTCAAAGTTCCATGGTCATTCCTAAAGGACACCCATTCCTTAGAACCAGGAATCTTCACCTGAGACTGGTTATCGTCAGAACCACAAAGGTACGTACGCACTGGAATTCCTGCTGCCAGACGTGTTCTTCTCTTCCCCTTTTTAATTTCCCTGTGAAGTGAAACAGATGCCCATTGGGAAGTCTGGCGACACTTCTGTTTTCAATACCATTCGAAGCAAACACAACCAAGAGTGTTCCCTTAGCCCTTTAGCAGCTGTTTCTAAATGATTTTGAACATGATGAAGTTCCCATCTACCAATAAGTTAATTAAGTGTGTCTGTATAGAGTGCAGATATCTTGCAGGAAAAAAAAAAAAAAAACTAAGAATCTCATGGGAATACATTTTCTTTTTCTAGTTAACTGATGTTTTTCTCACTGCCTTATTCCCAAGGGAATGATTCGGAAATAGTTGTCCTCCCACCCTTTGGAATTTCTCAGAGCTTGAGGACACATGCAGTGAAGAGAGAGGGGGGAAAAGGGACAGGGAGGGAGAAAGGAAAAGCAAATAACTTGGGCTGCACCACTGCTATGTTCTGGGCACTTCTGCTAGCTACTTCGATGTATTATTTCAGGGATTCTTAGTCAATGAGGAGATCATCCTCAAGTGGTGTTTTGAAAATTCATGGAGTTACTCTGGTTGTCATAAAAATTGAAGATTGCTCCTGACATTAATGGGGTCCTATTATATAATAATAATAAAAAAAAATCTTTGGTCTCGCACAGAGCTTCTAAACCTCTTGGAATCTCTTGAGTGGTAAGTGCCTTGCATGTTGATGAGATGACTAATGGGCTGGAGGGTGTGAGCTGGTCACTAGAAAGTCCGAGTCCTGGTGAGAGGACTGGAGCTTTCAGCCCACTCACAATATCTGCATCCAGTGTCCCCCCACCTCTGTGGAGAGCAGAAGGGCTGGAAGATGGAGTTCAAATCGCCAATGGCTGATGACTTAAAATCGTGCCTGTGTAATGAATCTTCCATAAAGACCCATACAAACGGGGTTCAAGGAGCTTCCCAGTTGGTAAACATGTCAATGAGCTCAGATGGCTTGCCCCTCCGTGAAGACATGAAAGCTCTGCATCCCTCCAGCCCCACCCCAACCTTGCCCTGTGCATCTCTTCCATTGGCTGTTCTGAACTTTATCCTTTATAATAAACTTGTAATGGTAAGTAAAACACTTTCCTGGGTTTTGCAAGTCATCCCAGCAATTTATGACTAAATCCAGGGATGTGAGTGGCAACCCTGTTAAGGGTTTGTAGTTGTTTAGGCAGAATGGGGATGTTTCAGGCACCCTACTTGCAGCTGGTCTCTGAAGTGTGGGCAGTCTCATAAGACGAAGCCCTTTAACCTGTGGAGTCTATACTAATTTCCTATGGTCAGTGTCAAATAGAGTTGGATTATTGGACACCCAGTCATAGCTCAAAACCCACACAGTGCAAAGATGCATCATGCTAGACAACCCGAGAACATGGAACGGTTCTGTGCAGAGTAGTGCCCTGCTCCGGCATGACTTCCCAAGGGCCCATTGGAACAGTTTTGGAAGTGTATTATCCAATTATGTAAGCCTTGAATCTGACTTAATTTTATTTACAAAGTACGCTTTGCATGATTTTTATATGCATATAACTTTTCAGGAATGCAACTATTGTGAACATGAAGGAAAGATGTGCAATGTGTTATGCTCTGGGGCATTCGAGTTGCTAATACAACACACTTGCATTGGTTTGCATGTGTACCGTTCACAGACGTGGTACAAAATATGCATGCAATTATCAGACCACTTTGTTATATCATCTAGCAGAGTTGTTCCTGGATGTTTATAAATTATTTTATTACACGTTACTTTTCTCTTATCTTTATCTTTATATAACATTCATACATTATATTGATTTTTTATTATGTTAAAATGTGTATATATGGGTTTGGTTGTTTATGGATTTTACTTCAGAATAGTGGAGAATATTTTTGCAGTCCCAACTGGGCCCCCATGCCACCATCCACCTTTTCTGATCATGGGTATGTGTGTGTACCCAGCATGTACAGGGAGACTCAGGGACAAAAACAGGAAAGAAAGAAACATTAACATTTTTAAAATGACCTACTTTCTAGATGCCTTCCTACTTTCATGCCATAGCCAAAGAATGGGAAGCTCAATTTTATATGATCAATGAAAATATCATGTGATGCAGAACCCATGTGCATCTGAGGTGGGCTTTCCCTGCCCCTTTAACCAGAAAAAGTCTCTGCCCCAAACCCTTCCTTGAGGCCCAAAATCCAGTGAAAAACCAGAAGGTAGGAAGTAACGTATAATCCATCAGATGACCAGAAACCACCACCGCAGAGGCACAAGAAATATGGGAAATCATGAAAATATCTCTTCCCCAAGGGGAAAGAACAGCCCTTCATCATCCACAGACTAGTGGAAATGTCAGATAAAGATTATATGATAGTCATAGTGACAAAGCTAACAGAGATGCAAGGGAAGAGAGACAACGAATTCCAGAAGATGTAGGAGAAAAGAGATGAGTTCCAGGAGGTGAGGAAGTTCTTCCACAATCTGAAAGAGGAGATATACACTATAAAAGGAATCAAACAGAACTGTTAGAGATGAAGGCTGTAATACAGAAAACCAAAACCTCCCTTGAAAGTATTAAAAGCCAATTAGGTCATGCAGAAGATTGAATCTCAGATGTAGAAGACAGAGGCTCTGACCTAGAAAGATTCACCAAAAAGACTCAGAAAATAACCCCCCCCCAAAATGAGAATAATATTCAAGTAATACTAGATACCACTAGGTGCCCAAACATCCAGATAATTGATATCCCAGAAGGTGAAGGAACTAATCAGGGTATTGATAACCTAGTCCATGAAATCCTGGAAGAAAACTTTCCAAACCTAGCGAGGCACTCAAATATCCAGACCCAATATATACAAAGAACCCCACGTAGAATCAACCCAAGAAGATCATCTCCAAGGCACATCATAGCCAGACTGGCCAAAACCTCGAACAAAGACAAGATACTAAAACTGGCGAGAGAAAAACATCAAGTTACTTTCAAAGGGTATCCCATCAGGATAACATTTGACCTTTCATCAGAAACAATGCAAGCAAGGAAAGAATGGGAAAATATATTCAAAGTGTTAAGTGAAAAACAATTTCAACCCAAAATACTATATCCAGCAAGATTATCCCTCATGTGGGAAGAAAAGGTAAAAATATTCTCAGATAAACAAAACCTGAAAGAATTTACCAACACCAGACCAGCTCTTTGAGAAGTTCTGAGGGAAGTCCTATACCAGGAAAACTAAAGACAGACAAATAAGAGAACAAAAAATGACCAAGAAAAAGGCCAACTTAATGGTAGGGACCAGTTCTGAAATATCAATACTAATGTTAAATGTTAACAGAAAGGTCAGACCACAGTAACACTGAAAATTCAACAAAAGAGATTACACTAGACTGAATTGGTGAAATAGAATTCTATGACTTTTTTTCTGAAACATTACTGATTTTCTTCTATGCTTTGTCTTCCAGATTTAAGGATTTTTGTTTTCTTTTGAATTGTTGGGTTCAGCAATTTATTAAAGAATTTTTAAAATTGAAACAAACTTTTCTCCTTTCCTGACCCCTTTGAATTGGAAAATATTTGTGAGCATTTTTATTTTGTGGTAGAATGGTTATTTCCATAAGTTTAATAATACAATAGTATCTGTTGCCTTGCATCAGAAATTGAATTCTTATGGGACTTTGTGCAAATAACAGACCAAATTGAGATTAACCTAATTTCTTTTCTTTGCAAATAAATTAGTTAATACCTCTCTTTAGTAAAAGAGGGGATGGAGAGAGAGGGGAAAAGTGGTTCAGAAGAAAATTACAGTGTGCTTGTCACTAGATTCTAGCTTTGTCCATACATTGAAATGTTTTGTGAATCAATAAAGTGTTAAAAAAAAAAGTTTAATATGGAATGGAGAGAGGGGAAAGGGGAAGGAAAAAAAAAACAGGTAAAAATATGCTTAATTGACAAAAAAATGAGAAGCTATTTGCAGAAGTTCTTATGCTATGTAATATATACAGTAGTATTCTTGTCTTGACTGACATGCATGGTTTTTGCATTGGAAGAAGAAATGTAAAGACATGTGATAAAATGTAAATTCAAGGACTCTCAGGCCAAGGATGTCATTGAAGAGTACTTCAAATGCAAGAAATGAAGAGATAATAAAAATCAGCTCACGATCCTCAAAATGAAATAAAAAAAAAAAAAGTAAACTAAAGGAAAAAAAATCATGTGACATTTTTCCCTCCTAGGTAAAGCCGATTCCCAAAGCAATGGCTGATACTGGTTTTATATGACAGAACTGAAAGTCAGTTTTCCCTTTCCATGGCTAATACCTAGGAGAAGCATGAATTTTGTACTGGAAGAAAATATAAGGAGACTTCAAAAAGTCTGTGAAAAAAGTAAATTAAAATATGGGTTTACTTTGGTGCAAAAAAGAAAATTGAAATTCATGCATAGTTTTTTCATAATATGCGTTTTTCCATGAACTTTTTGAAGACCAGTCACATGTACTACAAGACCCCAAAGCAAAGATCCGTCAGGTGACAGTCAGGGCATATCATGCTTGGTGCCACCTCCAAAAGGGTAGGCAAGCAGCCCCCGCCCAATCCTATCTGATATCTATCACTGGTCATCTCACTCCTTGCTGGTCCCTATGACCAATCTCTCTCTCTCTCACTCTCTCCCCCAACCCTCTCTTTTAAAGTTCATTTATCTATCTCTTCCATGTGAGAGACAGACAGACAGAAACAGGTACCCCGACAGGGTCTTTACACTATGATTGACCTCAAGCCTCAGCCAGGCCTGGATCCTGGGCACGTATGTACCTGGAGTATTTAGGGAGGTCTCCAGACATAAGCCCAGAACCTTCTCATGTGGGCCAGCCTCTAAAAGCATTGCCCTGGCAGCACCACTGTCCAGCCCCTCCCCGTCCCAGCACCCCCAGAACCAATCTTAAGGCAATCTGGAGTCTTCCCAGGTGGGCTGTTCTCCCTTGAGGACTCACGGGCAGAGGCAGGTCTCTGTGAGGCAGAGGAAGCTCAGGACTCAGAGCCCCTTACTCAGGCCCCCCTGAGACCGGGAGTGCGGCAAGAGCCTGTGCACGTGGTCATCAGTTTCAGCCATTTGTGAAAATAAGACGTTGCTGCACCTGGCTCAGGCCGCTGTCCGTGTCCCCTCGGGCTCCCCCTCTGTACCGGGACATCAGCATGGCCGTGGGGTTCTCCACTCCAGCTGAGCAGAACTGCTCATGGCCATGTCCTTAGAGGGTAGTGGGACATATGTTTATGGTTTGCATTCACATCTCCACACGGTTAAGTGTGTCTTGCTCTCTTGGGTGAAGATTACTTCCAGGGAGATTGCTTTCCCTGCCTGCACTGGCTCACCATTGTCCGTCACGTCATGGGATCTGAGGCGGGGGCTGCGTGGCTGTCCTGTCATGATGCCTGGCACCACATGTGATGCAGAGAAGCACAAGGTGAAATGTTGAGAGCCGGAAGGCGGCTCTGTGGGAACTCCTTCCAGAGTTAAGAGTCCACTGAGAACAGAAAGGGAGGCTTTCCCAAATTCAACGGCGCCCGGGAAGTTACTGAAATCACCCATCGCAAGTGGCGCAGCTGAGAAAAGAATTTCCTAACCTACCAAAAATAATAGACAGATTTGGATAGTGGAAAGACTAAAATGGGCATTTTTTTTTCCTCAGAAAATAATACAACAAAATTACTGTCAGGCTGGCTCCATGGCCTGGTAGTAAAGGCAGCCGAATGCCACATGGCTGACCATGCAGTTCGAGTCCCAGACCCAGTGGCTTGAGAAACACACAGGGCATGTGTGTGTGCATGTGTGCCCAAAATCCGAGAGGAGAAAGAGATGGAGAAGGGGTTGCGGCTTGCCTATGCCCCTCGGGGTGCTTTCTCCTTCTCTCTCTTTCTGTCTCACTCTCTCTGGCGAGCGCATATGCCCA
Organism: Tupaia tana; assembly: GCA_026018925.1. Taxonomy (NCBI): domain Eukaryota; kingdom Metazoa; phylum Chordata; class Mammalia; order Scandentia; family Tupaiidae; genus Tupaia; species Tupaia tana. The sequence goes on along the minus strand of JAKSZU010000012.1, from coordinate 3,979,625 downwards.
CTAGGAAATAAAAAAGTCAAAAAGAGGTCTTCTAGGCAATTAATTAACAAAATTATGTTATTTTTCTAGATTTTGTGATGTTTAAATTATTGTCAGCTTTTTTTAAATGTGTATTTTATTAGATTTTTTCATCCTGATTTTTTCATCCTGTACTTTTGCACCTAATTTTGTATTAGTAACTTTATAGCCTCTTCCCTTTCTCCTTCTTCTTTCCTTCCTTTCTTCTTCCTTTCAACAGACATTATGCCATCTTCCTTCTTTTCTTCCTTCCTCTTTTTCTTCCATCCTTCCTTCCTTTCTTGTGTGTTTCTTTTTCTCTTTCTTTCTTTCAATGATATAATTCTGTAGTTTCCTGCTCAATCTCTCAGTTGGACCTACAGTTATGCACGACCATGCCTGGATCTTTAGACAGAGACTTGCTGTCTCCCAGGTCACCCTTGAGCTTGCGACGGTCCTGCCTTAGCCTCCCTGAGTCGCTGGAACCACAGACTCAGGCCATCATGCCCAGTCTTTGTGCTGGCCTGGGGAACAAAGTAGGCCTCCCGCGTGGTCCCAGCCCACGAAACATCTTAGCCAGAGCATGCCACTCACAGCTGAACCTATTTCATTTTCCTTTCTTTCTTTTGAAAGTTTATTTATTTCTTCGATGAACGTGTATACGTGTGTGAGAGAGATTCCCGATGGGGTCTTTGCTCTCAGTTCCAACCCGAGCCAGACAAGATCACAAGGGCAGGCACAGTGGGCACAGGGAGCCCTTGGACGTGCACCCAGGGCCTTCCCGTGTGGCTGAGGCACCACAGTGCTGCCTCACCTCCACCGGGACCGGCTTCGTCTTCCTTAACGAAGGCCTCTCAGATGGTGCGCACTCCAGGCCTCACAAAGCTCGGACTCACCGCTGCTCACAAGGCCTGGATGAGCGCCGCCGTTGGCCGCCGAGCCAAGATGGCGCCGCTGGCTGCATAGGGAGGCGTGTACAAACAGAGAGACAGCCAATCAGGACTTGCCACGTACAGGCGAAGGAACTTGCGGGTGGGCCCGCCGGGAGGAATCCTATATATACGGGGAGAACCAAAAGAAAAGAGGAAGCAGAGGAAAAAGGAAACCTGTGAATAAAGGCTGCGGGAGGAAGAACCGGGTGTCCTGTCGTCTCTGCAGAAGTGACGCCGACAGCTAAGGTGGTTGGCTTGTTTCACAGAGGACCAGAGAGCTAGAGCTGTAACGAGTGGTGGCGGCTATAGAAGGCCAGATTTCGAGTTGACTTAAAAAAAAGTATTTTAATACTCAGAGCCTTCCGAAGTTGGAGAGGGTGGCACCGGGATTTGGCAAGGCCGTGGTCATGGGCTCTTACCTGGGAGACTGGTTGGGCCTGAGGGGTTTTTGCAGGGAGTCTGCTCTCCTGTCCACCGTTTTCCTGCAGCCCTTCTCACGCCTCCAACTTTGCACTCCCAGTAGAATGTCGGGAGGAGGTGGAGAGAGGTGGGAATAACAAGGACAGAAAACAAGAAGCAACCCTTTATGAAGAGGCACTGAGAGCTAGAAGGGAGATTAATAGCATGGCATATCCAGGAGTCAGACAGTTTCTGGAAACGCCACGACCGGCTTCCTGAAGTCCTAATCACGTCCTGCGGGAGCAGCTTGGCTTCCCACTGACGGTGCAGGCGCTTGCTTTGACATTAACCTTTTGAAGGGGTCACTTCCACGCCAGGCGCCCCGCATGCCACCCAGAAAATGGACCTGAACATCAGTTTTGCTTTTCTTCTTGCTTAACTGTTTTAAATGTCCTTGGACTGCATTTCTCCACCAGGCTTAATTTTATGGGTTGTGGGTTACATTTACTGCTCAGCACTTCGCGCTCAGCCCCGGATGATCGCAGACCTACTGCGTTGTTAACTCACACGGTCAGCATTAACGGCGAGACTAGTTACAGCAGATGACTGGGGCATAGCGCCATTAACACCTGGCTCTGGTGCGTCCCAGTGAAATCAGCACTTAGCTTCTCCTTTTCACCCAGTAGAGACCCCGGAGGGATGTGTGAGTAACGACTCCCTTTAACTATGCTTGTCTCCTAGGGTTCAAATTTCTGCCCCATCTTACTCTGTCCTTATCTTGAGAAATTCTATCAGGAAGCTGTAGGATGGCTACTTTTCCTATCTTGCTGGAAGGTTATAGAATTCCAGAAAAAGACATGATTTCTCTGATGTCATGCAGAAAATCCGATTCCCTGCTCCATTTCTTTTATTTTTTAATTTTTCACTAGCCCATGTCACTTCGTAACAAGAACTCCAAAAGGTTGTTATAGAAGATTCACAAAGCTTTAGAATTATGAGAATCTTAAAGCTGAGAGGGATCTCAAAAGTCATTCATTTATTTGCCTCTTCTGCTTTGAACATCTTCTCAGATAAAGCCTGCCACATGCATCACCTTCACCCAGAGCCACCCACCCTGATACGGATGGCACCTCCACGCACGTCAGAGAAATGAAGCCCAGGGGTGCGGCACAGTGAGGGCAGCTTGTCTCTGAAGGGATCCTAAAGGCTAAGAAATGGGGTCTCGGTTCAGTGTTACTAACGGCATCAACTTTTCCGGGTCTTCGCATTTGTCAACCCTACTCCATGCAGATAACGGCCCTGGGAAAGTCCGGCTGGTGTCGGGGTGTTTGGCTGAAGACTGTCCTCCATTCTCTTTAGGAGGAGGGCTTTCTGAACCTGCTGAAAGTGGGGAGCAAATTCTGAAATGTCTTCTCCTAACTCACTCAACCATCTCTCCCACCGCGCCCGTGAAGGGGAGGTTGACAAATTCCCAATATGAAGCCAGCTGTCAGAACAACACCGGGTAATAGCTATCCTTGTCAAATGCACCGATTAATTCACCCGACTGCCAATGCCGAGGTAATTGATAGACTCCACAATCTGGCCAAGTAAGGCAAGTCGAAGGCATTACAAAGTCCGATTCACCTCCTCACGGTCTTGTCGTGGAACTGGGCTGTCAGAGCTGGATATCAATAAACTTCTGCAAAAATTAAAGCTTGATTTTAAAAAAGTATGGGTGTCGACATGGGGAGGAAGGCTCCCTACTCAACTGTATCTGTTCCTATGTGACTAGACCTTGAGAACATTATCAGAAGGTGCTCAGAGGAAAACACTTATTCTGAGGTTTGTCTACGTAAGATCTGAACCAGCATCTCACTGCGTGGGGACGCCATTTAAGATTGCGATAACCTGACCCTTTCTGTGCTGAGCGTATAACGATATGATACAAGGCACAGTGGAATTCCAGGGTAGGGGTCACAGTGCCCGCAGGGGGGACCAGGGGCAGTTTTAGCCTGGTAGGTCCCTAGGCAAGAAACCAGTCATTTCCAAGGAGGTCAGTTTAGACGAGGCGGGTAAGCAGGGGCAAGAGGCGTAGGTCATTCAGATGGCAGATGAAAGCCATAGGTCCCTACCTGCAAGTATGGTGGAATTGCGGTCTCCGCATTCTGCCTTTGCTGCTTATGTCTTCTCCTAGCTTATGCTACGAATTTGCTGAGCGTGGATACTTCATAGCCCAAAGGGGAGAGAAGACAGTAAGATCATTCATGGAGTACTTACTACGTTCAAATACTTTTCTGAAATTTTATGTGGATGGACCGGCCAGCGATGTAGTGCTTGAGGTGTTTGGATCCTACATGACCTACTCCACAGTTCAAGTCCCATATCTGAAGACTTGGAAAACATGCCAGGCGCATGTGTGCATGTCCCAAATCCCCCGAGATGCAAGGCAGACAAGGGATTGTGGTGTGGCCATTCCCCAAAGAGGGTGCATTCTCACCTTCTCTCTCCAAGCTAGGTTAAACTCTTGACTTGTATTTTATCATTAAATCTTCACATGAGCTCCAGGTAGGTATCACTGTCTCCATTGTACAAGAGAAAATGGAGGGACCAGCAGGTGGTGTAATGGTTACGTTGCTAGACTCCCACTTGCTCGGAGCTCAAGTTGTGAAGCCTGGCACTTAAAACTCATGCTGGACATGTCTGCCTGTGTGCCCAAAATCCCAAGAGGAGAAAGGAGAAGGGATTACAGTGTGGCCATCCTCCTGGGAAGTGATTTCTCGCTTTGTGTTTCTCTGTCTGTCTCTTTGGTGAGTGCACGTGCCCTATAGCAAAAAATCTCTCAGAAAAGAAAAAGAAAATGGAGGCTTCCAAAGATGAAACAACACGCCCAAGGTCCACAGTTGGAACACGACTGAGTAAGAATTTTCCTTTAGCCTAACTTAACTTCAAACCTCAGCTTCCCTTTTTTCTTTAGGACCGTTTTGGTATTCCAGGTACATATAGATTGGTGCAGGTGAGGGAAGAGGAGCTTGGGTCTTGCTCAGAAGCACCGGGGCGTCCTTGGCACCTCTGCCTGCTTTTGTTCTGGTTGTTGGTGCTGCACGTTGGTCTAATACAGCCATGCCATTTGAATAACCTAAGTACTCGTAGGAGAGAAATGCAGAGTGAAAGAGTGAGCAGTGACTGGCAGGCAGTCTGGGCACAGGGGTCTGCGCCCAGAGTAGCTCCTTCCCGCAGCCTGACGGATAAACCAGGACTTGTCTAGGCAGGCAGTCTTCAATTGGGATTTGTCAGGACCAGGACGATTTGTTTTCTTCTGCAGTAATGTGAGGTGTGGGGTGAGGCTGGTATAAGGTGTGTTCACCTCGACTGTCATTTTGAAAATCATGGCCATGTTCCTCGAACCTCATACCTAAGATATCAAAGCACAGATGTGTATAGTGATCCAGTGGAAATACTCTCCCTTAAAAAGCAGAATCTCCTATTTCTTTTACCTTCATCTTAAATGACCTTATTTAATAATAATTTCAAAAAGAGTCAAATAAATAAAGGAAAAAAAGGAATAAAAAAGGGGATATCATGTCCTGACTTTTGACCATGACCATGAAATCTAATTGGACCAAGGTTCTCGGATCAGTGAAAAAAACAGGCATTTGGTGCCCAGTACAGTCATCCTTCCTCTCCACTCCCAGCACCTCAACTCAGAAGGCTCTCATTTCATTCCATTTCATTTTATTTTTACATTGGCCAACCGAAGCTGTCATGTTTAGGAGCTAAATGTGTTGTCCTGCGTGGGCATCACATCCATCAATTAGCGTTTCTGCCTTCTGTGCTAACGGAATTATCTCCAAGTTCATCTTGATGAATTTTCTCTCTACCTCATTACCCCAGCTCCGTACAGCGGAGATGTCTCATGTTTAACGGCAGCCATCTTACACACGTTCTGCTCTTCCAAATGCACACGTGCCTATTTATAGAGGCCTATGGACATCCTATTCACGACTTTGCATTCAAAACACTTAAATCGCAACAGCATCACAAGCCTCTTGTAAAGTAAGAGCAAATATTACCTAAATGGTTTTAGAGAATGAAAACCCTTGAACAGATTTTCAGTGCAAAATCAAGAGTGAAATTACTCTGTGTGTGCTTACACACATGTATATGCTTATATGAATTACACAGTCTGTATACATATATGTGATATACTACTGTCATTTAATTTTTCCCATTTACTCTTTTTCAGATCAGTACATAGTAATAGGGTGGACGTTAATTTGCAGTTTTCTTTATACCTTCTGTTACTTGATAAAATCCTTTCACTGTTCCTCCCATAGATTTGCATAATTAAAAAAAAAAGACTCTTGGTACCAGCAGATGGCATAATGGTTACATCACTGGACTCTAATGTAGTTAACCATGGTTCGAGTCTCAGACCCAGTGACTTAAAACTCATGTCAGGCACATGTGCATGCATGCCCAAATCCCAGGAGGAGAATGGAGAATGGATTGTGGTGTGGCCATCCCTGCCCCCAGGGGTGATTTGTCACTTTCTGTCTCTCCGTCTCACTCTGTCTCTCTGGCAAATGCACATGCCCTATAGCAAAAATCTCTCTTAAAAAAAAAAAAAAGATTCTTAGCCACTAAAATTACGGAGGCAAATTTCTTGTGTATTTCTGTGTTTACTTGCTTATTTTCTGACTGTCCTAATAGAATATAGGCTTAGGGAGGGCAAGAGACTCTGTTATGCCTTGTCTATTTTCCCCTGCTCTATAGTGTGTGTCTGTAAATATTTATGTGCAAATGAACAATGATAATTTATTCTAAGTAGCTCTATTTTCTGGATAACTGAAAGTTTAGATTTAAAAATTCTAAATAACTTCTTTATATATTAATCATACATTAGTTTTATATAATTTATACAATTATATATTAATGTATTATTTATATATTGATTAATTCATATAATATTTATCTGCAAGATGGCATGATGTAGAAAGGCTTTCTTGCCTTTGTGCATAGAGCACATGGTCCATAACTAGCTGTCTCTTCAGCGTGCACGATCAGGAAATGGCAGCACCGTCTATTTTGTTGTGTATCTTCCCACCATGCGTGTAGGGATTGCATGACCTAGACATTCATTGAATTGTTTGAGTACTGGAGTATTGGACTTTAATAAAATTAGTAACAATTGATAGCAACAATTTTATTTCAGCAAATATCTATACTTCGAAAAAGTTCATGGAAAATGGAATTAAAGTATGAGTATTTATATGCAAAAGGTTTCGAAGTCCATGCGTGGTTTTTCGTTTATTCATAAGCAAGTATCTTCCTTGAACTTTTTGGAAGCCCCTCCTGTGCTAGACGTCTTGATTATGAAAAATGCACAAGGACCCTGTAGTCGTAATTCCTTGATGTTCGTGCACAGGGATCCATCTCTTTTCGAATCTGCTTCTACTTCATAATGGTATGTAGGGAATTTAGGATTCAATAACCGAATTTGTTAGCAACTGTATAAAGTATGAGGAAGTAGGAATATAGAAAGACAGTTCCTATTTGTACTGTTGGGGCTTTTTTAAAGTGTGAATTTGAAATCTAGTTTGGTACTCATGGAGGATTTCTTTTTCCACACAAAAAAAAATGCATTTGATTCTCCCATAAAAACCACATTTAGGAGACATAAGTCTTGTTAAAGGAATTATTCCTCTTCACCCATAGGACAAAATGAAACTAAGACCTGAAAGAATAAACATCTTGTCCAAGTTTGCATTGCTAGTTAGAAGCAGAGCCAAAACCAAACTTCCCCCCTCTTGATCGCTAATTCTCCATACTCCCCACTTGGCCTCAGACTGTCATGAATTTGTCACAAAATCATAAGGCACACAAGTAAGACCAGTGACATCTCTGAGGCACACTCCCAACACTTGGACTTTCCAACGCAGAGGATGCAAGCCGCTTACCTTCTTCCCTGTTAAGCATGAGCCCTATGTGAATCTGTTAAAATCAAAACCTGTAAGAGCAAAGAACTGAGAGAAAGTTTCATAATCTGTGTGTTCGGGATGGAGACAGGAAAAACAGCAACAGACATGGTAGCCAATTGAAAGGATAATTAGGTGTAATCTCAGGCTGTTCTCGAATCTCACTCTGACAGTTGCCCTCGGTACTGGTTTAGTGGAACAACAGCTCCAACCTAGCAGAAATTGCAACATCAACAGCGCCTCACTCCAATGTGAACGCATCCTCACACCTACTTTTCTTGGCCTCTGTGTACGTCGGTTTCTAGGGCCCGAGTCTCTTGAGGCTCAGATCTCCTACTATCCTGGCTTTCTACACTGTTCACAAGGGTGGTGGCATTTGTCTTGACTGAAGCTGTGATGGCTCTTCACGCAAATACACTGTTACCGAACACAGACACCAGATACATCTTCCCAACATATAAATCCACTCATGTCACTGGGCCACCTAGAACCTTCCGCTGTCTTCCTATTGCACTGAGGATGAAATCCTTAAGCTTACCATGACCCGCAAGACTGGTGCTGACTTGGCACCACCACATCCTGTCTCTCTCCTCACCTGCTCTGCTCTGGACCAGTCGGCCTGTCTTCTGCCTCGTTACTAGAGGCTCTGGACTCGCTGTTCCCTGGGCCTAAACACTTTTTTCCCAGATCTTCGCATGGCTGCCTCCTTTTCATCACTTATGTCTTCACTCATGTGTTTTCTCATCGGCATTTTTCTTTGGTCCATTAATACCACCCAATCACCCCACTCTCCCTTACCAGTTGACTTCTATCCTATTACTCAATTATTGTCCTCATAGGCTTATTAAAATTTATACACACACACACACACACACACACATATATATATATATATATATACATATATATATATAAAGTTTATTTTTTAATTCAGGAAATGAGAGAGAGGAAGACAGGCACCTCAACAGGATCTCTTGCTGCAATCTTCCCCTAGCCCTCCTAGCCACTAGGATCCCAGCACACAGGCACATTCTCAGCAGGTGCAGATTGACCTGGGAACCAGACTCTGCTCTTCCGTATGGCTTCCAGCACTGTGGAAGCAGCATGCCACCACTGTGCCATAGCCTGAAATCATATTTTGTATTTACTTATGCACATTTTATTTCTGTTCTTCCCCAATGGGATATGAGGGGGACAAGGACTTTCAAATTGCTGTTTTTTTCCAGCACCTAAAACTGCCTATCATACAGTTAAAGCTCAGAATTTGGTTGTTGAATAAGTGACTAAGTAGAACTCAGATTGGATGAACTTCAGTAACTCTTACGATCAGTCACTCAGTCCTGCTCTCAAGCTCATTCACAATGGTTAAGGCCTTCTGATTGAATGTGCTGGATTTACAGCCCATAATTCTTGCCCATATTCACATTGGTAGGATCTTTACACAGGCCATACTAATAAATATGTGTACAAATCACACATATTAACAATAGCAAAAGCAATGATAGTAACAATAACTAACTTTCTAAGCACCTGCCAAATGTTGGCAATTGAACTTGTTTCACATTCTTTTCTTTTTGTTTCTGTTTCTATTTTTTTTTTTTTTTTGATAGAGAGTGACTGCCTGAGATAGAGAGAGAGAGAGAAAGAGAGGAAGCACTCTTGAGAGAGTCCTGTTACGCCACAATCCCCCTTCAGCCGCCCTCCAGCTTCTCAGTATCTCGTATGCTTGTGCTGGCACCAAGCGTGTTTTCAGACCGATCAAAGGGTCTAAACCTGGGGTTGGCCTTGTGGCTTCCAGTACTGCAGTCCCACTTACTACACACCACGCCACCTAAGCTGTCCTCACATTTGTTTCTAATCTCATTGCAGTCCTGTAAAATAAGTGAGAGAATCTGTGTTTTGCAGATTAGAAAAACAAGGCCACACAGCCAGTAGTGAAGCAAGCAGATTTGAATCCAGGCATGTACACAGCTATAAGCACAGCTGGATTTTGAGTCACCTTTATCTCAGTACTACAGTTATCCTCAGAGTACCAAGCCAGCAGCTCATTGTTGACTGACACACAGACACAGCGTAAGACCAACTTGAATGGGGATCTCCACTCACAACAGGTCCTGCACACACCGCCATGGAGGCTGAGATGCTAATTCTGGAGGAGCTCCACTACGAAGGGTTCCTGACATCCACAGCAGGTGCTATGTGCCAGTTTGATTTTCAAAACATTTCACTTGAAACATTCAGTATGGCTCAAACATTCTCAGACTCACATATTCCTCTCACCATGCTCATCAATGCTTATTAATCAACTCCTACTCAGAACACATCATCTGCTAGGGACAGTGGCTAAGGACTGGGACCAAAAGAGGTTCCCGGGGAGAGAGAGGAAATGAGATTGTTTTCAGTGCTGCTGGCCACAGGGAGCTGTAGGCTCCAGCCAGGGAAGGAACAGGTTCAGAGGTCATCCACAGGAGCTTGCTAAGCATGCCAGGTCTTTGGGGTACTGCATGCACAGTTCTGCCCCTTCCTGTTGACAGCACATGGTTCCAGCAGAACCCGTCTGCAACAGACATTTCCCCTGTGTCCCCTTCTCAACAGCCCCTCACTCCGCTGCACCCACACTGTGACAGTGACAGCCGTGTAAGAGCCAGGCACACCCAGACCTGGGCCTGTCAGAGGTCAGAGGTGGGCTAGGGGGGAGGGGCAGCTGCTTGGAGTCCTTGCCAGATGCCTGACAATGAGGACTGCCTTTGTGGGAGGAAGGTGGGAGTGGGGTGTGCCCAGCTGGAAGCCACCGTAATTTAACACTCGCAGATGGAGACTGAGGGTGATATGATACCCCCAGCTGTCTACACTGCGCTTTTGAGGCCCCCCTCGGCTGCCTGGGACTCGGGTTGCTTTGGGGCGGCCTAATAAAGCAGCTGGTCTATTAGAAGATAAGCTTTGTGGAGAGTCACACCATCAGCCCGAATCCCCCTAATCCCAAACTTTATTGCCCTAGATAATAAGCTTCGGTGGAGACGCTCCATTGAAATATGGAATTGTCTGCAGGCTGGAGGCACCTGCTGTGTCACTCAGCTCCCGGCGACTGCCACGCACAATTCAGGGGCAGGTGCAGGACGCCTGCTTGGGCCCCCAGAGGGAAGGAGGACACTGAGGAGCTGCCACTCTCCCACAGAGTGTTCCCAGCGCTGCTGAGAAGACCCGGCCGAGGCCTGAGGATGTTCCTTGTCATGCCTGAGGGCTTGGGAGAGACGCAGGAAGGAACCTTGGTCAGCAGGGGACGCTGAGGCTTAGGGCAGAGCCCTGCTCTGTTTGCAAACCTCGGTGGGCCAGACTGACCCACCTCCCCCTTCCTCCTGCAACCGCTTCTGGCAGCTGCCCTTAGGCAAAGTCACTTGACCCAAGCTGTTTCCTCTCTCAGCAGTCTGCCCCTGCTGAGCACCTGCACATCCACCTGGTGACCTTCTCTGTCCCTGCCTTCTTCCCTTCCGGCCACACCACGTGCCTCTCCAGGCCTTGATTTTTAGCCCACTGTCAAGTCATCAATTAATTGCCTCTGTGCCTGCCTCCTCTCCTAGACTAGAGAGTCTTCAAGGGCAGGGACTGTATCTAGTTCATCTTTTTTTTCTCAGTACCTTAGAGATGTTCGAAAACTTTATGGGAAAAAAAAATAAAGCAAGCAAGAACAAGAACAAAAGAAAGACCAGGATGTGCAAAAATGGAATCCTACGTGGCCTCTGAAAACAATGAGGCAGATCTATACACAAGGAAATTAACTCCAGAGTATTATTTAAACAAAAATAATGCAGGGTACCAAACAGTGTCAAGAATATGTTTTTTAAAAATTGCTGGTAATGATTATTGTCTTTGAGAAGATACTTGGAAAGAAATTACACTACATAGAAGGGAGACTTATTTTATGCTTTAAGCCCTTTGGTTAGTCTGAAAAGATTTTACGTATTTATTATTTATTTCATCACGTCTATGTATGTGTGGGGGGGAGGCAGAGAGGCAGTCACTCCCTGCAGAGTTTTCCCATGATGCACCCCTTGGTCCCAGCCAGCCTGGACCACGAGCAGCAGGCACGCGCTCACCCAGCATGCTCAGGGAGGTGGCCAGATACAATGGCGGCAGCTTGCTCCTGTGAGTCCAGCACATTACACTGAAGTACCACCTGGTCCAGGAGAACCATAAAGTTTCTCATGTGTAAGTTGTACCCTTTGAAAAGGTACAAATACACTTGCACTGCCAGGGTCCAGCCTCGGCGGGGGTGGGTTATCGCATCAGAGGTGGCTCAGGAAGGAAAGACTGAGGCCTCGGTGTCTTTTTCGTGCACGTCCTCAGTCAGACACTCTTAGAGATCACTCTCTGTAGAGTGACAACTGCTAGGAATTATCATGCCTGTTTACTGAAAATGTGATATATGCAAGTAAATGGGTGAGGGGCTACGTGTTTTAATTATCAGTTTATAAAGTTTTAACAATAGGGAACATAGATTCCATTCAGGGTTGGATTAAGGGCAGGTCTATTACAGTTCAGCAATTGTTTGTTTGATGTAGGCAGGTCTTCATGGAATGCAGTTTTGGGAAAGCTGCTCCAGCAAGCAGAGATAAATATCAGCCGATGCTCGGTGGCAGCCATCTTGTGATTACTGAGCACGATGCTAAGAAAAGAAACTCTCAAGTATAGATATTAGTTTTTATGGATTTTAATAATGATACTTATATAATTTTATAGGGATCTAAAACTTAATTTAAGGAATCCTAATATATTTATCTATTTTAAAGGGGTGAAGCTATTGTTTACTTGGTGAGGGCGGGGATTCTTTAAACAGCTTTTTTAACTGGCGGTAAAGTGACTAACAAGTTAATGAAGAACTTTAAAGTGTGTTTGTGGTATACTTAAGCATTCTATTGTGCCTGTGGTGCCACTGTTACGTATTTTGTTAGAACATTAGCTACAGTGGGGCGGGAGTGTCCTGGGCCAGTTTTGGCCTAAAAGGTTGTTTTTAAGCTTATGTTAAATGTGTCTTAAAGGGCCTTCCAAAGGTCAAGAAGATTTCTGCCTAGATGTAACTTTAGCACAGCCTCCATTGTGACTACAGGGATGAGGCATTGTAATTAACAGTAGGTGATCAGGGTAAAGGGGAGCAGTCAGGGGACTTTTGGGAAATCTTATCACATACTTAGGATATATGAGAGAGCTATGTAATTTTTTTATAGTAGTGTATCAGGGAGTCGGGGGGGGGGGTCACTTCCCAGCAAGGCTACTGCAGTCTCTGGAGCATACAGCAAGCGGCCTTGCCAATATGCTGAGTTGACCCAAGCTGTGCTCAAAAGTCGGGGGGCTCAAACAGATCCTGGGGCCCCGCTGGGTTGGACTTCTCCATTGCACACGTGCAGGGATACGATGAACAATTTGTGCTAGGTGGGCTTCTTCCTCTTATTCATTGAACAAGTATGACCTCGATCACCGGGATGGGCTTCATTCACATTTGGAATGCATAAAAGAAGAGGACGATGCAGATGGTCATTTCAGGCTGGCACAGGAATGCGCTAGTTGCCACCAATGAGCCGAGCGCTGATGGATGTGGAGCTTGGAGGGAGCACGGCAGGAGCACAGCAGGAGCTGGCTGCCCATTCCAGCATGTACACTGCAGGTGGAGAGAAACCAGAGTGGTCCCAGACAGACCTCTGCATAAGGAATAATAAATCTGGCAGAAACACCTTTAAAGAAAATGATCAACTTTTCCTAATTGCTCTAAATGGACAAAAATGTCCAAAATCCTCCTATTAATATAATCATTCTTCTTCCTTCTTCCCCTCCTTCTTCCTTTGCTTGATGTGATAGAGTGCTCTTTCTAGATCTGCTCTCCCTCAGATGAATATGACCAAAATGATTCGGTTCCCTTTCTGATGGTGTATTGATTACTTCCTTATTCCCATAAACAACACCTTGGCACCTCTCCAGAGGACCAACTGCAGTAGATTAAATTAAAAACAATCTTGGCTTTAACAGAACCCCTCCACCACAAAGCCGTCTTGCCAGAGTGATTCATGAGTGTAGTTTATGAACCTCGTGACCTCTAGCCAGGAAGACCAATGGCTTCCTCTGATATGGCCTTTAGGCTACTTAGACTGGATTAGGGAAACTCATTAAGGCTGGGCACATTCCCAAATACAGTGGAGAGAATGTGAGAACAAACCTAGTGTATGTGGTCACCTGCAGAAACGGACTGAGAGCCCCAGTTGGGTAGAAGTGGCCAATCCTCATCTGCGAAAATGGCAGGGGGCTTATCTGTTGCCTGGGGTTAATGTGGAGTAGGAGTTCCAGTGGTCTTCCTGCTCAGCTGCTATGCCAGTTTTTGCCTCTAAGTTTTCATATAATGTGTGACTGAGATTGTGACTCTGATGGGCAGAAATTCAGGAACTCTCTGCTTCCCTCTCAAGTGAGATTCAGGTTTAAAATCATTCTCCACTAGCCAGTGAAGACTCCAAGCTTAAGTGCTTCATTTACGTAGCCTATCAGGCACTGTGCTCCCACAATCCTCTGTTTCTCTAGAAAATATACAAGTGCTTGTCCTTGGCCTATGAGATGTCTCTGAGAGACTGAAGAAGGTGTTTACCTTTTCAAAAACTGGCTTGCGTAGATACATTGAGTTATTGGAAAAGTTATGACATTTTTTCTATGCAAAAATGTGTCATGACTTTCTTTTCTGATGACCCACTAGCACCCTTAGTTTTAAGAACTCCCCAAGTAATCTCCCAAGGACAGGCTAGTATTACACAGCAAGAATTTGGGTTATTGGAGTAGAACTTAATGTCAAATATGGAGTTCGCAGGTCTATCAGCACACAAAAGGCCTAGACCTACTCCACGACATCATGGACCCCAGACCATTCACCTTTTGGGAAAGCCTCCTATATCACCGATTTAAGCATGATGGACTATCTACATTAAGTATGTTTTATATTAAGTGTTGAGATGAAGATAACTAGATGACATGCTATTACATCTCATAGTCATTCAACCTAATATTTATGAACTTTAATTCCTAGCTTTCTTTTCAAATATTTTTTGAAGACCTAGGTAGTATTTCTTTCGAGTCTCAAACATTGTCAACCTAAGATCTGGCTGCCCATCAATGTTGACCAATGGATAAAAGAGTCTTGAATCCATTCTTTGGTCTCTAGAGAGATCTATGGTAACAGAAGCAGAGTTCTGGACAACATCGTTGCTACTGATCGCACAATGGCAGCCTCTGAAGTGTGTCAACCAAAGGTCCACATGTACACTAACCTGAACTTCAAAGGCATGTTGTTATAGTCAGCCTTTGCTGTGTGACAAAGGCATGAGTGAGTGGCATAAAACAATGAGTTTTTTTAATGATTTGGTGGTTTGGTTCCAAGGTGGTGGTGGTTTTGCTTGGGTTCACTCAAGCAGCTGCACTTTGCTAGCAGATCAGCTGGGCTCAAAGGCTGAGACGGCTGGCCCCTCACATGGGGCAGCATGTGCTAGCTGTTGGCTTGGATACCTCACTTCTCTTCCACCCGGTCTCTCATCTTCAAGTAGATGAGCTCAATTTCCAGGAAATCAATATGAAAGAAACAGTCGAAGAGAACAGAAGTGGGGCCAGGCAGTGGCACAACAGTAACACAGCTAGCATTTGGGAAAGGCCAAATGCTGAGGATTCATGTGAGCCCCCAGTCTGAGTTGGCTGAACTAGGGATCGATCATAGTGTGAGGACTGTAATGAGAATGCCTGTCTCTGTCTCTTTCTCTCTCATGCAATAAATAAATAAACTCTTTTTAAAAAAATAGAATGTAAGTGGATTTGTCAAAGCAAATAAAGCCGCTAGCCTAGTGGGTAGAGAAGCAGACTCTAGCCCTGGTTGAGAAAAGTGGAAAAATGAAAGTGTAAAAGACACTGGAATGGAAGGAATCTGCAGCCATTAAACTGCTTACCACAACCATGCACGCCCCAGCAGTGAGGAAGAGGGCATGTCAAGAGCCTTAAAGAAGATAGGGAATTGGGTCTGAACCACAAGTCTAGGGCTTTGGGCCCACTCTGTACAAACCGACTTCCCGGTGGAGGGCGGCTAAGCAGGCTTTTGGCCGAGTGGCTTGAGAGCAAAGGTGAAAGAGGAGCTTGTCTTGGCGCGGCCATTTCTTCCTAGGCTCGCCTGTTCATACACTCTGGCTTTTGGAAACAACTGTAGGTCAGCCCTCAGGTTCCTCTAAGGATAACTTGGATGGATGCCTACCTACCAGTTGTGGGGGGATGGTCGGGGAGAAAGCCGTGGTCACTGAAGGAAGTCATGGGAAGACATGTGGGCTCTCAAATCGAAATGCTTGGGTTTGATTCCTGACTGTCACAACTTGTCTATGATAAATGAACAAGAACTCGCTAAGCCTCAGTTTCTTCCTCTGTAATATGAAATGACTAAGGTATCTTTAAAATTTTTAAATTGTTTGTGTATGGATTCAATAAGATAATGTCATTTTTGCTGCAGTGTCTGGCATTTGTTAAGTCTTAACTATTAGTTCTCGTATTTTCCAGAAGCCAAGCTAAAGAGTCTGAAATGAATTTCATCATACCTACTTATAGAACCTAATCTCAATACAAAAAGAAAAATTCAACCTCCCCAAGTTACTGCCGTTTAAACCCTTGGGCTGTAAAGTAATGTGTTCTAAGGAGTAGAGTGAAAGGGTTTGCATTTTAGGGTCAAACCAACCTGGATTCCCATCCTGGCTCTCTGTAATCTGGAGCAAACTATTTACCTCTCACTTTCCTCCTCTCACATGGAAGAGCTTCCGGAAAGTAGATGTGACAGTTAAGGTAACGTGAAGAAACCACCTAGTACACAATAGGTGTTCAAAATAAACTATTCTCTTCCCTCCACTGTTTGAATTTTGAATTTTCCACTGGAGTTCAAATAAACTCAGTCACATTTTTTGGGCACTGTCATGTAGAAGACAGTGACTGACTGACTGTAGCAGTATTCTGTTTGTTTGATTTTGGGGCCTTTGCCAGAAGCTACAGAAAGAATGAGCCTCCTCTCTTGAAATGTCAAATGTGTTTTTGTCCCTATTGACTGCTCTCACTGGTCTGTCTCTTTAAAGAAAAGACCCTGAACAGGCTGCTCACCCCATTAATACTAAACGCTGTGAGTTTTTCAGTTCTACTGAACTCTGCGTGACCCTTGCAGACAATAATTGCTTTAACATAGGGTTAGGCAACAGCAACAAACTTGTCTAAAAATAAGCCAGGGCTTAAAATACAACTTAACCTGGGAGATGTAAGTAGGTAGAGAAGATGGCTTCTCTCCGGAATTGCTTCTTGATTAATCACCTCATCTGAGGTCGTTGGGAAAAATGACAGTTTTCAAACCAGGCTTTAAATGTCTCCTGCTCTACTTTTCCACACTGGCAGGAAGCCAGTCCCTGCAAGCCATTGGTTCTTAAAGGGGACGGGTTCCCTTAGAGTTTCCTAGCTGAAGCTCGGGAAAAGGAGTGGAATAGCAATGGAGAGACAGATAGGAGAGAATTTTAGGCCTATCTTCGAGAAAAACCACAGGAGGAGCCACGGATCCTGGAGGAGAGGAGCAGCAACGTCTGGGGAAGAAGTGTAGGTGAGCATCTCTGCTCAGGGTGTAAGGCAGACTTTCAGTATGCCCGCTGGCTTTTCCCAATCACATTTTCCATTCTCTTACTGTCTACACTTGGGTCCCAGCATTTTATTGGCTTGGTCCTAGTCTGCTCTCTGTTCCTCCTGCTGGTTTCCATCAACCCTAGGGTTCTTCCTAGAACCTGCTTCTCTGAACATTCACCCCTTGAGTTTGGGACCATTGGTTCGCAACCAGTCTAGAGATCACCTCCCATCTACAGATTTTTCTCTTTCTCAGATTAGCTATGAGTCATCTGGGCTAGAGTCTTGCCTCCCCACCACATGTGCTGGGCACCCACACCATCACTGAAAACCGGGAGCCTGACTTGTCCCCTCTCTGTCCTTACTAATGAATAAGCTTATGTCTGCTCCCACCAACCCTGGACATAGTCACCTTTAGATGAGTTTGGTTTTATTACCTAGGCCCAAGTATGTCTCCAACTCATTGGAATTTTAGACCAGAGTTTCTTCTGTCCTTGGATAAGAGATTTTTTTTTTCATAGAAAATCCCTCCTCTTGACTTCAAACCACATTGGCTCTATACAGGGATGGTTTGGGGCTTCATAGTTTTTGCATTACATTCATCGTGAAAACCCTAGCATTCTGCAAAGGATTCTCTGGGGATCTCCTGCTTGATTTCAATGACTGCGGTCCCACTCTGATCAGTCTCTTGTACTATGTTGACGTTTCCCCCGAGATTATTTCTTTGTCTGCAGTAGTAACCCCCAAGATACTTACATAGTTTGTCTTTCCTTCCTCTGAGTCTATGGTTCAACTGTTCTCCATGACCACCCTATAAAAGTTGGCAACACAACATCCCCCAGTTTCCTATTTTTCTTACCATAGTATTTCAGCCATCTGACATACTGTGTGGTTATTATTCATGATAAGGTAAGCTCCCATGAGTTTTTGCTACATTTAAGTACTTCATCCCCTGCACCTAAAATAGTATGTATACACATAATGTGCTCAAGAAATATTTGTCCAATAAATAATAAATGAATAAATTATACTTTAACAATGAGGCCTAGAATTCAAGGATGTCATATCTTATTTATTATAGAATGGCTTTATGATGGAATGATTTTTTTAAATCTCTCATTTCTTTTTATTTTATTCTATTTTAGAAATGAACAAGGCTAACTTGTAGCCTATTGGTGAAGGAAGCCAGATCCCACATAGTTAACTGTGATTAGAAGCCCTGCTCAAGTGGCTTTAAAACACTTCAGGCACCTGTGTGTACATGCCCAAATCCCTACAGGATGAAGAAGTGAAAGAGAAGAAATTGTAGTATGACTGTGCCTCATCGGGGGAGGGAGTGCTTCCACCCTCTTCCCCCTCTGCCTCTTTCTCGGGCAGGCACACATTCCCTATGGTGATTAAAATATTTTTTTAAAAGAACATATGGTCAACTTAACATTTTTTGGAGTGGTTCTATGAATTTTAGCTCATGTATAGATTTGTGAAATCACTACCACAATCATGGTACAAAATTGTTCCTTTGCTGCCTCAAAAAATTCTCTGGGATGCCCCCTTTATAGTCACATTTCAATCCCATTGTAGCCACTGATCACTATAATTTGGTCTTCTTGAGAATATGATGTAAGTAGAATCATATAACATGAAATCTTTTGATACTCTTTTTGGTCAGGAAAATGCCTTTGAGATTTATCCAAACTATGTCAAGTTTGTTCCTTTTTATTATATATTCCATTATATAAAACCACAGTTTGTTATCCATTCAGTTGTTGAAGAATATTTAGGTTCTTTAATATTTTCAGTGATGATGAGTAGAGATGCTATGAACATTTTCGTATAAGTCTGTGTGAAAAATAGTCATTGTTTCTCTAGGATACATACCCAAGAGTGACATTACTGGATCATATGGTAAATGCTTGATTAAATTCATAGGAAACCTTCAAACTGGGTTTTGAGTAGTGTAGCACTTTGCATCCCTGTCTGTACTACATGCGGATTCTAGTTACTCTGTGTATTTGTCAGCACTTGGTGTAGTCAGGCTTTCATTTTTTTATTTATGTTTTTTAGCCATTCTAATAGGCATATAGTAATATCTCATCATGGTCTTAGTAAGCATTTCTCTAATGGCTAATGATGTTGAGTATCTTTTTGGTGGTTATTTGCCTTCCATAGGTCTTCTTTGGTAAAGTGTTTAATTAAGTCTTTGGTAAAATGTTTATTTAAGTCTTTCACTCATTTTTAATTTGGTTGAATTTTAAGATTTCTTTATATTTTCTTTCTGCAAGATCTTTGATGCATACTTGCAAATATTTTCTCCTAGTTTATAGGCTGTCTTTTCATTTTCTAAATAGTCTCTTTGACAGAGCAAGTTTTTAATTTCAATAAAGTTCAACTAACAAATTTTTTCTTTCATGGGTTGTATTTTGGGTGTCATGTATAAGAACACTTTAGCTCATTTCAGGTTATTATATTTTCTCCTGTTTGTTTTGAATGTTTTCTAGATTTATGCTTTACATTTATATCAAGAATTCCTTTTGAGTTAAATCGTATATAAGGTATGTGGTTTTGGTCAAAGAAATTTTTTTTTCAGAAAAAAAATTATACACAAAGTTTATATATTTTAAGACCACCATTGAATCGTCTTCTCAACTTTTTAAAAAGTCAGTTGGCTTACTTGTGTGGTCATACTTGTGTGGTTCTATATCTTAACTTCCTATTTTGTTTTATTGTGGGATATATCGATTCTTCCACTAATACCATGATATCTTGGTAATATATCTTTCAGTGATTGTGGAAATCAGATAGTGTGAGTCCTCCAACGTTGTTCTGGAACCATTTCTAACCACTATCGTCATGTGCTACAAAAGCAAACTAATGTTTACTGAGCATTGTTTATGTGCTGGGCAATGGTCCATGAGGATTTACAGTATTATTTAATTTTTAAAATAATGCATTCCAGGAGGGTTTTATTTTCCCATTTCTGAAGATAAGAGAACTGAACCTCAGAAAATTTTAGCAACATACCCAGGAGTACATGGTTAATATAAGCCAGAATCTGGGCTCAACCCCAGGTTAGGTCATGCTGACCCTGAAGCTCACACCCTTTCACTACACAATGGCTCATGTCAACTCTTCTGGATTCTAGAGATAAGGAACAGGCCTAAGAACACCATGGCTGCTCTTCTGGATTTATTTTTTAGAAAATCATTTACATTAAAAAAAACTTCTAGTGGTTTCCCAAAGGATGTTTTGTTCCCATGGTTGAGATGTAGACATACTCCTATTTATACAGTCTGAACAGAAGGTTTAGTTTGGCCTTTGAAAAAACCACTGCAGAGTTAATAATCTCACAGTAGATTGTCACACTGGCTATCGAGAGATAAATAATCAAGGATTATAAGTCTTTAATTTAATATAACTTATTCTCATTAATTAAATGCCAATTACCTCCTTGTCTTTCCTGGGAACTGGCCTGTGCAATCAGTCTCTTCAGAAACATTGTACACACACTCTCACAGAGGTATTAATATGACTTTCAAGATTTACGGGCACTGGACTCTTTGGCTCAAACCATCCTCAAACACACTACACTGTAACCACAGATTTTCATCATAAATTTTCTGATCTTTGACCTAACCGGTTCTTAAATTTCCATTCCCTAACGGGCTGGAGGAGTTCGTATTTATCATCCTGAGACTCCGAACTTCTAAGGATCAACGCATTCCAGCAGGCTCTGTATTTCAGATCTCTGAACTACCCTCTTACCTTGGGATTTTGCTATTCACAACTGATGAGAATCTTTGGAGACTAAGAGAGTAATTCTGTCTTCTGACTCCTCTGAACAGAGCCATAAAGCAAAATCATTCATTCACAGACAATATAGCCTTGCAAAATATCTGGAACAACTTGACCCTCAGAAACCTTCTGAAAGCCCTACCTGTACTGCTTTAAGCATTCGATAGTGGCAAATGTCCGCTATGGGAAGTATTCTCATTCCAGCCTCCCACAGCCGGTGTGTGAATGTGCCATTTTTCTTAAATTTCTTATCCTCTACACTGCTTATTCCTTATGCTTAGACGTAACTGTACATTTTATAGTTGCTATAAATTTAAGTCTTGAAAGTGGTTGGTGCTTTGCTTTACAGAACTGGTCTGGAGTATGTGCCTTCTAATTTTGTATTTCAGCTCAACAAAATGAGGAGACAGGGGAGGAAACCAAATTTATGGAAGGAAAGTCCAGATTCCCTTTTGAGTGTAGAGTCGCACCTTCTTCTATATGATTAGCTTTCACTCTTTCTTCCCTAACATTTCAGTGTGGGTGCCAGAATAGAATGATCTCCATCTCAACCATTAGTTGAGTGTTATTTTTTACATTTCTTTTTAAATTAAAATAGGTATGTATACACATGCAAAATAGAATTCAAAGAGTGTGGAAAACTAGTAACAGAAAGTAAATTCTCCTAGTCCCTGTCTTGCCCTGGGGCAATTATTTAGCAGCAAGTAAAATGGAGATGGTATGCTTATGCCTTTATTTCTGGATATACCAAATTAAGAAGTAACTACTGACACCTCACAAACAAAGAGGAGAAAATTAATACAGTCAATATTATATCTCCTTTCTTTTCTTTTATCCCTAGTTTTTGTTAGCTATATTGTTATTGTCACATTGTCAAGGTTATATTATGGCCTGCAGTTTGTAATTACATTTTTGTGTTTTGTACGTAAATTCTTTTTTCCCCCTATTTTTTAAAGAAATATTTTTGCTATAGGGTGCATGTACTTGCTGGAGAGGCAGAAAGCAAGAAGTCACCTCCCCCCAGGGGAGATGGCCATGCCACAATCCCTTCACCTTCATTCTCCTCTAGGGATTTTGGGCACACATGCACACACACACGCCCGGCATGAGTTTAAGCCACTCGGTCTGGGACTCGAACTGCAGTCCACTACATGGGAGTCCAGTAACATAACCATTATGCCATCTGCTGGTCCCTGTATGTAAATTCTAATATTAAAAAATAACAGCATTTAGTGTTGTGATTGAGAAAATACATCCCCACAGACCAGTGAATGTGAGTACATTAAGAGAAGTATAGAAGTTAAAGCTCTCGCTTTTTCCTCAGTCTCAAGCTCTAGCTGACAGCTGAGCATACACAGTCCAGGATCTTCAGTGCCCTTGGCTGCCATCAATGTCACTGGTGTTCCTCCAGACTCGTCTGCGCCACCCATCTGCCACATACTTCGCCATTGTAAGCCACCATCATGGTGAATCTCGCTAAGCCTGGCAAAAATTAAGGTGACCCCCCCCCCCTTAAAAATGGCTCCTCCTCCAAAGGAGGAAGAAGACAGTGAAGAGGAAGTGTCAGAAGATGAAGAAGATGATAGCAGTGGAGAAGAGGTTATCACCCCTCAGAAAAAAGGTAAGAGGGCTGCCACAACCCCAGCAAAGAAGGTGGTAGTTTCCCCAACAAAAGCGGTTGCAGTTGCCACATCTGCCAAGAAAGCAGTGGTCACCCCAGGCACAAAGGCAGTTGCTATAGCATCCAAGAAGACCGTTATACCAGCCAAAGCAGCCATAGCTCCTGGCAAGAAGGGAGTCACACCGGGCAAAGCACTGGTAGCAACTCCTGGTAAAAAAGGAGCTGCCACTCCAGCCAAGGGGGCAAAGAATGGCAAGAACGCCAAGAAGGAAGATGGTGATGAGGAGGAAGAAGATGACAGTGAGGACGACGATGAGGATGAGGGAGAAGAACCTCCTGGGAAATGAAAAAAGGAAATGACCAAACAGAAAGCAGCCTCTGAGGCCAAGAAACAGAAGGTGGAAGCCACAGAACCAACTACGTCCTTCCATATGTTTGTTGGAAGTCTGAAGAAAACCAAATCTATTCCTGAACTGAAAACTGGTATCAGTGATGCTTTTGCTAAAAATGATCTTGCTGTTGTGGATGTCAGAATCGGGACATCTAGGAAGTTTGGCTCTGTTGACTTTGAATCTGCTGAAGATCTAGAAAAAGCTTTGGAACTCACTGGTTTAAAAGTCCTTGGCAATGAAATTAAACCAGAGAAACCAAAAGGAAAAGACAGTAAGAAAGATCAAGATGTAAGAACATTTTCAGCCAAAAATATCCCCTACAAGGTCACTCAGGGTGAATTAAAGGAAGTATTTAAAGATGCTATGGAGATCAGAATAATCAGGAAAGATGGAAAAAATAAAAGGATTGCTCATATTGAATTTAAGCTGACGCAGAGAAAATGTTTGAAGAAGAGCAGGGAACAGAGATGGATGGGCGGTCCATTTCCCTATACTACACTGGAGAGAAAGGTCAAAATCAAAACTACAGAGGTGGAAAGAATAGCACTAGGCATGGTGAATCAAAAACTCTGGTTTTGAGCAACCTCTCCTACAATGCAACCGAAGAAACACTTCAGGAAGTATTTGAGAAGGCAACTTTTATCAAAGTGCCTCAGAGCCAAAGTGGCGAATCTTGGAGCTGCAAGGATCCAGGAGATCACAGATTGCAAAAAGTCGACCCTCCAAAACTCCATTATCCAAGGTCTGTCTGAGGATACCACCAAAGAGACATTAAAGGAGTCTTTTGACAATTCTATTCATGCAAGGATAGTCATGGCAAACAGGATTCTCCAAAGGGTTTGTAGACTTGTAAACTTCAACAGTGAGGAAGATGCCAAAGCTGCCAAGGAGGTCATGGAAGATGGTGAAACTGATGGAAACAAAGTTATCTTGGACTAGGACAAGCCTAAGGGAGAAGGTGGCTTCAAGGGTTGCAGTGGAGACAGAGGAGGCTTTGGAGGCTGAGGTGAGGCAGAGGAGGCAGAGGTGGATTTGGTGGCAGAGGCCGAGGAGGCTTTGGAGGGTGAGGTTGCACCAAGGAGGCAGAGGAGAAGGGGGAGACCACAAGCCACAAGGAAAGAAGACGAAGTTTGAATAGTTTCTCTGTTCTCTGTCTTTCCTCTTCCATTTGAAAGAAAGGACTCTGGGGTTTTTACTCTGTTACCTGATCACTGAGAGAGCCTTCTGAGAACATTCCAAGCCAGTGTGCAGTCCTTGGAAAGCCGTAGACATAACATTTCAAGGGAGAACGCTTGTTGGCTTTGACTAGATATTCAGATAAACTTTTTAAAGAGATGAGTAATAAAGCTAATCCTTGTCTGTAGGTTTGAGTTTATATTGTTATATCCTATATATAAAACCATTTTCCCCCCTACAATTAGTGTTTTGTTTTGTTTTGTTTGCATTGGGGGAATTGTAAAGGAAAGCAGAATGTTTTATAATTTTAGCTTCAATGACTTTAGGACAAATTTTTAAAAGTCCTAAATGCTGGGGGGAAAAAAAAAAAAGTTAAAGCTCTCAAAAGAGAATTTTCAAAGTATCACAATTGAACTTTTTTTTTTTAAACCCTCTTTCCCATTCTCTGGGTCAAACTCATCTGCTCTGTTTCTTGTGTGTTACTTTGTTCTTTACTTTGGATTCTGTTATTAATCACAACTCCTTTAACTTTTCATATGGATTACCATGGTGGTAAGCATTCTATAGCTCTATAGACATTCAAAAACCTGTTTATTTTAACCTTACATTTGATTGATAGTAATTTTCGTTTGTTTGTTTGTTTGTTTTTTTGAGAGGTTTCTGCTATAGGGTGTATGCACTTGCCAGAAAGAGAGAAACAGAGAGACAGAAAGTGAGAAATCACCCCCTGGGGGGATGGCCACGCTGCAATCCCTTCTCCTTCATTCTCCTCTCAGGATCTTGGGCATGCAGGCACACACGTCTGGCGTGAGTTTAAGCCACCAGGTCCAGGACTCAAACCATAGTTGACTACATAAAAGTCCAGTGACATAGCCATTACGCCAACTGCTGGTCCCCATAGTAATTGTTGAATCTGTAAAATTAGATCTCAATGACCTCATCCTGGATGTAGAAACTACAATATTTTCTGTCTGAACTGTTTCACTAATCACAGTATGTTCATCAGATTGCTTTGAGATTCAAGGGGATAAGTCATAAAATAACTATTGACATTCACAAAAAGTCTCTATAAATGACTTGATAGCCCACATGTGCCAGGTACTATGCTAAACTTTACGCACCCATTTTCTCACTAATTTCTTTCAACAGTCCCAGGAGATCAGTACTGTTATCACTTCTACTTTAATGATGAAGGAACTAAGGCTCAAAGAGCTTAAGCAATTTGATCCAAACTTCATAGCGAGTGAGTGGAGGAGGCCTCTCCTGAACTAAACCAGCCTGTCTGACTCCAAATCCCATCTTCTAAACAATTTAAACTGTGAGCTATTCACCAGTTATCAGCATCTCAGGCTCATCTTTTCTATCACATATCCTGTGATCTGGCTTAACAGTGCAATTAAAAACTATGAATCTGGTCATCCATGTGGTCAACCTATGTAATCAACTATGACTTGAGTTCCAGACGTGGTAGTTTGAAGCTCACGCCAGGTGTGTGTGTGTGCATGCCCAAAACCCCGAGAGGAGAATGGAGGAGAGAGATTATGGTATGCCCATCTCCCTGGGAGGTGATTTCTCACCATCTCTCTGTCTCTTCAGTGAGTGCACACACCCTATAGCAAAAATATCTCTCAAAAAATAATTACGGATGGGAACCAGCAGTTACCATAATGGCTACATCGCTGGACTCCCACATAGTCGATTGCGGTTCGCGTCCCGGACCCGGTGGCTTAAAACTCACGCCGGGCACGTGTGCGTGCGTGCCCAAGATCCTGAGAGAAGAATGGAGGAGAAGGGATTGCAGCATGACCATCCCCCCTGAGGGGTGATTTCTCGCATTCTGTCTCTATGTGTCTCTCTGTCTGTCTGGTGAGCGCACGCGCCCTATAGTGAAAAACCTCTCCAAAAAAAAAAAAATAATAATAATTATGGATCTTCAGTGTAGACTGAGCCGAACATCCTGCAACAGATGCATCATAGCTTAGCTTGACCGATTCATTATTTGAGTTTGACCAACTCATTTCTCCAGTCTGTAGGAAACTGGGCTGGGAATTTATTAGGTCATTAACCTTGAAGATAGCATGGGACTGATTTCTATCAGTACATCAAGTGCTATGGTTTATTGTGGCTTATTTATTTATTTTTTTTGCTCTGCAGCAGAGATAGGTTTGCCTCAGTACATTCATATTCTTTCAACTAGACTTAGTTGTCATGCTGATGACAGTTATTAGGTGGTAGGACTGAAATTTTTTTGGACCATAGACAAGAATAATATTTGTGAGTCTGCACTGGAACTTTTTCCTCCTTAACATATTACTCTGACCTAAACTCACCTACTTTACTGATACCCAAGAAAGGGTAGCTCTAGGTCTTTACTCAAGGGTGGGCGCATGATCTAAGGGCACCAGCTCATTGACTAGGAAGACGCCATGCAGAGGACTTTTTTACTAAGCTGATTGGATTATCTATTTTCTTTAGCTTTAGTTGAGTTTTGTTTTTGTTTTGTGTGTTTTCCCTCTCATCCCCACAGGGAGCATGCACTTACAGGAGATAGAGAGTTAAAGTGAGAAATCACCCTCTTGGGGTGGGGGGGAAGATGGCTACACCACAATTCCTTCTCCTCCACCCTTCTATTGGGATTTTGGGCATGTGCACACACACACACACACACACACACACACACTGTATTTTTCAGGTTATCAGGTCTGGGACTTGAACTATGGAGTTGGCCATGTGGGATTCAGTGCCCTAACCTTCATATCACCTACTGGCCCAGATGACCTTTTCTGAAAATCAGATAAAAAGTCCATGAACAACTATTGAAGCTGCATGAGGCTACTGAGATTTCTGGAAATTATGGCTCTGTTCCTCCCTAGACTTGCTTGTTTCTTCCTATTACACATGCATCCTATAACAACCCTCCTTTTTCTTGTTTAAATTGGAATTAGTTTTGGTTCCTTGCATTTAAATATTACCTGGCCAACAGAGATGTTTTAAACTTTAATGTCAGTAAGAACCCTTTGGAAGTACAAATGTGAATGGGTCTATCAGCTCCAGAGCATGAATGGTCTGTATCAGTCTTGAAAGGGTTAACTTGCAAGGCCAGCCAGGTGGTGTGGTGGTTAAGATGGCTGGATCTTCATATGGCTGACTTCATGGTTCAAGTCCCAGATCTGGTGGCTTGAAACCTACAGTGGGCACAAGTCATATGAGTGCCCCAAATCCTGAAATGAGAATGGAGAAGTGACTGCAGCATGATCATCCCCTTGGGAGCAGAGGAAGTATTCTCTCACTTTTTCTGTGTCTCTCTCTGTCCCTGTCTCCAGCAAGCACATGTGCCTTATAGCAAAACTTAAAAAAAAGGAAAAAAGAAAAAAACAAAAAAGAGTTAACTTGCCAATAAAAGACTTTCTTTCTTTCTTTCTTTTTTTTTTGGAGAGGTTTTTGCCATAGGGCACCTGCGCTCTCCCCAAAGACAGAGACAGAAAGATATAAAGTGAGAAATCACCCCCCAGAGGGATGGCCACGCAGCAATCCCCTCTCCTCCATTCTCCTCTCGGGATCTTGGGCACGCACGCACACACGCCTGGTGTGAATTTAAGCCACCGGGTCCGGGACTCGAACTGAGGTCAGCTACATGGAGTTCAGCGACATAGCCATTACACTAACTGCTGGTCCCAGCACTGACTTTCTTCTCTTCATTTGGGCCTAGATTAACTTTAGTTGGTTTTACATAAATGGCGCTTTTATTCGAGAAGCATGGGGCATATGTGATAAATGTGAGGGCATCATATGTCTAATAAGGAGCTAATTGTTTGTGAAAGATGCCCCACCAGTGACACACACATGTCTGATACACCCTGGAGGCCAGCTCTCCTGTAACCATTCCATTAAGCCATTAACCCTGTACCAAAACATTATGTGACAAAGCAGAAGATTGTCTTTTCTGACCTTGGCAGGATATGGAAATCTTAAAAAAAAAAAAAAAATCAAATACTCTTTTTTTAATAAACAACTTGATGAACACCTAATCACCCTGCATGCTAAATGCAAGCACAGGACTTATAAACCAACCATTTTCTCATTAACACTGTTCTTAATTTTTCATGCTGTATCCAATTTTCTCCATGTCTCAGACAAACCACTTACTCTAATTTATTAGGCTAAGAATTGCTAAATTACAAAGGTAAGAAAAAAATTATGTTTACCCTTTCCTCCAGAATTAGTCTCCCATCATGAGGAACTAGAATTCTTTACTCAAAGGAACATTTTTTACTATCCTTTAAATTGGTATGTTATCAAATTTTTGCCCTATGGAATGTTGGCAGACAATGCCCAGGGTAGAATGACATGTAATACACTGTTTCATGTATTTCTAACAATCGTTTAAAATTTATTTTTGGAATTATTTTATCATTTTATGAATGGTTTAACATATTTACTCATGTGTAAATTGGTGAAGATTAGAGAGGTTTCATTTGCAGTGAAGACCTCATAGAATCTAAATGAATACACGCATAGGACGAACTATTAGCTAAAGATCATAAATTGTGGATTCTAAAGTAGTCACAATCTCTAACCTTTAAGGCAGTGTATTTAAGCAGGAGAGTCAGAAAACTTCTGGAAAAAAATGAATATGTGTGTGCGTGTATATATAACACAAAGATATACTTTTAAAAGTGTGTTAATGTTAAAAAGGTATTTACCCATATGTTATGGTTTGGATAATGGTTTGTTCTCCAAAAACTTATGTGCTGGGTCTTAATTGCACTGTAAAGGAATTAAGTAAAAACTCCTTTCTTCATGGTGTCCCAGGATGAGGCCTTTGGGTGTGACAATGTCATTAGGGCGAGACCCCTGTGACTGAGTTCTGGTGGGTATCTAAGCAGAGGAATGAGACCAGGACAGGGAGAAACTCAGGTACGGATTACACTCCACACCCTGCTCTGTAAAAAGCTCTGCCTTCTGCCATTTTGTGATGCTTTTTGACTTACTAGCCACTAGAATCGCGTGTTTTTCAAATAAACTTGTTTTCTTTAAAAATCATTCAGTTTCAGGTACTTCCTTAGCAATGCAATCATGAACTAAGACACCTAAGTTATAAACTTTTTATACCAGCCTGACAACAAAAACAAACTTAAAACTCAGAACCGTGTTGGAGAAAAGCCTGTCGTGGTACATTGGCCAGTTAGAGAGATGCATTTGTGGCGAGGTTTTGGACCATCTTACTGGGAAGAAGGCAGAGACGTGCTAACACTGTGGATACGCTCGGGAACTGCCTGAAGCCTAAAGGCAGTCAGACCTTGGCTGGCCTGCGGGCAACCTCTCCCATTTACATTATTTGGGTGTTCATTCCAGCACCAGTGTGCAGACATCAGAGGAGTTCTAAATCTTGGAAGAATTGAGAGTACACTCACTCACCTGTTTTGAGATGTATCATCCAAAGGCCTAAAACTTTCATTTCTGATATTTAACATTAGCCAGACTCTGGCTTAAAGACACGCCCTCTAAAATACACGGTCTAAAGGCCCATTACTTCGTACTCATTACTTTTTCCAATAAAACATATTTATTGTCAATAATTTTTAAAAGTGTTTACTGATGCCATTTCCTGTTCATACACACCATGGTCAAAGAAAAAAAAAAAGAGCTATAAAAAAAAAAAATAGGAGCCATTTGTGCCAGCCATTGTCCTGCTGGTTAGTGTGGCTGGATCTAAAATGGCCGACCCCAAAGTTCAAGTCCCGACCCAACAGCTTGAAAAGCACGCTAGGTGTGTGTGTGTGTGTGTGTGTGTGTGAGTGTGTGTGTGTGTGTGTGTGTGTGTGTGTGTGAGAATGTCCAAAATCCCACGAGGAGAGAGAAATGGAGGAGAAGGGATTGTGGTATGATCATTCTCCACGGGGAATACTTTCTCACTTTCTCTCTTCTCTTCTGCCCTGCTTCCAGCATATATACCCTCTAGCAAATTAAAAAATAATAAATAAATAATAAATAAATAAAAAGGAAGCCATGGTCCTCAAACAATCACTTATTGGGACTGTTTAGCATAAGACAGCAGGGAAGGAACTGGTACAGCACCACCGATTTTCATATTCTTACTTGGCAAACAGGCTCATTACCCTGGTACAGGTTAGGCCACTGTGGTTAAGGTCAGTGGTTACGGCTGTGGCTGGGTCCTCTCTGTGGCCTGACTCTGAACTGCCTCTTTTGCTGAGAATGCCCTGAGTGGGATGGCTGCATGTTAAATACTACTCGTTGCAGGACTATAGAAGTACAGCTCTGCATCGCCAACCACAACCTAACTTCATCTAGCTGCACGTTACTGGGCACAAAACACGAATTGGGTGTCATTGCATTTACAAGCTCCATCCCTAGAATGAGGACTAACACAGACTCTTTAACTTTAGGTGAGCAGTTGAAGCATTTTTGTAAGAAACCAAAACAATGGTAGAGTCAGTCAGAGAATAACAATTATACTTGTGCAAAACTTGCGATTGAAACCAACTGAAGAAATACTAAACAGGCCCAAGACTGTAAAATTCTGTTGCAAACGTACATGGTAGTAACCTTGATTTGATTGTCATAAATAAATAAATACAAAAAAAATGGAAAGGAACTACATAAGATTTAAAAAAATGGCTAACATATGTGTCCCTTCCAGATTTGTCTCTAGGTCAGCCATAATTGTTGGGGGAAGTTATGAAAGGAGAATGTCTCTATTGAATTGCTTTTAACATTGGTCCAAAGTGGTGGTGATGAAAGATTTCTTTAAATAGCTTTGAGAATGCTGAGCTTTAAAAACACTAGGTGATGTCCTCAGCATCTAGCCAAGCTATTCACTACGAATACTACCTACAACCACAGCACTACTGGAATACATATAAATATTCATATCAATAATGGGATACTGCTGAATCCACAAGTATAGCTGGAATAGCCTTCATATTGTCACTTCACCAGAAATACATAATTTATTTATTGGGAAATGTCTTCTTTAAGGGTAACATCCTTATGAAACAGACTCTCATGTGCCATTGCATTGGAAAAGCCTGTCACAGATGGATGGTGATAAGGGGTCCAGCTCTCCTGGTCCCTCATAAAAACCAGTAGACCTTATACTAATGAGATAATCAAGTTCTTTGTGGAAAGGTGTCCTGACTTCAGAGAAAATAAATCTATCAATTCATAGTTCAGAGGAAGAAAATGATCGAAAGACATACAGGAATCTCACCTATTGGCCTGGGAAATCAAAGGGTTCATCGATGCTGGTCCTTGATCCTGCTTTTTCTCTTTCCTGTTTCCACTCACTAACTCCACCCTCACCTTCCCACTGAGTAGGTTTCTATTATAAACTCTGAACTTGAATATACTATGAATATTGTATCCATGGACATCACCCTCCTTTGGGAGGATGATCGATTAACTATAACTGCAAATGAGAAATACAATGCCAGTCTATCATAATTTCTGAATCTTTTCATAACACGTGGATTTTAATCACAAGACATAAAACCAACATAATGCTCTCACTGCAAGTTAGTGATCTTATGATTAGCTCTGGAGTTTGCATTTTGGTTGTTCAATCCAATGTAGTATAGTTCTTATCCTCTGGGTACCTTATTTCAATTTCATTGGTACTCAGAGATATAGTCAAAGGAAAGGGTTAATTTATTACTTATTAGGCATAATGTTAGTGATGTAGACATAACAGAAATACTCTAGTGTAGAAACAATGTGTGGTGAATATTGCTATTTTCCTTGTTCCTACAGAATTCATTTCAACAAATTTTCTCAAATGAAACCTTCCAAGTCATAGTTTTCAACTCTTTGTGACAAAAACTAGGAATACAGACATGATATTTCGAGTCTTGCCAAGATTAATGCGACAGAAAGAAACACTGTGTTTAATGTCTTGGGATCTCCACACTGTTTGATGTGTCAAACTTTTTAACTTCATTATCACCATTATTTAATAAATCAAAAACTATGGAGTAGCTCCTTCTGATATTTGGGACAGTACCAGATCCTACTTAGAGATGTTATATTCTGCCTTCTCTGAAGAAACCTGCAGCAAGTAACAATGATCTGAATGCTTCTGTTTATCTTCCATTTCTAATCTACTGATTTGTGCAAAGGTCTGAGGGAGAAGGAACTATTGGATCATGAGGAAAGTCATGATGCGTTTTTACATAGAAAAATATGTTATGACTTTCCTGAAGACCTAATAGATGTCTTCAGCATGGAGAGTTCAAGGGGGTGGAATTCACTTTAAAAAGAAGGGAAGTGAAGCACTCGGTTTGTAGTACCTGTTGTCTTCCTGGTGAGTCTGAGGTGGACAGAGCTCATGGGCAATCTCACTGCTTGTTCAAATACCCACTTACATCATCAAAGGCCAAGGCCATGGTTTCCACACCCAGTAATTCAGTCTCAACAGTTACACTCACAGACACACAAGCTCATCCATCCGGGAGTCACAGACTACAACGGACACCTGGACCAGCTCCTCGGCCAACACTGAAGGACACTAGGGGAGCCCAGGCCAACATTAAGTCCAGAGAATCATGGAGAAGTACGTGCTCGGGGCAGTATTTCTCCAGAGAGCTATTTCAGATTCCACACAAGAGTAACTGGTGGCCTTGGATAAATCATTCTTCTCATTTATGTGCTGAATGGGAGAAAACAAGTCAACAACTGATGCATGCAAAAGCATTTGGAGGTGATGGATGGAGACATTATGGCGCATTTCACCAATGGCATGCCATTAGAGAAAACCATTTCATGGAATAAATTAAGGAAACAAACCAGTTACGTGATACACTTGGAATTGCCACTGGCTATACCGGTTTTTCTCCTCCAAGAAGGAAGCTACATGGGAATGACACTGTCATTATCACAAAGACTCCCTTTCTTAGGTTAGCTGCCTGTGCTTTTATGAGACTTATACTCCATTTCACATTTTCCCCATAATTCTGGCCCCTCATGGCCACTCATGTGTCTGAAGAAACCTGTACATCACAGATCCTAATTTTCTTTCATTTCTGTCTTAACTTCTGTTTACATCTCTCATTGTTTTTTACCTTCATGTGCCAGAATCTTTTCTCCACCGAAGTATAAGACTCTTTCATGACAAGCACTGATCTTACAAATGAGTTTACCAGCACAGCACCTAGTCTATGGCGTTCAGAAATATTGATTTCACCTGCAGTTTTGCTTATCCTTCTCATGTCCCCATTTGCCAAACGCTGACTGCTTCATCAAAAAGGTTTTCTTTGACTCAATGTTTAGAACACAGATAGGAGATCCAGTCGC
The DNA here is from genome assembly GCA_026018925.1 of Tupaia tana. Lineage (NCBI taxonomy): Eukaryota > Metazoa > Chordata > Mammalia > Scandentia > Tupaiidae > Tupaia > Tupaia tana. The sequence goes on along the minus strand of JAKSZU010000012.1, from coordinate 3,946,402 downwards.
TGACCTCAGGAGCTCACAGACCAATGGCAATCAGAATGTGATACAGACAGAAGTATTTGTTGGGTGCTGGGCAACACCGAAGGGAGTGTTCTGAGTGGGGTGGGGAGACCCAGGGAAGGCTGCCAAGAAATATGACTCCCTTTAAGGATGAAGTAGTTGTCACCTAGGTGTCACAGCCAACTAGTGCAAAGGCATGTTGGTGAGCCCAAGCATGGAGCCTTTGGGTTCTAAGTCATTTGCTATTTCAGGATCTTCTACTGAAAAGCTCAACCTATTCCTGAGGTCATCCATAATGGTCAGGACAGAAATGGGCTATGAAATCGCAGGCCCCTTCCCTTGGTAAGTGGGCTCTGAGAGTGTTCTAATGCATCTCATGGTGACTGTGGCTTCATAAAAATCAAAGCTGATTGATGGGAAGAGGCTCCCTGCTTGTGCGTGTTTAGTCTACTTGTGCTTTTAGTACCTCTGTGGCTCAGCTTCCTAATGGAAACACATTTCTCTTTCTCACCATTACCCAGACATAGATGCTCTCGGATATGAAAGAGCCTTTTTACCTCCAGATTTTTGTCTTTGTAAGGCATCCCTAACTGAGGAAGGAAATGAAGAGGAGTCAAAAAGAACCCGTTGCAAATGTTTTGCGAGGTAGCAAACATCTCTCTCTCCAAGAGAGAGCAGGACTTTAAAGAGCTTAATCTCTGGTTTAGGATTTCAGCTCCATCACTGGCTTGGTCCGGCTCAAGAATTAGCTTTCTCTTGTGCAGGAGGGTGCCTAACAACAGCAGAAAGGTATGTTTCTTTTTGTCCTTCCCCTTTTCATTTTAAGAAATTGTGATCGACAGAATAATAAAACCTTCTGCCTGGGCCCCGTTGATATTATCATATCAAGGCTGACAATCCATTGAGGAGAGGGAATTACCCCCATTGTATAGATATGGAAATCTGATGCCAAAAATCCAATCACAAATCCAAGACTCACCAGTATGTCTGATTCCAGAGTGGGGGGCTCTTAACACCCACCATCTTCCCTACAGGACATAAACACATATGATAAAATGCATGACAAAAAGCCCTCAAAGTTCTTGGGACTAGCAGATGGTGTAATGGTTACCTCACTGGACTCCCATGTAGCCAAATGTGGTTCAAGTCCTGGACCCAGTGGCTTGAAACTCATGCCGGGCGCATTAATGTGTGTGTGTGTGTGTGTGTGTGTGTGTGTGTGTGCTCAAAACCCTGTGAGGAGAATAGAGGAGAAGGGATAGTGGCATGGCCATGACCCCCTGGGGGTGATTTCTCGCTTGTCTCTCTGTCTCTCCAGTGAACACACATACCCTACAGCAAAAATCTCTCTAAAAATAAATAAATACCAACTCTCTCTTAAAAAAACAAAACAAAACAAAACAACAACAACAACAACAAAAACTCTCAAAGTTCTGAGGCAGTCAAGACAGAGACTGTGTACCCAACTCTCCTGTAGAATGGAGAACTGAGTCCTCCTCAGGATCATTGCAGGAAGACTGGCTAAAGGAGAGAAAAGCAGACCCTCATGAGAATAAGTGAGGTCAGAGTCTGAGGTTTCTTTAAAATCTGGTTCTCTCCTCACAGGTTGCTGGCTTGTTATCTGCTATGACATCACAATATGTCTGACAGAAATGGATCCCCCCAACATTGATAATTTCTGAATGTCAAACCAGGACGGCAGTTCATGCCCCAAACTGAGGGTCCAAATGCCAACATGGGGCTATAAGAGAGGATTTCCAACTGTTCTTGGAAAAAGCTATCATGAAAAAATTGTAACAGATTTTAAAATTATTTGCATAAAATTAATCTCATACTTTAATTCTCTTTTTCATGAACATTTTGATGCCTCCTCATACATTTTATATACTGTGTGGCCATAGTGGTGGTGCCACTGACCTTCTTTGAACCCCTTGTTACCTGCAGAGGCTGACATTCTGTGGGCCATGGGGAACAGCGGGGCTTCCTCCGGGCCACTCTGGTTTTCTTTTCCATGGAAAAGCAGGATTGGAGAAGAAGAGTAAAGGAAACATTCAGAAAAGGAAAAGGGAAAAGCAGCTCTAAATTGGAATAGCCACAATGAAGAGCCAAGAAACACTGAGAAAATCTGCTACTTAATCATGAGGTAAAAGAAAAAAAGTTTGTGTTAAGACGTTCTAAAGACATCTCCGAGCCTACCGAGAAGGTACTATGAGCAAAGTTCACTCTCCTGAGTTGCAGAACATTTATGGACAAAAAGTTATCACTGAAATTAAATGGTGGCAGATGCGTCCAAGGAATATTGCAGGAATTTGATCCACTTACGAATCTTGTGATAGATGAATGTATGGAGACGGCAGCTAGTGGGCATAGGAACGGTGGAACTGTGAGGAAATAGTATCATCACGTTAGAAGCCTTGGAAGGAGCATAACTAATGGCTGTTCAACAGAAAAACCCATGTCCCCTCATCAACAGGCCCAGTTTACTATGATACAAAAATCAGGTCATGTACATTTTCATAATAAACATTTAGTTAGGTTAAAAAAAAAAAAAAAAAAAAAAAAAAAAAAAAAAAAAAAACTACCTTCTAGAAGAGAGCTTGGGACCTTCGTGAAACCACACTTTAAGATCTCTATCCTAGGGCTAGCAGTATTTGTTACCAAACATCCCATAGCCAGATTTTCAAAACAAAGCAGATAGACCCTAATCCCCTTTGGTTTAATAATTTAAAAGTATCTTAAAACTTTTTGGAAAGTAGGAATAGGGCATTCAAAACTACTGCGATATCAAAATGATATTTGTTAACTTTGCTAAAGCTGCGTATCTGCTGGCTGAGGATAGGAGACAGGGACATCATTCTGGGGCGTGGTGTTTTAGCTGCAGTTGACAAATCCCAAATCCTCCCAGCTTCTGCTTCTCCCTACTTAAGACCTGGGTCACAGTGTTTATTTACTTAAGTGATGAGATGAAGGCAGCTTATGGCTGGCCACCTGTCAGAATAAGAGACCTGGCTCGTAAAGGGATTTCAGCAATTCTCCGACATCTTTGTAAGGCAAAAGAGGATTGTGAGGAAATATAAAGGGAAAAAAAGCACTAATTGAGCTAGAAGGAGATGATGAGATGGAGTGGAAAAAGCTCCAAGGGAGAGAGATGCTGTGAGAAATGACCAGATCTGTGGGTGCCATTTAAGCAACTGGAGACTAGAGACACCCTTTACTCAGAGATTAGAAGCGATTGTGCAAACTATGACTTCCCCAGACTGGAAAGTCAGGCTCCCTTATCTGCCTTTCACAAATGCCCCAGGGATTCATATTCTTATGAAGGAGGTTTGCTATAGTTCTCAAGGAATGTAAACACTCACACTTTCTCAAGTACAGTGCAACTGGTGCTCTTGATAAACTCAGACAGCAACGACTTCCTCGTCCCCCCATTCCACGGAGAGGACAAGTTCCCAGCCAAAGGCATCAGTGCTGGTCCAAGGTGGAGCCAGGATCTGGGCCGGCGTGCTGGTCCAGGGTCTGTGCTCTTACCCACAGCATGGGACGTCACACCTCCAGCACAGAGGAAGTAGTCCAACACCGTAGGTTCAAGAATACAGCTTTTCTTCAACAGTTCCTCCAGAAAAAAGTGTTCCCACCCTGCAGCCTACCTCTCCTGGCTGCCATAGTATTTCAGTGGCTGGCATCATTAAAAAAAGCCAGTGAGGGTCAGCAGGTGGTGTAGTGGTGGTGGACTCTTTAAGGAGTCTTTAAGGTGCTGGACTCTGACAGTGTTGGACTCCCATGTCGTTGACCGTGGTTTGAGTCCTGGACCTGGCAGCTTGAAACTCACACAAGGCACATGTGGGTGTGTGCTAACAATCCCAAGGAAATAATGGAAGAGAAAAGATTGAGGTGTGCCCATCCCCTTTGGGGGGTGATTTTTTGCTTTCTGTCTCTCTGTCTCTCTGGCCACTGCACACGCCCTATTGTAAATATTTCCCTCTCTAAAAAAAAAAAAAAAGTGAGTGAGTAGGAGACGGTGACTTCTCTTGGGGGAAAATTCTTTCCTCAACCCACTACCCCAAGCAGACCCAATATAGCATCTACAGCCTCGACTGCACGGTTACTCTGTTCCTGTAGAAATTACAATGGCCGAAGATGAATGCTAAGGCAAGATAGATGACAGCTTGGTGGAAGGAAAGGGTATGCTGAGCACCTGATCGATCCTCCTGCCAGCCCTGGAATGGTGAGTAATAAAACTTTATTGAAAATTAGGGAGAAAAAAAAAAACACTTATTCTAAATCTTCTGAAAGGGATTATTGATGTTGAAAATGAATAAATTCCCCCTTTCCCATAAAGAAACTACCGTCCTCCCACCAGCCAACCCGCCAAACAGCGCAAATGTAAAAATCTTGCAATTTTATTTGCATATAAAGGCCGCTAGATATAGAATATCACAATAAATTTAAAGAAACAGCTGCTTTTCTAAATTTCATTAACAAGATAACATAAAATAGAATAAAGCTCAACAGCCTTTACAATGGGAGAACAGAAATGACTATTAGCGACAATATTTTGTGCTAGCGAAGATTGCATCGACACAGTGCAAAATGGGGGTCGGGGAGGAAGAAGACAATTGGGGTATTTAAATAGAAAGGACCACTAAGCCTTATTTTAGTTAGCTTCCATTGCATCCATTTAAGTCTGTACACGCCTGCAACTGTACCGAGATTTAACTCAAGCTCTTTTAGACCTTGAGTTCTGAGGAAATGCGTCCGTTCCTTCGGATTTCCAAGGCGCTGCTATACAGCATCCCTGGTGGTTGCACTGTCCTTGGCAACATTAAACTCCTAACTTAGTCATAATACACACAAAAATACTTATATATATAAACCCATACTGAAAAGGAGTCTGCACGCTCATTCCTTTTTAACTGTATGAAATACCTGCTCCTGACAGATTCCATTTCCATATTTTTAAAGCTAAAATAATTTAAAAGAAACGAACAAACAATGAGATCTTGTAGAACCATGATATGGATCTCACTAGCTAAGCCAGACTTTAACCAAGGGCCATTTTCTCCCCTTGACAGTGAGAGTGTGTGGAGAACGCTTGAGGCCCGTGTCTGTTAAGAAGACTGTTGTAGACCGGGGCCACGTCTGCAAAAAAAGAAGCATAACCAAGAGAACGACAACAACAACAAAACATCAACAATAAAATAGTTCAAACAATACTCTTAAACAGTCGTGCAAATCTGGGTCGTTTTTAAAACACTGCCTACCTGTTTCTTTTCTTTTTCTTCCAGCTTAAAGCATATTAAAGTAAGACTTCTATCTTTTTTTTTTTTTTTTTTTAAAGAAAGCTTGGCTGTCCTTTGGCGAACACTAACAATTTACAATGGCGTGGCCTTTAAGAAAACAGAAGTCATTTTACAAATTCACAATGCTCCTTTGATTTCAAATGGATGCCCCATTAAAAAAAAATAATAATAATAAGGAAGAAGCACAACCTCGAACATCGTTTGTGTTCCAACAATTTACAAAAAGAACTCACAGGATTTGGAAATAAACAAGTAAGAGGATGTAACTTTATAATTAGAAAAATGGCAGTCTATAGACCTTCCCTCACATTCCAATAGGGCGTGAAGAGCTTCAAGAACCCTGCGGATTCGGAAGGTCAAATATAATCGGAGGGTTGGTGGGTTGAAAGCTGACTGTACACGTTGAGGCGTTGATGTACGTTGTGTAGCCGTCGGTCATGATGCCGTACCCTGCGGGGAGAGAGTCACATTGACTGCGATGTACACAAGTGACAGGGACTGGATGTGGGGCCACCAGGCAGGGAACACCCCAATTCTTTGTCAGCGAGCAGTTGGCTGCAATTCAGATGGGCCTGCCCAGATGAACAATTTTCCAAAGCTGTGGCCCCACTTCATTCCATTTTCTGTAAAGGGGAGAATCCTTTTCTTCAGTGAAAAGCGTGATTACTTCTTCCTTACTGAAATGCTAAACGTGTTAGTGAAGGGCTGTGATTTCTTTACTAGTGAGACTGAAGAGTGGCGTTGTTTTCCTTTTTTAAAAAAATAGAATTTACATTTGCAAGCCTTGTGTTAACCACTGAGGTTCAAAGAGGAAAATGAGTAAAGCAGAAATAACTAACTCCTCAGAGGCAAATGCAAGCAAATTCCAATGGGCTGCTGGCAGGACAGACGGTCAGGACCTGGCCGGGAAGTTGGGAGAGGTAGATGCGGGCTTCCTTTTCTATGAAAGGATCTCTGCCTCTGGAAGCTCACCACACATGACTTCACCTCCAACTGCGTGGCTTTAATGCCGGGTTCCATTTCATTCAAAAGTGTCAGCTACACACACATGAAAGGATGAGTACGAACACCACCACACCCTGTTTCCTCAGCTTGCCTGGACGCTCCAGCAAGCACAGACCCTTTCTGTCTGCAGTGGAAACCACTTGCAGCCTTCTGGAAGAGAGCTCAGGCAGTTTCCCTGGATCTTTGGCATGTATTGCATCGTCAAGAAAGTCATGATGCATTTTTATATAGAAAAACATGGACAAATATGTCATCCTGACTTTTCAGACAACCCAATATATTCCTTCTATAATTTGGAATACATAGAATTTTTTAGGATATTTGTAAGTTTTCATATATCTCTGAACACTCTGCATGAAAGGGCTTCAAAAAATGTGTGGAAAATAAAATTAAAGTACAAGTTTATTTTGGTGCAAAAAAAAAATCCACGCATGTTTTACTTATTATAATACTCATCTTCCACGGGCTTTCTGAAGACACCACATATTTGTCTTACAGTCCCTGCAGCTAAGTCTGTGATTCTATGTTGGTATCAGGCTCTTAAGCCATATAAAAATAAAGGCATGAAAAAAATTTAACAGGACTTATAGAAATAACTACATAAGGTTTTTATTTTTTTTTCCTCATTTACTAAAATTTCTCCAATTGTAAACCCGTGGAGAGCTTAATGAGGGTCAATGGAAAAATCTCTTAAGAAAAGAAAAGAGGCCTTTAAAATGTGCACTGTTTGGTTCTGGGGTCATAAAGTCTTGTTATCCCTCTCCATCAGGAGGCTGGTATTTGCCCTCTGTCTGCCCTCTTCAGCTGCCTTAAGTGAATAAATGCAAGACAAGTTTATTTGAATATGATCTCCTCCCTTTTAACCAAGTTTATTATTTTGGGGCTTCAGTAGAAGTCCCCAATTGTCTGACTAGTTTAAAGCTAATTAATGATTAAAAAAAAAAGATGAAATGCAAACACACAGGCATGCTGCAGGAATTCTAACCTGCTTCCAAGTTAAGGGCCCCTCGGTCATGCTGTTTAGAGAGAAGGTCCCATCTCCTGGTCTCCTGTCTCAGCCTCCCACTCCCTCTCCCCTTCCCCCCCATATTCTACCTTAGAGAGTGCCCTTCTGCCTGGGAGCACAGGCCAACATTAGAGTAGGCTGACCTCTGCTTTCTGGGAGCTGCACCCCCATTTTCCATCCACTCAGCTGGTGTCTGCACTTGAAGCGAGCTGTATTTTCTCTGGCCTCAGTAGGATGATTTTCAATATGCTCTTTATTACCTGCCCAACCAGGAAGCCACTGGATTTGCGGGCTTTGAAAAGCAAACTCTGTGTTTTGCTTCGTCAGGCACAAAGCTCTAAACACCTGAACTCGACTGCAGATTAATAAATAACCCTACAGAGCAGCTATAAGCCGGGGTGGAAGAACCGTGTGGCTGCCTGAATGCACCCACTGCCTGCAAGCGTGTGGATCTGGAAGGACCCAGGAGGGTCAGAAAACCTAGGCCCAACTTAAAGAGGGCTTTGTGTCTGTCTAGAAGCCCAGTTACCTCTGGTTTGCAAAAGGCAGGACAGACCAACCCAGAGCTCCGAGGGTCCCAGTGAGGCTTTCTGGTTCTGTGAACTTGACTCAGCTTACCCTGGAAGGCAGAGAACGACTACCAGACGGGTTCCCCTTTCAGGGAGATTGAATTATTCTGCTCAGCCTCAGCCTGAGCCAATCGCCCTGAGGATTCCCAGGAAGTTCTGAAAGCGTTCTCTGAGGTTCGTAACGCAACGTTTACCTGCAAATACGCAGGTTCCTGGCGCTTCTGTGATACAGCTTTCAGTGCAGGGCCAAAGCTAGTTTTCAGAGAGCTCCTGGCCTGCCCGGGATCTTTGTGGGTATTCCATATAAAACACAGTATTTATAGGCGGGAAGGATGACAGAAGCTTTAAATAGCAACTACTATCCAGGCCATTTCTTCTAAGCCTCTTAGAGAGAAAATATGTCCTTATGTGGCTCGGGGCTGCTCTTCCGCCGTGGGTATCAAACAGTCCTCGGGAGAAACCCAGGGCCCCAGGAGCAGCCTAAGTTGTACTGGTAAGGTGGCCAGAGAGGGTTGCCACTGTCCACTCCGCTTAAAGAGAGTAGTTCCATATGAAGTGTTACCAACTGTGTGCAGATGTTCCTTGTCAGGTCCCATCTTATAAAACGTTCCGCTGCTAGAACATTTGGAAACCACGGCTCGGTTACTACCAGTTAGCTAAGACCTTCTGCCTTCGATCTCGGGTAACGAGAACCCTCTTCTGTTCTTACCTTCATGGATTCCACCAAATACGTGGAGCTTGGGCCGGACTCGCCTCTGGACGGTGTTCAAAAGCTCCACGCAGCCCACTCTCTGCAGCTCCTTTGGAACCCAGTCTCGGAAACCTAAGGGCGAAATGCAATCAATACTCTTAATTTTCCTTCTTCAGGTATGGTTTCATTTCGACTTTCAGGAAGCCATAACTCACAGAAGGTTTATTACATTATCTGTAATCCTAGCCTCTCCATTAAAGCTCACAATGGCTTTTAAGAAACTTTCTGCTCGTCACTTTGTCTTCTTTAGATTCTTGATTTTTTTTTTTTTTTTTTTTTGGTTTCCATTTTTTTTTCGTCCTGTTAATTAACATTCACTTTTTTTTTTTTCCTCCTCTGTAAGGGATTTGATTTATTTTACTGTAAGTTTCAAATCTTCTTCATGGGCCCGGTGACATTTATTCCCGGCAGTCCCATCATCTTTCTTAGGCCCTCAATTCAGTTACTTTCTTTCTTTCTTTTTCCTTTTTTATTCCATCTTTGTTAGAGCAGGTTACTTCCAAGATGGTTCACAGGAAAAAGACTGGGAAGCCCCCCCCCCAAGTGGGTCACATGACACCTTGCTCCCTAGATCCATCAACTTTTAACCCTTCATGGTTCCTGATGACCACGTCTTCGGAAGACCATGCTCACCTCCTGCCTCCTTCCTTGCAATCGGCAACAACGTGACCTCGCGGTGGCATCCAGGAAGCGGGGGCTAATTGACGCCGTTTAAAGTAAAAGCCACTTAGTTCTACACTTAATGCAGAAAATCCATAAAAACTGACATCAATTATAACAAAAGTCAGCTACCTAGATGGTGATGGCCCCCGGCGGAATCCATCCGGCTCAGCAGGATGGGGCGTACCGAAGGCAGGTGGACGAAGGCTAAGCACAGTCTGTGGGCACGCACCCAAGCACCACTAGGCCACTCCACTGCTCAGAAATGACGGGCGGGACGGGACAGCGCTCCGCTTAGTTCGGACAAAGCGCAGGCATGAACATTTAGTTAGCTGGGGTGTGGGAAATGATCAGAGCATCCGGGAAGAGCATCAGATGAAAGTGGGGGCCTGAGCAAAAATCAAACCATAATTTAAAAACTTTCTTAGGGGAAACAATTCTTAAACCACAGTGATGGGCATATTTCTCTACGGCAGTGCTTTTACTGAAGGGGAGAATAGTGCATTTCATATACAAGCACTCGAGAAAGCATCTTGCTCAGACCCTTACAGTACGAGTCCCACGGCACTGCGGCTTCCCTCACCAGCAGGAAGGAATGCACGAGCAGTCCCTGTCCCGGGGTAGGCTGTTCAGAAGAACCCTAGTAACTGTCTTGCTAAATGCTCAGCTGTACCTTGTGAACACTCTGCCTGACATTGTAGCTTAGAACTCTGACGCAGATCCCCCTCCGCCCTCTGCTGCACCCACAGCCACCCTCTGGCTGAGTCTGCCTTTGCTACAGAGGGATGCTGGCCTGCCTTGTCAGAGTTCCTGGGAAGTCTTCTTCTGTGGAGTCTAGAATTCAGACTTACTATTACTGCCATGCGCTTTTATACCAAAACAAATGACTTGATAACGTTTATGAATTGACTCTTCTGTTCAAAATTATATTCCAAATTAATTCTTTGGTCATGGAAACAGTTTATGCAGGTGTCCCCCTCCCTGACAGTAACAGAAATCATGCCAGCGCCCACCTGGGCTGCTCAGGCCAAAGTGTCACGCTGGCCACAATGGTGCCTCTACAGGGTGCCCTCGCTGGGTCATTCATGCTGATCGGAATATTTAGCTAGCAATTTAACAATGTAGCTAGCCAAATGGCTGTAAAAGGGGAGATTAATTATGACTTGATGAAGGTTGGAGAAAAGTATAATCTTCAGAACATGGGATGGGTGATATGGGGCAGGAAAGTATGCATGGTACATTCAGAAATGTTGAAAAAAATCAGAAACGGCTGATTTTTGCAAACGAAGACAATTTCCATGTCTGCAACAGAACTAGACTCTTCTCTTCCTTTCTCTGTCATTAATATGTGCCACCATGGCTTATGCCTTGGCCTCCCTTCACTGTTAAACATGGAACACTTCTCTTGTAAGGAAGGGACGCAGCACAAAGTGGCTTTGAGGAGAAAATATCTACGAATAAATTCACATTTGGGGATGAGCATTAGATTGTTCATTTTCCAGGATGACAGAAGAGGGAAGCGACACGGATAACAATCCCAAAGCACAAAAAAAAGTGAAAATCATTTATGTTTGTTCAGTGTTTTTCCCTCTCATTAAACCTGGGTGATCAAGAAAACTCTTTTAGGGTTGTGTATTCCAAAACTTGTTAAGGAGATAGATTTCAGGATATGTATCTCTTACAAAATAAGAAAAGAAGACTTTCCCAAAAAAATAAATAAATAAGAAAGGAAGGAAGAAAAGCAGTGGTGTGGTGGTTAAAGGGGCTAGACCCAACTTGGCCAACTACATGGTTCAAGCCCTGGACCCAATGGCTTCCAAAACACACTAGGTACATGTGCATGCATGCTCAAAATCCTGAGAGAAGAATGGAGAAGGGATTGTGGTGTGCTCATCCCCCTGGGGGTTCTTTCTCATGTTCCCTTTCTCGCTATCTCTTTCCAGCCAGTGTGTGCACCCTATAGGATATTTCCTATAAAAAGAGACAGAGAGGGGGGAAGCGAGGGGGAGAGGCAAGGAAGGAAGGAAGGAAGGAAGGGAGGAAGGGAGACTTCTATTCAAAGCGAATCATCGGAATGTCTCGTGCTCACCTAAACTGGACAGGAGGGGCCCTGGCATAATGGGTGCTGAGAGGATGAGGGGATCAGGGTGGGAAATGGTCTCTGCTAAGCCGAATGATGCAGAGCTCACGAATAGTTAGAGGATAGGAAGTCGAATAATCGTCATCTGACCCATAATGAGGGCCACTGGGGGTAGTTTGAAGCACACGGAACGGAAGACTGAGTGCAGGCTCAGTGTGCCTGTAGGATGCGTATTCTTATGTAACGTTCAACGTAAGTCCTTGCTGAAATATCTTAACTAAACATAAGGAAAAAAAATTAAAAGGATGATCCTTTTCTCATACAATCAGCTCAAATGCTAAACTTGAGAGATCATCCAGGTTCCAGCATATGTGGAAAAGGAAAATGAGCTCCTTTGAACCCAAATTTCCATCATCTCATGCCATTCAACAGCCCTGAGTCCGGGAGGCTACGTCTTCCTTCCACTCCCTCCCGTCCCCCTGCCCGTACCACAAAGCGAATACAGTTCTTAAATAAATGACCACACTCAAAAGACTGTGGCGCGCCACGCATTTGATTTTTCCCTGACTCAACTAAATCAAAAAATTTAATTTCAAGAACACCTGTAAGCCCAGCAGAACTGCTGAGTTTAATTATCATACTGGGTTTCTTTAAAGACACTGACTTTTCTCTTTGTATTCTTTTTTTTTTTTTTTTTTTTTTTTTTTTTTGAGCAAAATGATTATGTCCCCGAAGCATTATTCATTATGCTTAGAAAAAAGGCATCTCGTATGACAAAGGGACAACCTTCGCTTCACTTACCTAGAGGAGGTCCGTGTGTCATGAGTATGTCGATGCCCTCAGGGATGAGGTTCCACTTGTCCAGCAGAGACTGACCTCTGGGTAGGTTAAAGCCCCATCCATTAAACCACGGGGTCCTTTGGGGAGACAATGCACAGGGTATCAGGCCGGCAGAGGCGGCTCCACTCGGCACCATTCCTCTCTGGCACATTCCCCCACGGTTTGCGTTGCTCTCTTTTCTTTATGTGACGGTTGGCCCTGGCAGCAGGATGCTTTTTTGTTGACTGCTTCAAACCAGTCCATTTGAAAGCAAGCGTGGAGCCTACGAATTGTTCCACTAGAAAGGGGCACAGAAGCCTTTAGGTGGAGACTCTCCCAGCAGGCCTCTATCAAAATCTTGACAATGCTTTGTCTTCCTCCACACCTCGGGCTTCCTAGATACCCAGCCTCGACCCAGAGCATTTCCACCCCCTCCGCAGTGCTGCAGAGCTGAGAGATCTCAGCAGTACCCCTTCTCCCTCCCTGTCACTGTGCAACTACGTCAGGAGGGCTCTTCCCAAAGCCCTCGGAGAAAAGGACAAGGGCCCTGAGGCATAAACATCCATCCATTGACATGTTCCCAATAACCCGGACTGAGCTTTCTGGAAAAAATACGGGGCCTCTGCCAAGTAGGAGGGAACCCATGAACAGAAAGGAAAGGCAGGTTTTCCTCTTGCCACCAAAGCGAGGACGTGGGGCAGCCCTGGTCACTATGAAGCCACGCCCCCAGCTGTGACTGTGAGCCTCACTACCACAGGGACTTCCATGCCAGGAGTGGGTGTTGGAGACCATGCTCTGCGCAGGAAGGAATGGGGTCTTTGGGCCCCTAATGCGCATTTCTAACTGGGGCTGGAAACGTCTCTCGTTTACACTGCTGGGGGAAGGTCCCTTTCGCTGCATACACCACCAGCTACATCGCACTCATGGAAGTGGTTCCCAGGGCCGTCCTAGTCTCAAACATTGATTATAACCAGTGTTCTTCGAGACAGTCTCCCCCGTTCTGTAGAACACTCCAGCTTGCTGGAAAGAACCTGTAAGTGATGTGTCAGTCAATTTTCCAGCTAAGCCCAGTCTCCTCCTTCAGCTAACTTGCTCCTTTCATGCCCTCTGAAAGAGGTAGCCCTGAGTCCAGGTCACCCTGTCCCTGTCAGTTACAGCTAATCAAACGGGTGCACTCTCATTTAACGTCCGTCATTGGTCAGATTAGTCAGATTCTCTCAAGAATCTGAACTCACAAACAAGCATGCACGCCTTTGGTGGTGGGCGTGGTCATTGTCAAGGTCAGAGGTGGAGGAGTGGCAGTTGAAAATCTCGGAGAAGCCCAGGTTCCAGGTGAGAACCTCAATTCCCACTGAGGTGATCAAGACAGAAGAGACCATGTCCAGCGAGAAAAAGAAAGAAACAAAGAAAGTCTCTGACCCCTTCCCATGGCTCTGTGCCCCCCAGGGTGCTTATTTTAGTAAAAACAGTAACGTAATAAAATGAATCATTATGGTTATTATTTATTGTATGCTTACTCTGTGTCGACATACTGTTCCTCTAAGAACTTTACTAGTATTTACACATTTAAGCCTCACAGCAAACTCATGAGGTGGTTAGTACTGTCACCCCTATCTTACAGATGAGGAGCCTGGGGCACAGAGAGGTCAAGCAAACCCACCTAGTAGCTTGGATGTCAACCCAGTCAGCTCCAAAACCCATACTTCACTGCCACGTAAGCGCTCTTCTTCCATACGGCCTGGATTAACTCTCTCCTTGCCTGGGAGAGCCTCTTCAGGACTCTCAAGTTTGACTCTCGATTGCTTGAAGCCAAAGGAGCCGAATGGAATAGCACACTTGTTTCACGGTCCCGAGGTCAGCAGCTCCGGGTGGAGTGGAGACTTGTCGGTTTTGCCTGCCCAGACCCTCCCCCTTCTTTGGATGACATCTGAAGTTTCTCTGGAGAGCCACCAGCCTCCACCCGACCCACCCAGCACATGTCTTCTGGGAAGGTCGCCTCCATCCCCGCTCTAGGTGCAGCAAGTATGGCGTCCCTCGGAACAGCACACTCGACCCACGTTCAGCCCATGACAGTCATCCCTGGGACTTTGCTGCTGCTACCTAAAAAGAGGGCCTGTGTCCTGTCTGGGATCCTGACTCACGTAAGGCAGGAGCTGGCTGGGAGCCACCGTGCAGAAAGCCCCTGCTTAAGAATCACATCTCCACAGAGGAACCAAGACAAGAAAGAGAGGGCTCTGACGATGCTGTTGGACACACGGACCCAGCTGTGCCTGAAACCAGTCCAAGTTCCCTTCAAGTACATGAGTCAATGACCCTTTTCTTTTATTAGTTTGAGTTATGCCCTGTTTCTTCTAACTGAAAGGGTCCTATACACCTGGACTTCTCTAATATGAAATTCCAAAGTCCAAAGTGCTGTAAAATCCTAAACATTGTGGGATTCGACGCGATGCCACAGCTGGGAAATTCCACACGACTTGACGTGACGATTCACAGTGAAACGCTGCAGCACCAAAAAGACTGTATGAAACTACCTTTAGGCTACTGTACTAGATATACCGGGAACATAAGTGAATTTTACGTTTAGACTTGGGTCCATCTCATTATGTAGATCTGCACCTGTTCTGTATTCCGACACACTCCTATTGCATGCATTTTGGGTAAGGGATATCTGCAGACACAATTGCCGTGTATGATAACAAGGACCATGAACCTGCGGGAGGCTATGGCCTGCTCCCCCGGGGACGTCCACGCCCCAGGCCCGGGAACCTGGGAGTGCGTGACCTTACACGGCAAAGGTTTCTGATGGAATTCAGATGACCTTAGACTAGGGAGAGTACCCGATTACCCAGGTGAGTCCAGTGTAACCAGAAGGGTCGCTAAAAGTGGAGGAGAGAGGCAAAAAAGAAGAGCAGAGCGATGCATGGTGAGAAAGACTCAATCCTCCGTGGCTGACTTTGAAGACCCAGTGAAAGGACCAGGAGCGGAGAAACAAGAGCCGCCTCTGGAAGCTGAAAACAGGATGAAAAAAATGAATTGTTCCTTAGGGGCTCCAGCAAGGAACGCAGCCATGCCTGCCCCTGGATTTGAGTCCAGTGTGACCAGCGTCAAAGCTCTGACCAACATGGTTGTAAAAGAATATGTGTTGCTTGGACCCGCCAAGTTTGTGGTGATGTTAAAGCAGAAATAGCCGAATACCTGCAGTGTCTGACCTGGCTGTACTGCACAGGGACGGCGTGGTGCTGGCCTCACTGGGGCGCTGCGCGTGCTCGACCACCCCGCCCTCCGTGCCCTGCGGCCGGGCTCCGCTGGACACAGGGCCTTCGGGAGCCTCTGAGGCAAAGGCAGCTTGTGCCTCCTCATCCCAGCCTTCCAGGGAGACGCCCGGCGCCACAGGCCTGGGGTGATGCCAGGAAGGCCCGCTCCGCGCTCAGTGGGCCATCTCGTTCTCTCAGCGTCCTTGCCTTCAGGCTCTTCAACCTTTTCATTAGAGTCGAAGACACAGTTTTCCTGGTTGGGGATGCCCATCTTTTCCCTTCATTTCCCAGTGACCCTCTTCCAAGAATTGTCTTAAAAGTAAAAACAACACAAAAAGCCAACTAGAGAACCCAATGGAAACTCAGTGAGGAGCTTGGCAAGAGAGACGAGAGAAAAATAAGCAAAACCATGTGTTTTCCTGGATGTTGAAAACAAGCTTCTGGGCCTATGGTTCTTGTCTGGATGGCAAATTAAGGAGGGTTTGAAAAGACCCAAGCACGCCCAGGGAGTTGTACAACCAGGGACTCTGATCTAGCGGGCAGCCCCTGAACCCGCGGCACCCCAGGGGGCTTCCAGAGTCAAAGACACATGACTTAATTTTCTTTCAGTCTTCCAGTCTCCCCTCATAGAATTTTCTCTTGGAAACCCACAGCCATGTTTACCCAGTAAATGCTCAGTTTTATAAAGAAATCTGCAAAATATTTAGACAAGTCCATGGCCTATCCCAAAGTTCATTTGGTTAATGTTAAGTTTGGGACAAAATCCAGAAGTTTCCAAGTTTAGGGTAAAGTTTAAAAATGTCTGGCTTTAATTTCAACTTTAATTTGTATGTGATTAAGGAAAAGGAACACTTACCAAGTCCCTGATAAGCTTTACATAGCACTTTTATATGAATTATTGAATTTAATTCTTTGTAACAACCCTGATGCTAGGTTCATCAGTTGTATTTTTAGATAAAAATCCGAAGATCAGTGATATCGTGTAACTAGTCCACGTTCCTAGGATCAGTAGTAGTAGAGTCAAGACTTGAACCCAGATCTGCGGGCTCCAAAGCCTGTGTGTTTTCCTCTTGCACAATGCTGACTAAACCCTTCTAACTCAGTTTCGGTTTTGGCTCTCACACACATAAAGTGAACACAGGACTGCTCCAGACAGTCACTTAGCAGGTGTATGGCACTGTGCCTGAGAGGTGGCCCTCAGTGAACATGTAGTGTGTGTGTCCTCTCTGGGGCCTTTATTCCTCTAGATCCTCCAGGTAAAGTCTTTGCATAAGATGCTGGCCAGGGGAGCAGATGGTGCAGCTCTAAAACCTGGTGCTCGGTGAGGTTGATCCACACGGAAAGGGTCCAGGTTCACGACCAGAGACTTCCCTGAATGCTGGGCACACGCGGGCCCATGACTTGGGGCTGGCTGAACTGGGGGTCAATCGTGGCGTCAAGATCCTACCAGAGGTGCTATTTCCCTTTCTGTCGCTCCTGTTCATGGAATGAATAAAGGAATAAATATATTTTTTTAAAAGTGGGGCCAGTTGGTGGTGCAGCTATGACATGCCTGGACTTACAAGGGAGAGACCCTGGTTCAGGTCCTGGGACCTCCCTGAGCATGCTGAGTGCATGTGCAGGTGCCCCTGGTCCGGACCAGCTGGCCCTGGGGGTGGATCCCAGCTCGAGGAACCTGCTGGAGGTGACGCTCTCTTTCTCTCCTTGTATCTGTGTGTCTCTTTCTCTTTTATGGAAGAGATACATAAACTAAGAGAGAGAGGCCAGGTAAGGGGAAAGGCAGCCAGTGATGGGCTCTGAAACCATCAGAGTCTGGCATAATAAATGGGCCATCCAGAAGTGGGGTTCCCTCTGTGCTCACTGGCCTTCTGGAATCAGTTCGCTAGCTCACATGGACCTTGGGTAAGAGAAGGAGCCCCAGCGGGCCACTCCCACATCTGGGAACTGCGTGAGTGGCTGATGACCTGATCTCAGGATTGCTGTCAGGTTGCAAAAACCGTCTGCAGACGCCTGCTATGGAGAGGCAGACTGGGGGCTCCTGCCGGGGCCTGGCAAGAAGGGACTTGGCGCCTGCCACTCAGTCCCCTCCTTTCGATAATAACCTACACCTGAGCACAGCTGGCCAGACCGGGCATCCGACCATTTCCCCATGACCGATCAAGCCCACCAATTTTTCATTAGGTGCAGATTACCAAGGCTTTGCGTAAGCCATGGCCGGCTCTCGGGAGTTACCTAAATTGCCTGTGAGGGACCAGGTCTGGTGTGGGAGAAAGCTGCACAGAGCAGAGACCGAGCCTGTCAGCGTCAATGAACGATGCTTTATGCAGCTGAGTTTCCACCTGAAACATGAAACGCCAGCAGTGGGCCCATCGGGGGTCACCAGAGAATGTGCACCGCCAGCCCCCAGAGCCCCCAGTGGGTTTTGTTCTCCAGCAATGGGGGCAGGGGGAGGAGGAGGGAGGAATGAGGGAACAATGTCTATTGCCTCGGCCAAGGGCTTAATAATTAGCTGTGACTAACGAACACCACATGGGAACCAACTTGTGAGAGAATGTCCCACAAAGCGCCCTGCTGCCAGTGGGCCACTCAGGCTGCAGCCCATCCTCCCCCGGGGAGGGTCAGAAACCCTGAAGGAAGGGAGGGACCAACTCCATCTGCCCGAAGTCACCGGACCAAAGGCTCGGATGGAAGCCCTGACACACACACACGCACACATGCACACGCACACACGCACACTTGACATCTCAGCACTTGGCCTCTCAGGGCTGGAATTCCAGGGGCAGGAGCTTCGGGAGTCAATCCAGGCCGAACCTGCTCCAAACAGTATCAACCCAAAGCAGGTTTTCTGCATGGAAGCAGCTGAGGTGGAGCCGCTGCTGAGGTCGCCTGTGTTCGCCGTGCAGTGTGGTGGTGTGGGCGGAAGAGTGGATGCTTGGACGAGTGGATGCTGCCCACTGCCCACGAGCTTCGGCAGGGCTGGCCGGTCCTAGGAAAGCAGACTTGGGAATGGGACGTCGGTGCTTGCTGTGTCCTGGTGGGCTACTGAGGGACACTGGGTGAGCGTCACAAATTCCTGACGGGTGGACAGGCCTGGGCTGGCGGCATCGCACTCGGAATTTTTAGGTGCCTCCTGCGGGGATTAAAGCCTGCAGCCCTGAGGTGACTCCAGAGGGTTTGGCAAAGAAGCCATGATGGCGAAGGTGCAAGGGCTCATGTCACACCCAGGAGAGCTGGCAGGCCAGCTCTGCAGTCGGAGGGAGCACAGAGGGCTCGGCCGTGTCAGCCGAATGTACTTTGGAGGTGGTGGTTAAGAGAATGGAGGAGAGACCCAAACAGCCCAGGTTCGAGTTCCACACCAGCCAATTATGGGTTCCTTGGAGATTCAATGCCCTTATTTTTTCAAGTAAAAATGAATACCTGTCTATGTGCATAAAGTGAGTTAATTTATGTAAAACTCGTGGCAGAATACTAGCACAGAGTGTTAACGTACAGCTTTTAATTTATTTATGATAAACCTCAGCAACACGGGACACACACAGAGCTGCTCATGTTGTCTTTTTCTAGAGTTTTCTAAGCCCCAGTATGTCAAACCATAGGCCCTCATGCTCCAGATGATTGAGAAGTCCCCAGGGAGTAGTCAGGGCCGCTAGCCGCCGGCAAAGCCAGGTTTCCTCCTCCAGTGACTGATTAAGGGCGCCTCCTCGGATCGCTGGAGTGGAAGTCTCGGCTGCACAGGCCTTGCGGGGAGCCAGAGCGCAGGGCCGAACGGTCAGCCAAGGTGCTCAGCGACCAGCACAGGTGGTTAGACTTCTGACAAGACCTTTCATGGGGGAAGTTCGGAGGCGAGGTTACCTTGGGTCCTTGGAATATTCACGACGGGGAGCTCCGGGAGGCTCGCCAGAGAAGTGACAAGCCAGCTGATGCCATCGCTGCGGCCTGGCCCTCTCCTGAGCAAACCCAGGAGCCAGGAGCCCATTTCCACAGACACTTTCTTTTCTGAACGGTGGCCCTTCGGAATGGCGGCCTCTGGGCGCTCAGCACCCTCCGACCTGGGTCCTCGCCGCAGCTCTCCACGCCAGGTCCAGGAGCAGCGAGTCGAAGCAGCCCTGGTTAAAATCAAGCCGCACTCCACAGCGCCTCTCACATGCCATGACGCTGTCATGATAACTCTTCATCTCCAGCTCACCTGACAGCTCGGCCCTCCCCCACGGCCACCTTGCCGTCAGTTAGAAATAGCAGCTTCCCTGGCACCACGTGTCACCCTGAGTCCCCAGATGGAAGGCAGATGCCTGCCCCGCTCCCTCCTCTCCTTCCTCCTTGTCCCTCCTGAGCTCTGAATTTTGTTGAAAAGAGCCAGCCTCCGCCCCAAGCCCCTCCTCTTGGCAGCCTGGCAGTGTCTTCTGTGCAGTTAACAAGATGCCTCGCAGTAGCCACAGAGCAACATCACACCTTGTGTGGCAAAGAGACACGCACAGCCGACATGGTGAGGAGGCGGAGGAGAACCGACGTTCCGGCAAGATGCCCACCCTGCATGGCTGCCCGGGAAGCCCTCCCAGCCTGAGCCACAGCTCAGCGCCTCCACAGGGCCGTGCAGCCCCCTTTCTCGCCTGCTGTCTGTCCCATCTCGTCACTGTGACTCTGCAGCTCGCTCTTCATTGTTAGGTCCTTGGGGTGACCAGAGACACTGTTCTGTAAGGGACAGCCTTTGTGCGTGGGCAGGAAAGGTACCGCCATGCCCGCGGCAGTGCCCAAAGCCTGGGGCCTCTGGCCGGGGCTTTGCAAACCGGCACATGCAGACACCCTCCAAACTCGCCTTGTGCCCCTTTCTGCAGCGAATAGGAACACGTGTCGTAATGAAGTGTCCATTACCGGTTTCCCTTTCCCTGCTGGAAAGGAGGCGGTGTGAGCAGGATGTGGCCTTAGGACACGAGGCACAGGCACTGCGACCTGTTTTCAAACTTGCTGAGCTCCGAGCAATTAAAATACTATTGCCACACCTACCCAGGCCACTGAGTGCACCTGCTCTCGGACACAAGCTTGTGCGGGAAGGGAAATATTTCCAGTCCGTTCTTCCTTAGGGCAGCGTGGGACACAATGCCCAAACACCAGGGGAGGTGACAGGCAGACAAGAGTCACAGCAGGGCGTCCATCCTGGTGACAGGTGAAGCGGATTTCAGGCATGGATGGTGCTTACAAAAGTCTCTTTGTTTTGTGGCTGAGAAAATCAGAGGGTGTGTGCCAGGGTGCCCTCAGCACAAGGGTCAGACCTGTTCAGGCTTGGGGTCTTGATGATGGGACAGGCCCTGAGTTGAGCATCCTGCAGGGGGCACACACAGATATCGACCCCCGGCAGGAGAATCCCTCCAGGAGGGGCACTGTAGGAAAGGAAGGGGGAAGGAAAGGGGAGGCGTGCCACGCCTGCAGCCCATCCCCTCCTGGGGCACCGGAACCATGGAAGGAAGGCGGAGAACAGCTCCACCTGCCTGACGCCACTGCACCAAAGGCTTGGGGCAACAGAAGCGGGGGTGCTTTCAACGCCCCTTGATACATGCACACACACCTGTGCATGCGCACGCGTTCTTGAACCAGACACGCGGCCTCCCGGGGCTGAAATTCCAGGAGCAGGAGCTCAAGGTGTTAAAACAGGCAGAACTTGCTCCAAACAACTTCACACAGAACGTGTTTCTGGGGCCGACTGGGCCGGGGGTGGACTGTGGCACCAAGATCCTATTTAGAGTACTGTCTCGGTTTCTCTTTCTGTCTCTCTCACTCATGGAATAAATAAATACATTAAAATATTATATATATATATATATATATATATATATATATGTTATACATTACATATTTTACATTTAAAATATAATATAAAATTTAAAAAAATGGGTGGAGTGAAACACAAGAAAAGCAGAGTTCATCTTCCTTTCCTTTTTCTTTGGTGATGTTTTCTTCTTATGGTCAAATAGACAACACATAATTGACCATTTCGGCCACTTTGGTACCTGTCGGCGGGCACGTGTGTGCACAGAAGATGGGAGAGGAGGACACCCAGCAGAGCCCCAGCACACTCCTGTCCCTCCGTTTCTCCTTCCTGCCGGGATGTGGGCATGCGCACATGCCCAGGGCGTTTCTCAGGCTGCCGGGGTGGGAATCAAGCTGGGCGTGGTCACGTGGGAGCTGGCTCCCCTAGCTCAGCAGTGAACTTCCATGCTCTGGGCCAGCCCCATTACGACCGTTTTCTGTGTCCCCCCGCCCGAGGACACAGAGAAAGGGGGAGAGAAGGCCAGAAAGTGCCCCTGCATGGGTCTGTTCTAGCCTCTCCTCCCTTCCTCGCTCCTTCTGGGGTTCGGGCACACACGAGTCTGTACCTGGACTGGTTCTCACGCCGCAACTTCCGAGACGAGCCACACAGCTGGCCACGTGGGATCCAGCCACCTTAGCCACCAGGGCTCCGGCCAGCCTGACGGTTCTGGGTCCCGACTCAGCAGCAGTAAGGACACCCGTTCATGTGTCGCGAAGCCATGCCACTGTCCACCTCTACAGTGTCGCCATCATCCCACAGGCTTAGACCCATCTCCCAGCAGCTCCCAGGCCCTCCCCGTGGCCCCCGGTAACCACTATTACACTTCACATCTCTACACGTGTGACTGTCCTGTGTGTACCATGTGCAAGTGGAACCAGGCGGTGACTGTCCTTTGCGTCTGGCTTATTCCACTTCACATAACCGTTCCGAAGTCCTTTCATGCTGTGGCATGTGTCAGAAACCTTGCCTCACGGTGGCCGAATGACCCTCCAGTGCAGGGCACTGGGCGCGCTCTCCATCTCAGGTTTCTGAGAGCCCTGGGTACCCCAGGCACTAAGCGTGGCCGTAGGGGGACAGTGACACGGGCCTTTGCGCCATGCACTGAGCGGCTGAGGCCCAGTGGAATGAGCCCAGGAGGGCGCGTCGGGAAATACGCAACGCGACGATGACAGCGGAGGACAGGCATGGAGGGTGCTGGGAAGGCAAATCCGGGATGGTTCCCAGGACGAGCCCGCAAATGAATCCAGCCTGCAAATGCAAGCGGGCCCCCAGGCCAGGAGGCAGGCTGGGGCACGTGTGGCAGGACTGTAGCGGGGGGCTCTCTCTCCATGTCCCTACACCCTCCCTGCGAAGGCTCTGCAGCTGAAGTTGGGAGCAAAAACAAAGCCCCTTCCTCCCCGAGGCCGAGCTTGCGAGGGCAGCGTGTGTCACATGCCTGGCCGGCTCCGAAGCACGGGGCGAGCAGGACAGGGGAGAGACCGGAACGCTGCCAGTGCCTCGGGAACTCAGCCGAAAACACCTGTACTCCCCGCCCTCCCCCTTTAGACCTGTCTCAGGAGCCAGGCAGGTAGAGACTGGCTTTCTAACTCAGCTTTCTCAAGAGAATAAGAGAAAGGAAAGGCAGGTTCCGGTTAGCCGGGGTTGTCTTATTACATAGTGAACACACCTGAATTAATGCTAGCAGTCAGGACAGACAGAAGGACGCTCTACCCCCAACAGGGGATAATGCACACTTAGGTTATGTGTGGGCTGGTTCAGAAGGTGTGTGTGTTGTGACGCATTTATGTTGCGAATGTTGAGATCTTTCGTTGCTTTTGTGTACTATTTAATATTCTGAGGCACCCAGGAGACATAGCTAGGGAGGATTTCGTTAGAAAAATGCCTGACACCTGAAAAACAGCCCCCAAAAGAATAACTACTAAGTAAACTGTCATGTAAGGTGCAGACATTAAGCATACGCAGGTTGGGTCTGAAGCTCAGCGACTCCAGCTGTTATAAGTGTGTCCTCAGTAACTGAACTGTGAAGATGCGCAAATATTTGTCAAATGATTTAAAAATGTATGTTTGGGCCAGCATGTGGTGTAGTGGAGAAGGTGCTGGACTCCCACATGGCTGACCACCGTTCTAGTCCCAGACCTGGCAGCTTGAAGATCATGCTAGCCATGTGTCCGTGCACGCCTAAAATCCCAGGAGAAAGGATTGCTGCCTGGCCATCCCCCGGGGGTGATTTTTCACTTTTCCTCTCACAGTCTCTCTCTACTGAGTGCACACGCCCTATGGCAGAAACCTCTAAAAACAAGAGTGTTCCTGGCTCAGCCCTGGAGCCTAGTGGTTAAGTGAGCTGGATCCCACATGCCCAGCCATAGTTTGAATTCCAACCCCAACAGCTTGAAAAACGTGCTGGGCGCGTGCAGGTACCCCAAATCCATATAGGGTGGAGAAAGGGAGAAGAGATCGGAGCTCTCTCTGGCAAGTGCATAGGCTCTCTGCCGAATTGAAAAAAAAAAAAATGAGTATTCACAAGAAATGTAATTTCATAAGAAAATGTATATTCCTTGATGGTCAGTGGAAAAGCAAACTATTAACTTTCAGATAAGTATAAATTCAGATATGTAAAATATGTTTAGAAGAAAAGACACCAGCATTCTGAATGGTTATCTATTTTAAAAAAGAATTATTTACTTTACTTCACCTGTTATTATTATTATTTTAATTTGACCACCAGGTCTGGGACCTGAACCGTGGTTGCCCATGTGGGAGTCTAGCACCCCAACCACTGTGCCACCCACCGGCCCCTGAGTGGGGGAATCTTGAGGGTGGGATTGTGGATGTATTTTCTTTTTATTCATCTATTTTTTTTTTGATAGTGACCATATGTCATTTGGAAAGAAAGAAATTATTCAGTGTACAAATCTCTATATAGCTAAAAGTAAGTAGAGCATGAATGGAAAATTTCATTAATTCGGTATCTACTTAGGCTCAACCTTTTTTTTTTTTTTTTTTAATTTAGTTCTTCCATGAGAGAGAAAGAAAGACAAGCAGATCTCACAGTGAGATCCCCACCAGATCTCGCAGTGCAACCTCTCCAGCCCTCCCAGCCTGCGGGTCATGGGCTCACAGGCCCAGCGTACACGTGTGGGTCAGGGAACTGAACTCATGACCTTCCACATGGATCCAGCACCGCTGAGCCTTCGAGCTGGCCCTAGACTCTATTTACTATAAGGCGGTTTCTTCCAGAAGATGGACAGTTGGTGGATTTGGGGACATTCGCCCAGAAAGCAGCTACAGAGCCTGGCCTGCCTTTTTTCTCTCAAATCTCCACTTCTAC
Source organism: Tupaia tana (assembly GCA_026018925.1). Taxonomy (NCBI): domain Eukaryota; kingdom Metazoa; phylum Chordata; class Mammalia; order Scandentia; family Tupaiidae; genus Tupaia; species Tupaia tana. The sequence goes on along the minus strand of JAKSZU010000012.1, from coordinate 3,921,830 downwards.
TGTGGGAACGGGACAGCGTCTTCAGGAGCGGAAGTCCTGTATCCATCCCGGCAACTCGCTACCCATCATTTAGCACTATGGGCACCAGGCACCACTCCTGGTGGGCAGCTTCCATCTGAGAAATTTCATTTTCAACGTAGATGACACTATATTTCTGCCTACTGCTTTACTTCCTACAAACCATTCTTGCATTTATTGTTATAATAAACCTGAGAGGTGGGAAAGGCACTAATTTTGGAGAAAACTATGCACAGAAATAGGAACTTGAATGACTTGCCCACCACGCAGTGAGGTGGCCCGGCATGGTTTGGTACTGCAGTGCTTCCGCTGCAGGGTTAACGTTCGAGAGGGCTGGGTTCAAATTCCAGCTGCTTTCTCTTAGTCACATGTCCATGGGCAAGTTCCTCCGTCTGTTTTCTCATCTCTGAAATGAAGACACTGGTTCGTTGTGAGGATTAAATGTGATAACGGATGTAATGCATTCAGCAGAGACGCCGCCCTTTATTAAGAGATTGAATGGTAGCTCCCGTCACCGTCTTTATGAAGGTTAGCATTATTATCAGTAGGAATATCACCAACCTCTTGGTTTTTGTTCCCGAGTTTATGTTCTTCCTATCACCTCAAAGTTTATCTTTTCTCCTCTAGTGGACTGAGAATGTAGACACCAAATGATTGAGTGGATCCATCACAAAGCAAAGGACGGTGGCGTGGATACAGGTGGGGCAGGTCAGGTACCGGGAAGACCTTGACGGGAGTTAGAAAACGGGTTCCTGACATGGGTATTCCAGTTTACTTGCTATGTGACCCGGGGCAAGGAGCGTCTCTGGAGCCCCGTGACCTCACCTGCGAAAGGGGGAGAACAATTGCTATGAAACGTACAAATGCCTGTATAAGCAAGCTGTGAGTGGAAGAGAAGTACCTTCTGACATGTGTCTTCTCAGTCCTGTGGCATCGTCTGTCTGTGGGGCCTGTGTGTGCTGTTTGAAAGCTCAGAGGAACTGGAGTAAGTGACAAGTAGGTCAGATGTAAGTTAAAGTGTTGGCCCCATTTATCTACCGTTTTGGCACTAAACGACTGGTCTCAGTCCAGACCCATTTAGTAAAGTGAGAAAACTGCCTGCAACTTGGCAGTCCACACCACCAGAGGAGGGACTGCGGAGCTTGAGCGGCCCCTGGATTCAGAGGTTAAAGCAGGCGCACAGACCGGGTCTCCGCACCGCATGGCAGCCATCACAGTTTACTAATTGGGCTCAGCAAACGTGAGCACCTTCCACCGAGGAGCACTGGCAGCTCACTCTGGGGGGGGGGGGGGGGGCTGAGCCGAAGGCGAGGCAATGCCCCGCCCTCCACACGCCTGCCGTCTGGTTGGGATGACGACAAGCACAGGCAAAACTGTTCTCCTCTGTCTCTGCCCACTAAAGTGTTACTAAGCCCTCACGGCTTGATTCATAATTATTCTTTTCCCAAGAAGTCTTCCACAATCCCCTCAGCCCTTGGTTTAATCCTCATTGTCAGAATTTAACATGTTTTACATTATTTCTGGCGTGTGCATGTGTGTGTGTGCGTGTGTGAAACGTACTTCATTTCAGCAAGCATCTTGGCCAAAGTCGTGTGATGGGTATGTCTATCTCCCCAACATATTGTGACCTGCATTCTATTTATCTTGGTGTCCCCCAAGATCTAGAACAACACCTGACACAAAACAGGAGACAGGAAAGTTCTCCCAATGATGAAAAGTGCAAGACAGTTTTGGGGAAGTACCCAGAGAAGTGATTCCATGAGCCAGACTAAGATCTGTGTTTAGAGGCTTTACCAGGGCAAGGAAAATTAAGCCTGGGCTTTTAAAAAGCAAAGGCCATTTTAAAACATGGGATGGAGGGGCCAGCAGGTGGCATGGTGATTAAGGTGCTGGACTCCCACATGGTTGACTGTGGTTTGATTCCTCAACCCAGCAGCTTGAAAATCACACTGGGCACATGTGCATGCATGCCTAAAAGGCTGAGGAAAATGAAGGAGAAGGGATGTGGCACAGCCATCCTCACCTCTATCTAAATATACATCTTAGTCCTGTGCTGCCCAGTTCAAAGTTGCTGAGTGGTTACTAAGCACCTGAAATGTAGCTACTCTGAGCTGAATGTGCTGGAAGTAAGAAAGACATATCTGAGTTTGGATACTTCCTACAGAAAAAATGACAATATCTGAATAATTTTTCCATCGAATATATACTTTAATATTTTAGGGGACCAGCAGTTGGCGTAATGGTTATGTCACTGGACTCCTATGTAGTCGACTGCAGTTTGCGTCCTGGACCCAGTGGCTTAAACTCACGCCGGGCGCATGTGCATGTGTGCCCAAGATCGCAAGAGGAGAATGGAGGAGAAGGGATTGTGGCGTGGTCATCCCCCCGGGGGGTATTTCTTGCTTTCTTTCTGTGTCTCTCTGTCTTTCTGGAGAGTGCATACACCCTATAGTGAAAACCTCTAAAAAAAATTTAAAAATAATATTTTAGATAACCAGATTCAGTAAAATACATTATTTAAATGAATTTTACTTTGTTATTTTTTAATGTGGCTACCAGAAAATGTTAAATTATACATGCGGTTCATGTTCTGTCTATATTAGACATTGCTACCACAAGTCATGTAAATGCTTAGACTTCAAATCAGTCATCCCTGTTTCAGAATTATACCCCAATAAAACGATCCAAAAGCAAGTAAAAATGCTAAGCACTGTGTCACTCGCTGCAGTGTTATTTATAAGAGCATAATATTGGAAGCAGTTCTATCATAGCCTTCGCATAGAAGAGGACTGACTAAGAAAATGACCGGTATTGTAACATTCAATAATGTGTACATTATGCAAACTTTCATTACGAAGACTAGGTAGCAACACAGAAAATTCTGAAGATGTGATGTTGCTTGAAAACATCAGCCCGCAGTGTGAGTCTGCACAAGTTGCGTGACGACATCTTTCATTCACTCACATACTGTACTCCTGCTCCACACAAGGGTCTGTATTAAGGGGAGACCAGACCTGAAGATGAGAGGGGGTGGGGAAGCAGCCAGGTGAACAGACAACTGGGTATAAAAATGCAAACATATGCCAGGGTCTGAGACACCACTTGAAGTAGGTCACACCTCTGCTTCCCTAGGGCTAATTAAGCGCCGAGGGAAATGAGAAGGAAAAAAGCTATTCTTTCAGTCAGAGTGGGTTTTTCCTTGGGTTACCAAGCTTCCTTGGACTTTTACCGAGCGTGGAGAGCAGCACTGGTCTCCCACATTGAATCTTTTGCTTTAACAGGTGGTCCATGTTGGCTCCAAGAGGAACCAGGGCCCGTGGCAGTGTAGCTCTGAACAGACCCTGTCTGAGCAGGCTCCGATGTCTCCAGAAGCATGAACCTTGGTAGTCACCACACCTCTCTGAGTCTGTCTCCCTACCTGTAAGGCGGAGATAATCACACACTGACACACTTGAGAGAATTAAGTGAATAATCCATCAAAAATGGCCCAGTGGCAAAAATGCAAATCTCTGGGAGGAAATCACACATGAGATTACTGGTTCAAGTCTAGAGACCTCTCTTAGTTTGTTGGACACACACTTGCCCGCAATCTCGGGGCTGGTTGAAGACTGGGGGTAGACTGCAGTATCAAGACCCTGGTGGGTTCTCTGTCTCTCTCACTCATGGAAGAAATAAACTTCACTTTTAAAAATAATGTACATAAAGCTCTTAGCAGAGTGCCTGGCATATAATAAACAGTAAAAGAATGTTGGCTTTATTATTATTTACAAATTAGGAGAAGAACGTGATACATAATTGATAAGGATAAAGTAGCAGGGTAGAAACAGTCAGCTCCCCACCCAACACTCTGGGTCACTTATTTTCAGTTTCCAGGATCTTTAATGCCACTGAATTCACTCGACCAAAGTTTCTTCTTTGCTTTCTTAATGCCTTGAAAAAGAATGATACGCTTATAAACATTCTATATAATGTGATATTGAAATAATTTAGAGAATTATTTAGGCTCACTGTTTGTCACTTAGTGGCATAATTTATGAAAACCAGACTGCATCCTCATTTCAAATTTCACCCCCTCCTTCCAGGGGTTACTCATTCAGCTCCAATTTCCTCAGCCAGAATATTAAGCACAATTTATCAATCCCCAGGTGACCACTCATTAGTCAAAAGCAAAACCAGGTCAATCGTTTTGTTGTTTCTTCAAGAGTTGCTGATGAATTCAAGAAATCTTGAAAACAGAAACATTTCATTTTCCTGAGACGCAGTCCTGTTCCTTCTCTTATTACTAAGCAAGTGTGCATGAAAACAGACTCTTTGTTTTATAAATAGAACATTGTTCAAGGTTTTCTAGGGGTGTCTGCTAAAAATAAAGAGGCTACAGTTTATTTCTGTATAGCTTTCAAGACAAAACAACACAAAAAAGCCTGAGCTTAACTAAATGTGTTATATTTCATTTTGGAAAGGTATCTTTATGTAAGCTGGGTCTAATTTCTTGAAATGAAATTCTCCAGAAGCTAGAGTTCCTATGTTTACATAAGGTGTGCCTATGTGATGACACCTTAGTCTTTTAATTTTTTTAAACATATGCTTCACAATAAACACAACTCAGTGACGCTAACCTCACACCCTATAAGTACTCACGAAATTCCTTTTTTGAAACTTGCTTACTTTAAGGAGCACAATAATCATTTTCATGTACACAGTTCTAGGTTATCTGCACACAAATCAGGCATGTTGCTTTGAAGCTGAGTTGCTGAGCTCCAAGTCATGAACCATGTTCTACATCGTTTCCAGGTTGCCTGGTGGGACGTTGAGTGTTGATATGGAAACCACTCCAGGTCCCCCAGAACCGTGCCTATTGCCGCGATGACTGTTAGAACAAAGTGAACATGCAAAAAGGCCTCTTCTTGCTACGGACATGTCTGTCTCCTTGCCCTGGTGCCATGGGGTTCCCCAATTTCCTCTTCAGGGGTGGCTCCAGGGGGCAGGGGACTGGTACCTTGAACTGAAAAGGGGTAAACTGAGGTTTCCTGGTATAATTTTCCAGGGAGTGTTTCCCACATGATGCCCAGTAGAGCTGATCTACTGAGATTGTTCTGGGGCAAAAAGGTTCTGTGGTTAAATAAGTCTGAGAAATGCTAATGTGTGTCTTCTCCATCTTGAGGGTATATGATCATAGTAAAGATTCTGAGAAGTCCTGCAGGAAGGAAACCTGTTTAACTTGTCCTAATTGAACACGTTCCAGATATATTAGGCCCCAATAAATCCCGTTCCCGTTTTCAATAGTGCCTGTTTTTTCTTTTTCGTTGGCCAGAGGGCACATGCACTAGCCAGGGAAAGACAGAGAGAGAGAGAGACTATCAGGCACGGTCACACTGCAATCCCTTCCCCTCCATCTCTCCTCCTTCAAGACTTTGGACACACATGCACAAGTGCCCGACATGTTTCTCAAGACATTGGGTCCAGGACTCAGCCAGTGAGGCTCCATGTGAGACCCAGCCACCTAAACCACCAGGCCGCCAGCTGGCTACGTGCCTGTTAATAACCTGGTACTGGGGTGTCGCGGGTGCTACTGAAGCACTTGAGATGTGTGAGCTCACGCATACACACAGCGCCCCCTGGAGGCAGATGCATGATTAATCTTCTTACAGATGAGCAAACTGAGGTGAGGACGGGAAAGATTCCCCAAGTCCCACAGACCTGAACTAATCCCCAAGACAACGTAGTACTGGAAATCCATCTCCTTGGAAGTCACTTTAGGAAACACTGTCCCAAGGATAGATCCAGGCAGGTGGTCTTGTCCCAAGCTCAGAAGTATTTCTGAGGCTAGATTTGGAAATTTTGTGAATAATTCCTGTTTTTGCAACAAAGATGAAATCTAAGGAATTTTTTTTTTAAGAGAGATTTTTTTTTTTTTAATTACAGGCTTTGTGCACACTCACTGGAGAGACAGAGACAGAAAAGTGAGAAATCACCCCCCACCCAGGGGGGATGGCCACACCACAATCCTTTCCCCCTCATTCTCTTCTTGGGATCTTGGGCATGCAGGTACATGTGTCCGGTATGAGTTTAAGCCTCCAGGTCCAGGACCCGAACTGCGGTTAACTATGTGGGAGTCCAGCAACGTAGCCAGTACTTCATGTGCTGGTCCCATTTTTGTTTTTTAATGAAAGGCCAAAGAAAATATTCATTCATACTTTCAGAGGAAATCCAGATTTACTTCATCCTGGTGCATTAATTTCTCAGTGCTGCTATAATGAACTTCTGCAAATTTAGTGACTTTAAAAAATGTATTATGTTACAGTTCTATAAATCAGAAATCTGAAAATACTCCCAGGAGATCAAAATCAGTCTTGGCAGGGCAGCAGCAGGTCCATTTCCCTGTCCTTTCCAGTCCTAGACCCTCCCACATTCCTTGGCTCCTGGCCTGCATCACGGTGACCTCTGCACTTGGTCCCTACTCCTTCTTCCACTTTGATCCTCCTGCCTGGCTCTCACAGAAACCGATGTGATTATACCGGGCCCGCCCAGATGATCCAGGATAATCTCTCCATCGCAAAGTCCTTAATTTAATCACATCTGCAAAATCCTCTTTGCCATGTAAGGTAATATTCGCATGTTCCTGGGAGTGGGGTGTGGACATCTTTGGTGGGGGGAGCCCCTATTCTGCTGCCAGCTTGGCTCTGCCCTGCTGTGAGCCAAAGAGGAGGAGGACAGGGACCTGGAGTTGGCAGGGGTAGGGGTGGGAGATAGAGAGGCCTCCAGGGCACCCAGCTCACACTGCAGGGGAGGTGCGAAGACAGTCACGAGGCTTCTGCTTTCTGCACCCAGTCTGTAGCACCACTGGTTCAGCTACCATGCCCCTGATCATCAGAGGGGAGTTGAGAAAGGACGGCACTTCTCAAGCCATGCACGTCTGCTCCCATGGGGCCCAGTGCTATGCTGGGAACACTCGAATCCAGAGATCCTCCTAGTAGATCAGCTTAGAGCTATAATTCTTAAAATTTTGATAAGTTTAAAATTGAAACCATGATTAACTTTCTTTTTCTTTTCTTTTGAGAAATTTTTGCTATAGGGTATATGTACTTGCTGGAAAGACAGAGAGAAAAAGAGAGACAGAAGGTGAGAAATCACCTCCCAGGGGGATGGCCATGCTGTAATGCCTTCTCTTTCATTCTCCTCTTGGGATTTTGGAGACGCATGCACACTTATCTGGTGTGAATTTAAGCTGCTGGGTCTGGGACTCGAACTGTGGTCGACTATATGGGAGTCCAGTGATGTAACCATTACACCATCTGCTGGTCCCTAAACCACAATTTTCATGTTAATGTAAGCTCATAAATTTCAGGTCCTGCTTGAAAACAACGTTTTTTTAATCCTTCTAGTTGGCAGAAAGCAGGGAGATAAAACATCTACCTCCAATGGTGATGCTGAAATAAATTAATACCTATAAAATGCTCAGATCAGAGGCTGGTCCACAGGAAGCTCTTGATAAATATTAACCATCTTATTTTGTTATTACTCCACCACCACCAAACATTATCTAGTCATCTGCAGAGGGTGTTCAAGATTTTGACTTCTCTTAGCCTCACAAGCACTCTGGGAGATAGGGACTGTTACTTCGTCAGTTCTACCAATGATCAAATGAGGCAAGGTTAACAGTGTTTAATTCTCTCAATTAGGATCTGCATCCGGCTGGCAAAGTTGGGATCCAAACTCAGATCCGTTTGCCTCCAGGGCCCACAGCTTAGCATTTCCATTTCTTCTTCAAATTTGCTACTCAGGACCCTCTGGGGTCAGTACAACCTGTCAGAGTTATAAGTAAAACCAGAGTCAGCCTGGTTTCTGAGTGTGTTCCTAAGGATCTCTTGTTTGTAGACTTTCTGAGTCACACATTCTGCAAAGAACAGATTTCTGCTCACTTCCTCGTCAGGCCAGTGTTTTAGTGGGTGAGTAACCAGAGTTCTGTTCTCTGGAAAATGGGTTATCGCTGCATGGTCTCTCCACGGTCCTCAGTCACCTTTTACTCTGCATCTAGTGACATGACATCTCTGAGTGAAAGGTCCAACCTCCAGTTAGTCAAATACTTTCTTCTTCAAGCCTTTTAGAAAAGTATCAAAAGTGATGCTCTGATTTTTCAAACAATAAGAGATGTCTAAAAGTCCTATTTTTGATGACTCTTGCTAAGACAGAAAACTTTGAGCTGTCACAGAGCCTTTCAATCACAGTGGCTGTGCATTTGGAAGAATATCACACACACGTGCGCGCGCGCGCACGCACACACACACACACACACACACACACACCCCGAAGTCATACTACTTCTGAGGATTCTGGCTAAGCATACCAAAGGCAGAAAGACAGACAAGCTGAACGCTTCACAAAGGGGAAGAGCAGGCAGCTTCGTGAGCCCGTGAGCAGTGATGGGCGCTTAGCCGCCGAGGCCTGGCCACCGTGGTTCACCTCCTTCCCTAGGCCGTAGTCTCTCTTGGGTTTGGGAGCTAAAAGAAACTTTCCAACTCTGCCTTTGCCAAGAGCTATCAACCTCCCTCCCCCTGCTAATCTGCAAGTGACCAGTCAGTGGCCGGGCTGGGATCTGGTCTCAGGTCAACCTGTCGAGAAACGTCACGCTTTTTCCTCCTGACAAGGTACAGGGCAAACGAGACCAGGAGAGCACGCTCAGCATTCACAGGAGAAAGACACCAAGACCAGGAGCCAAGAGGCCCACCTGGGTTTCCATGTTCTATTCTTTTTTAGTTGTTACTATAGGGCATGTGTGCCCACCAGAGAGAGAGAAAGATCGAGAGACCGAGAGAGAGAAAGTGAGACATCCACCCCCAGGGGGATGGCCACACCGCAATCATTTTTCCTCCCGTCTCCTCTTGGAGTTTTGGGTGCACATGCATACATGCCTGGTATGATTTTCAAGCCACTAGTTTGACCTTGAGCCATGTACCTGGCATATGGGATGCAGAGCCTTCACTTTCACGCCCCCTGCTGGCCTGGCCCACCTGGGTTTTAAACCTCTCTATCACCTTGGTAAAAGCCAAGCAGTTGTGCTTTGCCCTCGGTGGGTAGAGCTCAGAGGTTCAGCTTTTTCCCCCCACTGAGCATGTTCTGCAACCCTGAAATAGCAGAGTTTGGTGTATAAGGGTTCTACCTGTCTGTGGTCTATCTGCCCTCTAGGCTGCGAGCCCCAGGAGGGGAGGCATTCTTGTCTTCGCCATCCTCCCGCCAGTGTCCTGCCTCCTAGACAGTCACAGAACGTAACGATAAGTTCTGGTGCATCTTATTGTCAGACTCCGAGTGCGTCAGCATCACCTCGAGGCCCACTCCCAGGTTCCAGGGCTGAGTTCCAGGTGAGGATGGCACTGCCAGCCATGGAACCAGACACGAAGAGCACTGCTGTGGTCAGAGTGGGTGCCCACGGTGGCCGCCCTTAGTCCAACTCCTGGCTACCTGCCTGCCTCACCCGTCTGAGGGCCAGCTTCCTCCCTAGGAAAATGCAGACATGGGGACCAGCAGATGGTGTAATGGTTATGTCGCTGGGCTCCCACATGGCCGACTGCAGTTCAAGTCCTGGACCCAGAGGCTTGAAACTCACACTGGGGGCGTGTGCGTGTATGCCTAAAATCCCGAGAGGAGAATGGAGGAGAAAGAGCTGCATGGCCAACTCCCTGGAGGGTGATTCCTCACTTTCTGTCTCTCTGCCTCCCCTACAAGCAAACACGCCCTATAGCAAAAATCTCTCAAAAGAAAAGAAAAAAAGAAAATGCAGACACAGACAGCAGGTGACATAAAACACTTTGAACAGCCTAACAGTCCATAAACATTGTATTTATTGCCAATATTATGGGATTTTTTTCTCTTTTTCTTTGATGTCTTAGTGTGTATTTCTATCAGTTTTTCAAACAGTAAAATGAATATGTAGCCTACGGCACCCCAGCAGTTCCACGTGGACACTCCCAGGGCTCACAGACCCACAAAAGCAAGTGAGGATCTGGGAGAGGCTCAGTCATGGGAGACCTTCCACATAACAGGTCAACGCACCTTTGGCCTTTAAAGGTGAGCACCTGTGAGTTGCCCCCTTTACCCACAGGAGAGACATTCCTGCAGCACCTTCCTGGCTTTAGACACAGAAAAGGAGTGCACTTAATAGTCGTTAAGGAATCTGACTCCAGCCAGGGAGAAACATGTGAGTACGAAAAGAGAAAATATGTCCATGGAGCTCACAGAAGGAAATGGCATTTGCAGAACGAGACTGGTAGGGCTGAATGAGTTGGGAAAGGACTGGTGTCGGGTTCTGAAGTGTTCTGGGTTCAGGTAACTCAGGTTAGGCCCTTATACTTCCAGATTCAGCGAAGAACAAAACCGCCAATCCTCTAGAGCTTTGCCAATCGCTAATTATATGGCAATTATTCTATTTTGGGCTTTTGCTAATGAGATCTGGGAAGTGTCTTAATTACCCAAAATTATGAAAATAATTTCAAACTTGACTCTAGGGCTAGTTTTACTCCACTTAGGAAGAAAAACATAAGTGGATGTACACGGGGTTATTTTTTATTAAGAAGCAGTCTGCATTTGTCGGAACGCGAGGCTCCAAGGTTTCCTATTATAACTTCAAGGCTATAGCATCCTGGCACCTTCATGTTCAAAGTTTCAGACACATTTGCAGCAGCATGGTTACGCTCAATAGACTACTGGTGGCTTCTGCTAATGTCCAGAAAAGAGAATCTCTTTGAGTTGCAGTGGCCTAGAAATCTTAGTCAGTGCTGTGCAAAGAGAAGACGACGCATGGAAGGGAAGTGGGAGTGGAGACGGTGAGAGAAGACAGTGAGGCTGCACAGTACAGGTGCTCCCTGACATCCGTCATGGCTATGTCCCAAGAAAGCCGTCACAAGCTGAAAGTATCCTAAGTCAAAAACGCCTTCCATGCACCTAACGTTCTGAGCACCACGTTTAGCCTGCCTACCTGAAATATGCTCAAAACACTTCCACGAGCTACCACCTGGCCATGCGGGACTCTGGAGGGCACTGGTCACCCTCGTGATGGCATGGCTGACAGGGAGCTGCAGCTGCTGCCACTGCCCCTGCCCCAAAAGCGAGAGTATATTGTTAGCCCAGAGAAAGGGGAAAATGCAATGTACAGTTTCTACTGAACATGTATCACTCTCACACCATCATAAAGTTGAAAAACTATAGTTCAGTCATCCCAAGTCCAGGAACATCTGTGTATGTTTTCCTCGTGAATCGCCTCTGACAGCCCAAGTAAAAGGGAATTTCCTCAGATATACATCCTGTTAGTATATAGCTTTATAATTTACAACCCGTTTTTGTGATGTCATAAGGGAAGGGAGTTTAGTCTGGTGGCAAGAGCATAATTCTTGTCCTACTTATTAACAATATTGCCTTAGGCAAGTTATTTACCACGTGCCTCAGTTAACTCAGATATCATTCAAAGTATTAATTGTATCTGTCCCACAGAGTTAATAAGAAGATCATTTATGTAAAGCCCTCCACATGTCCCAGATCAATAGTCAGCAAACTATGGCCCTGGGTAAAATCTGGCTTGTTATCATTTTTGTAAATAAAGTTTTATTGGGACACAGCCATGCCTACTGTTTTCCATACTGTCTGTGGTGGTTGCGATGCTGCAATGGCAGAGGTGAGCAGCCCCAATTGGCACTAGGAGGTCTGCAAAGTCTAGGATATTTACTACATGGTCCTTCATAGGACGCTATGAATAAATGATGTTATCAGGGGAGGAGGAGGGCAGGGGCTGGAATGGCCATTTTCCTGAGAGAAGAGAACTCAGTAGGGTTAAACTCTTTACTTAAGGTGGCAAAGCTAGCAGCGCCAGGCCAAGACTGACCCCGACCATATGACTTCAAGCCCACTCACTTCCTCTGCAGTCCATGGACATGGTCGTCTCCCTCAGCGGACAATCAAGGCGGGTTGGCGCTGCCAGCCAACCAGGGGTGAGGGCTGCATGAAGTGCGCTCGCTGCATGCAGGGGAGCTAGAATCCCCGCTACTGCCATGGGTCCCCGAATGGGCTGTGGAATGGCCATATGTTTTGAGTTAAAAAAAAAGAGTCTTGTGGTCACACGTTTGTGAAATTCTACGTTAAAGAGGACTTCTCAGAGCCCTTAGTGTGCTGGCTCACTCGGGAATCAGCAAGGGGACCCAGCGAGCAGCTCGTCCCAAACCAACCCACTCCCTAGGTCACCGAGGAGGGCGAGTGGTCTCAAGGACACTCTAGGAAATACTGCATTTTTTCTTTCTGTTTGGAGAGGTTTTTGCTCGCCAAAAAGAGAGTCAGAGAGACAGAAAATGAGAAATCACCCCCCAGGGGGGATGGCCACGCCGCAATCCCTTCTCCTCCATTCTCCTCTCAGGATCTTGGGCACGCACGCACACACACCCAGCATGAGTTTAAGCCACCAGGTCCGAGACTTGAACCACGGACAAGGGAGTCCAGCAACATAGCCATTACGCCAACTGCTGGTCCTGAAATACTGCATTTTTAAAACCTTTATTCATCTATTCATTCCATGAGACACACACACACACACACACACACACAGAGGACAGAGACAGGCAACCCCAGGAGGGGCATCACGCTGCCACCCGCCCCGGCCCCGGCCTCAGCCAGCCAGCATCACAGCAGCTGCTCGCCCGGACCCCCCCACACGGTGTCAGCCTCACGAGCCACAGGGACTGGCCGGGAAACTGCCTTTTGGTCTCAGAAATAGTATCTTCCCATTTCTAGGAAGGGACTATACCTCCCCATGCCCAGATGACATATTTTTTAATTAATTAAGAGAAATTGAAACTAAGGAAATGCCCTTTTAATTACCGCCGAAGCATTTACTGACCGGATCGTTCCCAGGAGTCACCACTTAGAAACACTTGCTTCCCAGTACTGCGGGGGAAGATTTAAGGCGAGCTTGCTCTCCGTCCGTTCGCTCAGACTTCCGTAATTCTGAGCGTGAGACAGTCATGATCGTCTGATCCATGGGGAAGATCGCACACGGAGCAAGGGAGAGGCCGTGTTTTAGACAGCATTTGCACAGTCCCCTACGAAGCCGATCGCCCTCGGAACACCCGGGACACGAAACACCGGCGCTGACGGCCACCTCGCAGGCACGGCTTCCCTGTGCCTCCAAACCGAGCCCTCTTATTCCAGGGGCCTGGCGGCGATCTGGAGTTCTGTGGTTCGGACTCGTCTTCCTTCTTTTGTGCCCTCTCAGTCAATCCCAAGCATAAAAGTAAGTACCATTTCTTTTTTTTTTTCTTTTTTTAGAGGTTTTTCCTATAGGGCACGTGTGCTCGCCAGACAGACAGAGAGAGACAGAGAGACAGAAAGCGAGAAATCACCCCCCAGGGGGGATGGCCACGCCGCAATCCCTTCTCCTCCATTCTCCTCTCAGGATCTTGGGCACGCACGCACACGCGTGGTTCAAGTCTCAAGTCACACCCAGCGTGAGTTTAAGCCACCGGGTCCGGGACTCGAACTGCGGTCGACTACGTGGGAGTCCAGAGACATAGCCATACGCTAACTGCTGGTCCCAAAGTAAGGGCCATTTCTGACGCGTGGGTCCACAGCGCTTTCCCAGCCCCACGGCCTCATTCGCTTTCTCCTCTTTCTTCTCTACGTGGGTTTCCCGATTGCTGAGACCGGGCGGGAGCAGCCTCACCAGTCTGCAGAGCTCTGCCCCGGCCGGCCCGGCTGTCTCCTTGTTCCGTCTCAACGACCAGAACGCTCACCGCCCTCGAAAGCGCTCCTCCCCGGGGTGTCTGTTCTATCAGGCAAGGTCTGTCCTGTGCACCCTGAATCCACAGCGAAGCCGAGACCAGTGGCCGGCACCTAGGATGGGACGGGAAGTCAGAGGGGGTGTCCGCCGACTTCTGCTCACTGGGCAACTGCAGCACAGATGGTAAGGGGCAGATACTTTATGTACGTTAAGGCACGTGGTTTAAGTGGCAACGTAAGAGCTGCCGGGAAGTTGTGAAGGAGGGGGACGGAATCCGAAGAGTAGAGAGAGCCCCACAGAAGGGCAGTTGAAGAAGAAAATCCACAGACATCTTTGGAAGGAGAAAGGTAGAAGAACAGTTTCCAGAACAAAAACTTGGGCTGAGGGGGAGGGCGAGAGCAACGAGAAGGAGCCCCGCCGGTAGAGCCCCGCGCTGGGGTGTCATCCGGGAGTGCTGCAGAGCTGCTCCCGAAGGAGAGATCTACCAAGGCAAGAGAGACCCGGCCGATGGCCTATGTGACATGCGTGCCATGGCAACAGAGAGAGGGGACGGACTGGCAACCCTCTGGGTCCGAACAACCTGATGGTCCGGCAGGGGAACCCGATGTGAGAATATTTCAAGCACTGTGGGGAGTGCCGTCATTTCTCCCTTCAGCCGGCCACACACGGACTCTACCAGGCACTCACTGTGCGTCAGACCGCGTGTCACCCTGAGCGAGACTCAGAGGGCATCATAGACAGGGGGACATTTCAGCTGGCCAACCATTGGAGCTCATTAAAAAAAGAGAAAATGTTCACCATTAAGCTTTGATTCTGCTCGGCTTTGGATCAATCACATGAGCAATTCTTCAGATGCAATATTAATCTCTCCCTTCTCTACTCAGAGACACACGGCCTCCCGAAATCAATCCTTCTCCAAACCTGCTTCCCTGTCCACTCTGCTGAGGACCTAGTGGAAGGTGATACATTTAAAAAATCATTACAAAAACAGCATTTATCATGAGGAGAGAGTAAACAATAGTACTCAATATTAAGTGAACGCTTCCTGCTTCCTCCTGATGAGCACCAGACGAAGCGCTTTACTGGCTGGAACGTATTACTATTCGGGATCAGTATCTGTCTTACAATTCTCAAAGAGGCTCTGGGATGCTAGGTAACTTGTCCAAGGTCACCTGACAGGGGACAGTCAGGTCTGGTCTGTCTGCCTTCAGGTTCTGTGCTCCTTGCTCTGTGTGCCTTAAACACCACTTTTTCTTTGTAAGAGGAGAGGAGAGGGGTAGGAGGGGCAAAGACGGGAGGGAAAGAAAGACTGTGGGGGCAAGTCGAAGTGATGGCAGACAGGCAGGAGGGAGGTACAATCAGCGGAATGTGTTCAGACTTTGCAGCCAGACAGACGTGAGTTCAAATTCTAGCTCTGCAGAAATAACTTAGGAAACAGGAGATGCTTCATACAGAGCTGGGCTAATAAACAGTCGTCTCCAGAGAATGAGCGGTTACTAGTTTGATGGATCTCCCTGTCTACTCGAAGACAGTCCGAGTCACTGTTTCTCACCAGGCTGACTGCAGAACTGAACAGGAAACTCGTCTTGGGAGGGACGAGCCCATGGTAAGCCTCCCTGGAACCCAGAGGCTTGGAGCTGTGTACTGCCCTCCATCCCACATTTGATAAACACACAGCTGCAAACTGCTAGGGGATACAGGAATATTCTGGAAACAGCTTTGGTTTCAAAGTAGAATGAATGTCTCTTCTGTGCTATTGTTACCTTGTGAAAATTAAAGCAAGCCAAAAAAAGTATTTTGAAAGAAAATGGGCCAAAGTGTATTGTAATGAGTTCAAAACCCAGTAAATAAGCCAATGGCTGTTCACCGGAGAAGTCAAAAAGAAACCAGGCAGGAAGGAGCCCTCCTGGTAAGTGTCAAGTCTGCTCTTCAAGCACAGAAGGGTAGAATAAACGAAGTCGAGAGAGAAAGCTGACCTGACCTGATCTGCATTCTACCTGCATTGGAAGCCAAGAGAATAAAGCCAGGTGCTTGGAGCAGAGCTGTCACTTCCAATTGCTCCAGACTGTTTTGCTTGTCTCCAAAGTACTGCAAACATATCGAATGCACTTGCCTTTCCAAAGCAGTCATAGCAAGACCAGAAATTAACAGTGCTTTCTGACTGACTCTTCAACACGCGAAACATCACCCTTTTGACGTTTTTCTTTTTTTTTTTTTTTAAAGAAAGGACACATTTTTCTAAGCTGAACTAACTCTATGACGACTAAATTTATTTAAAATACACATTCCAAATAAATTCACCTTGGGACTCAGATGAGAAAGCGAAAGTACATTTAGAACGATCCTACATAATGTTACAAGTTCAGATGTTAAAAGACTAGTATTTTAAAAGTGTATTTATCGTTGTCTTGGTCCTATTTACTTCTCACATTTGTCCTTTATCTGTATTATTTGGGCTATGCCAGTTTGTTTGGATTTTTTTTTTCAATCCTAGTTAAAAAAAAAAAAGTTTGCACCAAAACATGGAAAAATTTTAGACGTACTCATGTTAGCATTATTTTCTTAAATTCCCAAGGCTGTGCTGGTGGGACCGGGCCTGCGCTGTCTTAATTAAGTGGCTCTCAGCCTGTCTTCTGACCTATTTGTCAGGGATTTCTGGGAGCCACCCACCGTGGGATGAAAGAACAGGACACGTGGCAGCTTCTCAACAGCAACGGAATTGATTTTTTCCTCTTTGGGAATTGTGAAATGAAGTTTGGAGGAGATGAGCAGCTTCTGCCTTCTCTTTCACGCTTACCCTGACAACACCTAGCCTAGGCATTCAGTCCGCTGCCGAGTGACCCCGCGACGAAGGAAAGACGGGGAGCGACGCGAGGCTGGCCTCGTGCGAATGTCCAGGAGGGGAGCTCGAGGACCCCCGGCTGAGGACCGGCAGCTGGAGTGCTCAGGGCACCCTGCTGATCCCGGATAAACAGGGCTCAGGGGCCAATGTGGTCAGCCCAAGACCTTCCCCAGGACAGAGAACTCGATTCCATACTTGGCTGACTCCCAATCTGAAGAGCTTTCCATTCCACCATAAAACTGGGACTCAGAGGGCCAGAATTCTAGTCTAGTCTGCCACGAGTGGGCATAATCTTTCTTTTCATTTTTCTTTTTGAATTTTTCTGTCTTTATTTTTCTAGAGAGAGATTTTTGTTATAGGGCATGCGCGCTCGCCAGAGAGACAGAAACAGAGAGACAGAAAGCGAGAAATCACCCCCCCACTCTGGGGGAGGTATGGGTGTGCTGCAATCCCTTTTCTTCCACTCTCCTCTCGAAATCCTGGGCACGTGCGCATACATACCCGTCGAGAGTTTTAAAAAAGCCACTGGGTCTGGGACTCAATCCTAGTCGACGATGTGGGAGTCCAGCAATGTGACCATTTCGCCATCCGCTGGTCCCTCTTTTTTCTTTTTATTATGACAAATTATCTGCGGGGACTTAGGTTCATGCAAAAATGGAATTAAAGTACAAGTTTATTTTAAGTATAAGTTTGTTCTGGTGCCAAAATATGTGACATCCATCCACAGTTTTTTACCTAATATGCATTCTCCATGAACCTTTGGAAGACCTCTGGTACATAACATAAAATTTATCATTTTGGCCATTTTTAAGTGCATCGTTCAGTGGTATCAAGTATACTGACATTATTTTGCAACCATCATAACCATCTCCAAATTTTCTTCATCTTCTCAAACTGAAATTCTGTACTCATTTGAGGGTACTTCCCCCACCCCCTGCCCTGGGCAACTACCATTCTACACCCCGTCTTTATGAGTTTCACTACACCAAGAACCTCGTATAAGCAGAACCACACAGTATTTGTGCTTCTGAGCTCGACTTACTGTACTAAACAGATCGTCTTCAAGGTTCACCCCCGTGGTTCAATTTCTGTATGTAAGGCTGAATAACATTCCATTGCAGGTGCATGTGTTTTGCGTATTCATCTCCCCACCAGGAGACGTGTAGGTTGTGTCCACCTGCAGGTGACAGTGACTATGCTGCTGCAAACATGAGGACACACCTGCTGCAATGTGTGCGATCTTTAATCAAGCAAGTGCTCCCTTCCCAAGAGTCACTGTTCTCTCTAAAATGATGGCAGTGGGGTGTCTACCTTCCCGAGGTCCCTACTTTCTGCCAGTTTCATTATTTCCCCCAGACCCCCAAGTATTCCACTTGCCTGACTGTGGAACTTCAAGCCCAATCCAAATTTAGACTAATACAAAACAAATGGCTTTACACATGATCAAGCTCCTCTTAGGTGTGAGTGCCTTGCTGACCCTGGAAATTCCACCTGTGTGCAGAAAATGGGCATATTAGAGGAGACGGGAAGATCCCCATCCTACTCCTCAGGTTTTACTCACCGTAAAGGCAAAGGTTCTTAAGACTGCTCAGCCTGGAAACCACTTATGGGGTACCTAACAGTCACCAAGTTCCAAGCTAGTTATGCACTGACTTGATCTCAGGATTGTTAAAACTAAAGCTATAGTTTTTTTTTTGGGGGGGGAGGTTTTTGCTATAGGGCGCGTACACTCGCCAGAAAGACAGAGACAGAGAGACAGAAAGCGAGAAATCACTCCCCCCAGAGGGGATGGCCATGTTGTAATCCCTTCTCCTCCATTCTCCTTGGGATCTTGGGCACACATGCACATGCACTCGGTGTGAGTTTAAGCCACCGAGTCCAGAACTCGAACCACAGTCGACTACATGGGAGTCCAGCGACATAGCCATTATGCTAACTGCTGGTCCCTCTATTTTTTTTTTTTTTTTGAAAGATATTGTAATGGAACAGCACATTTTTTTTAAAAAAAGTTCTAAATGTAACCATGTGTGCTGTAAAACACTAAATGAACTCACTGCAAAGGGGAGGAAAACACTGCAAGTTAGCAAAAGAAGAAACAAACAGCCCCCATCGCCTGGCACCTTTGTCCACATTTATTTGCCTGCAGGCCTCATGCTCCGCCAGGCTGTTCCCGTCTCCTTTGCAGGCAGGAGTTCAAACATCTACAGGGCCTGCTCGGGAAAGCAATTAGAAAGGCCCTTGTAGATTCCAATCTGGCTAATGGCTTTCTGAGCCGTGCCCCGGCTGAAGAGCAGAGCAGCAAAGGCAGCCATGTGCACTCCTCCTGCCCCGCCCCCCTCCTGCCCCGCTCCCCTCCTGCCTCGCTCCCCTCCAATCCTGCTCCCCTCATGGACAGAGCAGCCCCATTTCTCTACCGGGGCTGTCTAGACCCCCAACACAGACTTACAGTCTACAATGACTTCTTATGTCTAACTTACTGATTTCCCTGAAAACAGCGACGTATAATGGAGATGTGGACATTTAACTCAAGTGCTCTTTTTGTGGGGAACTTGGTTAGTGTTGGGAGAGGCAAAGCAATTATAAAGTGAACGTGTGGTGTTTTCTAGCAGGAAGGGAGGGAGGAAAGAAAAGCTACTGAAAACAAAAGGTCATTCTATTAGCCACGCAGAAAGAACGGTGGATTTGTGCTCCAGGAGCTGGGCGGCACGACACTGGGGCCTTCCAGGGGACAGGCGCTGCTTGTCAGGTGGACTCGCCTGGCCCTGGGGCGCCCGGCTGTCAGATCCTGTCCGGACGTGACAGAGTCCACTGGACCAGAAGCTGGCCTCCTGGGCAACGCCACTGCTACCAGCCACAGTTTCATCAAGTTGGCAACTTCCGGCGGTCTGTTTTGATAAAAATCCCAAACCCACAGTAGCCCATTATGTGGGCAAACTATTCATTTTATATTCACCTCCTTGTCGTGTCAGTGCGGAGGTCATCCAAAGAGGAAGCCTAATTAATCAATCTGTCAGAGGCAATGAGGAGGAGCATGTTAATAGGACTTTTATTTCACCCAGGAAAGCGGCAGCCTGACAGCACCCGGAAAATATGGCCTCGGTGTTGCTGTTTATTAGCGACGGCGAGCTCAATGGCAACAGGAGCCAGGCGGCGTGCGGGTGATAAAGCGCGGGTGTCAAGACGCGGCAGCAGCTAGAAATGAGACTGACAAGAGCCAGCCCTCCCGGGATATTGATAGCTGAGACATGGGAAGCCTGGTGCAGAGGGGCCCCGGGCAGAGTGGCACAGCCCCAGGGTGCGCACGAGTAGGCAGGGGGAAGGCGGAGGAGGCAGGGCTTGGAGTTCTGTGCTCTGCTGACAGCTGAGGGGCTCGGCCGGCTTTCCTGAGGGCTGCTCGGCGCTGGAGCTGGGGAAGGGTGCAGACACCCCGCCCGGAGTGCTGTGTTGATGATCTGGGGGAGCACACCCTCGGGAGAGCCTGAAGAGGCCCTGCTGCAGTGGCACACGGCAGCCTCTGCTCCGGGTGTCGGAACGTCATGAAGCGGGTGCAGTGCCCAGGCTGGCTCGAACAGACGGGCATGCACGTGTGTGCTGTGACCCTGGCTGGTGGGGCAGGCCGGGGGAGGATCGTGGCGTGAAAGTCTGTGGAGGGTGCTCATCTCTGTCTCTCAGGAAATAAACGAACTGAATTCACACACAATTCCGGGGGTGTACAGAGGTGAAGCCGGCTCGGGGGCATTTTCAGACGGCAGGTCTGGCTTAGAAGAGAAATCCTGTCCACTGTGGCCATCTCCTATGGGGGTGGGAGGGGGACCGTCTGGAGATGAGTGAGCCTTGTTTAGGAGAGAGAATGAGTCAAATCATTTCCATAAGACAGCATCATCTTCGTAAGAAGTGTGGGGGTTTCCAGTGGAGGGCTAGATAATGTCTCGATGCCATTGCTGCTGAACCCCACCCGGTCCACACTTCCTGCAACAACACCCCTGCTGGGGGCAGGAGCCACAGGGTTCAAGCAGTCAGCCAAGGACGCAGCTGCAGCGAGCTGGGCTGTCGCACCTGAGCGTCCGTCAACAGTGACGCCAGCGCTCCGCCCGGCAGCCTCAATCTCCATCTCTGGGCTCAGGCCCGTGTCGTGTTGTTCTCGGGTTCTACCGATTACCACGTGTGCCATGAAGTTTCACAGTCTTAACACAGATAGCAGCCCTTTAGGAGGCTGCTGCTGTACGAGTCTAATTTGACCTACAAAACAATGGACTTCTCAGACAGCTTTTTCCAACAAGGATGAAATGCAAAGGGTTAACTATTTTCTTCTTAGCAGGTATTCCTTTGACAGTCCAGAGACACAGACTCCTTTATTTATTTATTTATTTATTTATTTAGAGATTTTTGCCTTAGGGTGTGTGCGCTCATCAGAGAGAGAAGGAGAGCCAGAGACAGTGAGAGGGAAAGTGAGAAATCACCCCCCGGGGAGTCGGCCACGCCGCAGTCCTTTCTCCTCCATTCTCCTCCTCTGATCTTGGGCACGCACGCACATGCACCTGACATGATTTTCAAGCCACTGGGTCTGGGACTCACACTGTGGTCGGCCAGGTGGGAGTCCAGCAACACAGCTGCTGGGCCATCTGCTGGCCCCCCTCATACTCCATTATTTTTAACTCCTGTTCTATATGACTTTCAGAACACTTACTGCAATTCAGAACTCGGGATTGTTTTATTTTAGTCATCTGTTTACTTGCTAGATTTTAAGATCACCACGGCAGGGCCGTATGTGTTTATATTATTCCTTAATATACTAGGTACATAGAAAAATGCACCATGACTTCACCGATGACCCAATATACCTATTGCCAAACACCATGCTGGCCCATGGTAGGTACTTAATACGCATTAGTGGAATGAAGGGACAAATGAATGCTCCCAAGTGGAGACAAAAATTAATCTGATTATTATGACCCCTAATGTTCTCCTGTGTTTGTATATTGAAGTAATCCAGAATATATCCTCCAAATATGCTGCTTACTCTGAGTCACAGGCATCTGAGAACCAACAGAGGCAGGAGAAGTTTTCTGTTTTCTTTTTCCTGCCTAAAAGTAAGGCATTCATTTTCCTTTGTGAATGTCGTATCGAGTCCCTGCCTTCCTGTACGGGGATGAGAACCTTATCAGCAGAGATGGAGGGGGCACCTAGGTGAATCTGAATAAACAGACCTTACTGCAATAACCCTCTCTTCCACTACTAGTTTCCTCAAAGATTTCCTAGTCATAGTTCCATAGTTTATCAATCCTAGAAGCCCAAATCCCTTTCTGGTCACTTCTCCACAATTCATTGCCCTTTGTTAAAATGGTATATAAGCCCCAAGTCTAACCACGCCTTTTGCTGTTGGCTTCTTTCCTGTGGGGCTCTTATGCACATAAAAATGAAAACATTATTAAAATACGTGTGCCTTGACTTCCACTAATCTGTTTAATTTCAGCTTAATTCACAGGCCCCAGCCTCTAAACATGAGGAGACAGGCCAGGTATTTTCCTCCTACAATACGAATTCATTACTTCATTCCCAAATGTTAACTGAGCACCTATTCCTGCCAGATCTTGCTGGATCTGCAAATACAGAGTTTAATAAGAAAGCTGTGACCTGCCCACATGGGACTCACAGTCCCCTCGTCTAGACCAGAATAAATAATAAACAGAATGACTGGAGCAGTCGTAGTAAGAACAGGCATCACTGCTAAGTCATTCTTCTATTTCAAGCACTGCACCAAGTGATTGTGCATATTATCTCACTGACTCTTACAAGTATCTTATAAATGAAATGCTGTTATTGGTTTCATTTTGAAGATAAAGATCTGAACTCCAGAGAAGTGAAGTAACCCGCCAATGATGGCAAGTGGGTGAGCTGGGATGTGACAATAGCTGGCTCTGTTCCTGAAACTGGCATTCGCAGGACAAGCACCGTGGCACTCCCAGATAGCTCGGTAATACCCAGTTAACAGACCCCCGGAAAAATCACAGCTTCACAGGTCAACGTCTCTGGGGCCTGTTTTACACCTGGATTTTGTACCCGAGAGTTGAACTGCATGTTTTATTGGAATTTTCCAGTTTGCAAAGCATTTTTGCATACGATGACACATTTCCCCCTCAGAGAAACTCCGGGAGAGAGAAAAGAGAGAACACCAGCTCCTTTCTTTTCCCCAGAAGCAGCAGCATGCCCGAAGGTGGTCTGGCTCGGGGCCGCACGGCTGTTAGGTAGTGATGAGCCCTGAACCTCATCTTGTAGGCGCTCTAGCTTCCCAGTGTCATTTCAATTTCTGCACAGAAAGATTCATAAACTATCCCAGCGGACCCTGGGAAAATAACCTGTGGGCAGCACAGTGCCACGAGGCAAGACAGCCACAGCTCGATACGACAGTAAGAGCCACGTGTGTGCCACGTCCCAGCATCACCAGGAACTGGTGTGAGGGTCTGAGCAAGTCATTCCCCGCCTCGGGGCCTCTGCTGCTTCCTCTGTACAGACGGGCTGGGCGCTTTGACTACAGGATCTACACGCCTTTCTCCAGTTCTGAACTCACTGTGAAGTTGCATCTCACCCTTCCTTTCTTTCTGTCTTCAGCTTCCCGTCTTCACCTGTTAGGAGCTGTAAGACATTTGAGAATTACCTGTGACCAGGCTTTGGCCCCTCACGACCAAGGACCGGGGCTGTCAGGCCTCAGGAACACAATGCAACTCTGCCCTGACCCAGGCGGCCCAGGCTGAGTGCAGGGAGTGGTCTTGCCAGCATTCCAAACGCCGGACACCCTCTGTATCATTCCGGCCAGGCTGCCTAGTCATCTTGCTGATAAGGAATCTTGACTGAAGAGCCAGAAACACGGGCTATTTAGAATCTTACCAGGAACCCCACCACTAGCACCCCTAACTATCACGACTCCATGGGAAAGGCTACTTTAACCTTTCAAAAAGTCTAAAGTGTGTTTTTAAGTTTTACTGTTCCCTCATTGTTAGAAAAACTTCCAAAAGGGTACAACTGCTTAACGCTGTGGGGCTCGTTATTACACAATTTAGAGGCGGGGGGTGGGGTAGTGGGGGGGACACTTTCTGGTCCCTGACAAGGTCTGTGCATTAATGTCGCTGACTGACAGGCTGCAGGGGAGACTGCTTGGGGGTTTGAAGGCAGCAGACCTGTGCCTGCTTGCCCTGTAATGCGATTGTGGGCAAGCTGTCTAACCTTCATTTCCTAAGTCAAGAATGGAATCACACCAATTAAGTCTGCCTCCGAGGAACGGGGCAGGAGGGGGCCATTTCCTGCCTCTTTGCATTTTGCCTTTTTTGCTCATTTAATGCTACCTAAAATCACCCCAACTTTGCTTCTGGTTGCTATGGAAAGAAAGCAGAAATCAGATTATTTCACTTCTCTATTTAAAAATCTTCACTGCCTGAGGTTTAACTCCAAAATTGTTATGCACACCCTGAACCCAGAATCCTCTCCTCATCCAGAGCTTGGGCTGCCTGACCCATACATGCCCTTTACCCTTTCACCTCAGTCCCCTTGATCTTATTTCCTGCTCCCAAGGCCTTCTCTCTAGCACTGCCAAGTGGCTGAGTTGGAGTCATCCTCCAGGACCTGGCTTACGTGTGACCATGCACAGGCCCGCTCTGCCCGTTCCGCGGCCCAGCTGCCTTCGCTGCCCCTGCAGTGTGGCCCTCACTCTGGCAGCTGTGCCCTACGTAATTTATGTCTCTGTGTCCTCCCCTTCCCCCGGTCAGCACTGTTCTCGTGGTGCGTGCATCAGAATCACCGGCGACGCTTACTAGAAATGAAGATCTTTGGGTCCCACTCACACTCACAAAACCACACCCTCTGAAGGGGGGGTGTCTGTGCACTAATGCTGGAGAGTCACCCTACTAGCTCACGAGCCCTGAGGTGGCAGGAATCGTGCCTGATACACTGTCCCCCAAATCCAGATCCTATACTCAAAGATGAGCTGCCTTCAGACATCTCTAGAAACACATTTGATCGAGCAGTGTGGGGCCACGGAACCCTCCGTGAGGATGAGGAGCTAGGGGCATCTCCACGTCTCTGTGCCCACATTAGTCTATACGGCCCTGTAGAAAGGAGCATGGGAGCTTACGCACAAAGAGGGTCTGGAAAAGAAGGGCTTGACGGACAGCTGACAGTGGAGACACCCTCCTGGCCGAGGCCGTCAGCACACACCGCGCCTGAGCCAGGCCTTGACTTCCCGGTGACATCAGCTGGATGGAGTTCCCTGAAAGGACGCACCCCGAGGTACGTCTGTGGGTGCTAAAGGGAAACACAGCCCTTTAAACTGTTTCCCCCCTACTCATAACATCGAATAAATACAGAAGGTTAGACTACCAGCTAAAACAAGCCTTTGGACCATCAAAATAGAAGCAATGACGGTTGCCTTAAGAGCAGAACTGGGGTCCAAGCTGAAAGGGCCGCGCTGTCAAGTCGCAGACTCAGTCTAGCAGGTGTCCACATCGCTGAAGTGTTCTGGGGACACTGCAGAACTGGATGAGCTGCCTCTGTGCCATGTGTCGGCTCTCAAGCTATCCTTTAATTTAGTCTTTTTCGAAACTGATCTCTTCAAATTGAGGCTTCGCAGGGGCCCTAGCAAAATAAAGACAGAGACCACTTTATTTTATTTCTGGGACAATCAAATTTCTCTCCAATAGGGCAATTTCAAAACTGGCTATTTTTGTAAATAGCGTAAGGCCACCTCGACGGTAACACCCGAGTCCTGCATACCCACTTCTGGCTGCGTATGGTGACACTCTGATGAACTCGTTTCCTTCGACATTAGGAAAATAACTGACTTTTCCTTCCCATAGGGAAAATTGAGTGCACCAAAATTTCTTGTCATTTTCTACAGTTCGTTCTGTGATTTAAAATGGCAGATTTCAATGACACTGATAAGATCTAGCAAAGAAGATGCCTCTCTTCTGCCCTGTTGGCCTGAAGTGTTAAAAGCCCTCTTCCAGCTCTGTTCAGTTTGCTTACTCCCATCAGAGGGGCCAGGAATCTCAGTGCGGTCTCTCTGGGGCTGGTTTTGCAGCCCCTGAGTTTGGGACCACATTTGAATGGCATTGGCACGCAGCAGGAGTCAACAAGAAGATTTCAGAGATGCCCCCCCCCCCCCCCCCCCCGCCATGGCGGTAACAAAGGAGCTCTGCAGAGTGTCATCTCTTTCCCAAAGAGGCCGTCCCTGATCTTGTCAGTGCCAGGCCACACACCTTTGCTTCGATGCATTTCTTTGAGCAAGCAATAACTTCTTCAAAAGATTCCTTTTAAAGGGGAGGGGACTTCTTTTTGTACCTTGGCAAGGAGACTATTGTTGCTTGAAAACAAAAGGAATCTGCACCTTCGTCCGATGACATTGCTACAGGAACCTTATTTACAGTATGACAAAAACCCGTTCCATTCTTACAGCCTCATTAAATCTAAGCCTCATTTAACTAGTAGGACATTTTTACAATGGGTTTACTGGCGTACTGTGATAAATGGCTGTCTAACATCCTCCAACAATAGCCAGGCTACAGCCCTAACCACGACGTGTATAAACACTGCATCAGCTGCACAATGCACCATGCTGAATGGCAGGAAGTAAGCCCAAACATTTTCCCTGAGTGCGCTCTGTATGTGTGTGCAGGGTGGGGGTGGGGGAGACATCACCGGAGGGAAATTTAACAGAGTTTTCCCACAACTCTAGTGTTTCTGCTGAAGATAACACCAGTGACCTTTGAAACTCATGACCTTTTTTTTTTTTTTTTTTTTTTTTTTTTTTTTTTTTTTTTAATTCCTTGAGATTTGATCATTTGATCCCGGAAAGAAAAAACAGGTTGGCAACAGAACGGACATGGTTCTCTTCTCTCTTTTTAAAAAAATCTTGTATTAAAAAAATGAATAGAATGGCTTATGAATATATGCAGCTAACGCTCCTAGAGGGTGAAGTCCTGCTTCTTATTCATGAGCACGGGTTAGGTTGCTGGGCAAATCAAAGCAACCCGTGAGGGGTCAGACCTTGAAGACCAAAGCACTCCAAAAAAACAAGACAAAACAAACAAAAACATCAGAGGGTTTATACACTGTACTTTTTTTTCCCCTGTGATAGAGA